>CM076140.1:12579500-13248000 GCA_038025085.1 Tetragonia tetragonoides | reverse complement strand
TAATTTTGAGATATGCATATGCTGGTCCAAGCTGAATAGTGGTAACCTCGAACAAAGTTTGTTTTAAATTGACAAAATTTTCATGTGATAGTAGTCTAATTTCTGTGCTGATAGTCTGCTTCTGTTAAGAAGTCTGAGGTGTTTCAAATTGCATATGCACTTCTTGCAGCTGAAGCTTTAATTTAGACATTGAATGTGTTGCAACTGGGTGACACATAATTTTCTTTCAGAGTTTTGAGTCTTCTGGGTTGCTGCCTGTTTCCTCTCGACGTTGGAGCTGGCATCTGATGTTGAAGGACAATATGCAGCCTGGAGCTCCTGGGCTGCATATCCTTTTATGAGTTCGGCAGTCAACCCCAGGAGAAAAGCGCGGGCATCTACCTGTCTTCCTGATGTACATATCTATTGGTTTCCTCATCATTGCTCTGCTTGTGAATGTGGGATCTTAGGTTCAGATTTCAGTTGGGGATGCTACATGGTTCTTTTTATACTGCTGGTTGTGTATTCTTCAAACTACTGTCTTGTTGGCTGATAGATTAGTGGATAGCCGATTTTGTACAACATCTTAGCTAATAGCTATAGCAAGTTTAATCCAATTTCTGATGAATGTTTTATATGCCAGGAACAGACTGTATATTGGTGCTTCAGAATGTGTTTGTTTCCTAGTCTGAAACCATATATTTTCCTGTTCTGCATTCTTCAATAACTTGGTTTGCAATTTTGACATGTTGCTGTTGTGTTTGTCTTATGGCACTGTTCTGCTTTTGTATTTTGGTCCTTGGTAAGTTGGCTGTTCAGCCAAACACAAATTATGTAGCTAGTACTCACCAGATTGTGTTTTATATATGGATGTATACATTAATTAATTAAATAATGTGTGAGCAATAGAAAGAGTTCTGACTCTGACTTCTGACTTCTTGTTCATTTGTGTTTTCCATAAGATCTTCTGACCTTGGATTTGATGCTTTCACAGGAAGGATCACAGAAACTTAAGCTTGTTTCTTCTTCAGAATGGACCTGCATTAACTCACTCTTGATCTAAGAGGTTTGTATGAGTTAAAACCTAACATACCTTAACACTTCTATTTTGACTACATATGTTATATATATGTAACCTCTGTATAATCCAGTAGCTTGAAATTTTTGCATTCCTATGATCAAATTAGCTGATAAAACCCAGAACATGATAAAATGAAGTGTTTATGGAAATACAGCTAAAATACAGGGAGAGTTTATATTGGAAGAGCTAAATGCAGCTATGCAGGCAAAAAAGAATGTTTAATCCTGTTTATATGATTCATATTAGTTAGCCAAATTGTAACATCATCTTTTTTAAACTACCCCTTATATCCCAAAATGTTTAAACTAGAGTTCCTAATCCACGGTAGACCAAGTCCACACAAAACGAGCTATTGTACCGTGGCGGATCCACTCTTCACCGAGTGGATTCCGCCGAACCCGCTTGAATTTTTTTGTTAAAAAATCCTTTATAAATTAAAAATTTTCAATACAATAATTAAGAATTATTTTATGTATTACAAAGAGTGAACCCACTTGACTTGATTTTTGCATCCGCCACTTCTATTGTATGAATTATTTCCAGATCATCATGTATATTGTAGCTCATTCTCTTTTTGGTTATTTCCTCAATACTCACTATGTTGACTCATTTATCTTTTCTTTCACTTTTTTCATTAAGTAGAGTATTTTATGTGTTAATTTGACTATTTCAGTTCCAAAAAAATGTGAGCCAGAGGAGTATTAATATAAGTTAAACAATAACATCTCCAAATAAAACATTTCCAAATAAGAGGAGTATATATAATTACTGAACTTTATTAAATCTGGAAACCATCTTCAGAATTAAAAAAAAAAAAAAAAAAAGAGTCTAAAAACCATAGCAATATTATACTCAAAGTACTCTTCTATATTTGCCCCATTTTTGGGTTCTTGTATTGTCCAAAACGCAAAGTACTCTTCTATATTTGCCCCATGTTATATGTCTTCTCTGAAGCAGAAAATTAATCATTATCGTCTAAGAAAACAAAAAATGAGAATTGACATGAAGGAGGGGTTTTTAGTTGGGTGAAATTCTCTCCTTTTTTTTAATTTTTTTTTTATGATAGTAAGATCGGGCCTCCATCCAATCCAATCCATCTCGAGCCTAGAAGCCCAATCTATCTCGGACTGGACAAGAGTTGGGTGAAAAAAAATGACCCCCCACTCCCACCCCACCCCACCCCATCCTGAAGAGTGCCTAAGTTACTCTAGAGGGGGGGTGAATAGAGTGACTCCAAATTCTCGCGTTTTGCAACTAGAGAACAGGGTAGGGGACGTTGTTCCTACATAGTGAACTGAAACAGAATGTAAAGACTGAACGTAAATAACACAAGCCTTTTTTCATGTGGAAAACCTCCTAGGCTCAATAGGAGTAAAACCACGACCCATTTACTTGGGATTTTGTCACACTACTTCTCTTATAACTAGAGCCAAAACACAGGATACAGCACAGTACCCTAACACCACCACACACCGTCACTGATGCGTTGCCTATCTCTCCAAGTCATACACAGACCTGAGAGAAACTCTACGCTGATCACTAAGCTAGAGCAATTACAAATAACCAGATTGTTTGTCCTATTACACGCTTCAATACTAAGCAAAATAAGACCACAGAAAACCTATTATGCAATGACCAATCTAAGCAAGACTCAAACTGACCAGGACAGGGAAAAGGGTTCAAGGTTGTTCTTGTGAGTACTGGACGTATCTGGTTTGGACGAATGAACGCTTTGAACAAATGATTCTGATCTCAATAATGCACGCAAAGCTTAACCTTTAAACTGAGCCTATCAGGCGCCTTATATAGGCAGTCCAAGAAGCTCAGTCCAATTAGGTTAAATCTCTTCAGAATATAAAAGATAAGATAGAGTTTAAGTAAAGATCAAAGATCTTTCCTTAATCCACCCTATGTAATAAAAACCGTCCAAATACCTTAACAGAAAATCTTGGCCAGCTAGCAAGTGACTTATCAGAATATACTCTCTAAAAGATAATTAGAAATATTCCAAAAGATAATTCACTTACTTTAAACAATATAAACTTGGCCATTAAGTAAAATACTTTTTCCAAGATAATATCTTTTCAAAATAAAATACTTTTCTGTTTAAAACATGATTTTGCAATATTCATTTTTCCAAAATAAAATATATTTCTACAGAAGAATATTTGTGTGAATATCTAAAAAGATAATACACAAAATATTTGTAGAAATAATAAATACAATATTATACAAACTCGTCCAGATACACAGCTTAGAAGGAACAGGGTCCAACTCGTTGTTCCCCTTTGGTTCCTTCAAGCTGCAATGCTGGTCATAGAGAACAGGGTTCACAAGAATGCTCCCCTGTACTCATAGACGCATGCACTCAGTCTTACAACCTTGTTCCCTTGTCATGATCAATTTAGACTCTTGCTAACTAGTCAAGCATAGTACATAAAGACTAATGACAAATGCACTTAACTATATTACATTGTCTTCATGTCTTGTTAGGATCCAAGCATCTTCATGAGCAATCATGCTTTGAGCATTGTACCTTCTTGCATCCTTAAGTCAACCTGCCATCATAGTTAGTTCACACATCGATAAGGAGACTTTGTTTGTTATCATCAAAACCAGGAACCTAACAAATTCCCCCTTTTTGATGATGACAAACTAGTGTGCTTATCTGAGCTAGATACCAAATAAATTGAGTACAAAAACTAACTCAAGCTCTTACCTTGACTTACCAATGTTGTGAATCAACCAGAAGAACCACGGGTAAGCAGGAACAGGGTTCACAGTTTCACAATCACGAACTTCAGCTTAACATTATCATCCACCACGTTGGAACTTTTGCAGAGAAAAACTTTGCAATCAGAGTTGCAACTTACAGGACTTTAGAGAATCAGAGTAGGCAGAGGAAACACAATTTCAAACCAGAAACCATTAGAGCAGAAATCAAAAATTTGTGTGCTACCCATCCATAGTGAATAGGTTGACAAGATACGAGAATTAAACTAGACTAAACCTAAACATGATCATATCAAACCTAATCATAAGCACACCATTCTTCCCCCTTTTGGCATCATCAATAAGTGTCATGGACATTCATTAAACATGCAAATAGTGATAAGTTAAGCCAAATTGTAGCAAGTATGTCACAACCATCACCTCCAGGGTTTAAGTGTATGCAAACAAGGGCAAGAATTAGTAGCTGAAACTTAAAAATCTATCGATATAGGCCATCCAGAAAATAGTTAAATCATATAAACCAAAAGGGACCAAATTTTATATATAGAGCACAGTCACAAAAGAAGGTATTGTTACAGCATAAACAACACCTAGAGAGAAAAGAAAGAAAAGAAAAACAGGCTTAAACAACAGGGGGAGAAACAGGGTTCGATGGGTCAGTGGGATCATCAGCATCATCAGCAGGCTCATCAGTTTCGACCTCAAACCCATCCCTCAGCATCTTGACAAGCTCATCATGCCTTCTCTGATGAGCTTCATCAGCCTTTGTCACAACATCAGTGAGATCAGCAACTCTCAAAGCTAGATCAACTTGCTTGGAGGTCACAGAATTGAGCTTTGCCTCGACCAGTTCTAGTGTAGTAAACATGGCAGCTTTGCTGATGCTTGCCCCTTCCATGGAAACAGCCTCTGGGCCCGTTCCCCCTCAGAACCAATCTCCTCCTCTCCCTCCTCCTCCTTTTGATCCTCATCAAACTTGAAGCCAGTTTGCTTCAGATACTGCTTGCCCACCTCATTCACAGTTGTAGGCGACGTCCCAGCAGAGAGAGGCACATCAAAGTGCTTGAAGACCAGCGTGAGGGCATACCCATAAGGCAAAGAATGAGTGATTTTCTTTGCACTGAGGACATACCCAATGTGATGAATCATGATAGCAGGAAGATTCACCCTGTCCCTCCTCTCTACCAGATCCATAAGGCTCATGTCGTAGGCAGAGCAGTACTCCCTAGCTTCCTCTCTAGGGACCAGGGTCCTAAATACAAGTGCAAAATGCAACTTGTGCATGGGAACAAGGTCCACGGCCGTGATCCTAGAGGCCACATCCACCTCCATATCCCTTGTATACTTACTCACTATAGCGATGGGATCAAGGCCTTCATACTTAGGCCACACACCACCCCTAGCCCATTCAGCAAACCCTTCACAGGGGATCCCCAAGATTTTTCCCAGATCAGAGGCATTAAATTTGATGGGGACCCCAGACACCTCACTCTTAACCAACCCATTCTTTACAGAGCAATTTAGGTAAAATTGCTTAAACTCAGCATAATGAAATGTAGTCCTAGTGGTTAAGTAGGTACCCCACCCCTTAGACAAGACATTGGACACAAATTCCCCAATCCCATTGTCTTTCATCCAGTCAAGATACCATACCGTGCTAGTGATGCATTTTCTGGAGAGGATCTGAGTTTCCTGGCATCAATGGCGTCTGGGTCCTGTTTCTTTTCTTGCCTTTAGAAGCAGCAATAGAGGTTGAGGGAGGGGAGACCATGGTTTTCATCTTCTTGGTTGGTCTAGAAGACGGGTCAGTAGTCTTTGGCTGAGGTGACTCAGACGGGATGTCCAAGACACGTGCAGCCGCTGATTTCCTCTTCTTTGGGTGAGGAGATGGCGTAGCAGTTGCTGAGACAGGGTCCTGGATGGATGGACCCTGTTTCTTTGGACACTCAGCAGTGGTCTTCTTTGTTTTCTTGGAACCAGCTGTGGGAACAGGTGATTTCTCAGCTGACCCCTGTTCCCCCTAAGCAGTGGAGCTCTCTGTTTCAGGCTTCTCTCCTCCCTCGCTCTCCTTTTTCTCTCCCTCAGGCTCTCATTTTGATTTCCCAGCACCCTCTTTCTTTTTCTTTCCCTTCTCACCCTTCTCCTTTACATACTTTGCCCCAATTGCAGCTCCTTCATCCAGAAGAGCGTCAATTTTTGCAGCTAGCTCTGAGACGCTAGCACCTTTTGGGACGCTTTTCTTTGACTTCTTTTTGGCCGAAGAAGCCCCTGTTCTTTCAGCATCATCCTTCCCCAGTTGATCAGTATTAGGAGGTGGAGGTGGAGGTGGAGATGATGATGATGAAGTTGGTGGTGGTGGGGGAGCAGAAGAACCAACGGGTCCAGTTTTCTTACGAGCTGACATCTTGACAGGCATGTCAGGTGTTATAATAGGGGTAGAAGACTTGATGGGAGTGGTAGAAGGTGATTTTTCAGCTAGAGACTTGCTGGATGCAGTGGATCGAGTTCCATTCACCATTGTTATTTATAGCCTGAATTAGGGTTTGAGAGGAAAAAGAAAGAACGAGAATTGGGGGAGTTGTTTCTTGAATTAACGGGAAGAAAATTCAAAAAACTTGAGGAGAAGATGAAGGGATCTGAGAGAAAAGAGATTAACGGGAGGATTTTGAGAGAGAAAGAAAATTAACGGGAAGAATTATGAGAGAGAGATAGAAAATTTAGGGAGCTAATTTTGAGTTGTGATGATGAAGAACAACGGCTAGCCCCTATTTATAGGGAAAGAAATCCAACCGCCTCTAATAATTAGGAAATCAGACACAATTAAATGCGTCTGAATTTGCTCGTTGGGAAAAGTATTTGCTTGAGGCAGAGTGACTGAGGGAACATGGTCCATGTATTGGTTTTAAGGCTCATACAACAACAGTTTTCAGGACAATAAGGGATATATCAATAGACCAAATTGAGTCCTTTAGTTCAGGTCATACAGTTATGCATTTTACAGCACGCGAGCTGGTATAGACATACAAAAGCTTTAAAGGGCCAAACAGCTCACATATATACACACATAAAACATGTAGACACACTTTAGCCAATCATCGAGGGAACAGGGTGCACATACAACTAAGTAATCTTGATCATGCCTATTTCTAGTCTAAGTTTCTCATACCTTTCTCTGCTCAATGGTTTAGTAAAGAGGTATGCCAATTGATCACCCGTCTTGCAAAAAGTCAATTTAATGAATCCTTTCTCTACATTGTCTCTCGGAATGTGATGTCTAATGTCAATGTGCTTTGTTCTTGAATGTTGCACTGGATTCTTGAAAATATTTATAGCACTTGTGTTGTCACACAAGATTGGCATACAACCTGCATCAATTCCAAAATCCTTTAATTGTTGTCTTACCCATAACAATTAGGCACAACATGAAGCTCCTGCCACATACTCAGCTTCAGCAGTAGACATGGCCACAGAATTTTGCTTTTTGGAGGCCCATGAGATCAAGAAAGGCCCTAGGAGAGTTGTCATGCCTGATGTGCTCTTCCTGTCTACAAGGTATCCTGCATAATCTGCTTCAGCATAGCCAATTAAATCAATGCCAGCACCTCTAGGGTACCAAAGACATAAGTCTTCAGTTCCCTTGAGGTACTGATAAACATGAATTTGTTGCATATTTTGTGATGATTTATACCAAAAATTGTTTGATTAACTGTGTGTTCCATGTCCTTTTAGCTTGAATTTTGTTTCTCTTATTCCTCTTTACGTTTTTGGTGTATTGTGTGCATATATGCTCATTTTAGACCCAACTCTCAAGAGATACAAGGGCATTTACAAGATGGGAAGAACCAAGGACAAAGTTTGGACACTTTTTCAGTATTTTGTCCATAGGATCTTCATATGAGCTGTAAATCAAGTGATTCAAAGTGCTGTGGAAAGCTAACAAACAGTTCTACAACTTTTGTCTTTTACATTTTTGCCAACTCGAAGTTCAAGACTGCTGAAAATGCGTCAAAAGAAAAAAACTGGCAAATCATGAGAAAAAAGGGGGAAGAAAAACCCCCGTTTCACCTCAGCAAGCTTTCCAACGCTTGCTGTAGGTGAAAAACGGCCAGAGCAGGTGAAAAACGGCCTAGGTCGTTTTTGGTCATTTTGGGCGTTTTTCACCCAGTTTTCTGCCCTCTCGCGCACGCGACCCACGGGATATAAATACCCCCTTTTGTACGGGATCCCATTATCTCATCTTATCCTTAGCTTAACTTTTCTAGGATTTTTATTAGAGTTCCTCAAATAGTGAGTTTAGAGTAATTAGTGAGTGTTAAACATTGTTAATTAGTGGAAATCTTCTCTTTAATCTTGAATATTGGTTGTAAGTTTTCTTTTTCCTCTCTCTTTCTATAAATACTTTGCAAGTTCTAATCTTTATTGTTGAATGTTAATGGGTATTGTTATTATGAAGTTTATTTTTCTTAATACCATGATTAGTGAGTAGTTTAATGAGTTCTAGGATTAGGTAGCCCTAATCCATGCTCTTGATTGTTGGTTTGCCCCTTTTCCCAAGTTTAACATCAAATTTCTATCAATGTTAAGCATGTGCTCACCAAGTGTTTGATAAATTGCTTGATCCACACTTTATCTTATTTGTACCCATTGTTAAGCATAGAAATGTGTTTGATGATAGTGGTTGCTTGATTATTGATGCTTGAAAGTTAATACCACGAAAGTGGATTACTTCTTTTGTGACCATTTAATTAGCTTAGTTTAATATAACTCATGCCTAGTTAGGATCCTAGAAATAGGTCTCTTAGTTTGTGTTTGGGTAAAAATCTCTTCCCTTCGAAAGAAGGTGTTTGTGATACCTTTATTAATTGGCAAGTGGTTTGTTATTAAGCTTGGGGGTTGTTTGGGGTTAATTAATGATCAATGTGCATGATTAGTGGTGATTCCTATCCTAGAATTGCCTTTATTATTGTTTCACACCTTTATTAAGTTTTAATTAATTAGTTTGCTTAGGTTAGTCAATCCAATCAACTCCTTTAATCGGTCTAGATAGTCGATAATCTAGAGATTTTTAGTACTCTATCAAAGAGTCCTTGTGGATACGATCTTTTTACTACTTCGATAGACCCGTGCACTTGCGGGGCTATCAGGTACCTTAGGATACGTTTGACTTGTGTAAGATGTGACTCTTTGGGGTTTGCTTGAAACCTTGCTCACAAGCCAACACTATACATGATATCAGGTCTACTAGCAGTTAGGTATAATAAGGAACCAATCATACCTCTATACACTGTTTGATCAACACTCTTACCTGCTTCATCCAAGTCAAGCTTGACATTGGTGGCAACAGGTGTATCATAGACCTTGGCATCTCTCATGCCATATTTCTTGATCAACTCTCTAGCATACTTCTGTTGATGAATCATTGTTCCTTCTGAAGTTTGTTTGATTTGTAAGCCTAAAAAAAATTAAGCTCACCCCATGATACTCATTTCAAATTCACTCATCATCAACTCAGAAAATTCCCTGCACAAAGATTGATTAGTTGCACCAAAAATTATATCGTCAACATAGATTTTTACAACTAACAAAATTTTCCCCTTTGCTCGTAAGAACAGGGTTGTATCAACTTGTCCCCTTTGATAACCATTGTCCATCAAGAACTTTGACAGACGTTCATACCAAGCTCTGGGAGCTTGTTTCAAGTCATACAATGCTTTGTCAAGTTTATAAGGGACTCATTGCTTTCAAACCCAGGGGTTGCTTCACATAGACTTCCTCTTTCAGGTACCCATTCAGAAAGGCACTTTTGACATCCATTTGTTGCAATTTGAAGTCCATATGAGCTGCAAACGCTATCAGCATGCGTATTGCCTCAATTATAGCAACAGGTTCAAATGTCTCATCGTAGTCAATCCCCTCTTGCTGATTGTATCCTTGAACAACTAATCTAGCCTTGTTTCTAACCACAGTACCTGTCTCATCCAGTTTGTTCCTGAACACCCATTTAGTCCCAATGATGGTCCGATTATTAGGTCTAGGAACAAAGTGCTAGACCTTGTTCCTTTCAAACTGGTTGAGTTCCTCCTGCATGGCAGTTATCCAATCAGCATCCTGCAAAGCTTCATTGATATTATGTGGTTCAATATAAGATAAGAAAGCAGAGAAAGCCATATAGTTCTGTACAGAAGCTCTCATTTGAATCCCTTTGTTTATATCACTAATGATTTGATTCATGGGATGAGAGCTCTGATGTTTCCAAGACCGTGGCTGGAAGCCAGAACTTTCTGGATCATCTTGTTGTGGAGAGGGAACAGGGTCCTCACTTGGACTTTCATTCTGATCAGCTCCTTCCTCTATGGGTGTTGTTCCCACATCAGGAATATTTGTTCCCCATGAATCCATTGTGTGGACTCTTAGAGGTGTAGACCCTGTTTCGTCCTCCACAGCATTACCTGTTTCTCCTGAGGCTTCTTCTTCTTCTTCTTCTTCTTCTTCTTCTTCTTCCCTTTCTGGTGCAAGGCCGATTGGGAAGTCTTCTTTATCTTGCAGCAATGACTCAAAACATGCATTAGATTCATCAAACACAATATGAACACTTTCCTCAACTTTCTGAGTTCTCTTGTTGAGGACCCTGTATGCTTTGCTCTGAGGAGCATAACCTACAAAGACAGCCTCATCACTCCTAGCATCAAATTTTCCCAGGTTAGTCTTTCCATTGTTATGTACATAACAGTAACAAACAAAAGCTCTAAAGTGGGAAATGTTTGGCTTTCTTCCTCTGAGTAATTCATAGGGTGTCTTTCTCAAAATGGGCCTTAGCATGGCACGATTTATGATATAGCAAGCTGTGATGACAGCTTCTCCCCAGATGTTCCTAGGAAGATCACTAGCTAGCAATAGGGTTCTAGCTATGTCTTCCAGGGTCCTATTCTTCCTTTCAACTACTCCATTCTGTTAAGGAGTCCTTGGGGCAGAGAAGTTGTGATCAATGCCATGTTGAGCACAGTAGTTTATGAATTTGTCATTATCAAAATCTGTGCCATGATCAGACCTTAGAGATAATATATCAGCTCCAACCTGTTTCTGCATTCTGTTAGCAAAGATTTCAAACACATCAAAAGTTTCATCTTTGGAAACAAGCAACAGGGTCCATGTGAATCTAGAATAGTCATCTACAATAACAAGCACATAATTTCTTACTCCACGAGTTTGAACTCTCATATGACCACAAAGATCCATGTGTAGAAGCTCAAGAGGTCGTGAAGTACTTACCATGTTCTTTGTCTTAAAAGAAGACTTTACCTGTTTACCTCTAGCACAAGCACCACATAACTCATCACTTTTAAATTTGATTTTAGGTAAACCAATGACAAGGTTCTATGATGCTAGCTTGTTCAAGGTATTGAGATTACATGTCCAAACCGTCTATGCCACAATGAGACATCGGTTTCAATAGCACTGAGACATGTTAGAGAGTTACTAGAAAGCTTATTTACATCAACTTTGTAAACATTCTTGTGCCGCTTTCCCTCTAGCACCACATTATTTGTTTTGTGATTCGCAACTATGCAACTGTTTGCAGTAAATAGGACATTGTTCCCTTTATCACATAGTTGTGAAAACACTCAACAAATTATGCTTCAAACCATCAACCAAGTAGACTTGATCTATTGAGTGCGATAGTGACTTAACAACCTTACCTATTCCAACCACTTCACCTGTTTGGTCGTCACCAAAAGTCACACTTCCACCTTCATAGGGTGTGAGTGAAAGAAATACAGATTTTTCTCCTGTCATGTGCCTTGAGCAGCCACTGTCCACATACCATGGCTTGCTCTCTTTCACTTTAGCCTGCAATGAGAGTCAATTGTTAGTTTTAGGAACCCACACTTGTTTGGGCTCTCTTTTCTCAGAATTATTTTTAACTCTGTCTTTTCTCATCCAAACTTGTTTTACATGTTGCTTATTCTTGGCAACAGATCTAGTTCTCTCCTGGCATTTGTACCTGTAGTGACCACCTTGTCCATAATGCCAGCAGAGTCTGTAATATTTCAATCCAACATATTTGGTGTTGGGAGTCCAGTCATCCTTCTTAGGTTTTCTTCCTAGACCATTTTTAAATCTATTGTGATGATCATTTAGCAATTTTAAGGCTTGAGATGAACTAGTCCATTTGTTAAGATGAACTAGTTCTTCTTGAACCTTATCCAACTTGCCTTTATAATCCTTAGATTTTTCAAGTTCCATTTCCAAGTTAATCCTAAAAATTTCACATTCAGATTTTAACTCATCTGGGCCAGTCTCATCACAAACATATATAGGTTCTAAGTCTTAGTAGCTTTCTTAAATAACTCAGTCTCAAAAGATAAACATTTACTTTCAAGGATGAACCTTGTTTCCTCCATTTTGCATACTGTTTCTTTGAGATCTTTATTTTCCATTTTCAAGGTTTTTAACATTTTCTCATAGTTGATTTTGATCTCTAACAGTTCACTTACATCTTCCTTTGAATCATTATAAGCATGCAAAATGTTATCTTTTTCAATGTTTAACTCTTCAAACTGATCCGTCATAGAAAGTACCATCTTAAGCAATTTATGTCTAGACCAAGAAGCAATTTGACTTTTAAATTCAAGAATACCTACCTCTGCTTCTTCATCTTTAGGAGAGATATCTGTTCTGGGCATGGTGCATAGATCCTCCACTCCATCGTCTGGATTATCCTCCCCATTGTCTGACCAACCAGCCAACATGCTCACGTATCTTGCTTCTCTTTTGGTGAACCTTTCTGGCTTTCTGGAGGATGATGGACGTTGTTCTGTCTGCACGTTCTCACTTGGCTCAGGACACTCGTTCTTGAAGTGACCAAGTCTTGAGCACTTGTGACATCTGATCTTGGACTTGTCGAAGTTTCCACCTTTCCCTGAGTTTGACGAAGCTTGTGTGAAACTTCCTTTATTACCATAGAAGCGAGCAAACTTCCTGGCAACAAGGCTTATCTCATCTTCATTTAGATCTAGGTCATCTTCAGGAATCTCATCCACTTGGAAAGCAATCTCCTTTTCTCTCTTAGGCTCATTAGATTTAATTTGCAACTCATGAGTCATTAAGTTACCAATTAATTCTTCAACCTTCACGGTGGTCAAATCCCTTGCCTCTTGAATAGTCGTCACTTTAGGTGTCCATGTAGTGTTTACTGGTAGACTCCTTAACAACTTTCTAACAACATCTTCTTCATCAAAGGGTTTGCCAAGGGATTTGAGTTGATTTAGGATATTGTTGAACTGAGCATACATATCTTTGATAGTCTCTGTTGGTTCCATGTTAAACAATTCATATTGCCTAATCAACATATCAATTTTGGATTGCTTTACCTGTGAGGTGCCTTCATACGCAGTCTCCAAGGTCTTCCAGATGCTTTGAGCAGTGTCACATCCTTGAATGCGATTGTATTCCTTAGCATCAACTCCACAGTGTAGGAGTTTGACAGCTCTAGCATTTTTCTCTATCTGATTCATGTCAGTATTGGTCCATTTTTCTGGAGGTTTGATGCTTGTCTTTCCTTCTTCATCCACTTGCTCTATAACCAGATCTCCCTTCTGAGTTATTTGCCATAACTCATAGTTTTCAACCTTGATGAAAATTTTCATTCTTTTCTTCCACCAAGAGTAAAACTCTCCATTGAACAGTGGTGGACGATTAATGGTTTGTCCTTCCCTCATCTCACTGGGTGCACTCATTTTTGCGGAAAAACTCAAGGTGTTAACCTTTTAATGAGCAACCTTGCTCTGATACCAACTGAAGAGTGTCTAAGTTTGTAACACCCCGAATTTTCGTCCAATTTAAAACATTCAAAATCACGAGTTGCAGCGGAAAAACTCAGGAAATCCTAAGCGTTACCGCCGTATTTAATGTTCAAATCAAATACAAGGCTAGAAAGAAAAACAAATGCTAGAATCCTCAAACAACGTAATAGATAATTAAATAATAACTATCTTCCAACTAACTTAAAATAGATAATCCAATTGAAGTAAAAGTATTAAACTTATTAATTCTCATGCAAGAGAATTAATCTCATTACAATAATAAAAAAATCCCAATAATAGAAGTTCCAAACTAAACAATAAAATAAATGTTTTTAGAAGATATACCATCTTCTTGGCACGCCTTCCCTAGCTCAACTCCTCGAGCTACAATCCTTTCAATCTACTCCCCCATATAGACAAATTCCATATAGGTTCATCAAGGCCCACCATTGAAGAGAAATTGACAACAAATACAAGTAAAAAGAAAAACAACAAATCAGTGATGCTGAGTAATTCATAACCACATAATCCATTTCAATCTCCAAAATTAAGTCCACATGCTTGATCAAATAAGATAGTCATGCTTTAAGAAATAAAGACAACATGCTTTAAAAGTAAAGACACAACAACCACCAAATAATAAATCTCATTATTTATTATTATCCATTAGCCAAGTTCATTAGAGAGAAGAGAATCGCATGAATTGTCAAACCAACCGCAGTCGATTCAATAGGATCTTAGTCCCGTGCACAGTGGCAAAAGAGAATCACATAATCTTGGCACTCAAGTAACACAATATGGTTACAATTTCCGATGGCATTTTACATGAATGACATCTAGGCCTCAATTCAAAACCACCTAATTCAATAGTCAAAGTTCATTTCAACTTATTGAAGTAACATGCTTCTAACATGAATCCACATGCTTACTAACATGATACAAAAATAGCAATTTTGAGCTATATCCAATTGAACAATTATTAACATAATTTTCGTTCAATAACCAATAATAAAGCATGCATCTCCTCACATGAATATTAATCAAGTAGACATTTTTACACAAGTGAATTTCCAACATCATACGTGCATTCACTAACATCTATTTCTATACGAATTATCACAAGGAAATAAATATCAATTATCCCTTTTCAAATATTCACAAGTCCAAATATGAATTCACATTCCTAATTCAATACTAGACAAATGAATACAAATCCCAAACGATATGAGTTATGACAAAGAGATTACATAATTCATTGAGACATGAATTACCTTCCGGAGATGCATGCTTTATTATTGGAAATCCACAACAGACCATCACCACCACCAGCAGACCCGCGGGCCTTAAGCGGGCCCCACCACCATCACCACCACCAGCGGGCCCCACCACCAGCAGACCCGCTGGTGGCTGGCCGCCGGCGGCAGCCACGGTAGGCGGCCGCGACAGCTGCGCATCGGCTGCGCACGACGCCGCCGTGTGCCCCACGGTTTTTCTCTTTTTTCTTTTTTTCTTTTTGTTTAACAATTTTATAAAACCCTAATCTAATCAAATCCATAATTTAATAAATTTCCAGATTTATTTAGATTACAAAGATCTAACCTTTTTCATTCAAACTTGATTCAATTCAATAAAAACCACAAACCAAACCCTAATCATGATCCTATCATGCAAAATTAATAGAATCTAACAAACCCTAGATAAAACTAATTTAGGGTTTATCATACAAAAACTAGGGTTCATGAAATCATACTTGAATTGAATAAAAAAGCTTTTAATAAGCAAAGGAAACCAATTTAGAACACTTACTTGAAAATTCAAGGGATTAAAACTGAGCAAGATGGATTGTGAAAAGTGATGAACTTTCTCCTTCTTTTTTCTCTAGGAATTTCGGCCGTGTGAGTGAAGAGAGAGAGAGACGTTTTTTTTTTGTTTGGTAAAGAATCAGTTATGTGAGGAAGTTGAGTGTATTTAGGAGCCCAAATACACTCTTTCCTTAACTAAACTTATTGTTTCCTAAAAACTCTCCTAACTTCCCTCCACTTACCAAATATTTAGGAAACAAAATTTTTAAAAATAAAAACTGATTTGATGCTAATTTCGGCTATTGGCCGAAAATAATGGCCCAATTTGGGTCTTAATTACTTTCAGCCAATCCGAATTAATTAAGCCCAATTTCCTTTCTTTTAATTTGGCCCAATTAATTTAATTAGCTCCAATACTAAAACCCAATATTAATTAGGCATTCAACAACATTTATGAGCCCAATTAATTATTTTAAATATGAAATCGCATTTTCTTTTTTAGTAATTATTATTCTAAAATGAATAAAAATTACGGGATATTACATCCTTACCCCCTTAAAAGAAGTTTCGTCCTCGAAAGTTAGGATGACCGCCAAAGTGAAGCTAGTTCCATAAGGCAAAGTTTTTCCACCACACTTTCAAAGTTCAATACACACATGTAGCTCGAAAGTTTTAAAAGTTTTCACAACTTTTCCAAATAACAAAATGAGCATGATGTAATGCGATGCAATGAGTTTTTCAGTCTTTGTTTTTTTTTTCTTTTTGTGGATTGTTACACCCTTCTCCCCTTAAAAAGGTTTCGACCTCGAAACCAAGGTTAAGTACCTTGTTCGAACAATTGAGGATAACGTTTGCGCATATCAACCTCAGTTTCCCAAGTCGCCTCTTCGACTTTGTGGTTAGCCCACAACACTTTCACAAGATTGATCGTAGACGCACGAGTTTTCTTCGTTTTCTCGTCTAGGATCCTCACAGGTTTAGTTCGCTCCTCAAGGACTCGAACTGGTTGCTCTTCATAGGTAAGTGTGTCGTCTAACACTACCTTTTCTGGGTTCAGCACATGACTTGGATCATGGTGATATCTTTTGAGTTGTGACACGTGGAACACATCGTGCACTTGCTCCAAATCCATAGGCATAGCAAGCCTATAAGCGACCTCTCCAACTCTTTCAAGAATCTCGTAAGGTCCAATGTACTTTGGGCTAAGCTTCCCTTTGCACCCAAATCTCATAACTCCACGAGTAGGCGATACTTTGGGAAGTACCTTCTCACCAACTTGGAATTCCTCCATTCGTCGATGTTGATCTGCATAGGCTTTCTATCTACCTTGTGCAGCTTTCATCTTCTCTTGGACAAGTTTCACTTGATCCACAGTCTCTTGGATAAACTCCGGACCCAAAACAAAGGTTTCACTTATGTCGTTCCAACACGTAGGAGATCGACACTTTCTCCCATACAATGCCTCGTAAGGTGCTCTACCAATGCTTGCATGGTAGCTATTGTTGTAGGAGAACTCAATCAAAGGAAAACTCTTCTCCCAAGAGTCATTCATCTCTATAGCACAAGCTCGCAACATGTCCTCCAATGTCTGAATAGTACGCTCCGTTTGACCATCTGTCGCGGGATAAAATGCTGTCCTAAATTTCAACTTCGTACCAAAGGCCTCTTGTAATTTGCCCCAGAAGTTTGACAAGAATCTCGTATCCTTATCTGATACAATGTCTTTAGGTACTCCATGTAACCTCAAGACCTCTTTCACATAAGCTGCAGCGAGTTGGTCCATTGACCAAGTCTTCTTCATTGCAATGAATCTCGCCGTTTTTGCCAGTCGGTCGACAATAACCCAAATAGTGTCTTTGCCAGACCTCGTCTTTGGTAATCCAGTCACGAAATCCATCGAGATTGAATCCCACTTCCATCCAGGAATTTCTAGCGATTGAACAAGACCTCCCGGCCTCCTGTGTTCGATCTTCACTTTTTGACAAGTAAGACATTTTGTCACATATTCATCACATTCTCGCTTCATGTTCATCCACCAAAACTGGAGTTTCAAGTCTTTGTACAGCTTATCACCTCCTGGGTGAACAAAATACGCAGTTCCATGTGCCTCATCAAGAATTGTTCTCTTCAGCTCGTCATTGTCGAGTACACACCAACGCCCCTTCATCTTGATCGTACCATCATCAAGGATCTCAAAATCAGGATACTTCCCATCCTTTATCTTCACACGTACTTCCTCTAGAAACGGGTCATGAACTTGCAACTGTCGGATCTCATCATAGATCGACGGTCGCACTACAAGTGCATTCAGCAACACTGCAGTCTCACCTTGTTGAACGACTTCTAGGTCCAACTTTCTGAATTCCTCACACAAATCATACGGTAGTACCATCATGCTATTCACAGTGTGTGAAGTCTTCCTACTCAACCCATCAGCCACTATTTTATCCTTTCCCTCGTGATACTGAATATCCAGATCGTACTCAGATATCAACTCGAGCCACCTTCCTTGCCTCATGTTTAACTCCTTTTGAGTGAAGATATACTTCAAACTCTTGTGATCCGTAAAGATCTTGCAACGAGCTCCATACAAGTAATGCCTCCAGATTTTCAGGGCAAAAATCACAGCGGCTAACTCCATGTCATGAGTAGGGTAGTTCTTCTCATGCACTTTCAACTGGCGAGAGGCATAAGCAACCACCTTGCCATTCTGCATAAGCACACATCCCAACCCATTCTTAGAAGCATCACTGTACACCTCAAATCCTTCTGTTCCATACGGTAAAGTCAACACTAGTGTCGTTGTCAACCTCTTCTTAAGCTCTTGAAAATCTTCTTCACATTGTTCAGTCCACTTGTACTTCATCTACTTTTTCATCAAATTTGTGATAGGTCTATCTACCTTGAAGAAGTCTTGCACAAATCTCCTATAATAACCAGCCAACCCGAGGAAACTTCGTACCTCAATCACACTTTTCGGAGCAGGCCAATCCATGACAGCCCGAATCTTAGAAGGATCAACTGAGACTCCTTCTTTAGAGATAATGTGCCCAAGAAAGGCAACACTCTCTAGCCAAAACTCACACTTTGAGAGTTTAGCGTACAACTTCTCATTTCGCAACACCTCCAAAACAGTTCTCAAGTGTCTTGCGTGTTCCTCCTTGTCTTTTGAATACACCAAAATATCATCGATAAACACGACCACAAAACTATCCAGATATGGTCTAAAGGTGTTATTCATCATCTCCATAAACTTAGCAGGTGCATTAGTTAACCCAAAAGGCATAACAGTAAACTCATAATGCCCATACCTTGTCCTAAAGGCAGTTTTCGCAATGTCAACCTCATCAATTCTCAGCTGATGATAACCAGACCGCAAATCCACCTTCGAAAACACTCCAGCTCCTTGGAGTTGGTCGAACAGGTCTTCAATTCTAGGTAGGGGATACCGATTCTTGACAGTGACCTTATTCAACTCACGATAGTCAATGCAGAGGCGCAGACTACCATCCTTCTTACGCACAAATAGAACTGGTGCGTCCCAAGGTGACACACTAGGTCTAATTTACCCTTTCTCTAGTAACTCCTCCAATTGCTCCTTCAGTTCTTTCATCTCTAAAGGTGCCATTCTATACGGTGCCCTCAAAATCGGACCTGTTTCAGGAACTAGGTCAATCTGAAACACAGTATCCCTCACTGGTGACATACCAGGAATCTCCTTTGGGAATACATCTGGAAACTCATTGACCACGTCAATCTTTGAGATTTCCTCATCTACTCCATCTACATTCTGAATGTGACACAAAAATCCCTCACATCCTTTCTCTAAGTGCTTTTTCGCCACTAACATTGAAATAATCCCAATTCCTCCCTTAGTGACAATTTCTTTATAAGAGATTCTATTACCTCTAGGCCCTTTCAGCCATATCTTTTGTTCACTACAATCGATTCTTGCTTTATACTTGCTAAGCCAGTTCATAGCTAGAATAACATCAAAATCTTCCAATTGCAACGTTCACTTGAACATTGGGATGTATCACTTTACGCAATACCACCTTCCCAGTAGGAGTGGTTATACTAGTCTCTAAAGGTTCTTTGACAGTTGAGCCTTGAAATTCCCCATGTTTCTTAACAAAGTTTTTAGATATGAATGAATGTGATGCTCCAGAACCAAATAACACATAGGCGGGCAAAGAATTTACAAGAAATGTACCAGTCACCACGTTGCTTGCCGCATCAGCCTGTGCTTGATTCATCACAAACAAACGACCTCCATTTCTGTTCTGGTTGCCATTATTGTTCTGAACATTTCCAATCGGTCCATTTAGCCCATTCTGCCGATTACCACCCTGGTTGTTCCCATTCTGACCTTGAGCTGCAGGAGCTTGAACATTGTTGTTGCCCCCACCATTGTTCACGGTCTTGCCCTTCTGAGGACAATCAAAAGAACGATGCCCCAACTCTTGACAAGTGTAGCACCTCACCTTATTTCCAGCACAATCAAGCCCTGAGTGATTCTTATTGCATCTCTTGCAAATGTAGGGTTTGCCCTTTCAACCCCCGTTACTCTTATGGCCATTTTCATTGCCATTCTTGCCATTTCCATTCTTGTAATTCCCACCCTCATTATGGTTATTCCCCTTGTTGTTGTTGTTGTTGTTGTTGTTGTTGTTGTTGTTGTTGTTGTTGTTGTTGTTGTTGTTGTTGTTGTTGTTACCATTCTGGTTGTTCCCTCCCCGGAACTTTTCCTTCTTCTCACCACCACTACCCTGATGGTCCTCAAACTTTCTCTTCTTCCCAGTCACCTCCTCTCGTTGCTTATAAATCGCAGCTTGATTCGCAGCCCGATTGAAAGCCTCTTGCACAGTTCGACACTTAAAACCTCCAAAAGACTCGCGAATGGTCCAGTACAACCCATTCTGGAATCTACGGGCCCTTTGCTCTTCTGTGGAGACTAACTCTCCAGCAAAATGAGCAAGGTCGTTAAACTTTTCAGCATATTCTTGAACAGTCATCCTTCCCTGGATAAGGTTCAAGAACTCGTTATATTTCTGGTCCTGGAGATATCTGGGTAGAATTCCTCTCGAAGAGCCGTTTTGAACATCTCCCAATTAAAACCTGGTCGAGCTCTAATTGAGGTACCGTTGGTTGTCCACCATCGATCAGCCTTATTTCGGAACAAGTAGATAGCACTATCTACCTTGAGTTCCTCTGGGCATCCCGTTATTGCGAAGATCTTCTCTAGGTCTCGTGTCCATTCGTCAAGTAGCACAGGGTCCTCGTGCCCCTCAAAAATAGGCGGGTTATGCCCTTTGATCTTCTTGGATACGGCGGCGAAATCGTTACCCCCAGTAACCCTTGTGTCCTCTCTTTGCATCATCTGTGCGATGAATGCATTGGACTGCGCCAAAGCTTGCTGCGACTGAGCAAGCTTGTCGTTATTATCTCCCATTGAACTGTTCGAATTTTTGACTCTTTGTCTGTTTTGTCTAGGTGGCATCTAGCGACCTAAAGGATCACAAAAGCAAAAGAAAAGGGTATTACCTACCCATATGACACTCAGGTGCGAAAATCACAACTAACATATGCACTTAACTCATATATATGTTCACTAGCCAACTAGGGCTTTAGGCTCTTATTGCGTTCAAGCATTTCCTTATCACACTCTTGCATACTAGCAAGTTCAAGTTTCAATTGACTTTGTTCTTTCTCAAAATAAACAAATAACAATCAAAATGAAACATCCATGCCTCTTTTATAGGCGCTTTCACAATACTCATGCTCCAATTAGCAAGTAATTAACACATTTCTTGCAAAAGTCAATCTCATAAATCAAATAGTCATAGTATTTGTTCCAAAAATGAGGACTTGTCACACCAAGCCTCAATAGCATGAAGTAAGTAAAAACAATAACATTCTAAAATAATGTCAAAAGCAATTGGCTCACAGACCCAAATAAAGTCTCAAATAGTTTTACTCCATCAAAACTAAATAAAACTAAGAACTACGCTCCTCTTGCACGGTTCCTCAAAGGGTAGCGACACACATGTGTCACTATGACCTCATCCTCCTCTTCCTCCTCCATGGGTTCCTTTTCCTCTGGATCCTCCTCTTCTTCAGTAGGGGTCCTTGGCTCGTTGGGCTCGTCGTTCAGACCTACGGGCCAGTCTCTCACTGCGCTAGGCTTAGGTGGCCTTGCAGGAACCTCAGGAACAGCAGGTACAGGTTCCTCCTCAACCTCAGCAGCAGGTGCGTCGGCCCCCGCGGCGAAGTAGTCTCTCTCGAACGCGAGTGCTCGATCAAGGTCGGCGTCAGCCTCCTCTGCAGTCATCTGGTCGTCCACCTGCAGTAGTGGATCGTACCCTTCTGCGTTCTCTACGTACACATCATAGGGGTCTAGCAATACATATGGGTGATCTCGATCCCATGCGTACGCCTTCGTCATCAAGGACTCCAAAGTCTCCTCGTAGGGGTATTCCCGATCGATGCGCATATCCCAGTCCATTCGCCACTCTTCGTGGAATCGATACCACTTGAGCGACGCATAGATGAAACTGTTGATGAAGTGATAGGCCTTCATCCTCTCTGAGCGTGTCGTGGAATGGACGCCATAGCGTTCGTTGTATCGCTCGAATACCTCACGGACAAGGTCAAAGTACTCCTCCAGACGGCCTCCATCATATCTAAGATCACGTGGATCCATAGGTGTCACAGGTCGTTCAAGCTTTACCATCTGCAAGCGAGAAACAACACGTTAGTACTTCACTCGAGTACTTCATATAATACCAAAACAAGTAAAATAACCAAACAACTCATCTCGGCTTTATAAAGCTTTTATTCACATAACTTAAGTCTATTTAAATTTTTGGCTATGAGCACATCATAATGATATACTTTTCCCAATATGTCATTCATACTCTTAGGTCAAAAACTCCTAACATAGGCTTCTAACATAGGCTCTGATACCAACTTGTAACACCCCGAATTTCCGTCCAATTTAAAACCATTTAAAATCACGAGTTGCAACGGAAAAACTCTGAAAATCCGAAGCGTTACCGCCGTATTTAATGTTCAAATCAAATACAAGGCTAGAAAGAAAAACAAATGCTAGAATCCCCAAACAACGTAATAGATAATTAAATAATAATTATCTTTCAACTAACTTAAAACAAATAATCCAATTGAAGTAAAAGTATTAAGCTTATTAATTCTCATGCAAGAGAATTAATCTCATTACAATAATAAAAAAATCCCAATAATAGAAGTTCCAAACTAAACAATAAAATAAATGTTTTTAGAAGATATACCATCTTCTTGGCACGCCTTCCCTAGCTCAACTCCTCGAGTTACAATCCTGTCAATCTACTCCCCCATATAGACAAATTCCATATAGGTTCATCATAGGCCCACCAAAACACAAGTAAAAAAGAAAAACAACTAATCAGCGATACTGAGGAATTCATAACCACATAATCCATTTCAATCTCCAAAATTAAGTCCACATGCTTAATCAAATAAGATAGTCATGCGTTAAGAAATAAAGACAACATGCTTTAAAAGTAAAGACACAACAACCACCAAATAATAAATCTCATTATTTATTATTATCCATTAGCCATGTTCATTAGAGAGAAGAGAATCGCATGAATTGCCAAACCAACCGCAGTCGATTCAATAGGATTTTAGTCCCGTGCACAGTGGAAAAAGAGGGATCAACCGTCCCGGAGTAAGATGACTCCCGAAGTACTTCTAGATGTTCCTAAGTATGCATACCCTCTCTCAACCCTTAGGTTTACAAGAAGAACAGTTTCATCCACAAAACTTCACTTGCCCAATTGCTATTTGTATGGATACAAGCTTTAACTAAATACATTGAGGCCGTAACCAATGGAACCACTCAACATACCAAATGACAAATTCCCATTCGCCTCCTTCGGTGGATCCATTACCAAAGAAGTCTTCACTCTCAATTCAATTTGATATGGTGATCACATAACAAGTAATACACATAATCTTGGCACTCAAGTAACACAATATGGTTACAATTTCCGATGGCATTTTACATGAATGGCATCTAGGCCTCAATTCAAAACCACCTAATTCAATAGTCAAAGTTCATTTCAACTTATTGAAGTAACATACTTCTAACATGAATCCACATGCTTACTAACATGATACAAAAATAGCAATTTCGAGCTATATCCAATTGAACAATTATTAACATAATTTTCGTTCAATAACCAATAATAAAGCATCCACCTCCTCACATGAATATTAATCAAGTAGACATTGCTACACAAGTGAATTTTCAACATTATACGTGCATTCACTAATATATAATTCTATACGAATTATCACAAGGAAATAAACATCAATTATCCCTTTTCAAATATTCACAAGTCCAAATATGAATTCACATTCCTAATTCAATACTAAACAAATGAATACAAATCCCAAACGATATGAATTATGACAAAGAGATTACATAATTCATAGAGACATGAATTACCTTCCAACTAAGGCAATCACGACAAACAAATAACGTAAGCTCCTTACGTTTACGCGTGGTCCATGGGTCCTAACAAATCCACAACATAACAATAGTCAACACCTTGACTTCTAAACTACTTTATTAAACTTTAATGATGATTTAGTATCCTTAATTTAATTGATTAAGTTGTTGGAAATTTCAGTTACTCATGCATGCTCAAAGTTTCCAAAAACGAATTTGCGTAGAACAAAATAGAAAACATTCCAAAACCCTAAACAAGTCAACTAGTCAAAGCAAGTCACCATCAAACACCATCACCATCACCACCACCAGCAGATCCGCTGGTGGCTGGCCGCCGGCGGCAACCACAACAGGCCGCCGCGACACCCGCACATCGGCTGCGCACGGCGCCACCGTGTGCCTCACGGTTTCTCACATTTTTTTGTTTTTTTTTTTGTTAACAAATTTATAAAACCCTAATCTAATCAAATCCCTAATTTAATAAATTTCCAGATTTAATTAGATTACAAAGATCTAACCTTTTTCATTCAAACTTGATCCAATTCAATAAAAACCACAAACCAAACCCTAATCATGATCCTATCATACAAAATTAATAAAATCTAACAAACCCTAGATAAAACTAATTTAGGGTTTATCATACAAAAACTAGGGTTCATGAAATCATACTTGAATTGAATCAAAAAGCTTTTAATAAACAAAGGAAACCAATTTTGAACACTTACTTAAAAATTCAAGGGATTAAAACTGAGCAAGATGGATTGTGAAAAGTGATGAACTTTCTCCTTCTTTTTGCTCTAGGAATTTCGGCCGTGTGAGTGAAGAGAGAGAGAGAGACGTTTATTTGGTAAAGAATCAGTTATGTGAGGAAGCTGAGTGTATTTAGGAGCCCAAATACACTCCTTCCTTAACTAAACTTATTCTTTCCTAAAAACTCTCCTAACTTCCCTCCACTTACCAAATATTTAGGAAACCAAATTTTGAAAAATAAAAACTTATTTGATGTCCCATAATTTCGGCTTTTGGCCGAAAATAATGGCCCAATTTGGGTCTTAATTACTTTCGGCCAATCCGAATTAATTAAGCCCAATTTTCTTTCTTTTAATTTGGCCCAATTAATTTAATTAGGTCCAAAATTAAAACCCAATATTAATTAGGCACTCAAAAACATTTATGAGCCCAATTAATTATTTTTTATGAATGTAGGTGGCGGCAAAGGAAAATGGCCAGTAAACATAAGATGAGACAATATGACACCTATTTTTCTCATGTGATGTCTCGAGGCAAATTGTTGAGGCGACTTGCTCTTAGATTACACAGCCTGTGTGGCCATGGGCTTTTCCAAGAGGACAGGATGGATCAGGTACCTGTACATTCATTTTGAGGAGTCTGTCTCTAGTCAGTGCTTTACCTTGCACCACTGACCATAAAAAAATGGCATGCTTAAGCAGTGTGAATTTTCCCCAAACAAAATCAGCTTCAGAGAACTTATCATGCTCTCCCAGTAACTGTTTATAACCCAATTTGACTATATTCCCCTTTACTGTCCATATGCCAAGTGTTCAGAATACCAACACCCCTTGCAGGCCCTCTGAGGCCCATAATCTTCTTCCAGTGCCAACTACAGTCAGATGGCACCCTGTGCTCATAAACATCTATGTCTTTCAATAGTTAGCTGATTTACTAGTGGTTACTAGCTGATATTAATGATACGTAGCGCTCAGTGATTTACTTATATAATTTGATTTTCCATCATGATGCACGTCAACAAATTTGTGTCGAATGCAGAAATGCTATGCATTTTTTATGTAAGATTACATTTATGTGATATGATCGAGTTTGAAATTGTTTGTAGAGTTTGCTAAGCTTCCATTTTTGGTGGAATATTCCCTTCTATTATGGAAAGTTTTGCGTACCACAAATACATTATGTTAGATATGACATTGTTGAGTTTGACATTGTTTGTAGATTTGGAAGTGGAAGTGAAGGTGGAAGTGGAAGTGGAAGTGAAAAACGAATCAAGGAAGCTCTAAAGAGTCTTCTCATCAGTACAGAAGTCTTTTTCGATGAAGCTTTGAAGTGTCTTCTCATCAGTACGGTAGTGTTTTTGAGTAAACCCAACCAAATCCGACCAAGTGAAGTCTGGGTATTTTCTTGGCTTACTAATAATTTCAGGTGCTCTGACGACTTTGTCCTCTCTTGGGCTAAAAAAGAATGCCATTGACTTTCTTTCCTTGTTCTCATTAGCCACTACCCTATGTAGGCAACTCTTGTATTGCCCATTTGATAGTGCCTGCATTTCATTCCCAACATAATTAAGTAAGCAATCAGCCAGAATTTTAAGTAATTTTTACTCAAATTTAGTTCAATTCAATTCGGTCAATTTAGTTCATGTAAGAACGTGGCTTAAAACACTTTTCATCCCAATATATGTTCATGATATATAATATATGTGTCGTTGAAAGTATTTTAATGTATAATTTCAAATAAACCTAATATTAAAAGGTTTTCGACGAGTTAAAATGGCTAAAGGTCATGTTGAAAAAAATCAATTCAGATCAGATCAGATTAGTTCTGCTTAATTAATTCATCTAAATCATTTCAATTAAATTCAGCTCAGTCATTTTATTTTTAGGTGAAAAGACTCGACTCTTGTAATGGACTCCTAAAGTCCTAATTATTTTTTTTTGCTCATCAAAAGAGGGTGCAAGTGAATGGCGACCAAGGCACCCCCTGCTACGTCATGTTCGGACTCTCGTGTTCAATAGCGAACATATCAGACTAGCTGAACAACCAGCGCAAGCACTGGCCCCGTCAACGTAGCACCAACAAGGGGCTAGTATAGTTCCTAGAAGCCAGCAGACACAAGGCATGGGGGGGATTCGAACTCATGACCTTGCCTTTCCAAACCACTTGGAAGCGATTAACCTTGGAACCACTAGACCACCACCCTTGTTGGTTCCTAAATTCCTAATTGATCAAACATACGTTTGACTGGAGAACACTGCAAAATGTACGCATAAATCACCAACTACCAATACTTTCTTTCTTTCTCTGGGTAAGGATGATTGCCGTATATAATTAATTTGAACCAAATCAGATACATTTTTTGGGGTTCTTGTATTGTCCACAACGCAAAGTGAAAGTACTCTTCTATATTTGTCCCATGTTATAAGTCTTCTCACTGAAGCGGTAAATTAATCAACATCGTGTAAGAGAACAAGAATGTGAATTGACATGAAGGAAGGGGTTAGTTGGCTAAATATTTTATTAGGAGACATAAAAAGTTTTAACTTTTCTGCACCACTAACAAGTATAAGGCCTTTTTTTCTTCAACTTCTCTGTGAAGTATTTAGTAAATTTTAGTTTGATTCAGTAAAATTTAATTTAGTTCAGTTCAGTAAATTTTAATTCAGTTCAATATTATACAGATAAGTTCAAAATAGAAGGTGAAGAGAACTGGACCTAACTTACTAAACTCGCATATGTTGCTGAATATCTAGAGTCTACAAATTTGAAAAAGAATAATGCTATTTAATTTTTCATGTTTAAGAGATAAAGAGATAGAGAAGAAAGAAAAGCTTCTTGGAGTTTCTAGAAATTTTGAAACGAAAGTAACACAACATTGTCGTACATTTAGTATGGAAAACTTACCATGAATGTGTCCCCAATATTAATGACTAGAGCATTAGCCAGAGGTTCAACACTTTGCCATTTGTTATTGGCAAAGACTTCAAGACCTCCAACTTGATCTTGGTAAATTATGGTTATGGTGTTTGGATCACAATGAGGTCCAGTTCCTAGCACTAGGCTTGGCTCTTCGCAAGGTGGGTAATAGTTGAATCTCAAGGCAGATTGAGCATCTTCAAAGAAATCTTTGTAGTAGGATCGCTCTACTCCTAGACTTATTGCCAAAAGCTCCATTATCGCGAGGCATGACTTGTTCATTGCTTCACAATAGTTCTGATAAACCTTCCTACAAAATGAATGAAAACTCTATATTATCAACAATAGATTAAAAGTATGTATCTATTGTGATGAATTACCTTTTTTTGGTTCGTGTAAGGCACAAAGGCTTTTATATATATATATATACACACGAAGTTAACTTAACTGCACCATTAAGTGGGACTAGCTACAAGGCACAAAACCCATAAGTTTAAAGTTGTTATGATGTCAAAGATATGCTTACCCCATAGGTGCCAATTCATTACCAAACATAGAAGTGAAATAGTTTACCACCATGTTATTAGAGTCATTGGCATGATAAGGGAAAGTAAATATCTCTTTCCATGGCAAGTTTACAGAAAATCGATCCATATGAGCTTGGGAGTAACCCCACCTACTCCCAGGCTTTTGAAGAGCCCTTAGCTTGTGGGTACTAGGTAGCTTGAAAAAGTCATTGAGGAGATTATATGCCTCATCGAGGAGTTTTGGATCAATTCCATGGTTGATCACTTGGAAGAAACCATGTTCCGAACAAGCCGCCCTAAGTAGATGGACAGCATGTTCAGTGGACAT
This sequence comes from Tetragonia tetragonoides, assembly GCA_038025085.1. Taxonomy (NCBI): domain Eukaryota; kingdom Viridiplantae; phylum Streptophyta; class Magnoliopsida; order Caryophyllales; family Aizoaceae; genus Tetragonia; species Tetragonia tetragonoides. The sequence continues at coordinate 13,219,569 of CM076140.1, read as the reverse complement.
CTTATCCCCTTTGAAATACCCTTCGAGGTCTATGATCTTAGCATCAAGTTTATCCTTAGGTTGGGCAATATCGTCAAGAGACCAAGTGAAACTCTTGGATACTTTGGATTGTTCATGCAATTTTGACAACGAGGAATCATGAGAAGGAATGGTGGTGTTTTCCTCTTGGTTGTTGACATCCAATGGGATGGGAATATTAGTGAGAACGGAAGTGCTTGGCATCATTTTGAGAGAGAAATGATTTGGATCGTATGGCAAGTAGGTTATACGGCGAAATGAAGTGGAGGCTACTTTGAGGGTTTTTATTGAGCCAAATCTAGGCGTATAATATTTTTTTGGTTCACACGCACCAAGGGTATTCATCATTAACTATAATGACTATCTCTCCGGCTAGCTTGTAGGTACCTCATATAAACGTTGAGATTGATTGAAGGCTTGAGAATTACATTGATAATACATCTATTTATATACAAACTATTGAAGAAAGAGTATCTATAAAGAAGGCAACTAACTAAACTAATCTAGTGCTATGATCAAGGAGCAGATATTATTCTAGTGCTATGATCAAGGAGCAGATATTATTCTAGTACTATGATCTATTATTCTAGTGCTATGATCAAGGGAGAGAACAACTGAAAATAATGAAGGGATATATACAAGATTGATACTCTGATTATTCTCTAATACGCCCCCGCAAGTTGGACGTTCGGTAGGAGAGTCCAATCTTGGAAGTAAGTCGATAGAATCGATCACGTGAGAGTGTTTGGTAAGTACATCCGCAAGCTGATCATTGCCATTGATGTGTTGAACTCGAATATTGCCAGCTTGAACTAATTCCCGAACAAAGTGGAAAGCTAGTGCCATATGCTTCATACGAGAGTGGAACACGGGATTAGCTGCATAGTGAGTAGCACCAAGGTTGTCACAGTGTATTGACGGAACGGAAGTAGGACTAACTCCTATCTTCGAAAGGAGAGATTGGAGTCATACTATCTTAGCCTTAGTAGTGGCCACGACACGGAACTCTGCTTCGGTGGAGGAACGGGCTAAGGCCCGTTGCTTCTTGGAGCTCTAAGAAATGGCATTGCGATCTAAGAAAATAACATACCCTATAGTGGAAATGTAATCATCTTTATTGTCACCTACCTAATCAGCATCTGTGAGAGCATGAAGAGTGAGAGGTGAGTTGCGATAAATTTGGAGACCATAATGAGATGTGCCTTGGAGATAACGAAGGAGACGTTTAAGAGCAACCCAATGAGTATCACGAGGACAATGCATGAATTGGGATAGTTTGTTGACGGAAAAAGCAATGTCAGAGCGGGTGAGAGATAGGTATTGGAGACTACCTACAATGGCACGGTAGTCACTTGGATTGGGTATAGGTTGACCGTCGTGGAGGGTAAGTGGCGGATGGGAGACCATGGGTGTGGTCATAGGTTTGGCAAGATGCATGTTGTGACGGGTGAGAAGGTCATGAATGTATTTGGTTTGATTCAGGTGGAGACCAAGAAAGTTGGGTACTACCTCAATATAAATAGACAAAAGTTGCTCTATACCTAATGCAAAATTCGAACACTAGATCTTAGTTAAGGAGGAATGAATCCCTACCATTTAACCACACCCCCTTGATCGATTTGATATAAATAGACAAAAACTTTTGTCATTAGCAAAGTAGTGTTTTCGGGTATATCCAACCAAATCTTACCAAGTTAAGTTTGGACATCTCCTTGGTTTACTAATAGTTCAGGTGGCCTGACTTTGTCATCTCTTGGGAAACAAGAAGAATGCAATTGATTCAAGTTCCTTCTTCTCATTCACTAGTGCCCGGTCTGACGGTCTGTGCAAGCAACTGTTCTACAGCCCATTTGATAGTGCCTACATTTCGCTCCCGTCAAAATCAAAGCAATCAACCACACATCTATATCTTATCTTACTTATAATAATTACTATTAAAATACAGTGCGGTCTTGGCAATCTTTCATGTGGCACTTCTAAGAACTAGACCTTTCTTCTTAGGTGGTGACGACACATAGAACGCCAAATAGATATGGATCTGACACATAAGAAGATAAGTTACCACGTAAGCAATTCATTCAAGTTGCATCCACCCATTAATGTAGTCATTATTATTTGAGTTTATTAATACGACTAGTATGATGTTCAAATTATAAAATAAATTAACTTTTGTTACGCAAGTTAAAAAATTACAATTCTTACTTCATTGGATTTGAATAAAAAAAATACTTCAAAATAAGATGTATATGTCTTATATTTTACCTTAAAATATTTGGTATATGTTTTTTTCCTTTTAAGGAATGTTTGGTAGAAGGTAAGGGCCTCCCATGTCCCCTAGGGGTGTTTCGTGTGATGGGGTGCAAAAATATACACCTTCGTTCCGAGGCCTCCTGGACGCCCAAAAAACGTGGATTATAACCTTCATTTTCGGCTTCCCGAGGCCTGGGTGTCATTTTGCTCAAACTTTTACGGGAGGTCTATCATGACCCTAGAGTACCCTACGTGCCTGGGGAGCATCATCCAGATCCCCAAACTTTGATATCACTCATGCCTTTGGTGTTCCATCTCTTATACCATTATGCTGTAAAACGTCCTTCCAAGCCTATCAGGGACCGGATAAGAGACCTTGAGGGCCTCCCATGTCCCCTAGGAGTATTCCTTGCGATGTGGTGCGAAAATATCCACCTTCGTTCCGAGGCCTCTCGTCGGGGCCTTCCGGAAGCCCAAAAAACATGGATTATAGCTTTCGTTTTCGGCTTCCCGGGCACTGGGTGTCATTTTTTCCCAAACTTCTCCGGGGGGTATATCATGACCCTAGAAGATCTTCAGGGCCCAGTGAGGGTCATTTGGATCCCCGAACTTCGATATCACCCATGCCTTCGCTGCTCCGGCCCTTACATTGGTGTCCCGTAAAATTGCTCTTACAAGTCTATCAGAGACCTGATAATGGACCCCAGGGACCTCTTCTGTTCCCTGAGCATGTCCCGTGCGATGTGGTGTGAAAATAACCACCTTCGTTTCAGGGCCTCCCGGAAGCCTAAAAAATGTGGAATATAGCCTTCGTTTTTGGCTTCCAGAGGCCCGGTTGTCATTTTTGCTCAAACTTCTATGGGGGGTCTATCATGACCCTAGAGGACACTCGCTGCCGCGGGAGGGTCATCTGGATCCCTGAACTTCGATACCACCCATGTTTTCAGTGTTTTGGCCTTTACGTTTGTGTCCCATAAAAACGCACTTACAAGCTTTTCAGGGACCCTATAACGGACTCTGAGGGCCTCCTACGTTCCCTAAGGGTGTCCCATGCGATGAGGTGCTAAAATATCTATCTTCGTTTCAGGGCCTTCTGGAAGCTCAAAAAACGTGGATTATAGCCATCGTTTTCGGCTTTTCGGGGCTCGAGTGTCATTTTTTACCAAACTACTCCGGAGAATCTACCATAACCCTAGAGGAGCCGCGATGCCCCGTGAGGTTCATCCGGATCCCCAAACTTCGATATCACTCATGCCTTTGGTGTTCCAACTCTTACATCAGTGTTTAGTAAAACGCCCTTCAAAGCCTATTTGGGACCGGATAAGCGACCCTAAGGTCCTTCCATGTCCCCCAGGGTTAATCCATGCGATCTGGTGCAAAAATATACACCTTCCTTTCGGGGCCTCTCGTAAGGCCAAAAATCATGGATTATAGCCTTCGTTTTCAACTTCCAAGGGCAGGGGTTTCATTTTCGTCTAAAAGTTTCCTGGGGGTCTACCATGACCACAGAGGACCCTAGGTATCCTGGGAGGGTCATCCGAGTCTCCGAACTTTGATATCACCCATGCCTTTGGTGTTCCAACTCTTATACCAATATCTTGTAAAACGCCTTCCAAGCCTATCAGGGACCAGATAAGCTACCTCGAGGGCCTCCACTATCCCCTAGGGGTGTTCTGTGCGATGTGGTGCGAAATATCTACCTTCATTCCGAGACCTCCCGGAAGCCCAACAAACGTGGATTATAGCCTTCGTTTTTGGCTTCCGGGGGCACTCCAGGGACCCGATAACGCACTCCAGGGGCCTTTTATGTTTCCTTAAAGGTAACCGTGCGATGTGGTGCGAAAATATCCACCTTTGTTCCAGGGCCTCCCAGAAACCCAAAAAAGTGGATTATAGCCTTTGATTTTCGGTTTCCTGAGGCCCGGTTTTCGTTTTTGCCCAAACTTCTCCGAGTGGTTTATCGTCACCCTACAGGACCTCTGTTGCTTCGGGACGATCTTTAGGGTCCCCGAACTCTGATTTTACCCATAGAACATGGAGTTTGGGACATGGGATGGGCGTTGGGATATGGGACATGAGCGCTGGGACATGGCGCTCGCTGGGCGCTACGACATGGGATATGGGACATGGGCCACTCAGATTTTGTATCAATAAAAATTTGATGTACTTAGTTCATTTTGATTCGTCGTCTACTATGATAATCTTTGATTGATAGAAGAACTTTATAACAGAGTATTCCCAAGTTTGTGAATAAAAGGCTAATAATCATTTCCTAAGCGCTCGGTCAAATATAGATCAAAATTTACAGTATGACTAATTATAATAAGTAGAACTATAATGCAACAAACAGTGTAATTTAGGAGAATTAGATACCTCTAACTCTATAGAGGCACCACAAGCCAATGAATGACTCTTTTTTCTCTTTTTTTATCAAAAGCTAATACACGGCCAGTGAATGACTATTCCATGACTTGAGGGCATCCCTCCCCCCGATTTTAATATCTTTCCTAAACTAATGAAAAGTCAGGCTGCGAATGAACCTCTTCAAATCCCGCATTGGTGTTGTTTCAGTTTTATTTACCAGTTAATCACAAAATTAGCACCAAAAAAGAAAAAGAAAATTATTACAACAAAGTTAGAAGCAATGCAACCCATCTGAAAAAAATTAAATTTAATAAATAAATAAATAAATAAAAGAGTTGAAACATTTTGTGCGTCGCACAGCCATGCACACTAATTTTTAGTAGAGTAATATAGATGTTAGATAGTTACTCTATAATTGTTCTTTTTACCAGTAGTAGTAACTTTATTAACAAGGCCATGGACCCACAAAAGGGAAAATTGTGCCAAAGTGAGTGAATTACAACCATTTAGCAAAATTAGCGGTAAACAAACCCAGAAGAGCTAAGTAAGCCTGATTAGGATTATAAAAACTATGGTGCACAGTTTCCTCTTTAGGATTGTGGGTTTACTCACGAAACCCTCTAAACACCTAGGAATGTTAGGTAGGTTTATTGTATTTGACTATGCCTCTGTTTGATTCGTCTTAATTTTACTTAAATTCAGTTCATTTAAGTTCAGTTTATGTGTAACTTTATAATTTATATAACTTTTTATTTCAACCCAAAATAATTTCATGATGATAATTGTGTCATCGGGAAGATCTCAAAGCATACTTTCAAATGAGTCCAAAATTGACTATGTTTGGACGAATTTTAAATGATTAACGGTTAAGTTTAAAAAATCAATTCAGTTCAGTTCAGTTTATTTCAGTTCAGTTCAGCTCAGATCAATTTTATCCATTTGAATCAAACGGCGTCTATGACTAAGGGTGCGTTTGATAGAGCTGAACTTACCAGAACTGAACTGAACTGAACTGAACTGAATTCAACATCACTAAAGTGGACACTATTGAACTGAACTGGACATAACTGAACTGAATTGGACACAACTTGATATGTGAGACAAAAATTATGTTTTTGAACCACCGCCAGTGAACTGAACTGAACATCATTTAACTGAATTTGAGATTACTACATTGACACCTGAACTAAACTGAGTTGAACTAGCCGTATAAGCTTTATCAAACGCACCCTTGGGTGTGTTTTTTAGAGTTATCTGATCATCATCAATTCAGTCCTTTTTTAGGAGTTGTCTCGCGTTAGTTTAAGATTAATTCAGTGACTGTCAGTTCAGTTCACTTGTGTTCATCAATTCATAAATATATATTGTGTTTCAAATAAAAGTTGCTTTTAGTACAGTTTAGTGGTGTTGAATTCAGTTTAGTTCTAATCTATTCAGTTTAATCCAATCCAGTTCAGTTACACATACCCTAAATCTCATATTTTTTTCCTTGTTCTTGTGTGTCCTCTATTCGTTTTGTTTGCTTATCATGTCTCCAATGGTGTGTTTTCAAGAGCTTATTCAGCCAGCTAGTTCAGTTTATTTTAGTAGTGATAGGTCTCGTGTCAGTTTAGTGATTTCAGTTCAATGGTGTTCAGATCATAAACATACATTTGTCTCACATAGAAAGTGGGGTTCAATTCAATTAAGTGGTGTTCAGTTCAGTTCAGTGATATTCATTTCAATACAGTGATATTGCAATTAATTCAGTTTAACTCTTCCTATTCAGCCCAAAGAAACACACCCAATGTGTAAAATGCTTCCCCTAAGTTTGAATACACACTACTAGAAAAAGGCTTTTTAACGATGAAATTTTTCGTCTTTAAAAGGCCAAAATATCGTCGTTATTGATATTAACGACGAAAAAAAGTTCGTCGTCGTACGTCGTTATTGATTCCCTCGTTAAAAGTTATAACGACGACTTTAAAGTGTTCATCGTCAAATTACAATAACGACAAGTAGCATTTGGTCGTTACTAGTATATCAACAACGACGAACAAAAGTTAAATAACGACTATAATTTCTCTCGTAAATGATATAATAGTACTTTATTATCTGCATAATAACAGCGAAAATTTTTCATCGTTATTAAGTTTTTAGGTACGAGAAAATTGTTCCCATTACTCTCGTAATCAATTTATTATTGAGAAATTTATTTTTCAATTAATGATCCTTAATTAACGAAAGCGAAAAAGAACACTGGACTAATAAAACAAATTTATTTGCATCATTATTCAAAATAATTGTATTACAAACACGATATTTGCAAGACACATACCCAAAAAAAAAAATGAAAACATTACAAATTTTAATTACAAGAGTATCCAAGTCACTCAGACACTTATTTCTACAAACCCATAATTTTCGTTCTATAGCAATCTAACTTTTAACAGTAAGTGACCATTAACACCAAAATAACTTTCCATCTCTCCGGGAACACCTACATAATGGCAGAAAAATAAACAGGTTAGAATATTTAGATTAAACAATTAAATAGAAAAATATCGAACAGAGTCAATTTAAAGTATCCAAGGTGAAACAATAAAAAAGAGAGAAAATTAGAATCTAAGAATGTCAAACCAAAATGTCTTATTAATCCCTATTGAATGTTAACATAACAACCAAAATCCATTTACTTCACATTCAAATGTAGAGAACACCATCATAAGTTAGTGATTGTGAATATCAAACACGATTGAGACCATACGGGATGAGAAAACTACTACAAGTCACCAATGTTAAACATAAAGAATTCCTAGATATAACAACAATAAACAAACTACTGTATCAAGCAATTAAGAATACTCACTTCTCCTAATAGAAAATAAGCGGCTATCAAACTTTGCCTTTAGCATAGGTATAATCGGTAAAGACCTTCTACAGATTACAAGTTCAGCCCCAAATAAGAAGCCTAAATACTGAAATTTTAGCCTAAGCAGTGAATTTAAATTTGATATGAACCTAAAATTTAGCAATTGTGATTCTGATCTGGACCTAAATTCAGAGCAAATTAAAAATCAAAGGGTGAAAAGTACAGGCAAGTCAGGAATTTAACAGAAAGATAATACAACCTGCATAAAGCACACATAACAGCAACAGTAGCTACAGCAGTAACATGCAGCAAACAGCAACAACTAGTTGCAGCATTAGCTGCAGCCAGCAGCCAACATCAGCAGCAGCCAGCATCAGCATCTGCAGCGGCCAACTTTGCAGCAGCCAGAATCTGCAGCAACCAGCAGCAGCAACAACAACAACCAACAACAGTAAGCAGCCGCAGTAGCATCACTTAAATCAGGTTGCATCCAACAAAGAAAATCAGCACACTATAAGCTACAAGTTTACGAAGCTGTGTAGGGTAAGTTTTCTTCCTCTGAAACACTATTGTTTTTTGTTCACACTAGTTAGAAAACAGATACTCAGCAACCACAGCATTTAAACACATACCCATGGCACTACACAAAGCTACTGTAAATTACAGTACTGCTCAGAAAGAGAAGCTAAAATAAGCCATTTAACAGAAAAGTGCTATGAACTCACCCCATTATGCACACACTAGTACAGGAAAACCCATACACTTAACATTATTAAGTTTCCATCTTTACAAAGAAGGAAAATTACCTAATAGACATATTGTAAGTTGATAACTAGATGAAGTGAACGAAATTCAACATAAACAACTTAAATCCCAAGTTCACAAGTTTGATGTAACAGCAATAGCAATTAAAGATGAAAACTAATTTTACATGCGTGATTATATCACAGAAACATGAAAAGTGTATAGTCGCAAGCTAAGTCCAGGGACAATGTTAAGAAGAAGAACCATCGAACCCAATAGAATAATAAGCTCAAGAACAATACAAACTCGGAAACAATGTCAAGTTCTCAGATCTCCAAATCATGAGAACAGTAGTAGCAAAATGAGAGCAAAAAATTAGGCGAATTAACATACAAAAAACAAAAATTCAGAAACTTAGCACAAAACCAAACCAGAAAAAGCGGTCTTGATAACATGAACCAGGCAGGCAAAAACCCTAACAATCAGAAATCCATGAAATTGAATAAAAGGGGAGGGAGAGAAAGAAAGAGACGAACTGTAAAGTGGTGAAACCCTCACTGACTAGCCGCTGATTCTGCTCAACACTTGATGGACTCTGACATCACACGACCATCACCATGAGAAGAATCGGAATAGAGATAAAGCATACAGAAAAAAAATTGAAAGAGAGTTGGGTTACCTGCGGCGCTGAGAGAGCGATGGGCGATGGAGATGCCGAATTGAAGCGATGGCGATGGCGATGGCGATGGCGATGGCTGCGAGCGAATTGAAGCGATGCTGCGAGCGAATTGAAGCGATGGCGAGGAAACTGATGAATAGCTTTAGGTTTTTTTTTTCTTTTTCCCCTTTATTCCACAGTTCCTTTATTATCTTTCTTTTTCTTTTTTTTCTTTTGTTTTTTGAGAAGAACCTTTATTTTCTTAATTAATGTTGTGAGTTAAACATGCTTTTAATCTGAAAAAAAAAAAAAAGAACTTGTTTTTAATCTAGTCAGGTTCTAACATTTTAATTCAACTTTTCACAATTTTCCTCCTCTTAATTTAGTTTTAAAAGGACTGTGAATATTTTTTCCCGCTCATGATTTTCAGTCACACATAAAATATATTACTAACGATGAAATTTAAAGTAAAATAACGATGACTTTAACGACGACTTTAGTTACCCTCGTGAAATCTATATGGTTTATAATATTAACGACCAAAAAAATACAATCGTCGTTGTTGATACAGTACTAACGACGAAATTTACAAGTTGTCGTTATTCCTTGGTCGTTAAAAGGGCTTATTCTACTAGTGACAATTGCATTTGAGCTCTTCAAAAGCCAGACTAGGCCGGACGCGAACCAGGCTTGACAAGTTTTTTGGCTCATGAAATGAGCTAGCAAGCGGATTTGGGGCAGGCTAACGATTCGGATACTTATTATAAAATTACTAAAATACCTTGTCCAAACCCACCCCTTTTCAAGACCAAATGGACTGGATCAAATGGGTCATCGCCCATCGCGCCCGTAAACAGCTCTAGATTTATTTCATGTAGGGGTGAACATTGGGATCATGTAGGCGGGTAGACATTGTTATACCCGGAACCGTTCAGGACCCATGGGGTCGAATTGTCCGTATCTGGAACCAATTGTTGTATTATTAGGACCTAACATACTTAACGGTATCATAAATATATAGTTATTACATTGATCACAATGCCTAGATTTCATTGGCGAAATACTTTTTGTTTACCGTATATGTCATATGTATAATCATGGGTATTTGGATTGGAGTAATAATTAATGAGTAATGTAGCAAATTAGAGTGTAAAATAGTAAGGTGAAATGGTAATAAGCGTAATGATTAATGAGGGTAATGGAGAAAATAAAGAGAAAATGAGAAAAAGTATTACCCTAGGGAGAGGTGGGTAACTATTATCTTTCAAATGGGGGGAAAATAATTACCCTCTTTTTCACAAAATCTAATTTTCACTACTTCACATACCTCCCATTTTAGCCTATATATAGTTCAATCTATTACCCCCTTAAATATTGTCCCAATCCAAACATGCCCTCAGTATATAATCCACTCACAAAAATGTAATGGGATGATCGATCAAGTTCGTCTATGATACACAAATTAGTTGATAAACCCCACTACAAATGAAGTGTTTATGGATATACAGCTAAAATACATACACTTCCTTTTTTTTAATAGATTGGAACAACAACCATACAGTTTTGTCGGGCAATTTTATAAATTATCAATCTCTTTTATCTATCTTTTCATTGGCGGGGGAAAATTATTAGGTAGTCAAGGAGCATTAATCCTTCCTCTCACAAAATAAGTGAAGCCGACTTTAAATTTAAGATAATCTCTTATTTATAAGAGGAGGGAGCAATGCTTTTATACTACACAATAATTCCTGAGGAGATTACAAGAAGTTTATCAAGGGGTAGATTTAGAACTGGAGATAAGAAACGAATCGAGTATGCACTGAGCAGTCTTTACATCAGGACGGTTGTGTTTGATATATTCAACCAAATCAGACCAAGTGAAGTCTCGATATTTCCTTGGCTTAACTAATAATTTCAGGTGCTCTAATGACTTTGTCCTCTCTAGGGCTAAAGAACAATGCCATTGTCTTCCTTTCCTTGTGCTCATTAACCACTACCCTATGCAGACAACTCTTGTAATGCCCATTAGATAGTGCCTGCATGCATTATTTCAATCCCAACATTAGGCTGAAGTTTTAGTAATTAAGTAGATAACAGACGTTTTAGGGTATATTCTTTAAATCTTATCCCGTCACTTAAATTCAGTTCGTTTTTAATAATTAGTTCCGTTCAATAGTGATCTCGTGTCAATTTAGTGGTTTTCAGTTAAGTTTGGTGATTTTCAATTCAGTTCAGTGGTGGTCAGTTTAGAATTATACATTTTGTCTAATATATTAAGTGATGTTCAATCATTAGTTCAATGGTGTTCAACTCAGTTTAATGATGTTCATTTCATTTTGGTGTTCAGTTAAGTTCAATTCAACTCAGTTTAATAAAATTCAGCTCTCTGAAATTATTAGAAAACAATAAAAGACGTTCTCGCCCGGCCCATTTATAGTAAGGAAACTTACCATGAATGTGTCCCCAATGTTAATGACTAGAGCATTAGGCTGAGGTTCAACAATTTGCCATTTGTTGTTGGCAAAGACTTCCAGACCTGCAACTTGGTCTTGGTATATCATGGTTATGGCGTTTGGATCACAATGGGGCCCGAGTCCTAGCACTAGGCTAGGCTCTGTGCAAGGGGGGTACTTGTTGCATTTCATGGTCGATTGAGCATCTTCAAAGAAATCTTTATAGTAGGATCGCTCTACTCCTAGACTTATTGCCAAGAGTTCCATTATCGCAAGACATAACTTGTTTATCTCTTCACAGTATTTCTGATAAAACATCCTACAAAAAGATAAGGTTAATTAGTAACTATAGTGAGGAATCACCTTCTTCTTCTTTTTTTTTTTTTCCTTTATTATTGGCTCGTTAAAAGGGAAGGTGCGAGTGAATGATATCAGAGTCACCTTTCACTACATCATATTCATATTATCATGTTTAATAACAAATATATCAAACTAATTGAACAACTAACACAAGCACTAGTCTAGTCATCAACGTTCAAATAACATAAATAGGCAAGTATAGTTCTTAGGAGTCAACGGCTACAAGGCATGGGAAAATGGTGAATGAAATTCATGACTATGCCTCACCAAATCACTTGTGATTATATTTGGAACCACTTGACCACCATCATTACTTGATGATTAGGAATCAATATACTTCTAATCATTACGCTACTAAAAAAAAAAGGCACGACGACAACCATAAGTTTAAGCTTACTACTATGATGTAAAAGGAGTATATGCTTACCCCATAGGTGCACATTCATTACCCAATAAAGAAGTGAAATAGTTGACCACCATGTTATTGAGAATGAGTGTAATTCTCCTTGAGGGATTAGTGTTGTATTAGTCTCTTTATATAGTAATTACATGGAACAATCTAGAAGATTACAATAGTATGCAAGTATAATCTAGAATACTCTAAATATCTAGAATACTCTAAGTATTATCTAGAATACTCTAAGTATTATCTAGAATACACTAAGTATAATCTAGAGAAATACAAATATAATTAATGCTCTACATACAAAGAGGAATATTTACATATTCTGAATTATTTACATTATCACACCCCCGCAGTCGGAGCGGGAGGAGGGCGAACGCTTAGACTGGAGCGAAAATCATTGAAAAGAGTGGATGGAAGGCCCTTCGTAAATATGTCCGCATATTGAGAACTGGAAGGGACGTGAAGAACACGAACATGGCCCAAAGCTACCTTCTCACGTACGAAATGAATGTCAATCTCTATATGTTTCGTGCGTTGGTGTTGAACTGGATTAGTAGACAAGTACACGGCACTGACATTATCACAGTACACCAAGGTAGCTCGAGTGAAAGGGCAATGAAGCTCTAGGAGCAAGTTGCGAATCCAACAGGTCTCAGCAACTGCATTAGCGACACCCCGATATTCGGCTTCAGCGCTAGATCGAGAAATAGTAGCTTGGCGCTTGGAAGACCAAGATAGGAGATTAGTACCCAAAAACACACAATACCCCGATGTGGAGCGTCGGGTATCAGGACATCCACCCCAGTCAGCATCAGAATACGCAATGAGGCCGGTGGTAGTGGATGGATACAGATGGAGGCCATGATCTATGGTGCCCCGGACATATCGGAGAATGCGTTTGAGAGCATTGAAATGGGGTTCTCGAGGATCATGCATAAAGAGGCAGATCTGCTGGACATCATAAGAAAGATCGGGTCGAGTGAAAGTGAGATATTGCAATGCACCGGCAAGACTACGGTAGAGAGAAGGATCCTCAACTGGAGAACCCGAAGGACCAAGTTTGGACTTCGTATCAACAGGGGTGGTGCAAGGCTTGCAATTGGTCATATTGGCACGATCAAGTATCTCAAGAGCATACTTTTGTTGGGAGAGGAAAAGACCGTCCTTGGTGCAGGTTGCAGCGATCCCAAGAAAATAGTGTAGAGGACCTAAATCACTCATGGCAAACTCAGAACTGAGAGAGGAAATTATACGCTGTAGAAGGGTGTCTGAGGAAGCTGTGAGTATGATGTCATCAACATAAAGTAATAAGAATGACATGTCATTCTTGTGGCAGTAGATGAAGAGAGAAGAATCGGAGACACTATGTTTGAAGCCGATGCGGGCCATATACTCGGAGAATCGCTGATACCAGGCACGGGGAGCCTGTTTGAGGCCATACAGCGATTTGCGGAGACGACACACATAATCAGGATGAACAGGATCAACAAACCCAGGGGGTTGATGCATGTAAACGGTCTCCTGTAGGGTCCCATGGAGAAAAGCATTTTTCACGTCCAATTGATGGATCGGCCAGGAACGGGAGAGGGCAAGGCTTAATACAGTGCGAATGGTAGCTGGTTTGACAACTGGACTGAAAGTTTCATCACAATCAATACCAGGACGTTGAGACTTACCATTGGCAACCATACGAGCCTTGTATCGCTCCAGGGACCCATCAGAATTGAATTTGTGCTTGTATAACCACATAGAACGTACCACATTAACCCCGGGAGGGCGGGGTTCCAAGACCCAAGTTCCGTTTTTAATAAGAGCATCATATTCGGCCTGCATGGCCGCACGCCAGTTAGGATCCTTGAGGGCTTGAATATGTGAACGAGGAATAGGTGAAAGGGTGGAGGTAAGAAGGTTAAGTTTTTGGATAGGTTTAAAAATTCCATTTTGACCCTGGGTAACCATGCGGTGAGTGGGATGGGGAGGGGGAGGTGGTGGGGAAGGAGGTGTAGAGTTGGTCGATGTAGGGGTGGGAGACTCATTAGAGCCCTGGCCATTTATGGGAGATATAGAGGTGGCGGTAGGGCTTGTGGGCGGAGATGGAGTCACCCTCGGAGGGGGAAGAGGCGTATCCACCTGTGGCACCGGGTGGGGAACACTCGGAGACTCAAGAAGAGAGCGAGAGATAGGTGAGATATCAGAGGAGACATCCAAAAAGTCATATGTGGAGGGTGGTGTGGAGGAAATAGAAGCAAAAGGAAATACGGACTCGTCAAACGTGACATGACGAGAGATGATAATTTTACGAGTTTGAAGGTCAAGACAACGGTAACCCCGGTGATTAGCAGGGTAACCAAGGAAGACACATGGTGTGGACCTGGGAGCTAATTTGTGAGGGGCGGAGGAAGAGAGATTAGGATAACAGAGACATCCAAAAACCCTAAGATGAGAGTGGGAGACGGGTTTGTTGAAGAGTTTAGAGAAAGGTATGTCATTTTGGATTGTGGTGGATGGGAGAATATTAAGAAGATGAGTAGCCATGTGGAGAGCTTCAACCCAATAAGTCGGTGGGAGGTGAGCCTGAAAAAGAAGGGTGCGGACAATATTATTGATGGTGCGTATCATCCGTTCGGACTTCCCATTTTGTTGGGAGGTGCGTGGGCATGAAAAACGAATCACCATCCCGTTTGCCGCAAAAAGATCATGAAGTGGGGTATTATTGAATTCACCACCATGGTCACATTGAAAAGCTTTTATTTCACGATTAAATTGAGTATGAACATAAGCACGGAAATGAAGAAATTTAGAGAAAGCATCGGATTTGCGGCGAAGAGGATAAACCCACAAAAATTGGGAGAAATGATCTAGAAAAATAACATAATATTTATTCCACTCACACTAGAAATGGGAGAGGTCCAAAGATCTGAATGAATTATATCAAATGGAGACTCTACGACAGACTCAGAACGACAAAATGGAAGTCTAACATGTTTCCCTAGTTGACATGCATGACATAAGTTGGAATGTTTGTCCTTTTTATTACAAGAAATAAAACCCCTAGAAACTAAAGACTGGAGAACTGTGTCGCCCGGGTGACCCAAACGGCGGTGCCAGGTGGAGTGGCTGGTGGTGAGGAGAGCGGTAGGTGGAGCTGCGGAAGGTGTGGGAGTGGCAGGATAGAGGTCGCCGTCACTATCACATTGGAGTAGCATTTTCCGCGTCAAAAGATCCCTCACAGTAAAGCCATTAGGGTCAAATTCAACAGAACACTTATTATCTCTAACAAATTGACGAACTGAAATAAGATTTTTAATAATTTTAGGGGACACAAGCACATTCTGAAGGTAAAGGGGACGATTGGGATTGGGTAAACAAGTGGAGCCCATATGAGTTACAGGTATCAAGGATCCGTCACCGACTATAACAGAATTAGTGATGCTTTTATTAAAAACAGAATGTAGATTACCTGGTGTGGACGTCAAATGGGCGGAGGCCCCTGTATCCATATACCAACCGGCATCACCGGGATCCTGGAGAGAAAGAGTGTTGAAGGCTTGCGGAAGGGAAGTGGTAGGTGCAATTGGAGCAGCATATTGGTTGACGGACGCAGGTGAAAACCAGGTCCATGGTGGTGGGACGGTGGCCGAGAATGCTGAAGGGGTGGCGTGTGGGCCCCGTCCGAGCACGCCGGGCGCAGGGGAGGGCGCCGGAACACGTGCCAAGGAAGGCTGAGGGGTGGCGGTTGAAGTGTTAGGCTGGTGCCAAGTAGGGGCTACGGGCCAGGGTGGCGGCCAGTAGAAGGGTGGCCAGACCGGTCGTGCGACTTGAGTCGTGTTTTGTGAGGTCCTAGCTTGTTGTGGTGTGGAGTTATGGCGCCCACGACCATTACGACTCCCTTTGTTATTGTTCTTTTTGTTATTGTCGGTGTGCCGGGGCATTGAGGGTGGTGGGGTAGATTGGGCTTCCGGTTGTGAGAGGGTAGGGGTGAAGAGGATAGTGGAGGAGGATGAGTGATTAGTGTGGGAGGCTATGGTTTGTCGAGGTTTGGAAAGACGTTGTTCCTCGAGGAGGAGCATTGAACGAGCTTGAAGAAAAGAGGGGAAAGGATTGCGGTAGCGAATGATGGGTCCCATATGTTCAAATTTTGAATTGAGACCATTTATAAGGTAAGTGACAAGATTCTTATCCGGGACAGGGTTGTCAATATTGGCAAGAAGGTCAGAAAGGGTTTTAATGCGGTTGCAGTAGTCATGAACAGAGGACTCACCCATTTCAATATTGCGAAGCTCGTTGTCAAGCTGAATGGCACGAGCATCTTTGTTATCGCGAAAGAGGTTTTCAAGACTAAGCCATACCTCACGGGCAGTGCCGCCTTTCTTGAGAATCATTTGGAGAAGGGACTTGGTGATAGTCCCATACATCCACAATTTGACAATACCATCAAGACGTTTCCACTCTATGTCAGTTTCTCCCGAAGGAATGGAAGTGCCGTCAAGATGACCAAGAACCCCAAAACTCAAGCAATGAGTTTCAAATAATTCTCGCCACGCATCATAGTTGAGTTCATCAAGGTCCAAGATAAGGGGTATATAAGCCTTGATATTATTGATGCCATAAGGCTTTTCAGGATTGAGTGGTGGAGGAGGGTTGGTATTTTCTTCGGCCATGAGCAGCTGGAGAGAGAGAGAGAGGAGCAGGGAGGATGAAGAGTAGAGAGGGAGAGCGGTGAGGTTCACAGTGAGGGGACACAGGCACAGGAGAGAGAGAGAGGGATTAGAGAGAAATTTAGAGAGTGATTAGAGGGAGGTTGAGGGAGAGAAGCTCTGATACCATGAGAATGAGTGTAATTCCCCTTGAGGGATTAGTGTTGTATTAGTCTCTTTATATAGTAATTACATGGAACAATCTAGAAGATTACAATAGTATGCAAGTATAATCTAGAATACTCTAAATATCTAGAATATTCTAAGTATTATCTAGAATACTCTAAGTATAATCTAGAGAAATACAAATATAATTAATGCTCTACATACAAAGAGGAATATTTACATATTCTGAATTATTTACATTATCAGTTATTAGAGTCCTTGTCATGATATGGGAAAGATAATGTCTCTTTCCATGATAAGTTTGTAGAAATTAGATCCGTTTCTGGTGAGGCAAATCCCCATCTATCCCCAGGCTTTCGAAGAGCCTTTAACTTGTCGGTGCTAGGTAGCTTGAAGAAGTCATTGAGGCGATCATACGCCTCGTCGATGAGTTTCGGATCAATTCCATGGTTGATCACTTGGAAGAAACCATTATCCGAACAAGCCACCCTAAGAAGATTGGCAGCATGTTCGGTGGCCAACTTATCCCCTTTCAAGTACCCTTCGAGGTCTATGATTTTAGCGTCAAGTTTCTCCTTAGGTTGGTCAATAATGGTGGTCGAGGTGTTTTTCTTTTGGTTGTTGACATCCAATAATGGGGAGGGAAAACTAGTGAGAACGGAGGTGCTTGGCATCATTTTGAGAGACAAAGAAATGACTTCGATTTGTTAGCAAGTTATGATGAATTGAAGTGGTGGCTACTTGAGGTTTTCATAAATAAATGAAGACATAATATGAATAGGATCATCAACAAGTGGGTGGTGTGAATAGTTCGACACTCTCATTCTTTAGGTGATTGGCGGTTACTTGACGTTTTTATAAACAAATAAAGGCAAAATATGAAAAGGATGAGCCAAATCTAATTCGATTTTTTCCATAATGCTCCTCATCGGCAAATTTCATGTCAAGTGTTATGCATTTTCAAACTAAGATTATATTCGCATGATGTATTTACATTTTTCGTGGATTTGCTTTCATTTTGGGGAGATTGCCTACTTTGTATATGTAATATAACAACTTGTATAATCTACTCCACCTTTTTGTATGTACCAGAATTAATTGAAATTGACCACACTAGCGGTAATACAAAACACTGATTTCAATTCCAAAATAATCTCAACCGTGCAATTTAATTAATAAGCTAAGAGCTTTTCTTATGTAGGTATTGAAGCTAGAATTTAAATTGATTATTTCAAAACAAGAATTTTTGCTCTTCATGTGTTGTTTTCTGGCTTATTCTTTGGTTCATTTTTTTGAAAATTGTCGTGTGTTAAACAGAAAAAAAAAACTAAAAATTTATAAATTTACAAAAAAATTAATTAAATGGGTTACTTGGAAGTGCTTGAAGGATAAGATCATGACTATTTGAGTTCAATCAACAAGAACCCTAACTTTCGAGTGCTTACAATTTAGACGCATATCCAAGCTATACCAAGTAATGTTATCTAAAATAGAACTTGACCTTAGTAGGGATTTTTGTTTTTTGCTCATTAAAAAGAGGGTGATTGCAAAAAAAAAAAAAAAAAAAAAAAAAAAAAAAAAAAGGTGCAAGTGAATGGCGACCGAGGCACCCCCTGCTACATCATGTTCAAACTCTCGTGTTCTACAGCGAACATATCAGACTACCTGAACAATCAGTGCAAGCACTGACCCTGTCAACATAGCACCAACAATGGGCTAGTATAGTTCCTAGAAGCCAGCAGACACAAGGCATGGGGGAGAATGGGGATTTAACGCTTCAATGCCGAGTAGAAAGACAAGGGTCCTATTGAGGTGTTACGGCCTTTGCCTTACCCTAGCTTATTACTCTTAGTCGCTTTAATACTCATTGGACGAACATAAGGTGGTGTATCTGGATTATTGTCATCATCTTCGTCGTCCGACTTTCTCTTGTCATTGTCGATGCTTTCCTCACAACTAACTACTTTACCCTTACTAGTGAGGGAGTTTCTTACTAACAACTTCCACTTAGGATACTCTTTCAACATTTTCTAAGTGTGCATAACACCAAAATCATGATCATTCCGTCCAAGTATATTTGTTTAGCCGCTTTTATCACATCTGTCTCATTCTCAATCACCATTTTTCCTTTCTTCTTAAAGCCTCCTCGTAGTTGCCAACCCACTTCGTCATCGTTGTTCCCATTTGTCTACAATAAGATCTTACCATATCTGTGTTTCGAAGGCTTTTCTTTTCGAGAAGATTCGTAAATAGCTTAAATTCTCGTACAAAAAGCATGATGCATTTGACCAGCGTTTGCAATTGCATCTTTGCTCACCAACATAAATGCAGTAATCAAGCATTTGTTTTTTTCTTGACCCCAATATCTCTTTAGGCGGACTGGTGCAGGTCTTCTCGCTCTCTTAGCTTGTTTGACTTCTTCAACTTTTATCCACTCCATCGTGATGTTCACTTCCGGCATTAAAAATTGGGATTGAAAGAGTAGATGAATCGATGCTTATTTTTGGATATGTAGGGGGCGTATTGGTATTGTGTTTGGGGTTGTGGAAAATAAGAAAATTGTGAATAAGGTTATGAAAATTGAAGGAATTGTGTTTGAGGTTGTGAAAAATTAGGTTGTGGATTTTAAATTGAGGTACGGAAAGTTGGAAATGATATAAGCCTTAACTACTAACATTTCTCTCTTTATCTTGGTGTTCTCGGATGTTTTCTTCAATCAAAGTTCATCCATTTGTGAGAGTTAGTTCTCTCCCTGTATGAGAGTTTTCTCTCACTTGTTCTTATGATTTTTATGTTGAAGAGAGTTCAGTTAGTTTATGAATTTTTTTTGATTCGCATGGTTCGGGAAAACAAGTTGGGTATTCTACGTCATGTGTATTTTTTTTTTCAAACGACTGCAGCACTTTTCGTGATCATCTCATGTCGGATGGATCATGAGTGACACCCCATAATTCGGCTAAGTCTTGCTAGATACAAATTTCAAACAGTAGTGTTGAAAACTATCTTAACGTAATTATTTTAGATTTGTCCTTTGATAGCCCCGCAAGTGCACGGGTTATCGCGTAGTAAAATTATCGTCTCCCAAGAGGAGAGAGGGTATTTCGATTACCAAAATCTCTAAAATTAGGGAAGCTAAGCTAATTGGGTAAATTTGATGGATGATTTATTTTAATAAAACCTAAAGGTAAAGCTAAATTAATTATCTAAGAAAAGGGAATAGCAATCACTATTATAAAATAGAGAATTAAAGATAGAGTTGAGGGTTCACCCAACTAATGATGATCTAATGCAATGGATGATAATATAGCATGCAATCGAATGAGCAATTGTGTAGAGATACTAGGTCAATCAATGACTAAGGGCCTCTCTTAAGGTCACCAAAGAAATACTCAATTCCACTCTTCCACCTATTTTCATGGGGTCAAGCTTTAGTGGGCTCATTAAGCAACACCTAGTTTATGCATCTCCAAAAGAAAATCTACCTACTTTCGTCGTTGAATCCATTTGTTTAGTCAATGAAACTCTCATGATTACCTTACCCCCTTTCGGTTTTAAGTTAATCACACAAAAGATAAGCTAAGTTCTCACTTAGGCATTTTATCAGACACTTGGAGTTCACAAAGCTAAATGCACAATAACTCATTCAATCACAATATATTCACATTATCCAAGCATCAAAACACCATAGTTGGGCTAATCCCAACTCTAATAAGAGAGATTAGCCACTAAACATCATAAAGTCATCAATTTTAATTAACCAAAACATGATATTCAAACTTGCAAGTATTGATAGAAAGAGAGAGAAAAGAGAGAAAACTTACAACCAATGTCAAGATTAGAGAGTAGATTAACACTAATTATCCAAAGTTTAACACTCACTAAATTATCCTAATCTCACTATTCGAGGAACACTAGTGAAAACCCTAGAGAAAATTAGGCTAAGATGAGATATCCCCGAAAAAATAAGACAAAGGCGGAGGAGCTCGAGACCAAAAAGGCCAGGAAAAACGCCCCCTCTAGAAAAACGGGGTGGGCGATTTTCTGAAGAGGGCCCTTTTTTTCGGGCGGGCAGCAGCGCTTCAATTCACTGGAGGGCCCGTTTTAAGGAGGCAGGACTGTTTTTCATCTTCAAACGCATATTTGACATACAGCCTTCCGCTCGTAATTTGCAAAAATGTAAAACATGAATGTTGTAGCCCTCTTTGTTAGCTTTCCGTAGCACTTTGGATCGCTTGATTTGGACCACATATGATGAGGTTATGACTAAAATACTGAACCACTATAGAAACTTCGCCCTTGGTTCTTCTCGCTCCCACCATTACTCCTCTACGAAGCCCAAAATACCGATAAAAACATGCAAAAGCACACCAAACAAAGAAAAACATAATCTAGAAAATATGGGGTAAAATCACTACACTAAATGCAAGTAACATCATACAAATTACCTAAAACCAATGCAAATGTACCCTAAAAACATGCACAAATACTTGTGCATCATCTTTGTTTAGAGAAATACGTCTTTGTAGTTGTCGTGTGACTTTTTTCATGTCCCTTGATAAAATAAAATCAAAATAATGATTTCACGTTCCCATTTTTATCACCTCACCTAGATAAAGAAATTTTCTTTTCTTTTTTAAAACCCCCTAATTAATTTTTCTTTACGATAAATTTAGTTTTTTTTTTTCTGATTTTCTGTATATTTAAGTTCGGGATCATTTTTATTACAAGTGACTTCAAATCAGGTGAATTAGGTTTGACTCAGTTTGAATACTGGGTCTGTGTTTATTCTTGTATCTAGTTAGTTTGATTTCAAGTATTCATATTTTGGGTGTCAGATGGTAAAGTATTAGGCAAATTGGACGATTTTGCTAGGATTAGATTGAGAGTGAAAGAGACAATGTTGAAATAAAGTATTAATATTTTGAATTCATCTAAAGGGTCCTCAAAAAAGTGATTTGCTATTTGGATCAAAAAAAAAAAAAAAAAAAAAAAAAAAAAAAAGAAATGGACAAGTGATTCATGTGTTTTGATGTTCGAAAAATAAAAGATTTATCCGTGAAAGCAAATAAACTAAAAAGTGAAATCCACACAAATTGGCTGTATTTTTCTAGAACAAAAATAAATCTAAATAAAAAAAATAAAAATAAAAAAAAAAAAAAAAATGAATTATACTTGGGTAGATTGGACGTGAACTTAAAAGTTCACGGGCATATTGTATATTTGCTAAGTTCGTTGTATTTCATGTGCATTTTGGCAAACTTTAAAAACGCGCGATTGAAATTTTTCTGTCTTTGTTTTATTACTAATAGATTGCAACAACTACCATACAGTTTTGTCAATACTATAATTTGTCAATCCCTTATAATTTGCAAGAAGTTTATCAAGGTGTAGATTTAGAAATGGAGGTAAGGTACGATTGGAGCAAGTTCTGGGAAGCCTTTACATCTTCACGGGCGTATTTGGTATACCCAACAAAATCCGACCAAGTGAAGTCTGGATATTTCCTTGGCTTACTAATTTCTTCAGGTGACCTGATGACTTTGTCCTCTTTAGGGCTAAAGAAGAATCCCATTGACTTCCTTTCCTTGTGCTCATTCACCACTACCCTGTGTAGGCAACTCTTGTATTGCCCATTTGATAGTGCCTGCATGCATTTTCGAACGCAACATATTTAAGTAAACATCTACGCTATAAAATGATTGCATTGCAATACTAGTAAGTAAACGAACCCCTATAATAGGAAAACTTACCACAAATGTGTCCCCAATATTAATGACTAGAGCATTTGGAAGAGGTTCAACCATTTGCCATTTGTTGTTGGCAAAGACTTCAAGACCTCCAATTTGGTCTTGGTACAATGCGGTAATGGAGTTTGGATCAACATGAGCCCCAAGTCCTAGCACTAGGTTTGGCTGTGGGCAAGGGGGGTAATAGCTGCATCTCAAGGTTGATTGAGCATCTTCAAACAAATCTTTGTAGTAGGATTTCTCTACTCCTAGACTTATTGCCAAGAGTTCCGTTATCGCAAGACATAACTTGTTCATTGCTTCACAGTACTTCTCATAAACCATCCTACAAAACGAAATGGTCAATATATATGAAATAGATTTAATTAGGACTCTGACTATAGTGGGGAAATTACTTTGTTTTTTTTTTCCTTTTTGCTTGTGAAAAAGGAAGGTTTGAGTACTGAGTGGCATTTGAGGCGCTTCCTGCTACGTCATTTTCGGACTCTCGTGTTCTACGACGAATATATTAAACTAATTGAACAACCAGTGCACGCATTGAACTCGTCAACATAGTAGTACAACCAATGGACAAGTATAGTTCCTAGATGCCGAAAGTTACAAGGCATGGGAAAATTGAATCGAACCCATGAGTCCATGACTATGCATTACCAAACCACTTATGAGTATGTTTGCAACCACTAACCACCATCTTTGATGGTTAAGAACTATTCATTAGGCTAACAACAAAAAAGCACAATGACGATCGACCATAACTTTAAACGTACTATTATGATGTAAAAGGATATGCTTACCCTATAGGTCCCCATTCATCACCGAATAAAGAAGTGAAATAGTCGACCACCATTTTAGAGTCATTGGGATGATAAGGGACAGATAATGCCTCTTTCCAATGGAAGTTTGTAGAAATTAGATCTGTTTTAGCTGGAGAAAAACCCCACCTATTCCCAGGCTTTGGAAGATCCTTTAGCTTGTGGGTGCTAGGTAGTTTGAAGTAGTCATCGAGGCGATCATACGCCTCGTCGATGAGTTTCATATCAACTCCATGGTTGATCACTTGGAAGAAACCATGATCCGAACAAGCCTCCCTAAGAAGATTGGCAGCATGTTCGGTGGCCAACTTATCCCCTTTCAAGTACCCTTCGAGGTCTATGATTTTAGCGTCAAGTTTCTCCTTAGGTTGGTCAATAATGGTGGTGTTTTTCTTTTGGCTGTTGACATCCAATAATGGGGAGGGAAAACTAGTGAGAACGGAGGTGCTTGGCATCATTTTGAGAGACAAAGAAATGACTTCGATTTGTTAGCAAGTAAGTTATGATGAATTGAAGTGGTAACTAGAGGTTTTTATAAACAAATGAAGGCATAATATGAATAGGATCACCACCAAGTGGTCTAGTGATGTGAGTGATTCGGCGGTACTATCATCTCTTAAGTAGGGTCGCGGGTTCGATCCTTGTGAATGGAAAAACTACTTATTAGAAGCATTTTATGCAAACAAGATTAGTCTTGGCCTAAAGGATTCAAGGTGATCCTGTGTTTAAACCAAAAAGAGTAATATGAATAGGATCAACAACAAACAACAACATTACCCCAGTGTCTCCAAAGAGGCTCCCGCCTAGGCAGGGTAAGGGGGGATCGGTTGTACGCAGCCTTACCCCTGTGAGAGTCTCACAGAGAGGCTGTTTCCGTTTGACCCGAGATCCGAAGTGCGATGATCATCGGCAACTTCACAATAAATAAGAAGTGCTGACAGTTTTATGAGCCATTTTGCTTTAGTAAAATCCAATTCGATTTTATGACAGTTTTATGAATAGGATCAGACAAATCCAATTCGATTTTTTACATAATGATCCTTAGCAAAATCGTGTCAAGTGCTATACATTGTCAAAGTAAGATTATATTTGTGCGATGTGTTCACATTTTTTTATTATGGATTTGCTTCCATTTTGGGGGAGATTGTCTACCTTGTATATGTAGTATAACAACTTTTATGGACTTCTGTATGCATGCACCAGAATCAGTTGAGATTGACCACAGCAGATGACACCAAACACTGATTTCAATTCCAAACTAATTTCAACCGTACAATTTAATTAATAAGCAAAGTGTTTTTTTATGTAGGGAAAAAAATCTGCAGGATATGTTCTAATACCCCATTATACATTCCTTATATGACCAGATTCGTTTCCAAAAAAATGAAGTACTGGAAATAAATCAACATCAACATTTATTTACATAAAAAACCAAAAAAATGGTTTCTAATCCATTCAAGTAACATGGAATAAAATTTTATGAAAAAATTGGGATTTTTTCAGAACTAAAAAATAATTTTTCAAAACATTTTAGAGCTGGGATTTGAATCATGGGTCTGGTGCATGGTCTAGTCCTACCGTCTGTTCCCATATTCTAGCAACTTTCACACTATCTTTTTGTTCCCAATAAAAATGTTTCAACTCTAAGGTCCAATTCTATGGCACGAACGCATGAAAAATTAATAAGTAAAAATATCAATCTTTACATGTGGCGGATGATAGTGTTCATGTGCTTCCTTTATTCATCTTTGAGTGATCCTTCACCATGATGTCCTTAATTAACCTTCATCAATAACTTCTTAATTAACTTTCATTAAGAAGTCTTTAATTCATCATGCACATGGTGTCCATATTAATTGTAAGTTACAACACATCACTTCAAAAAAAGCATTAATAGAAATATGCATAAACTCATTTAGTTTGTTAATCATCAAAACATATAATTATCATCGGAAAACCACTACAACAAATGGTCACTTGCGCCACTATAATAATTGTGACTATTATATGAAATTTCCGTGGCAAAAGCACTTAGCCACGAGAATTTTTCTCGTAACCTATCGTGGCCTATAAGGCCGTGGTAATCTATTTAGCCACAGTTAAAGCACTCTAGTGGCTACAACGAGAAGTCTAGCCACAGTTTTGTCAGTGACGACACGTTAACATCTTGCCACTAAACGAGTCTTGAACTTGAGACCTCTCGATGTTTATAAGTGACTCAAACCATATATGCTAAACTTCTTATATGATTAAAGAATGGACATTATTATATTTACAATGTTATTACATGGAAAAAATATCGACATCCACAAAATTTCTCGTGCCAAACTAGTCAATTACGTGGCAAAATTTGTAAATGGCCACGAAAAAAAATATATGGTGGCAATTTGGCCACACAAGTATTTTTCTGTGGCAATTTAGCCACGAATTTATTCCACTCGTAGCGATTTTTCCAAGATGGACACAAGTTTTTTTTTCTCGTGGAAAAAAAAGTATACTTTATTTTGCCCGTGGCAATTTTCTTGAAAATGGCCATGAAATAATTTTCCGTATCTACTTCAAAAAATCCGAAAAACTTGGCCACAAAATTTGACCTTCCGTGGTGAAATTCGTGGCCCAAGTGACTAATTGTTGTAGTGAACCCATATCCTTGTGGGTGGGATCCTTGTGGGTGGGTTCGCCACTAGATGGACTAAGGCCCTGTTCTTTTCGTCGTTTTCATGCTACATTCTGTTCGGTTCCGTTCCGTTTCAATTCGTTCCGCGCTGCATTCTGTACTTCATTTTGTCTCACATATTTTTGAATTATCCGCGCTGCGCCGTTCTATTCCGTTCCGTTCATCACCGTTTCACACCATTTCGTTGAAGAGAATAGGGTCTAAGTCTATGTTCTCGTCAACGGAATGATGTTAGGCGGTGAGGAGTGGAATGGCGCGGAACGGAACGGATCGGAACGGCGCGGCGCGAATATTGGAAGAAAATGTGAGACAAAATGAAGTACAAAATGCAAAACGGAATGAAACGAATTGAAATAAAACGGGACGGAATACAGCATGTAAACGACGAAAAAAAAAGCCTAAATTAAAAGGATTGAAGAATTTTTATTTAATTATTTCAAAACAAGAATCGTTGTTCTTCGTGAGTTTTTCACCGACTTGTTCTTTGGTTGTTTTTTGGAAAACTTTCGTGTGTCAAACAAAATAATTAAAAATAAAAAAATAAAACACTTTTTTAAAATAGATTACATGAAAGTGCTTGAAGGATGAATTCTTTACTAGTCGAGTTCAATCAACGAGAACCCTGCTTACGTTTTAGACCCATATCCAAGCTATACAAATGTTATAGACTTAAAGTGTTATTTATAACGGAACTTGACCTTAGTGGAGATCTAACCCTTCATTCCCCGAGTGGTAAGACTAGGGCCAAGTTCAACCATTTTTTTAATTTTTTCTATTTTCTTAGTTTATGTATAAAAGTTCATATTTTATGTATAAAAAAAATTGTTTTTCTCCTATTTACACCCATTTTTAATCACTAACCTCTTCAATTTTGCATCCAACCTCTAAACTTTTTGGGTCCGCCATTAGGGCCAGCATGTGATGTTAACTTGGTTGGAACAAAGGATGAAGGATGAATTTGTTGGGATTTTTGATCCACATAACAAATCCCTCCGATTAGGACCCAAACACTCTAATACCAATTGCGAAATTAATAATAAAATATAGAAAAATAACACACAATAATCAACACCAAATATAACATGAAAACCCCTCAATTGGGGAAAAAACCACGGGTCATACCGACAACTAATCCACTAATACTCTCAATAGTGATTACAATGTCAAGCCAACAATTAACCCATCTACAACCAGGTAAACAACACAACTCCTAGTACAAACGGCCCAGGACAATATCAATACCACCCGATTGACACTACTACCAAAATACTAGGATTGACACAATTACCTGTTGTAGAAATCTCATTGGTTTTATGCCCGAACCAACAAATGCCTTGCCTACAAACTCCCTATGATAGTCATCTAATTAGATCTCCTCCTAATTAGAATTTCCATGGGGGCTCACAGCCTCGCTGCCGTCGTAGCTACCTCGCCGTCATCGAGCTACATCTTCGCCGCTTGAGCAACCTCTTCTCTCGGCAAGCTCTTCTTTATATATTATCTTGCCGCAAGCTTTTGCTACCCTAATCAATCAAGACATATGACCAATCATGTCGTCCAAGGCTTACAATCACAAAGCCCACTAAACATAAGTCACGTACACTAGCTAGTAAATGACTTAAGTAAACTTTTTTTTTTTCTTTTTCTTTTGGTGTTTTCACAAGTTGGGATACCAACCCAACAGAATGTGACAAGCTATGAAGCATGAAAACCTTATGAAGGTCACGCTTCTCGTGTCAGAAAGTATAGACATTTGAAAAGTCATAGAAACTTTGGGAAAACTTCTCATTTATCCAAACAACAATTTTTCTAGTAATTGACATCAAAAATTCTAAGATTACCTTTACTTTTTATGATTTTTTTTTATAAACGGCCCCAAATTACTTTGAAGAATATATATTGATCATTAGTATTATTAGTTTTATTTACAATTAGTAGATTCCAATATCACCTTTAGCGGCAATATGGCAACAAGTCTTGTGTGAGACCAACTCACAAAAAAATGAGGTCACTCTTTAGAAATGTAGGGGTCACTTATAGTGAGCATTGACCTTGTTTCATTCAAAAGTGACCTCTGTTCCACCAAAAATTATGAAAATACGATCTTATAAAATTTTTGTGATAAACAATATAATAGCAATTTTTAGGACAATCGGTAAACTGTGTAAACTTGTCTAGCTACTCTGCAATTACCACAACAACAACAACATTAACAAGGATCCGAAAACCATTACAATAAAATATTTAATTTATAATTTAGTGGAAAAAAACATACTCAACTGATAATTTAGTAATTATAATTCTTTTTCTTTATTGGTGGGGAGCGGAGAATATCTTAATAGAGTATAAATGGGTGGATTTGGAACTAGCTAGAGGTAAGAAACCAATCAACAAAGTTTTGAAGAGTTTTGTCATCAGCACGGTAATGTTTTTGGGTAAACCCAACCAAATCCGACCAAGTGAAGTCTGGGTATTTCCTTGGTTTACTAATAACTTCAGGTGGCTTTACGACTTTGTTGTCTCTTGGGCACAAAAAGAATGCAATTGATTTCCTTTCCATGTTCTCATTCACCACTGCCCTGTGCAAGCAACTCTTGTATAGTCCATTTGATAGTGCCTGCATGCATTATGCCCACAAAATTTAACTTATTGTCCATTTGACTTGTATAAAGATCTACATGGTCAAAGTGTCGTTCTGAATATCATGAAAAGTCAAATGGAAAGAAAATTTTGGAACGGATGGAGTATATTCAGGAAGCGATAGAAACTTATTACCGTGAATGTGTCACCAATATTAACGACTAGAGCATCAGACCGGGGTTCAACAATTTGCCATTTGTTTTTGGTAAAGACTTCAAGACCTCCAACTTGGTCTTGGTAGAGCAGAGTCAAGGAGGTTGGATCACAATGAGGACCGGTTCCTAGCACTTGGCCTGGCTCTGCGCAAGGCGGGTAATAGTTGCATCTCAAGGTTGATTGAGCATCTTCGAAAAAGTCTTTGTAGTACGATTGCTCTACTCCAAGACTTATTGCCAAGAGTTCCATTATCGCCAATGATAACTTATGCATTGCTTCACAGTATTTCTGATAAACCATCCTACAAAGTGGAAAACATATATATGAA
This sequence comes from Tetragonia tetragonoides, assembly GCA_038025085.1. Taxonomy (NCBI): domain Eukaryota; kingdom Viridiplantae; phylum Streptophyta; class Magnoliopsida; order Caryophyllales; family Aizoaceae; genus Tetragonia; species Tetragonia tetragonoides. The sequence goes on along the minus strand of CM076140.1, from coordinate 13,190,282 downwards.
ATATGATCAGTATTTAATTCTAGCGATCAAGGAATCACCTATTTTCTGATTCATATGAGACGCAAAGGCTAAACTACCTTGAGTATGGTACTTGAAATACAAAGTTTTGTTTTAGTTCTAACCATATATTACTCTTACGATTGGCACAAATCTCAGAAGTCTATGTTATAACAAAGTGGTATCATAGCAAATTTCGTTATAACACACTGGTATCAACTGGTGCACTGATATCAGTTTGTTATAAGTTACAACGGATGCAAGAAAGATAAACAAAAAACAGAGAAATCAACACACAGATTTACGCGATTCATCCATTTGACTACGTCCACGACAGAAAGGGGATCAGATTGCTCTCCAAATCCGCGACATAACCAAACATTTTAAACTAAATATGATGTCAAAGATTTGCTTACCCCATAGGTTCGAGTTCATTGCCCAACACAGAAGTGAAATATTGTGTCACCATGCTATTAGTATCATTGGCATGATAAGATAAAGATAATGTCTCTTTCCATGGCAAGTTTGTGGAGAATCGATCTGCATGAGCTAGGGCTAAGCCCCACCTACTCCCAGGCTTTTTCAGAGCTCTTAGCTTGTGGGTGCTAGGTAGCTTGAAGAAGTCATTGAGGCGATTATACGCCTCGTTAAGGAGTTCTGGATCAATTCCATGGTTGATCACTTGGAAGAAACCATGTTCCGAACAAGCGACCTTGATAAGATTGGCAGCATTTTCGGTAGCCAATCTATCCCCTTTGAAGAACCCTTCGAGGTCTATGATCTGAGCGTCAAGTTTCTCCTTAGGTTGAGCAATATCGTCAAGAGACCAAATGAAACTCTTGGGAACTTTGGGTTGTTTATCATTTGTGGTGGTGTTTTCCTTTTGGTTGTTGATGACATCCCATGGGCAGAGAAAATTAGGGAGAATTGAGGTGCTTGACATTATTTTGAGAGACTATAAGAATGATTTTGATCGTTTGGCAAGCAAGATATGGAAAATTAAATGGTGGCTAGCTACATGAGTAATCATTACAATGGGATACTTGAGGTTTTTATATAGGAGTTCGGATCCTCTACATGGAGGCCTAGTTCAGATCCTCTTCATTTCCTAAAAAAAAGATCAATGAGGCAAATCCGATTTGATTTTTGTACATGCACTTCATATCTCAGCGATTGTAATCTGTTCAATGCTTTACATATTCTAAGAACTAAGAAGGAAATAGATCTGTGCGATTCAATCCCATTTTTGTGTAATTTGCTTCCATTTTTTGAAGTTTACCAACAATAATGTACTTAGTAAGAGCCTTGTGAATGGTAAAACAAGCATTATTCCATTTGTAAGGAATCCAACCCGACTCGAGCAGCATTAGTCATAATTTGTAAACTAAACACAAATACTTATACAACAACAACAAGAACAAAAGGTTGTGGTTATCGTTGGAGGTAGATTTTTGAATTTGTGACGTCAAAGGAATTGTCGTTGGCCGTAGAATAATTCGTTCGTTCTTAACTTCGTAAATATATAAGATACATGATTTCCTTTTTAATGTATGAACCAAAATGAAAATCATCTCCTAGCTAGCCATAAAGGTTCATGCACACAAACTCAAGCATTTAAGCTTAACCATATCAAGTATTCAAAATACCAAAAAATATCAAGTATTCAAAATCCCAACATCCACTATCAATTTACCAACAATAACTTACACGCACTCTCTTTCTTTTCTTTTTTTTTTTTTAGGAGTGAACAATAACTTACACTCTTAAAAAAATTGATCAAAATTCACAACAAATTAAACCAATTACACTAAAAATGTTCCCAAAAAAAAATAAAAAAAAAAATATAAAAGACTACAGAAAAATGAAACAATCTAAAGCAATGTGAGGATTATTAACATCCTCCATGGGCATCCAGTCCATCTCATGCCCAGTGACCAAATCTCCAATTCCCAATTCCTCAATTTTTGGTCCAGCCCGTTTAATAGCCTCATTCTCTTTCTTCACCAACAAATTGTTGGGCCGAGTATATCTCCTCGAGCCCATATTGCTTGGGCTACGAGGCCTAACATTGAAATTCTCTCTCCTCGTAGATGTTGTCACAGCTTCTCCCTTAAACCTTCTACTTGGTGAGGTTGATATGGGCCTCAATTCTCTACTATTGGTCAAAATGGGCTTATCGGGCTCACGACGAAAGCTCTTTTGACGGGTTAGGTTGCTTGGTGAATTACAACGGGCCCGCTTTTGGGCCACTGGTTTTATCACTCTTTGTGGGCTTGAAAGCTGTTGTTTGGGCCTAATGAGCTTGTTGCCACTATTATTAGTATGACTTCTTGTAGGTAAAGATGATCTTGTTTTTGGAATGACAATCTTCATTGGATAATCAGGGTGAATTATATGAGGATTTTCCTTAACATAAGACCATAAGTAATCATTAGAGAAAGATTTGTCCAAATTTGAGCTTTGTATCGACGAGGATGTGGAGGAGGCGAAGGAGGAAGCCGAGGAGAGTGATGAGTATGAGCTCGAGCTCGAGCCTGAGCTCGTGGTTGGGTAATTGGACTTGGTGCAAGACAATGAAGGCGACGAAGACGACTTTGATGGGGAGAGAGGAGAAACTAGGGAGTTTTTTGGTGCTTGTGAGATGACAAGCTTGTCTTGGACTAAAAGAGTGGTGTCATTTTTCTCAAGGCATTGGCAATCTTCTTCTTGTTGTTGTTGTTGTTTTGGTTTCTTGGGAGTTTTCTTTGGTTTGCATTTGCTAACACAAGAACCCATTTGGCTGAATTTTGGGGTTCGAATTGGTTTGATTATGGTGTGTGATATATATACTAGGGAGATATATAAAGGCAAAAGGTAAAATAAAAAATAAAAAAAAAAAGTGGGTGAATTTTACTTTTTTCAATTCCACAATCTCTTTTTGAGATGTTTGAATTGGGATTGCCGGGCTAGAAATCCGTTGTGCAACGGATATCAAACTACGGTGGTGGGTTTTGTAATCATTTTTGTTCACCTTTTTTATCCAAATTGGTTATGAATTATGAATATGATAGTGTTAATTAGGAATGTGGGACATGTTTTGTTTGCTAAGTCATGGTTCCTTTAGTTAGTGGGTGGGTCAGTTTCTGATTCAAACTCACACTAACATTATTATCTCTTACATTTTAGTTTTTCACTTCCAGACCATTTCATCCTTATGATTCTAAACCATGTCATTTGTCAAAGTATTCCGCCCCAATTTCTTCGCAATGGATTTTTGCAACAAGGCCCAAGTCCCTCAACTAATGGCAAGCCCGTCGTTAATTTGAGGGCCATTTTGAGATTTGACCCAAATAATTAGTAGAGTGTACCGAAGCACGGCCCAAACTGAGAGGTGCTAATGACTAACGTTGACATTGAGCACTAAGCAAATACAAAAACTTGTGTGGACTTAGTCTATGGTGGACCAATACTTGGAGTCATCCCTTACTTACCTAGAGCCACCCCCTCTAAAAGTGGAGTCACCCTTACTTCACCTAGAATCACCTCTCAAATTTATACTTGACACCACCCCTACTTCACCTGGAGTCACCCCCTACTTTACCTGGAGCTACCCCTTACTTCACCTGGAGTCACCCCTCAAAATTACTCAAAATTACTTCACCTGGAGCCAACCCCCTACTTTACCTAGAGCCACCCCCTACTTCACCTGGAGCCACCCCTCAAAATTACTTGGTCCACGATGAACTAAGTCCACACAAGACATGCTGCTAAGCAAAAAGCATGCCAAGGAGTTACCTTTTTTTTTTTTTGCTCTTCATGCCAAGGAGTTACCTTAAACCATCTAGACATCCACTTAATTAAGAAAACTATCATGTGTACCTCTAATCACCCGCAATCAGTAATTATTATTATTAGTTGTTGTTGTTGTTGTTATTTATTATTTTTGTTTATTATGAAGTATTATTGTTGTGATATATTATTATGACTATCATTAAAGATTACTTGTCTAATCAGATTAGTGTACTTATCCAATCGCGAAAATAGAGGGAGTCTCTTCCTACCGCTCGAATATTTTTTCTTTAGTTTGCCTATATTTTCCCTAGAAATTATAGTCTCCGGCATCTCTCGCCCTCTTCGTAGTCTAGACTTCGCCCCTTTAAAATGAGAATCTTGTATTTGCCAATGTCGATCAATAGAGTCACTTATTTACATAATCAGGTCAAATCAGTAGAGAGCTTCATAGTCAATCAAATAAATGTACTTATCCAACCTGCACAAAATTAGCTCTAAATAACACACCCTAATAACTACTCGTATATTAATTTTAAGGGTTGTTGTCATTCGCAGGAAAAGCCTTCATTTAGACCATTACAACTCAGCATGTTGAATAAATTCATTTCTATGGTTTTTTTCTTTTCTTTTTCGTCCGACCAGATGCTTACATAGGAGTAAACTTTATTTATATCCACCATAGTCCATATATATGATTTACAAAATCCTACTTGATACAACACCCACTATTGCGTGTGTCCCTCTCTAATGTAAGTATGTCTTAACGATTAAGTTTTTCTATTTGCTTCCATCCCCACAAGAAAAATATATTTATATTTGCTTCTAGACCCTTCTTGGCCAAGGTCAACTGGTCAAGTTAACCCTTTTTACCAAATCAGTTTTTGATATCAAATAACATAACTTATGGATTATGGTCCATGAATCTAGCTAGGGGACTTATCATTTCCCAACCAATAATTGCAACATCATTGGAAGAATTCAAAAGATAAGGTCACATTGAAAAGAAACAGAAAATTGATATTTTTCTATATTCAACAACATAAGAAGAAAGCAAAATAGAAAGTCACACTTTGTTTTATTCTTCTACTAGTTTTAGCAAGAAGCTTTCTATCATTAGCCTCCAATACTTTACTTTTGTAGATGACCATTACGTTACTTTTGTAGATTCACTTACAGTATTAGGAACAATGGAGGGAGACACAGACATAGAAGAAGATGCAAAACCAGCAGACACATTTTCATGGGAAACAGTAGTTTTCTTTAATGGAAATACATTCTCAAAAAATTCAGCACCTTTTGATTCACACATAGAACGATCAGAAATACATAGAAATCTGTATGCAGCACTATTTTCAGCATATCCAACAAAAATAGCATCAATGGTCTTAGGTCCAATGTTTTTACGCTTAAAGTCAGGTAACCCAACTTTAGCTAAACACCCCCACACTCTCAAGTATTTAAGGTTGGGCGCGTAGCCCTTCCAACGTTCGTAAGGGGTCTTGTCTAATTTTTTATGAGGTACTCTATTAAGAATATGGTTTGCAGAAAGTATAGCCTCCCCCCACATTTCACTGGATAAAACCAGAACTAAATTAACATTGCATTCATCATGTCCTTAAGTGTTCTGTTTTTCCGTTCAGCTACTCCATTTGATTGTGGAGTATAAGGGGGTGACGTCTCATGGATAATCCCGTTTTTCTTACATACATCCTTAAGGAAGTTTGTACCATATTCTCCACCCCTATCGGGCCTAAGTCTTTTAATCTTACGGTCTAACTGATTTTCTACTTCGGCTTTAAAGATCATAAACTTTTGTTCTGCCTCATCTTTAGTTCGAAGAAGATATACTTTAGTATATCTCGAATGGTCATCTAAAATATTCTTGAGCACTCATGAGCATCCCAAGGATACTTGGCTATTGTATGTTGCTTTTATCGCGGAACTCGTGAATTCTAAGGTGAGATATGTGTTATTAGGATTTGTTCTCAAATCGTGGAAGTTCCAGATTCGTTCACTTCCGTGATGAGGGAACTACCTAATTTTCACTATGTGTTGGTTCAATCGTAAGACACCAACATTTAAGTGTCGAACCTTTCCTATGCTCAGAACCATTGTTTTTCGTTTGCATTAGTGGGGGATTGTTGGTAATGCAAACATATTTTGGAAGCCATTGTTTAAATTTAAGCTTATGTTCTTTGGTCTTTCTCTTTCTTGTTTTGGGTGTGTGAAATGCTAGTGTCCCACATTGGAAAACCAAACAAGTTTTGAAAGGTTTATAACTAAAGGGCTTCCTTTATTTGTTTGAAGAACTACCCCCTATGGATTGGGCTAGAGTTGGGCTTCCCCACGCGCGCGCCGCCGCCGCCGTCTGTCCGGCTCGGTTCGGTTCGCACGCGCGTCGCGGTGTGGTGTGGTGTGGTGTGGTGTAGTGTAGTGTGGCCCATCTTTTTGGGCGAAGTTTATTCGAGAGTCCAGTTTTTATGAGACTCTTCGTTTGACAAAGTCCAATCCACGTTTGTTAGTTTTCGTTTGAACGCTTCAAACCTGTTTGCACGTTCCCTGATTTAACTCCTCCATTATCTCAGTGGGTTATTGAAACTGCCTCCCTTCTTGTTAATAAATATCGTTCTTTTCAGCAGTTTTGATACACACAGAAATCTTCTTCTCTCCCAAAAATTTTCCTCTCTGGTTCTGAGCATATTTTTCGAGTTCCATCTTCTGTAAACCGAGTGCACTGTTTACAGAGACGTTGTGTAACCTTGGGAGGCGACGTCTATACTGATTTGCACCCTGATCAGGACGAATTTCGCTTCTAAGGCAGTGATCACATTCACGCCACAGCTTACATTAAATTCATATTCGCCCAACATTCCACAAATATTTTTCTCCTCTTTTTTTTCAGTGACAAATATTTACCAACAATTTAGAAGCGAAATTCTTTTTATTGTCACTGATTAATTTCCTAACCACAAAATGGCTCTCTCCATCAACAAATTGATCCCTGACCTTTCCAAGATTGAACAACTAGATGGCAACAATTACAAACGCTGGTCGCAGAGGATGCTAATCTTCTTTGAACAACTTGATGTTGATTATGTTCTCATCAACGACCCTCCAAAGGCCACTGTTGCTGCTATTTCTGTTGTTGTCAGTATTTCGGATACCACTCCGGACCCGAAGAAAGACAAAGGGAAAGCTGTTGATCCAGACCAGGCACTCAAATACGAAAAGGATAACAAAACTGCTAGAGGTCAATTACTCAGTCACATATCGAACCCTGTCTTTGATCTGTTTATCAAAAACAAGTCTGCCAAATCAATATGGGACATGCTGGAGAAAAAGTATGGTGTTGACGATGCTGGAAAACGCAAGTATGTGACTGGAGATTGGCTTCGATTCCAGATGGTGGACAACAAACCAATCATGCCTCAAGTTCATGAGTATGAACACCTTGTTGCTGACATACTGTTAGAAGGCATGCATATGTGTGAAGTAATGCAAGCCAATGTCCTCATCGAGAAACTTCCTGACTCTTGGTCCAACTACCGCAACTCTCTCAAACACAAGAAGAGGGATGTTAAGCTTGAAGAACTGATCAGCCACATGAAGATAGAGGAAGCAAACAGGCTGAAGGATAAGGGTTCATCTGCTATCAATGAACTTGCTGTTAAGGCTAACATTGTTGAGTCTTCTGTTTCTAAATTTGACAGGTACAACAAGAACAATTCTGGAAAACCGAACCAGAAAAAATTAGGAGTCCAGAACACCAAGTTCGGAAGGAAGAAAGGCTCGAAGGAGAAAGGCAAAGGCGGAGGATGCTACGTGTGCGGCAAACCTGGACACAGGGCATACCAATGCTACAACCGCACTGATGCACCGAAAAACCCCATCAAAAAGGAGAACAACAAACCCCAAGCAAATCTGGCTGAGGAAGATGAAGTCATTGCTGCTGTTGTCTCCGAAGTGAACCTGGTCGGGAACAAAGTTGAGTGGATTGTTGACACAGGAGCAACCAAAAATTTCTGCTCAACCGAGAGATGTTCCTGGAGTTCGAAAAGGCTGCTGAAGGTGAACAGGTTTACATGGGTAACTCCAGCAGCTCGGAGGTTTTTAGTAAAGGAAAAATTTTACTAAAATTAAATTCTGGAAAAACTTTATCTTTGCAGAATGTCCTGTATGTGCCTTCTCTTCGCAGGAACCTAATCTCTGGTGCTCTCCTTAACAAGGCAGGGGTGAAGTTAGTCTTTGAAGCTGATAAATTAGTGCTAACTAGAAACGGGGATTTTGTGGGGAAGGGCTACATGTCGGGGGGACTCTTTGTTTTAGATTCTGTTGTTGAGTATGTTGTAGCTAATAAAGCTTCCTCTTCTGCTTATTTCGTTGAGTCTTATGATATTTGGCATGCTAGATTAGGTCACGTAAATTCTAGTTCTATAAAACGCATGCAGAACATGGAACTAATTCCTAATCTAGCTAATAATGGACTCGATAAATGTGAAATCTGTGTTGAGGCAAAGTATGCAAAGAAACCTTTTAAGTCTGTAACCGAAAGGAAAACTAAACTGTTAGAATTAATTCATTCGGAATTAGCAGACTTTAAGAACACAGAAAGCAGAGGTGGTAAACACTATTACGTTACTTTTGTAGATGACCATTCGAGATATACTAAAGTATATCTTCTTCGAACTAAAGATGAGGCAGAACAAAAGTTTATGATCTTTAAAGCCGAAGTAGAAAATCAGTTAGACCGTAAGATTAAAAGACTTAGGTCCTATAGGGGTGGAGAATATGGTACAAACTTCCTTAAGGATGTATATAAGAAAAACGGGATTATCCATGAGACGTCACCCCCTTATACTCCACAATCAAATGGAGTAGCTGAACGGAAAAACAGAACACTTAAGGACATGATGAATGCAATGTTAATTAGTTCTGGTTTATCCAGTGAAATGTGGGGGGAGGCTATACTTTCTGCAAACCATATTCTTAATAGAGTACCTCATAAAAAATTAGACAAGACCCCTTACGAACTTTGGAAGGGCTACGCGCCCAACCTTAAATACTTGAGAGTGTGGGGGTGTTTAGCTAAAGTTGGGTTACCTGACTTTAAGCGTAAAAACATTGGACCTAAGACTATTGATGCTATTTTTGTTGGATATGCTGAAAATAGTGCTGCATATAGATTTCTATGTCTTTCTGATCGTTCTATGTGTGAATCAAAAGGTGCTGAATTTTTTGAGAATGTATTTCCATTAAAGAAAACTGCTGTTTCCCATGAGAATGTGTCTGCTGGTTTTGCATCTTCTTTTGTGTCTGTGTCTCCCTCCATTGTTCCTAATACTGTAAGTGAATCTAGGAGGAGTGAAAGGCGTAGAACGGAAACCAATTTTGGTCCCGACTTTGTGACATCCCTTTTAGTAGAACTCACAGATGTTAATAAATTAGATGAACTAATTGTGTGTCTTCACATGTTAGAGGATGATCCTAAGACATATGAAGAAGCTATGAGTTCCATAGACGCTAGTTTTTGGAAAGATGCTGTTAATAGTGAGATAGAGTCGATAATGTCTAATCACACTTGGGAACTAGTAGACTTGCCTAAAGGTAGTAAAGCCATTGGTTGCTTAAAACAGATAGTACTGTGGAAAGATTTAAGGCAAGACTTGTGATTAAAGGGTTCACACAAAAATTTGGTGTAGACTTCTTTTATACATACTCACCTGTAACTAAGATCGCCACTATTCGTGCTTTATTTGCTTTGGCCTCCATTCATGATTTAATTATTCATCAAATGGATGTTAAAACGGCCTTTTTAAATGGTGATTTAGAAGAAGAAATTTATATGGTGCAACCTCCAGGATTTGTAGTTCCTGGACAAGAGCAAAAAGTATGTAGGCTTAAGAAGTCTCTGTATGGTCTAAAACAAGCCCCAAAACAGTGGTTTGAAAAGTTTCATAAAACTATTCTTGATTTTGGGTTTGTAGCTAATGGGTCTAACACTTGTGTGTACTCAAAGATGTTTGGTAAAGATTGTGTGATTATTTGCCTGTATGTCGATGACATGTTATTGTTTGGTACACACATAGATGTTATAAATGAAACTAAGAGTTTTTTGTCCTCTCGTTTTGAAATGAAAGACTTAGGTGAAGTAGATGTAATTTTGGGTGTTAAGGTCATAAAACACCATAAAGGCTTCACTTTGTCTCAATCACATTACGTAGAGAAAATATTAAAAAAGTTTAATAGCTTTGATGTCGTGCCAGTAAAAACTTCATATGATGCTAGCATACCTTTATGTAAAAATAAAGGAAATAGTGTATCACAACCTGAATATGCTAAAATAATTGGAAGTTTAATGTTTATAATGAATTACACTCAACCCGATATTGCTTATGCTGTAAGTAGACTTAGTCGTTATACCCATAATCCCAGTAGAGATCATTGGATTGCTCTTAGGAGACTTTTAAAATACCTAAAAGGTACCTTTGATTGGGGATTACACTTTGTTGGGTATCCCGGGGTTTTAGAGGGGTATTGTGATGCTAATTGGGTAACCGATAACGACGAGGTGAGCTCCACTAGTGGATATGTATTTACATTAGGTGGTGCTGCAATATCTTGGAAGTCTGCTAAATAGACTTGTATAGCTCGATCCACTATGGAATCCGAGTTTATAGCACTTGACTTAGCGGGTCAAGAGGCTGAGTGGTTAAGAAATTTACTGGCTGATGTCCCATTGTGGGGGAGACCAACTCCCCCAGTTTCTCTACTTTATGACTCACAGTCTGTCATGTGTGTTGCCAAGAACAAAGTTTATAATGGCAAGAAAAGACACATTCGAATTAGACATGATGCTGTGAGGTTATTAATTGAGACGGGCGTACTCACTATGGAGTATGTTAGGTCCGAGAAGAACATAGCAGATCCATTAACTAAAGGACTAAGTAGAAAAGTGGTCCTAGATTCGTCGAGGGGAATGGGGCTAAAGCCTTGCTAGATGAGGAATCCGTGGTTGACACCCATCTTGTTTATGCAAGAATAGTGGTCAAACAAAGCCGTGGAAAGACTCATATTTGTACACTACTTCCCATTCCTATGACATATGTACATATGAGGTTGAGCCTTGAGCTCTTAATGAATTCATAGCCCTAATGTTGGGTGGTCCTATTTGAGACGGACTTGATGGATTCACCGTTGATTTGAGAGGTTGAGCATATTTAATGCTCTTAATGATTTCATAGCCCTTATTTGGGTGGTCTATGTATTGAGATAGACTTGATGAAGTCACCTACGTGAGTGTGAAGGGTTGGCCTCCTTCTATGAAAGACTATGGGCTGTCTTTCTTCAGCACTCATGAGCATCCCAAGGATACTTGGCTATTGTATGTTGCTTTTATCGCGGAACTCGTAAATTCTAAGGTGAGATATGTGTTATTAGGATTTGTTCTCAAATCGTGGAAGTTCCAGATTCGTTCACTTCCGTGATGAGGGAACTACCTAATTTTCACTATGTGTTGGTTCAATCGTAAGACACCAACATTTAAGTGTCGAACCTTTCCTATGCTCAGAACCATTGTTTTTCGTTTGCATTAGTGGGAGATTGTTGGTAATGCAAACATATTTTGGAAGCCATTGTTTAAATTTAAGCTTATGTTCTTTGGTCTTTCTCTTTCTTGTTTTGGGTGTGTGAAATGCTAATGTCCCACATTGGAAAACCAAACAAGTTTTGAAAGGTTTATAACTAAAGGGCTTCCTTTATTTGTTTGAAGAACTACCCCCTATGGATTGGGCTAGAGTTGGGCTTCCCCACGCGCGTCGCGGTGTGGTGTGGCCCATCTTTTTGGGCGAAGTTTATTCGAGAGTCCAGTTTTTATGAGACTCTTCGTTTGACAAAGTCCAATCCACGTTTGTTAGTTTTCGTTTGAACGCTTCAAACCTGTTTGCACGTTCCCTGATTTAACTCTTTCATTATCTCAGTGGGTTATTGAAACTGCCTCTCTTCTTGTTAATAAATATCGTTCTTTTCAGCAGTTTTGATACACACAGAAATCTTCTTCTCTCCCCAAAATTTTCCTCTCTGGTTCTGAGCATATTTTTCGAGTTCCATCTTCTGTAAACTGAGTGCACTGTTTACAGAGGCGCTGTGTAACCTTAGAAGGCGACGTCTATACTGATTTGCACCGTGATCAGGACGAATTTCGCTTCTAAGGCAGTGATCACATTCACACCATAGCTTACATTAAATTCATATTCGCCCAACATTCCACAAATATTTTTCTCCTCTTTTGTTTCAGTGACAATTATTTACCAACAGAGAGCATCATCTCAATTTTAGAAGTCAAACCCCATCTTCCCTGTTTCTTAAACCAACTAATCAATAAAACTCAAACTCATAATCTTCATTAATGTCACATTCAGAACCCACATTAGTTTCTGGGTGCTCCAATTTCAGAAATTAATAGAAACCCAGAACAATTTTTGGTACAAATGAAATAGCATCAATCATTAGCAATATCACAAATGGGATCTTAATCTCCATTATAGTACAAACTACAAACTACCATACAACTTCATACACATCCTCATCAAGTACAAAAAACTCAAAACTTTTGGTCAAAAAAAAGGACAAAAAAGTTTGAAATTTTGGTTATAAACTTAAAATTGAATGAAATTGATGCTAGCAGATCCCTGGAAACACCTGATTATTCTTCTTCTTTTTCGAGACGCCATTGATGAAAGAAGGGGAAGAAGAGGAATGAAAGGGAGAGAAAAAGAAAAGAAGCGTTTGATCGAACATCATACGCTTCACAAGCTTTCTCTTAGCTGGGAAAACACTTCTTTTCTTGGCCTTAAAGAAACAGAGCATTTCTTCCCCTGTTTCATTCCCCTGTTTCTTCATTTTCACCATGTCATTGTCTGCCATTTTCTCTATCTTGGTGGACATAATTAATGGTGTTTTTTGGTGGGATTGGGGAAGTTTTGAGAATTGAGAAAAGGGGAGGAGAGAAAATCACTTTAGTGAGGAGATCTAAAAAGGGTAGTCAAGGGTATGAGTGCTGAAGTTGTGTGAAGTGGGTATAAATAGAAAGAATTGAAAGTATAAAAGGGGGCAAACGATGGGAATTAAGCTTCGGGAGCAAGGAAATGGGAAGTGTTACACAGTGAGAAATGGAAACTTCGAGGTAGTTCACTGCGTTTAAAAAAATACACCTAATGAGTATCATTTTCCTCAAAACTTAGCTAAACTGAAATGATAATAAATAAATAAATAAATATGTTGAAATTTAGGGTGTATTCTTTTACACTGAATTGGATTGAACTGAACTCAATTGAGCTAAATAGTATAATATGTGAGTAAAAGAGTAGGTCATTGAACTGAAGTGCACTCATTAGTCATTACTGAGTAAGGGTGTGTTCTTGAGAGCTTACACGTTCAGTTCATTTCTGTTCAGTTCAGGTGTCAATTCAGTGATTTTTCAGTTCAGTTAAGTAATGTTCAGTTCAGTTCAGTTCAGTGGTGTCGAGTTCAGAAACACACTTTTTGTCTCACATATCAAGTTGTGTTAAATTCAATTCAGTGGTGTCCAATTTAATTCAGTGGTGTCCACTTCAGTAGTGTTGAATTCAGTTCTGTTCTGTTACGGTAAGCTCAGTTCTAAAAAACATATCTTAAGTGAAAAAGAACACACCATTAATCGAACTTACCTAGAGTGGATTGGAAACTGCCAACATAAGTTAAAGTGAACAACTCTAAAGGCATGTGACTCTTAACTTTCTTACAATACACTATTATTCGGTATTTTCATATCGTAAATAAAAACTTATATAAGATTTTCTCATAGTAATACAAATTCCAATCTTGTTATGATAAAAATAGAATAAAAAAATAAAAAAAGTGGTACTGTTATAAAAAGTGACCCTTGTTTTCATAGCAGTGATTCCATCTACCCTTAAAATAGTCTCAAATAAACTTAACTTAGTTAAATCACTTTAGTTTAGTTTTTTCAATTGAAAAAGAAATCCTTAATAACTATTGCCATACACTAATAAATATTTAGAGACCTCAATTTAAAGCATGTATTTTGGATATACCTAAATGTGTGGACCCATATGCAGAAGAGCGGGGAAGCGAAGGAGAAATGTGTGAAACTATTTGAAGAGGAGAGGGAGAGGTTTATCGAGTTGTGTGACACGTAATCTAGGCAATAAAAATTATGGATAGTCAAGGATTTTGTCATTTGTCATTCTATGAATATTATATCCTGACTTAGTATTGTTTTTTTTGCTCTTCATATCTTGACTTAGTATAAGCTCCTATGAAAAGAGCCCAAAACCTTAGGTTCTTATCCATGGTTGTTAGTTGTTCTAACAAAGAGGTCCATGAGACCTTTTCGTCTCTACCATGTACCATTGGACTATTTTACAAGCTCCCAATTTGAATAAAATTGAGAATCATTGTCATAGTTCTGAAATTTGAATCCAAATTCTATCCACAAACAATAATCTTCAAACAAATGATTTTTTTTTTTTTTTATAGAAATCTTCAAACAAATGATTAATATTACTTAAAATGAGTAATTTTTTTATGTTGATTTGTAAGTGTCTACAATGTACCATCTTACTTTGGTTGATTGAATGAGTACTTTGATAAAATAGGTATGTAATTGGGTTAGATTCAATCCACCCACTATAATCTAATACAAAATTAAACGAGAAATCGCTTAGATTACAATACTCTATCCATTATAATCATGAACACATAAGAAAACCAAAAAAGAAATATAGAGAGCAATATACAATGTCCCCTGGCAAGGACAGGACTAGAAAGCAGAAAAACAAAAGCCTAAAATATTCAAACATTGTACACATCAATTTGGATACCATTATGTTAACCGTCGCATATAATAACCGTTCCCAACTAATAAATTACGCCAAAACTTGCACCAAAGAAGAAAAAATATACGCCAAAATTTGACAATTGGACCACCACAAAACAATGACAATCCAATATATCCATCCAATGTCAGATGTACTCCTTTCATCTGGAAATATAATAGGAACACTCGCTTTTTATAGCTATTTAATTATTTATATTGATTCAGATGATTCCATGCATTTTTTAATCGATTTTCTTCATTCTATTTGTGTATCGACTTTTGTTCATGCATATAAGAAAATGGCGTTTGGAAAGTGGGAATGAGATTTGAGAAGAAGATTAAAGAAAAGACGATGTGGAATTAAAGCAAAAAAAGTAAGCAATTTATTAGCATGACAGGAAGGGAATTTGGAACAGAGAAAAAAGTAATTCAAGGTTGTTAATTACAGAGTTACAGTATTAGTGACAATAATTGTACAAGTAAATTAGGGACCACTTACTAACCAAAACCCAATACCGGTTGGCTCACTGGTAAATAAAGTTACAACTTGTATACTAGGTCATGTGTTTGAACATTTTGGGAAACACCTACACGAATTAATTCGTGAAATACCCGAGACCGTACGTTTAGCCATGCGGATTTGCCAAACGAGGGAAAAAAAAATAGGGACCACTGACTAGGGAGCTGGGAGCTTGTAGGGGACGCAATGTATGAGAAGGATTTAGAACGTGGCCATCTTCGAATAGCATCCGATTATCTTATGTTACCATTATTTAAAAGTTTTTAAAGCGATGATTGACATGCTCCTAGAGGATATACTAATAGCCCATGAAATTACAACTTGATTAGTTTAATCACTTGAGAGTTGTGGCCCTTGTGAGTTGTACTTAAAACAGCAGAAACTGGTATAAAAGCGTCTATTTTCAAAATGCTTATCTCAAGTTTTGAAGTATTCAACATCCTACGCTTTAACTGCGAAGTTGATGCTTGGCTATCATTTGTTAACTCGGAGTACGTAATTGTTGTTCATGTATCTTGATTAAAAAAAATAGATCTTAGTAGCAGTTTGAATATGTAAGTATGTATGTAACCGACTCTTATGATCGAGAACTCATTTTCTTTTTAAATGGGGAACATGGATCTCAACTGGTGCAACAACTTATGTGAGACCAACGGGTCACAATTTAGCAATGTAAGGGTCACTTATTATGAGCAGTGACTTTTATTATACTAAAAAGTGACATTGTTTCACCAAAAGTTACAGTAAAACTGTCTCAAATAAGTTTTTGGATTTTTGTGATTTGAAAATGGTGTTTTTCACTTTGTAATTAGCAACTCCAGAGGAGTTTTTTTCCCATTAATATTTAACGGTGCTTAGGACTTGGGAGTATATAACCCAACTAAATCAGGCGTTACGCTACCGCGTAAGTTCACCGAGTCCATCCCCGGCCTCGCGTCACTGATTCCACTACCTATCAAATTCCCTTTTCAGTAATCATGATAGAATCAGCCAATCAAGAGTTGTACTAGTAAACACTCTCTTTAGCCCACCTCACTTATCTCTCTCTCTCTCTCTCTCTCTCTCTATTAAAAAAATCCTAGCTTCCTTTCTCACTCATTTTGGGGCTATCACCAGCATTTTTGCCTGTAGTTAGCCTCTCCGTTGTTGTTTGCTTACTTTCGATCTAGTTTTTCAGTTTGTTTTTCTTTATGGTTAGTAATAAACTCTCCTTTGGTGAGAGATTGTGGAGTTCTCCGCATTCGTCGGAGGGTTATCGAATTTCTGTTTTTAGGTTTGGTTTGATGAATCAAGAAGACAAGTTCAACCTACTATGGCAAAAGGATTTGTTCTTCCAAATAACTGCAGCACGTTTCATGCTTACTTCCGATCGTATGGAAAAGGCGGTGGCCTCCCGTTTACTGTATAGCATATTTTTTGCTATATCAGAGCATTGTCAATTATCGACGAAGCTGATCAAGAGCCGATTACTAGCAGTGATGTTTGGATTGGTAGTCACTTATCGACGGAGCTGATCAAGACACCGATTTCAAGCAGTGATGGTGGGAGTCATATTCATATTGTTATTTTAGATTTATACTTGGTTATGTTAGATTTATTTTTGTTTAGAGATATTAATTATTGTAGATGTCGAATGGCTTTTTATGAATGAATAAATTCTCTTTTCTTCAAAAAAAAAAAAAAAAAAAAAAAAGAGTTGTACTAGTATAACTAGTTCGATGATGACTTTATTATTCTTTAAATATACCATTTTTAAATCTAACCATTATTCACCTAACTAAATAAAGGTCATGGTTAATACCTAAAAGCGTGATCTATGTAGGGTCCCAACTTGTTTCTTTTCAGCATTTGCTAGTGATGGAACAGACAACTGAGAGGCCAATCCCAACCTTTCAAGTCAAAATTCCCTACTTCATTTTCTAGCAAAAACATCCCAATGATCCCAATTAGAGTTGGTAAAGTCTGACACGACACGATAACACAACACAAAGTTACTGAGAGAAACACGAACACAACACGAACACGGATACATATTACCGAATTTGACACGATTAAACTAATTTGTCATAGAATGTAATTATCTTCAATTTCATATAAATTTTATGTATTTTGAGACCGACACGAAAATGACACGAAACCATACACGAACTGACACGAGCTGACCTGTTTGCCAGCTCTAATCCCAATGACAAATTCAATGGAGTCATTTTTGCCGATTACCCTTTTCAAGTGTACATCAGATTACCATAGTTATGAATTCGAAAACGACAAATTTAATGGAGTCATTTTTGCTCTTTTCACTTTATTTTAGAATCGGAAATGGGGTGAGTAAAAATAACAAATGTGAGAATAAAAGTAGAAGTTGGGAGAAAATAGGTCGAATGGTCCCTAACTTGTTTCAAATCCTTTAAGACAGAGCACAAGTAGATCAGATGGTAGAGCAACGGCCCGTGATGGAAAACATGTTTTGTTTAGATTGTACGGTACATGGTTATAAATAAATAATAAAAAAATAAATGAAAACAACGTGGAAAGAAATATAGGTCTCATAGTTTGAGACTTTGAATATGGAGTGGAGGTTTTTAGAGAGAGAAGCTCTCTTCTCTCTCTAGAAACCCTAATAGCCAGTTCTTGCCCATCGCCTCACGGAAACTGTAGCCTGCCGCCGATTTGCCCATCGACCATCTCCGACCTCCTCCGCCTCACCATCGCTCATCTTCGGCCTCCTCTGCCTTCCATCGCTCTAATATAGTCCCGTCTGTTCAGATCAGTTTTGTTTTTCTCTCATCTGGGAGGATAGAGAGAGAAAGTTAACCCTTGCTATCTCCCGTTCTTTTTCTGCCCTTTCTGTTCTGTTCCTCTTTGTTTTGCACAAATTTAATCGGAATAATTCATATATGTATTTGTTTGGGTGCTCTCTTCCTTTGGGGGAAAGGAGAGAGAAACCTCTAGACCTTCCCTCATAGCTCCACCCATATGTTCATAAAATCTGATCAGTTATGAAAAAGATGATACTTGTTCAATTGACTCAAAGTGCAGATCTGGTCTTAAATATCGTTTAATCGACTCATTGGAGTTGATTTTGATTTACTTACCTATTTGTAATTGGGTCCACATGATGAAGTAGGTGCTATCCCTCGGACCAAAATACAGATTGCTTTTGCTCTCTTGTGATATTCAGGCGTGTGAAGATAAATGGAGGAATCAGCCAAGTGATGATGAAGTTGATTGGCATGGATCCCTTTTGGCTTTACTTTTTTAGATTTTTCTACTTTTGTTAGATGTTAATTTGTTTTTTATGTACTCTTTTTGTTCTTCCTTGGGTGATGTCGGTGATTTTGAGGTGGTGGGTGATTTGGGGTATGGAGTTATTCGGGTTCTTATCTTGCTAGATTTGTCAATTCCCGACTCGACCCGAAAATTCGATCCGACCCGACCCGTTTTTTCAGGATCCTGACACTGATTTTTTGATCCGTAATCCGGTTTGATCCGAATTCGATTAATTCGATATTTTTGGGTCAAACTCGACTCGTTAGTGGGTCGACCCGTTTAACCCAAAAAATAGAACAATTTATAATTATAAACAAGAAGTTCGACTAAAATATGCTTAAAAAAATAAATAAAACCTTTTTTTTTTCTTTCATTAACTTTTTCTCTACCTATTTGTTCTCTCAAAATAAGAAATTTTGCTTTTAACTACGCTAAAATGGACGGAAATATAAAACACAACTTATCGAACAATTAAAAAAAATATAACGAATATCATATACGTACTAAAACGTGTAAAAATATACGTACGTAGTTAATACAAGTTATAAATTAGAGTATAAATTGGCAAATATACCATTTGAAAGCATAAATTGGCTATATAATTAACGAAGAAAAAAAATATATTAAGTCACTCGACCCGGTGGGTCGACCCGAACCCGACAACACTGGGTCAGGGTCGAGCATTTCTCAACCCGAACTCGAAATGACCCGACCCGCTGTGACCCTAACCCGACATGACCCGAACCCGACCCGCCCGACCCAATTGACAGGTCTATACTCTGCCCTTTAGGCTCTTTCCGAGTACTCTATATTCCTAAATCGCTCATTTCTCATGTTTAGATCCTCATATTTACCTTAGTTTGTTCTCTTGTAAGTTTGTATCTGGTGTATTTTAGCATTAGGGTTTAGGTTTGACCTTCCCAAAATGAAAACTCTAATGTATTATCCTTTCTTACCATTAAAAAAAAAAAGTTTGAGACTTTGAGGGGAGGGGTGGGACGGGATTGGGGAACCCATCTAGAACTCTTTTCCTGGATAAAAGTGTTTTCTTTCATTTCTTTTTCTTTTTAATTGAACCTTCAGAAACCGAAATTGCCTATTCGTTATCATTGATAGATAAATTAACGGCTAAAACATTTGTTCAATAAAATGAAAATATGCACTTTATAATCTACCATCTACTTTCGATAGCTAATTAAGGGGGTGTGATTGAGTGGTAGAGACTCAATCATTCTTAACCAAGGTCGAGGGTTCGAATCTCGCCTTGGACATGGAGCGGCCTTAAATTCCTTGACCAACTGTCAGCGCGGGGAGATATAATCAATGGTGGACACCACTGGTGTGAACCAAAAAAAAAAAAACTACTTCCTATGGCTAGAGAAGAAAATTTCCGAAGTGAGTAATGTCTTTGTTTTAACTTTTTAGTACATTGGCCTTGCAACCAAACCAAATGAACCAAATGAGGCGTTACATACCGCGTTAATCCCTCACCCTGACTCCCCCTCCTTCCGAACCAAACAAAATTATACTCCTTAACTCGTCATAGGATCGTTCCCCTCTACTACTACTGATGCATGAGCATGACTAGATATTTTTTTTTTTTTTTTTTTTTGTGAGAATACATGACTAGAATTGATAAGACGTGTGTTCTTTTCCACTTGCTTGGTTAATTTATGTTCAGTTCAATCGAGTTCAATTTAATGATGTGATGTGATTTATTTTTTCTCTCACATAAGACTATTCATTGAAGTTCAGTCCACTTTAAGTCATTTCAACTCAGTCCAGTTCAATCTAGTTCAATTCAGTCCGGTTTTGGTTTTGTTCGTAACAAAGATACACACTTGGAACTTTGTTCACGTCACTAGCTTGACTGCTTGAGGACAATAACAAGTTTTTTTTATAACCAATCCAGATATAAAAAAATAAATGGAAAAAGAAAAGGTACATAATCCTAGACTTTATTGTTTTCAAGCAGGAAAATGACAAATTCCCTATATAGGATCATGTCTAATTTGATTTCAGATTAACCATCTTTGTCTAAAAATAGATGCCGTAATAGTATAGCCGCAATTTTGGTCCAGATTTTTGACATTCAATTTAGCACACTCATGAGTCATGAGAATCACATGGGACTAAATTATGTACTTGTTCTTCGTAAATGCTAAAGTACCATGTTACAGAAATGGAAACCAAATCCTCTCTGGTTTTCATCAAGCTCAATTGTTATGTTTTGAAACTGTAGAAGTTATAATAATAATAATATAATATAAGCAGAAAAAATACCCAAATGAAAAGAGCCACAAATCTAATCTGAATTAGAAAATATTAAATTTTCATTCACCAATTGCAATACAGTATACACTCATCTCATGGCAAAATAAATTTGTACAGGGCATTTTTGTACGAACAAAAACAGGGGAAATGGAAAAGACATAAATACATAAAGATTAAAGAGTACAACATATAAACTGGAAATTATAAAATTTATTGACACTAAACTATAAAATATTCAAGCTGAATTATTCCTCAAATGCTAACATTTGTCTGGGAAAACGTGATTCATCTTCATCTTCTTGGTGTTGTTGGTTTGATTAAGAGGAGAGAGAAAGAAAGCAAGGACTTGATCAAACATGAGCCGCTTCACAAGCTTCCTTTTCGCTGGGTATACCGGCTTCACGTACCATGCGACATATTTTTCCGCCATTTTCACAAGTGAGATTTCTTTTTCCTTTTTATAGAGAGAGTTTTTTTTTTTTTTTTTTTGAGAGAGAGAGAGTTCAGTTGAACTGAAAGGGTGTTTCACTGTTATTTAAAGGCATTCTTAGGAAGAGAAAAATATTCAAGTAAAAAAGGATTTTAAAAAAAAAAGAAAAAAAAAAGGGATGGGGCTTGGGGGTTGCGAATCACGCAACAAAGGATCCTTATGGGGATGAACAAAGCGACGCCGTTTTGGAGGAGCATAATTGCATGATGACATCATGAGGCTGAGGCGAAGTTATACGTCATACTACTATATCACTCATAAGTCATATGTCACCTTCTTAAGTGGAATATCCTCATATCAGTTCAGATATGGGACTTCGTTCAATCACTCATCATATCCCGCCGGCGGCCGGCCTGCTCTTTCATTTTTCATTCATAGCATCGATGTTTGTGTGTCTGTAAAAAATAGTATCATTAAAAACAGTGTATAGAAAAATTACTCAATAGGACTGTAGGAGTAACAATTATACAGTAGAGTCAAGGTGAAAGTAATAGATGCAAAGGGAGACTTGTGCATTTGTTAGAGCTGAATTTTCCAGAACTAAACTGAATTCAACATTATTAAACTGGACACAATTGAAATAAATTAAACACAACTTGATATGTGAGACAAAATGAGTCTGAATTCAACTAGTATATTTCTGAACTCAGTGCCACTGAACTGAACTGAACTGAACACCATTTTACAAATTATTAACACCTGAACTGAACTGACCGTATAAACTCTAATAAATGCACCCTCAATCACCATTGTTTGGTTTGTTGTTAGCTCTTTGAATCAAAGGGATAATGTATAAAAAAAAAAAAGTTAGATTTAGAAAAAAGTTGAAGTAGTTAGTATTACTTTGAACGACTTCATCAAAGAATTGAACATTTTTCTTTTCTTCTAGTTAACTTGAATTATGGATTATTCCGATTTTTATCTGTATGCCTCGTTCCTATACGTTTGCAAACGCGGGATGTTGTATGTCTCTTTCGATTTAGCAGCCCCACTCAAGAAAATAACCCATTCGCTAGTCGCTACGAGGTTCATGAGTTTATCGGTTTAGTGGTTTTTTTTTTCAGAAATAGATATTTTGTGAAACATATTAAGGATGCGTTTGTTAGAACTTACAAAGTCAGTTCAGTTCAGTTTAATTCGGTTCACAATTTAGTGTTTTCAAATTCAGTTTAATGATGTTCAGTTCAGTTTAGTGGTGTTGAGTTCAAAAACATACTTTTTGTCTCACATATTAAGTTGTGTTCAATTCAGTTCAGTAGTGTCCAGCTCAGTTCAATAGTGTCCAGTTTAGTGATCTTAAATTCAGTTCAGTTCTGGTAAGTTCAACCCTAACAAACGAACCCTAAGTAATGTTCAATTCAATTCGTTTGTATCAGTTTGTTAAGTGGTATTCAATTCAATTCAATTCGTTTATGTTCGATTCATTATAATGGTGTTTATTCCGATTTAGTGATGTTGAATTCAGTTCGATTTAACAATGTTGGAGACGTAGACATTTCGTTGGGAGATCTTAGCACATCCGAGCAACACCGTAACTACAGCTTTTGTCGTCGTGTTACGAAGGAAGAAATCAGAGGGGCCATGAGGACGATGAAGAGTGGAAAGGCAGTAGGACCAGACGAGATACCCATAGAGGTATGGAAGAGTTCGGGGGAGGTAGGTTTATTGTGGTTAGTTAGGCTTTTCAACATGATCCTCAAATCTGCAAGGATGCCGGAGGACTGGCGGCTCAGCACATTGATTCCTCTATACAAGAACAAAGGAGATATTCAAAACTGCAACAACTATAGAGGTATTAAGTTACTCAGCCACACCATGAAGCTATGGGAGAGAGTGATTGAGAAGAGACTAAGGAAGAGTACTCTTATCTCGGAGAACCAATTCGGTTTCATGCCAGGGAGGTCAACAACAGAAGCGATTCATCTGATTAGACGTTCTATGGAGTACTACAGAGATAGACAAAGGGACTTGCACATGGTTTTCATTGATTTGGAGAAGGCGTATGACAGGGTACCTAGAGAAGTTATGTGGAGGTGCTTGGAATCCAAGGGGGTTCCAGTCGCCTATATCCGAGTGATTAAGGATATGTATGAAGGAGTGAGGACTAGGGTCAGGACGACAGGAGGGGAAACTGAGCAATTTTCTATAGATATTGGATTACATCAAGGGTCATCGTTGAGTCCCTTCTTATTCGCAACCGTTATGGATGAGCTCACTAAGACTATCCAGGGGGATGTGCCTTGGTGTATGTTGTTTGCCGACGACATTGTTTTGATAGACGAGACTAGAGAAGGTGTTAACGCCAAACTAGAACTTTGGCGGGATACACTAGAGTCAAAGGGATTTAAGTTAAGTAGGACAAAGACCTTGCCGACGACATTGTTTTGATAGACGAGACTAGAGAAGGTGTTAACGCCAAACTAGAACTTTGGCGGGATACACTAGAGTCAAAGGGATTTAAGTTAAGTAGGACAAAGACCGAGTACTTGGAAGGCAAATTTACAAGAGATGGGGTTGCCTCGGATAGGGAGATTAAGATTGGTACTGAAGTGGTACCGAAGAGGGATTGTTTCAAATATCTCGGTCCAATCATACAGGACAACGGCGAGATTGACGATGACGTGACTCATCGTATCAGGATAGGGTGACTAAAGTGGAGGAGTGCAACGGGAGTTCTATGTGACAGAAAAATTTCACTAAAACTTAAAGGCAAATTTTATTGTACAGCCATCAGGCCAGCTATGCTGTATGGGGCGGAGTGTTGGCCGGTGAGGCAGGTGCATGTGCAGAAGATGCGGGTGACCGAGATGAGGATGCTTCGTTGGATGTGCAACTCTACAAGAAGAGATAGAATTAGGAACGAAGTGTTGAGAGGCAAGGTGGGAGTGACCGATATTGACAACAAGATGCGAGAAACAAGGCTTAGGTGGCTTGGGCATGTGAGGAGGAGACATCGAGATGCACCGGTGAGAAGGTGTGAGAGAATTACACTTAGAGATTGTAAACGAAGAAGAGGTCGCCCGAAGAAGACGTGGGGAGAGGTAATCAGGCAGGATTTGACCCTTCTAGATCTTACCGAGGACTTGGTCCTAGATAGGAAATTATGGCGTAGCAGGATTCGTGTAGAGGATCCGCGTTAGATTAGGGTTGTGCATTGGCTAGTACTAGAGGTTGATTCATTTTGTTTATAGCCTGTAGCGTCTCCTTCACTTTATGTTGCTCAATTAGTAGAATCTTGTGTTAGTATGTTTACTGCTTTACTTCCCTTGCCCCTTTTGATCATTCGTTATGGCTTTAAAAAAAAAAAAAAAAAAAGGCTTTTTGAAATGCATTCTAAAAAATAAAAATAAAAAAAAAAAAAGTTTTTGTGGGTCTTTCGAAAACAGTCTCTCTTCTAGGCGACTAGTTAGGGGTAAGACTGCGGACATCTGGACCTCCCCAAACCCCGCCCTAGACGGAATACCTACTGGGTTGTTGTTGTTGTTGTTGAATTCAGTTCGATTTAATACTAAAAAATACATCCATACTCAAAGTGCATGTTCCCACATAGCTACAAGCATAATTTATAGCTACAATCAAAATTTAAATTTGAGTCGTAGCATTATCATATCATGGTCGGACATTATAAGTGTTTATGTGCCCAAAATGTACCGTTTCTATGACCATAACTGTCCATAAGAAGTAAATTATACATAAACTGTATTAATTAATTAAACACCATTAACATAAGACAAAACCATATTTATTTATTTTTGGTACAAAAACATAAGACAATACTAGTAGTCAAAAACTGAGCAATAAGCTTACTCCATCCTCAAAAAGAGAATAAAAAAAAAAATGAAACCGCTACTCGATAGTTATCAAAGTAAGGGTGTGTTCTTTATATAGAGCTTACACCTTCGGTTCAGTTTAGGTGTCAATTTATTGATTTTCGGTACAGTTAAGTGATGTTCAGTTCAGTTTAGTGGTGTCGAGTTCAGAAATATATTTTTTGTCTCACATATCAAGTTGTGTTAAATCCAATTCAGTAGTGTCCAGTTCAGTCTTCAGTTCAACGGTGTTTAGCTCGGTGGTGTTGAATTCAGTTCAGTTCTTATAAGTTCAGCTCTAAAGAACACACTCTAAATATTCACTTGCTCACCTTGTCATTTGTCTAAGGTCTAATTTTGGTACTATTGGTTTTGAAGAGGGTTATTAGACGGTGAAACAAACATTTGACAATGCAAAAACACCATCTTCTTCACGAGCTTCCTTTTTGGTGGCATAATGCCAACTTGTTTAGGCTTGAAGACTACAAATAGTTTCTCTGTTTTATCTTCTCTTGCAATTTTGCCCTTTCGATTGATCTCCAACTTGATGCCCTCCAAATTTGCAACAATGGTTTTTGTATTGCACATTTTCTTCATCACAGCATCAATTACCTAAGAGAATCTTATGGTTAATTTGTATACATAAGAAATAGGCTTAGGGTGCGTTCTTTAGAACTTATACAGCTAGTTCAGTTCACTTTAGTTAATGTGTCAATTTAGTATTTTCTAATTCAGTTAAATGATATTTCAAGCAAGTCAGTTCAGCGGTGCTAAGTTTAGAAACATATTTTTTGTCTCATATATAAGTTGTGTTCATTTCAGTTCAGTGATGTCCAGTTCAGTTCACTGATATCTAATTCAGTAATGTTGAATTCAATTCAATTCAGTTCAGTTCAAATAAGTTCAGCTGTAAACAACGCACCGTTAATGATATTTGGACCAACTATATACAATAACTCATGAAATAACAGTGGCCAAAGTCAAAGTGATTAAACCATCAAAAAGCTAAGCTAGTTAGTTCTTGGAAAGTTCGTTCCCTAACTAGAGTTAACTAAATGAGAATAGGAAGTGGACCTAGCTGCATGGTCGCATGGGAGGGTCTTTTTCGTTTTTATTGACAAAAAATGATTCCTGATATTGGTATGGTACGAGAAACTTTAAACTCACCCTTTATTTTAATTTAGTTCATACAATTTAGCTCACTTTAATTTCGTAAAAAAGAATAAACTCACAAAATAATTTTTTAAGATGAAATTTTTTCAAGCGCTTCAGCAACAAATACAATCAAATTAATAGGGCTCAACTACTCAAGTCTAAAATAAGATTTCATCCAACTGACATGAAATACAATTTGTTATAGTAACTCACAAAATATATAGGAAATTTTTTATTTTTTATTTTGGTCCTTATAAGAGTTAATACATCAAAAAGGTATCATATATTAATCGGAGGGGATTTCATGGTCTCGAAGCTGAGTGAGAAGTGTTTACGGTTCACACTTGACAATCTTGACATGTTGATTATTGAGGAGGCACAGGCAGTGACAAATAAAGCAAAATTTGTGAGTGTGAACGTCCACTGGACTTAAAACTTAAAAAGTCGTAAAAGTGCGATGACTTTTTAGCAAGTCTGTGCAAGTGACAAATGGCAGTGACGATAAATAGGCCGCACGGAAGTGGACTGGCAGCCGTCATCTGACAATTATCAATATCATAGAAGATCATTCAAGTTTCAACCCCCAGGTGCAAAACTAGAGGGACCCACTTGGGTTGACATACCAGTCAAAAATTTCAACATCTTCTCCACCTTGGATCAAGCAACATAATTGTGCCATCCCACATCTGTATATACTTCCTACTAAAATAATAATAATAATAATAAATAATAATAATAATAATAATAATAATAATAATAATAATAATAATAATATATAACCACTAAAATAATAACCGGCTGACATCATTTTTGTCAAAGCAATTATGACATCAGTTATTTGTTTTTTTTTTTCTTTCTAATTTCACAAAATTATATCATGAGTCAATCATGAAGTTGTTGCGTCTATCAATTAATTCGGCTGTATTTTAGCTACTACCAAACTTTTCTTTTGTAGGAGTATATTCTTTTCTAGATTTCCTACTGCTAACTTTCACCTATTTACTAGGGAGTTTGTTGATCATTTGATAGAAGCAAAGCAAGTTGATCTTCAAATAACTCCTGTACTCACGCACCAAATTCGTAGAAGTAGGAACTACTTTTGCTTTATTTTTCCTTTTGATATATATATATATATATATATATATATGTTCTGAAAGCATGTTATATATCTCTCTCTACTCCTCCATCGTTGTTTAATTTAGTTAATTGTTTTTTTTTTCTTTTTTTCTTCCGGGTATGGTTCTGTTTTGTTTTCTTTTTTTGGTATACTTATTGATTTTCTCCTAATATACTTTGCAGTACGATTATCAAAGGAGGATTGATCCAAATGTTACTGCTGAATATTAGACTCTCAGGCCTTGGTTAAGAGTACAAGAAAAAGGGTTAGTGTTATTGTTATTTTTATTTTTTATTTTTTATTTTTTATTTTTTTTAATCTTTGGATTCTGAGATAAACCTTTTTATTTCTCTTCAATTTGTTGGTCGCACGAGTACAGTTTACAACAAGCAAGAAGAAGAACAGTGCACCCGGCCACAAGCATGAGGACATTGAGGAGAAGCCACTAATCAGTCTCGGTCATAAACCACCAATTCAATCTAATTTCCACAGGTATATTGAAGTTCCTTTTTATGGCATCAAAGTCTTCTTCAAAGGTAATTGATCATAATTTTACTATAAAATGATCTTACTTTCTTTGGGATTATCTTACTTTGAAGATTGTTTTTTTCTATTTGGTTTTATACTTTGCAGATTAAAGATCAGTGATGTGCGATTATGGACATGTCATCTAAAAAATTTCCAGTAACCTGTACATGGCTAAATTGGAGAAGTCATTTGTAGGGATTTTATTATGGATATGTTCATTAGTACTTGCACAGGATTTTGATTGTATTAGTATGATACATGTTTTGTAGCAATTTATTATCTAACCATAGCAATTCTCTTATGAGCCCTCCTCATGTATGTCATGTTTAATTTTAATAGTAATTCTCTTATGAAGCCGTCTCATGTATCATTTAGCTTTTTTCTTGAACAAAATCACATGATGTAGTTTTAGTTTTGCTATCTGGGACAAAATATTGGTAGTTAGGTCTTGTCCTTTTAATTTTCTCCTTGATTAGCTATGCCATGTAAACTTACTTTGTGGATTTTTAAATAATGTCTCTTTTGTGTTAACCAAAAAAAAATAATAATAATAATAATGTCTCTGATCGGTTGTATTTTGCAAGTGTTTGTCTTCATGGAAGTCAGGAAGTGTACTCATAATCCCTTAATAACAAATTATTTGTGGGTAACAACAACTTATTTATTTGGTAGTGAGTGGGCATCTTCATTTTTTCTCCTTTTGTAACTTTTCTTACTTGGGTCATCTTAAATTAGCTTATATCTCATGTAACTTCTAATGATCTCTCAACCATTACACCCTTGAACACACTCTACCTTAAAATCATACTAGCTTTCACTCTGTTTGCATATAAATTTCTGTAGATGCTGGGATAGGGAAAAGAGTCTTGATAGTGTATAGGAAGTGTTAGGGGAAGCCCTTTCTACTTTTTTTTTTTTAAGAGATACTACGTATTCCTTAAGGCTGCTGGAGATCCGCCTCTTGTGATGTATGTATTCCACTTTGATAATAAACAATATTTTGGTTATTTACGTTACTGATTTTATGGACCTGATTGTTTGTTTGCCTTTTATGCAAAGTTGCTATGCTAGCAACTAAAATTATATGATTTTCTCGCACACAAAAAAAAAAAAGATATTTGGGAAATTCTCAAAATTAACCGAAGTTATTTTATTCTTTACTCTATTAAATGTATAAGTTGCTTATTACTTGTGCGATTTCGGTTGGCTCTTTTATATGGAAAAACGTTGTTTCAATCATTTCTTCGCTATGATAAAGTAAAGTGACTTTCATATATATATATATATATATATATATATATATATATATATATATATATATATATATATATATATATATATATATATATATATATATATATATATATATATATATATATAAGTGACTTTGGGTTCACTTACAAGACTTCCTAATTATATTGTCAATAGCTATTTTTCTGTTTAGTCAATATTTTAAGTGAGAATGAATAATACTTTTACACTCAACATTAAAATTTTCAAAGAATGTTTTATTTTCCTACTTTTACATTATATTAGACATTCATATGATATAGGTTCGGAACATAAAGTTCATGTAATTGAATAATGTATTTAATCAATAATTTTAGTAATTACCGTGCATCGCGGGTACTAACTTAGTTTTGGAATAATTCTACATCCACCCATTGGGTTGGTAACCCACCTTTTATATGTGTCTATCTCTCTCATCTATTTTCAAATCCTCTCTCCTCTATTTCCAAAAAATGGCATTTAAGATAGGAGAGAGATAGATACAAAGAGAATATGGGTTGCCCACCACTGGGTCAACCAAACATTTTTCATAGAATACCCACACAGTGCGGGTCCCAGTGGTATGGATGTATGGGGAAGTGTATGCAACATGCAAACATTTTTCATATTTGGAGTTTCTGGATATTAGCAGGAGTGAAGTGAGAAACTTGTTTGTTGGGGTTGGGAAGTGGAGTACTAGAAAGTGGCTAGATTGTCTAGTCTCAAGTTGTGAGTTTATTAGCACTACCCACATTATATAAGTTTCATGAACATTGAAAAGTAATAGTTATTTTCTTTACTGGACATTAAACATTCACGCATTAAATAGAGAGCAAAAACAGAGAAGATTTTAGAGGGCGTTTAAAGTTTAATAGAGTAAAGAAAGTCTGGTTTTGGTTCAACTTCGAAGAGTTTGAGAGAAGGGGCAAGTGAAGGTTTTAGTAGAAGGTTCAAAAAATTGGGAATTTTGGTCTATGCTTGGTAATTCTAACAAGGTTCGAAAGAAAAAGGAACTTGCTAGGCTCAAATTGGATCCTCCATCAGAGAGGGTGGATAAAGATGAATTATGATGCAACTTTTGGTCATATTACTCTAGACACAAATGGTGCTGGTGTTGGTAGGGACCATGAAGGCACTTTGGCATCAAGTGTTTTAGCAGCTGAATTGTTGGCAACCAAGGGAGGGAGTAGAAAAGGTTGGCAATCAGATTCAACTCAAGCTTTGTTTTTGCACAACCAGGACATTGTTGATAAGGGAGTACTGATGAAACCTTCTTTTGGAGCGCAGGCTACTAATGAAGAAGGTAGAGGAAGTACGGATCATCCATTGTTATTAGAAAGCTTGTTCCTTGTTTATTGATTACTATTTCATTCAGTAGGAGTAATTTGCTCTGTCCTTGTATACTCAATTATGTTACTCTTATTTTTAAATGTGACAAAATATGTTAGGTGTATAAAACTTTTTCATCCTAACTTTAATGTACATGTATCTTTTTTTATTATTATTATGTGGATGATAAAGGATATCCCGATAGAAAAGGATATTTGGTTCCGTATTCAGAACACAAGATATCATCCGTGAACATGAGTCATCAATTAATATGCGAGAAGCTTTCAACAATTCTCATTCATCTATTTGAAGTTGTATTGAGAGGTCATTTAGCATTTTGAAGAAAAGATGGAGATGAGGCAAATTCGCAATGTAATTGCTACTTTAATATGAAATGCTCGGTCTAGATGAGCAAGTTATCAATGAATATGAACATATTTTGATCTATATAATTTCTTGTTTTTACAAAATGGTTAGTTTGTGTTCCATTCGTAGAAAAGGGACACAAGTATGTGATGCTAAAAGAATTCTTGATCATCAGAGAAAAATCACTCAAAATATTATTTATTTTATTTAAACAATTTTATATATAAAAATATATAATGTCCTTTTACGTCATTTTCCACTTTGAAGCTCAGAGCTACAACTAGTTTGCCAAACACTTTTATTTGAAACAGTTACATCTCACAGCTAACCGAAGTTGCAGCTCACAGTTACAGCTTGCAGCTACCGCTCGCAGCTACAGCTACAGCTAGTTTTGCCAAACATAGCCTATGTGTCAATTAATGTGCCCAAATTTTATAATATGAATTTGCACCTAAATTTTTTTTAGGACCATACCACCTAGGGGTGTAACTGAGTGGAGTCGACTCGGTGAGCCCTCGGGCTCAGCTCGGTCAAAGCTCGGCTCGAGCTTGGGTCAAACCGAGCTCGAGCCGAACCTGAGCCTACTATGGCTCGGCTCGGTAGGCTCGGTTGACTCGATTTAGTTGATTTTTCTCTCTATTCGAATAAAACCATTAAATATTTTTAGAGATTTCTTATTTTTTAATGGTTTTTTTTCAAATGAGAATGTGCAAGGATTCACTTATAGTCAGATTCAATTGCAATTATTTTAAATCAATTTTTTCTAATGTTTATAGTGATGAGTTTGAATTTGAGCCGAGCCAAACCGAGCCAAGCCACGAGCCTAAATGGAGTCGAGCTCGAGCCTTGATTTTTCCAGCTCGGCGAGCTTCGAGCCAAAACAAAATGAGCCGAGCCCGAGCTATGCCTGGCTCGAGCTCGACTCGGCTCGGCTTGTTTACACCCCTTTACCACCATGAAAGGCCAATAAATAACAGCATACACTTTATTCCCTCCGTTCCCCATTGAAGATCACATTGTAATGGCACGGAGACTAAGACAATTTTACTTATGATAATTTGTTCCCCTTATGCCCCTATTTTAATAAAAGTTAAACATGATGAAGACCACTAACAGTTCAAACCAAATGGGTTTAATTTTGCAGGAGAGAGAAACAGTGGAAAAGTTTCCCCTGATGTTGGGGCCACATTGATGGGGCACAAATCAGATGTTTAAAAGAGAGATTGAAATTCAAAATTTTCCACTTTCACTTTCAGACTCAAACGTATCAGGAACCACCATTGTACAAAGTTCATATGACATCCCATCAAATCTTGAACCAGTGATACGCTTTGGGATCAATGGTGGTGGTTCTTCATTAGGGTGAGTGAAGCAGAGAATGTCATCGGGCGGTTGGGTTTCATCAGAGTCAACCGAATTCGGCGCTAGTGTTTCATCATCATAGTCAATTGGGCACGAATCAGGGACGAACGAATCATCAAAGCTCTCTGTGTAATTTAGATTATGGTTCTCCGCCATCACAATAAGCTGAAATTAATATGCCAGATCCATCTTAAACTGACTTTGAAATTGTGCGGTTCGACCGTCATACCACACGCGATCATTTCAAATATGTTTTATAGCATTTGGATTTATTACAGAAAAATAATGAAAAAATATTGAGTTGTAATTCTCCCATAGTATTTCTTATGGAGTAAAAATAAACAGTCTAATTGATATTTATATTATCAAAGACAATACGTATATTGATGAAGTACCATTATATAATTATATTTTATATTATCAAATTGGATGAAGTAGAGTGCATTTTTTCAAAACATATATTCATATAATGGTATAAATATTACCAGTGTTTGCATGTTTTTGTCTATAACGGTATATATATTATGAAATCAGTAATATTAATTTTTATATTTAATGTCGGTTACTTTTAACATTGTTTTCTTTTACCTTTTTTTATATGATGAATTGTAGATCTGGAACATTGTGCTTAAACTATTTGAGGTAGGCTAGGAATCGATAGGTGAAGGTGACAGTCACCGTGGTAGATTCACCTAAACTCGGGGGAGGGGGGGGGAATGGGTTTAACGCGTATCTCCGCACGACCACGTACATCTCTACCACGATGATCGTGACTGATCGATTCTTTTCCCATCTCAAATTTAGATAAGCACAATATGCCAGATCGAAAATTCATACAAAATTATGATAAAAAAAATGTAAATAGAAAGCAATGTTAAAAATAACCGACATATATGAAAAAAGTAAATAAGTACTGATTTCATAATATTTATACCGCTATAGAGAAAAAGATACATTTTCTGATAATATTTATACCATAACGTGAAAAAACAGTTTGAAAAAAATTCATTCCATTTATACGCTTTGTAATTAAACCATTTTTTGTTTTTTGTTTTTTTTTTTTTTTTTGTATTTATGTCTACAAGTCACCCTACCCATAAAAAATGTGTATGTTGTTATTTGTTGGCCTTTTATGATATATTTTTTCTTGTGTGTGTGTGAGAATTCATGTTATAAATTTTGGAATTGGTAACTCCCACAAAAAATTTGAAGTCCTTTTCTTTTTTAGGCGAGTGATTTTAGGGGGAGAGAGGACAGTGGGGACACATTCAGAGAGATGGCAGAGGAGAGAGGTAAGTGCTATGAGGTGATATCAGTACTATGGGGTTATATGTGCACAGCTCTCCACATTTTGCTAATGAGAATTGAGAAACCTTGGTGAGTGTTCCCATAAGGCCTAACCTAACATACATGATTGCGAGCATTTCATCAAACAAAAAATGTGCAATCAAGATAAAGAAATAGGGCCATAAAAAGTTGCAAAAAAGAGAGGCCATAAATAATGCTCGATTTTGCAATAATATATCACATCTGCAATCCATTGGTATGTCGTATGTGGCAGGATTTCACCATTACACAAATGGCAAAAGTCAACTAAGTGCTCGTTCTTTTCAACTGGTAACTGGGAGAAACTGGACAAAATTAGTAAAAATTGAAAAGTCTAATTGGTAACTGGGGAAAACTGGGTCAAACTGGGAGAAACTGAAACTGGAAGAAACTGAAAAAAACTGAAAATTATTTAATTTTCACGGTTAATAATAATAATAATAATAATAATAATAATAATAATAATAATAATAATAATAGTATTATTTTTATTATTATAATTATTATAATTATTAATCAATACTACTATAATTATTATTATTTTTACTATTATTAGTATTATTATAATAATAATAATATCAATAATAAAAATAATAATAATATAACTAACATAATAATAAAAATAAAAATAAAATCATAATAACAACAACAACAACAACAACAACAACAACAACAACAACAACAACAACAACAACAACAACAACAACAACAACAACAACAACAACAACAACAATAATAATAATAATAATAATATGAATATGAATATGAATAATTAAAAAAAAAAGAAAAATAATTATTTTTATTTTTACTTTTATTATTATTATTATTATTATTATTATTGTTATTTATTATTATTGTTATTACTATTATTATTACTTATTATTATTATTATCATTATTATTAAAACTGGACAAAACTGTACAAAACTGGATTTTATAACTAGTAACTGGACAAAATTGGGCAAAACTGGACAAAACTGAAAACCACTTGAAAAGAACATGCCCTAAAGCAACACCACAAATTCTAATAGTACTCGCTCTTTTAGGCATTTTCACAAACACGTAGAGTGCAATTCTAAGTCCTAACATAAGACAAATCATAGGTATCACTTTTTTGTGTGCATGTATTATTTTCCAGATACAATGGTATCACTTTTTTTACTCATAGGTATCACACTTCATGTATAAGGTTGGCTCACATGAATTTTTGTGTATTTTTATTGTTAAGGATTGCAATTCACAAAGAGATAAGGGAAAAATGGAGAGCGTGTTTGGGTCTTTGGGATGTGATGTGAGTAATGTAACGTGTGAGACTGAAGTCACTTAACAACGAAAGAGTAGGTAAAATCACTAAATTTGGAAGAAACTTGAATTATAATTCTACCGTGGATCAATTCAGGCTCCTTCTTAACAAGGGCTCCAAATCACAAGATCGTGTAAAGCCCAACACAAATATTCAAATTCTCTAAATCGCGCCTCTCTCCCTCCTCTTGTTGATAAGGATCTTCACAAGCTGGTCTTATGTAAAATCAATTTCATCCAATTCTTATTGTCTAGGCTCTATAGGTGGGCACCATGGATTTCCCCCTATCTCTCTCCTCCCTCCCTCCATTTATGTGTTGGGGGTTAACCTAACTAGGTGAATCCAAGGTCTAGACAATAACATCCCATTTTCTGATAAGACCGTTACAATTAAAACTTTTTTTTACTCAAGTTGTAACGACACTTTTTGTCCTTAAAGTGATCATTCTTGTTCGATGGGATAAGGTAACACTTTTTAGTGCGAAACTAATACTTTTTGTTCAAAATGTAATAGTAGTCACACGGTAAGACCGTTTTATATAATTTAAATTCTCCAAAATTAAAAGGCCTTTAAATTGTCTCAATTCCCAACCTACAAATATCTTAGACATTCAAGGACAAATTTAAATGTCCAAATTGGATAATTTATGAATTATTAATAAAATTAATTTAGTTTTTGCTATAAACCAACTTATACGTAAGAAAGAGGCGTTCATGATACGAGTTTGAATCTTATGCAGTTGTTGAAAGTACAGTCCTTCTATAAATCTCTTTGTCAGCTGTCCCACCCTTTGAGATGCCTATTAGACAACATAGAAAAATAGTCACTGTGATGAATATGATCAATGATGAATACTCTTGCTTGCAATCAAATGTAATGCAATGCAATCATTTTGTAGAGTAAATGTGGGATGAAAAGTGAAGGAGTGGGAGGAGAGGGATGAGAAAAGTGGAGTTGATTGCATCATTCAATGTAATCACAATTGCTCAACTTTTCCCATGTGATGTTGATTACTTTGAATGATGTAATCAACCTCACTTTTCCCATCTCCTTCCTTCCCCTCCTTCATTTTCCACCTCATATCTACCCTATAAATTGATTGCATTGGAAGCATTTGATTGCAAGAAAGTAAACACCACCCTAGTGTGAACCCAACAACAATCCTTTCATAAATAAATAAAGAATGGGACTATACTTTAAATATTTCATTTTTTTTTTTCTTATTATGTTTACTAAATACTAAATAATTTGTTACAACTTACATTCAAAAAAACAAAAATGTTGCAAAAGCCACCTATTGGATTCCCAGGCCAAAATGGGATACGCCTTCAGCATCAACCAAAAATGTCATGTCTATTGAATGATTTTCTCATAAAAGGCTATTTTAAAAACTATTTTCAAGATTAGGTTGGGATCAAAACTATTTCCCAACAGGGTATCCACATAGGATAGGATACACACGGACTGCACTAATTTATTTTTTCGCTTGCAAGCCCAAACCCGCTATCCGCCAGGGCGAGTTACTCTGGGGAGAGTTGCTGTCAGTAACAACGACTTACATGGGCCGAAGAAAAAAAAAAACAAAATCAGCCTTTTACAATCTCCAATTCTCCATAGTCAAATCAGCATCAAGACTCTGTAATTCACCCAACTTAATTGCTTCAATTGCTACTATTATGATACAGAGAATCTAGGCATCACAATAATTGTAATACCCCGTATTATTATTCATTTTAGAATAATAATTACTTAAAAGAAAATGCAATTTTGGATTTAAAATATTAATTGGGCTCATGATTTAAAATGCCTAACTAATGTATGGGTTATTTTGGATCCAATTAAATTAATTGGGCCAAAATAAGAGAAAGAAATTGGGCTTGATTATTTTCGGATTGGCCGAAAATAATTAAGGCCTAATTAGGGCCATTATTTTCGGCCAAGAGCCGAAAATATGGAGAAAAAATCAGTTTTTATTTTGTGAAAAATTATCTCTTTACAAGGTGGATTTTGAGAGGATTTGACTGGTTATTAGTTTGGGAAGTTGAAGGAGAAAAGGAAGGAGTAGAATTAGGGATTTGGTTTCCTAATTGGACTCAACTTCCTCACTCATCAACTTAGGGTCTGTTCTCCCCAGCTTATTTCTGTTTATTTCCGTTTATTTCAGCAAACTTCAACAAACTTCAGCAAATTTCAACAAACTTCAGCAAACTTCAACAAAGTTAAATAATGTTAAATAAAGTTAAACAAAGTTCAACAAAGTTAAACAAACCAATATACAAACTATCAACAAGATTCAACAAAAATAAACAAAGTTCAACGAAGTTAAATAAAGTTCAACAAAAATAAATTTTCAGTAATAAATATAAACGTTTTTCAGTTGGGGAGAACAGACCCTTAGTCTAGACAAAACAAAAAAAAAAGCCACTCATCTCTCACTCTCTCAAACTCACGCACGACCCAAGGAGCAAAAAGAAAGAGAAAGTTCATCACTTTTCCACAATTAATCTTTGCTCAGTTTTAATCCTTGATTTTCAAGTAAGTGTTCTAAACTTGTTTTCTTTGATTATTAAAAGCTTTTAGATTCAATTTAAGTATGAGTTTATGAACCCTAATTTTGTATGAGTAAACCCTAATTTAGTTTTTCCTAGGGTTTGCTAGATTTTATTATTTTTGCATGATAGGATCATGATTAGAGTTTGGTTTATTGTTTTGTTGAATTGAATCAAGGTTTGAATGCAAAAAGGTTAGATCTTTGTAATTTAATTAAATCTGTAAATTTATGGATTGTGGATTTAATTAGATTATGGTTTGTTAAATTTGTTTAACAAAAAAAAAAAAAGAGAAACCGTGTGGTGCACGGCTAGACCATGCGCAGCCGCTGCGCGGTTTCCCCGTTGCCTGTCGTGGCTACTGCCGGCGGCCAGCCGCTGCTGGCGGCATCCAGTGGGGCCCGTCAATGGTGGTTGGTGGTGGTGGTGTTTTGGGTGTTGACTTGTTTTGACTTGTTGACTCGTACTAGAGTTTTGGAAAGTTTCCTAATTTGGTTTATGTAAATTGTTTTTGGAAACTTTGAGCATGCATGAGTAAATGAAATTTCCAACAACTTAATTAATTAAATTAAGGGTACTAAATCATCTTAAAGTTTAATAAAGTGGTTTAGAAGTCAAAGTATTGACTATTTCTGTATTGTGGATTTGTTAGGGTCCGTTGACCGCGCTTGAAACTTAAGGAGCTTACGTTGTTTGCTTGTCGTGATTGTTTATTGCTAAAGGTAATTCATGTCTAGATGAATTATGTAATCTCTTTGTCATAATTCATATCTATTGGGAATTTGTATTCATTTGTCTAGTATTGGGTTGAGAATGTGAATTCATATTTGGACTTGTGAGTATTTTGAAAAGGGATAATTAATGTTTATTTCCTTGTGATAATTCGTATAGAATTATATGTTAGTGAATGCAAGTATTATGTTGGAAATTCACTTGGTGTAGCAATGTCTACTTGTTAATATTTATGTGAGAAGATGCATGTTTTATTATTGGTTATTGACCATCAGGGTAGTGGTGGTGAGAAGAAGGAGAAGTTCCGGGAAGGGAACAACCAGAATGGAAACAACAACAACAACAACAACAACAACAACAACAACAACAACAACAACAACAACAACAACAACAACAACAACAACAACAAGAAGGGGAATAACCACAATGAGGGTGGGAATTCCAAGAATGGAAATGGCAAGAATGGCCATCAGAATAATGGGGGTTGAAAGGGTAAACCGTACATTTGCAAGAAGTGCAATAAGAATCACCCAGGACTCGATTGTGCTGGAAATAAGGTGAGGTGCTTCACTTGTCAAGAGTTGGGGCATCGTTCTTTTGTTGTCCTCAGAAGGGCAGGATCGTGAACAATGGTGGGGGCAACAACAATGTTCAAGCTCCTGCAGCTCAGGGTCAAAATGGGAACAACCAGGGTGGTAATCAGCAGAATGGGCTGAATGGACAGGCTGAAAATGTTCAGATCAATAATGGCAACTAGAACAGAAATGGAGGTCGTTTGTTTGTGATGAATCAAGTATTGGCTGATGCGGCAAACAATATGGTGACTGGTACGAATCTTGTAAATTCTTTGCCTGCCTATGTATTATTTGATTCTGGAGCATCACATTCATTCATATCTGAAAACTTTGTTAAGAAACATGGGATGGGAGTAGTTGAGTCTTTCGAGACTAACATTGCCACTCCTACTGGAGAGGTGGTATTGTGTAAAGTAGTACATCCCAATGTTCGAGTGAACATTGCAGGGTCTGAATTGCCTGCAGACCTGATTGAGTTTCAATTGGGAGATTTTGATGTTATATTAGGTATGAACTGGCTGAATAAGTACAAAGCAAAAATCGATTGTAGTGAACAAAAGATATCGCTGAAAGGGCATAGAGGTAATAGAATCTCTTATAAAGGAATTGTCACTAAGGGAGGAATTGAGATTATTTCAATGTTAGTGGTGAAGAAGCACTTAGAGAAGGGATGTGAGGGATTTTTGTCTCACATTCAGAATGTAGAGGGGGTAGATGAGGAAATCTCCAATATTGACGTGGTCAATGAGTTTACGGATGTATTTCCAAAGGAGATTCCTGGTATGCCACCAGTGAGGGATACTGTGTTTCAGATGGACCTAGTTCCTGGAACAGGTCCGATTTCGAGGGCACCGTATAGAATGACACCTTTAGAGATGAAAGAGCTAAAGGAGAAATTGGAGGAGTTACTAGATAAAGGGTACATTAGACCTAGTGTGTCACCGTGGGGCGCACCAATTCTATTTGTGCGTAAGAAGGGTGGTAGTCTGTGTCTCTGCATTGACTATCGTGAGTTGAACAAGGTCACTATCAAGAATAGGTATCCTCTACCTAGGATTGAAGACCTGTTCAATAAACTCCAAGGGGATGGAGTATTTTCGAAGGTGGATTTGCGATCTGGTTATCATCAGCTGAGAATTGATGAGGTCGACATTGCAAAAACTTGCTTTAGGACAAGGTATGGGCATTATGAGTTTACTGTTATGCCATTTGGGTTAACTAATGCACTTGCTAAGTTCATGGAGGTGATGAATAACACCTTTAGACCATATCTGGATAGTTTTGTGGTCGTGTTCATCGATGATATTTTGGTGTATTCTAAAGAAAAGAAGGAACACGCAAGACACTTGAGGACTGTCTTGGAGGTGTTGAGAAATAAGAAATTGTACGCTAAACTCTCAAAGTGTGAGTTTTGGCTATAGAGTGTTGCTTTTCTTGGGCACATTATCTCTAAAGAAGGAATCTCTGTTGATCCTTCTAAGATTCGGGTTGTCATGGATTGGCCTGCTCCGAAGAGTGTGACTGAGGTACGAAGTTTCCTCGGATTGGCTGGCTATTATAGGAGATTTGTGCAAGACTTCTCCAAGGTAGCTACACCTATCACAAATTCGATGAAAAAGGAGATGAAGTACAAGTGGACCGAACAATGTGAAGAAGCTTTCCAAGAGCTTAAGAAGAGGTTGACAACGGCACCAGTTTTGACTTTATCGTCTGGAACGAAAGGATTTGAGGTGTATAGCGATGCTTCTAAAAATGGGTTGGGGTGTGTGCTTATGCAGAATGGCAAGGTGGTTGCTTATGCCTCTCGTCAGTTGAAAGTGCATGAGAAGAACTACCCTACTAATGACATGGAGTTAGCTGCTGTGATTTTTGCCTTGAAAATCTGGAGGCATTAT
This sequence comes from Tetragonia tetragonoides, assembly GCA_038025085.1. NCBI lineage: Eukaryota > Viridiplantae > Streptophyta > Magnoliopsida > Caryophyllales > Aizoaceae > Tetragonia > Tetragonia tetragonoides. Next base: position 13,149,770 of record CM076140.1, on the reverse strand, counting down.
TTGTATGGAGCTCGTTGCAAGATCTTCACAGATCACAAGAGTTTGAAGTATATCTTCACTCAAAAGGAGTTGAATATGAGGCAACGGAGATGGCTCGAGTTGATATCTGAGTACGATCTGGATATTCAGTATCACGAGGGAAAGGCCAATGTAGTGGCTGATGGGTTGAGTAGGAAGACTTCGCACACTGTGAATAACATGATGGTGCTACCTTATGACTTGTGTGAGGAATTCAGGAAGTTGGACTTAGAAGTTGTTCAGCAAGGTGAGACTGCAGTGTTGCTGAATGCACTCGTAGTGCGACCGTCGATCTATGGTGAGATTCGACAGTTGCAAGTTCATGACCCATTTCTAGAGGAGTTACGTGTCAAGATCAAGGATGTGAAGCATCCTGATTATGAGATCCTTGACGATAGTACGATCAAGATGAAGGGGCGTTGGTGTGTACCAAACAACGCCGAGCTGAAATGAAAGATTCTAGATGAGGCGCATGGAACTGCGTATTCTGTTCACCTAGGTGGTGATAAGCTGTACAAAGACTTGAAACTTCAGTTTTGGTGGACAAACATGAAGCGAGAGTGTGCTGAGTATGTGGCAAGATGTCTTACTTGTCAAAAGGTAAAGATCGAACACAGGAGGCCTGGAGGTCTTGTTCAATCGCTGGAAATTCCTGGATGGAAGTAGGATTCAATCTCGATGGATTTCGTGACAGGATTACCAAAGACGAGGTCTCACTAGTACAAAAACAGTCATATGCATCGCCTAATATGCGACGGTTGATCGTGACAGCTGTTGCCCATTATAAGGCGGTGACATTTTTGTAAATAGATATTTAAAGTGGACCGACGCACATAAGTCAAAAAAAAAAAACGCAGACAGAAATGGACGACGGTTGACTTGAATGAGCGACGTACATAGCTAGTCATGTGCGTCGGTCATCAAAGTGAACCGCCGCCCATACTCATTAAAATTAAAATCCCCCAGAACGCTTTTCCCCCTTCCCTCACTTTCCCCTTCTGCTTTCGCTTACTCTCTCACTTTCCCTTTCTTCTTTCTCTCACCCATTTCTCCCAGTCGAGTTCGCTACCACCAACAACAACCCTCCATCGCCACCAACAGCCCTCTCTCTCTCTCTCTCTCTCTCTCTCTCTCTCTCTCTCTCTCTCTCTCTCTCTCTCTCTCACTTCTCATTATCTCTCTTAAGGCTTATCTCCTTCCCGATGTACTCCATTGGGTTTGAGTTGTTTTGAAATTTCAGGGTGTTTTCTTACTGAATCTGAGTTGTTTATCTAGTTTCCCATCGATTTCTAATACCCCACATCGAAGGTATGTCTTTCTCTTCGAGTTAGGTTTTGTAATTGCTCAATTTTTGTGGGTTTTCGCCAAAACTTCCAATTGGGCTTGATTGTTGCTCAAATTTTCGCTAATTTATGAGTTATCTGCAGGATTTAGGCTCAAATTGAACGAATTTGTGTTTAACCCTTTAATGAAAAGCAAATTAGCGGATTAGTGTTCTTATATGTCTCCATTAGTGGCTATACAGATTTGCTTCTACTACTCTCTTCACTTTCTAAGTGTCAGACACTATTAGAAAATTACGAGTTTGAGTAATGGGTATAATGGTTTTGTGATGTATGTTTGATTACAAGTTCAAGTGGGTGGAGAGAAAATTCGGGAAATGTGGTGTTGACAGACAAGTGTTCATGGGGCTATAGAGAATTCTGTTATACACAGTAGAATCAGATTATAGTTTAGTTTAGTTCTGTGTTATGTTTTCTGTTCATCTTTTTAAATTCATTTGATTACCCAATTAACCCCCGCCCCCAAACCCGTGTATGATAGATGCTTACCTAAGTGTTTTAGTTGTGAATCTCATAGCTAGGTTGTGCATATAAAGAGTTAGACTTGCAAAACGATTGGCAAAACTGATTTCTGAGTTAAAACTTGCTGTTAGTTTTGTGCGAGTTGCAATTTGGGTCACATTTTTTACTTAATCAATTTGTTTTTTTTTTTTTTTTTTGGGGTATTCAATTAGATTATGTCTCTATTGCAGCTCCTTGAATCCACTCTCCCCCACTCCCCTCGCATTCTGAACTGATAGTGCAAGTTTTGTAGTCATTAGTGGCAAGTAGCTGTTTCTGGATTTTGCCCTGCTATTAATTTTTTTGTAAGGAATCCGTAGACTAGGTGGCTTGTTGCTTGAAGCATCTCGTCTCCAATCGTTGCCCATAACGCAGTGAGGTACAGCTTCACCCCCCTCTTACAATTATTGTCACTTGCTTGGGTTTTTGTTTGTAAGTATTGGTCGGATGTTTGAGTAGAAATTTAGTTGCTTTGGGTTGTTTTTCTATCCATTTTTCTGTGTTCAATTTTATTGCATTGGATTTGTCTTAAAAGGTTTTATGGGTATCACAGGTAAAGAGTTACAGCATGTGAATGAATGCTTATTTGAACTTCAATGGTTTTGAGTTCGGTTAGCTAAACGAACACCAACGACCACCTCCACCAAAGCTTCCATTACTCTCTTTCCGCTCTTTTGATTTCTAGGGTTTCCGTTCTCATTATTCTCGTTTCTCTTGGTTTCGATTTGAGTTATTTAACTGATTAATTATCTTAAATGGCTATGCATTTTTGCCTCCTCCTTTACGAGTATGTCATTCATTTAATGTTGGCATCATTTGAAGATGGGTTTTCTTTTTTCCTTTTGTGATTTAATTTCTTGTTTTTAAAGGATTTGGGTTTTATTTCTTTTGATTTTTGATGATGAGTAATAAGTCTACTATGCGTGCAACAAACGTCACTCAGTTTGGTTTGGTATTTGGGCACTAGAACGATGATTTAGCCATGTTGTTGTCCTGTTTTCTGGTACTGTATTCAGACCTGGAATTCGCATGTCAAGCCCTGATTTTTTCTGGTGATAAAGCTAAACTTTATATAAACGCAACACACATGTAGTAGTAACAATGCAGATCAATTTGGTTGGTTTTGTGTATTAAAGTTGATGATTTAGCTCATGATTGTGAGTGTTTATGTTATCTGTGTTTCTGATCTGTATTTTCTGCATTTGGAGCTGGTTTTTACATACTTAAAGCACCTGTCACATAGCAGGTCGCTCACCAACAAAGAAGGAAATGCATCTTTGATATATTATGCTTCACATTTTAATCGACTTTGATTACAAGGAGTATGCTGGGCAGAGGTTCGATGAAGCCAATTGTTGAGAAAGTCTCAACTCCTTCCCCCCTGTCTAGCTAGCTACTGCATTCTATGTTTCTTATTGATCTTTCTTATAGTGCAGTCGACTGGAACATTTTAAGCAGCTGCCCGCCTGCCTGGCGCAACTCCTCCTCCAGCTCATGAGTCATGTCTTTAGTCGAAGCATAGGTTTGCAGGTAGGAAGTCGGATAACTTTTACTATGTTTTCTACTTTAAGATGAAATGTTCTGGGCTAAGCCAGATTTTGGTGTTATTTGCGCATGCAGGTGTAAGCATGCTGCTTGTGGTATATTTGGTATTGCTGTTGGTTCTACTTTTGCTGTGTAAGTACATGTATTTCTAGTACTGTATCATCTATATACATGTATGCAACTTTGTGTTAGCAAATTCTAAGATTCTTCGTGTTAGCTGTTCTTTGAGGTGCGCTCTATTACGTTCTTCAATTTTATTGCATTGGATTTGACTTAAAAACTTTTATGGGTATCATAGGAATGAATGCTGATCTGAAGTTTAATGGTTGTTAGTTCGATTAGGTAATCGAACACCAACGCCAAAGGTTCGATTTCTCCACCTCTTTTCCCTCTTTTGATTTCTAGGGTTTCCATTTTGATTATTCTCGCTCTCTTGGTTTCAATTTGAGTGATTTAACTGAATGATTATGCTAAATGGCTACGCATTTTCACTTCCCCTTTTGCAGTTCTGTACTTCCCTTCGTGATTTAATTTATTGTTTTGAAGGGAATTGTGTTTTATTTGTTGATGATCTTTGTTTCTCAGAAATTTGGAACCCGAAAATTGTCTTAGGGCCACACAGTACTTGATCTGCACATTTGATTGAGATTTTCCTTATAGAAAATGCTGATAATTTTCTAGGTGTGTACTTAAGAGTTAGATAAGAGATTTTGATTTGTTTAGTTTGATGCTGACTTTTGGGTAATAATGGTGATTTTAGGTTCAACTATATTTGAGAAAGATGGCATGAGAATAATGGGAACAAAATCAGAACAAGATGGAATGTAGGTGAAACAGACTATGTTGCTCCTCATTTTACAGGTCAGTGGTGATTATGATTATGATTGGATGTCACTGGTGATGCTCACTGAATAAGGTGCTCTTTGTGAAGTAATAGTAGTTGACATTGTGGATACCGTAGCTGTGAAATGAATTTGCTCAACCATTTTAAGCCATTTTTGAAAAAGAAATTACCTTTCTGATCTTGCTCTTGGATAATACTACACTGTGCATGATTGACATATTTTCTTAGGCCTTAGATTAGTAAAGTAAGAACTGCAGTGAAGATTGGCATGTTCTTTCTCTATCTCTCTCTTTCAATGTTTTCTTCAAGATTGTGTCCAGATTTATGGCCTATTTAATTTTTTTTATGACTGGGTGTGTATATATAATATTGCTAATTCTTGTGTGCTTGTGGAAGCTAGCTTCTGGTCTGAAAAGTCATCGTTTAACACTGATTTTTCATGCTAATAGGTTGGAAGGTCAATGACAATCAAGGTATAAAGTGGGTGCATGTTGTTAAGCTACTAAGATAAAATTATTCATATGTTGCTTCTGACCTGTCTAATTGGGTCAATTGGAGTTGGGGTAGAATGGCTGAGTATCTCTGGCATTCGCTATAATCTGTACCGTAGATTGGCTTATCACTTGCGTTGTTCGAATTCTGCTGGTCGTTTTGTTTCTATCGTTCTATATTCTATTATTGAGTGAGACGCTAAATATATCAGATTGATAATATTGGTGAGTCCTTCAAGTTAATTCCCTAATTTAATTTTAATGCAACGTTTTCTTATGTGTTACACTAATTTTGCAGTGTCCGCCCCGTTGTCTCTTTTTTGTTATATTTTTGTTTTTGTTTTGTGGTTTCAGCTGGGTGTTTGTTACGATTTTATTCTGTTCAATCTGTTGTTATGACTATTACTTTGATGTGTTGATTGTAAAAGATTAGGGGTTTCTGATATTAGTTGTCCTCGGTTTGATTTGGATTTTGGAAACTAGGGAATTACTTTCTGTCCATATTTATTTTTTTCCCTGTTACCAATTAAGCACCCCTCAATCTACTGTGTACACGTGTTTGTGATCATTGCATCGAGAACTAGTGTAGATTGATGTACTTGACTTTGATGGAATATGTTAGTAATTTGTCCTTGATTCTGCACTGAATACTGATTTGTACGTCTTCTTCTTGCTAGCTAGTGATTAAACCATGTTCAATAATGGAAGCTTGCATGCTGATATTTTATTTGAATTGAGCTAAATTCCAGTCTGAACTTTTGGCTAGGTTCTCTTTGTTTCAGAATTTGTGTTCCTGTTCTAATGATCGATTCTTATTGTCGACCTAAGTTTTCACCATGTTCTTGAGTTGTATAATGAGCCTAGATGATTAGAAATCAAGACAATACAACTAGAAGCTCACAGGCATTGATTAGCTCACAGTATTCTGAGGTAATCTTTCGATTTGCTTCTTAATCGGCTCCCTTGAATCTTAAAGTAGTTATTTTACTAGTACTATGACTTTTAGTTGTTGGCTGAAGGTTAATTATAAGTTGAGTTCTTGCTGTTACAAAAGTCACTATTATGGATTATTGGGTCATTTACAAACAAATTGTGATTTACAACTTACAAGTGAAGTGTGAGCTATTTGATTCTTGATTGGGGTCTGCAAATTTGATATATTCTGACTGTAATATTCTAGTTGAAACTAGTGACATTATTTTTGGGCTATTCTGCTCTTGGGTTCTGAATGTGAACTGATGTTATAGGATTTTGTGGCTAATGGCTACATTTTTGTTTTGAAATGTGAACTGATGAAACTAGCATTTTGTGGCTAATGGCTACATTTTAGTGAAGTGTGAATTGATGAAACTAGTGTATTGCTTGTTCTATGGCTAATGGCTATTTGATTTTGCTCAATATTATCAAATGGTGATGGGGGTTTTTTCTTTAGTGCTTGTTTTGTGAGCATTTGTTTGTGGCAGTCTGCCCATGAACGTAAATTTGTTGTATAACTCTTAGTTTGATCACTGGTGTGAAATGTGGCTGGTGGTGAAGTTTGTAATATGGTGAAACCTATAAAACTTAATTAAAACGCAGCACATGTATGGTGTAACAACACAAATCGATTAGGACTTACCTTCGTGCACTATAGAAGGTGGTTTAGCCCTTGTTTGTGAATGAGTCATGATCTGAAATTTCATTTCAGAATTTTACACTTGCAGACTAGTTTTTGAGTGTTGCGGTATTGCTGGGAATACAGTCATAACTCAGTACACAGGTGGGGGAAGAAATGCAGATTACTAGGACTAGTTTTGTGTACGTAAAACTTCAATTTGCTTGTGCTTAAGCTTGGACATGTGAGTGATTTCTTTAATTCCAGATTTGAACTGTACTTGCAGAAAACCTTTCATGTGTTTTTAAGGTCTAAGGAAGTAAGAAAAGTCTATACACTTAGTGGCAAGTTAAAGTAGCCCCTATGATTAACTCTTGCATGCTTAGACTTTAGATTTCAACTTCTTGTTGGGTGGATGTTGTGGTCTGTATCTGCTGGACTGTATTTTCTGCATTTGGGGAAAATCTATGCTTGTTTACAGGCCCTAAGACACACAAGAAAGCTAATGAGTTGGTGGAGAAAATTAGGCTTCACTTTGATTTGATTTTTGGATCTTTCAAATGATAAAGCTTGTAACTTATCTATTTTAACTAGTGTGATCTGCATAACTATAGCTAATAGTCTGACGATGATTTCCATGTGGCTGGAAGTGCTGTGTATATGTCTTAAGAAAGCCTTCCTATTGTACTGAGTTGGTTAATATAGCAGTTTATTTGTAAGCTACAGTTTGCTCTATTTTCGATTAGATTAAAACAATTAAATTTAAGTTTGTTATTTGAAGTATTATTTTGTAAAGAAGTTTTATAATTATTGTGAGTTTCGAAGCCTATTAGCTCAGATGGTAGAGCAATTGTGTCATAGCACAAAAGACGTGGGTTCGAATTCCACATGGGCTGATTTTGTTTTAAGAGATCTAATTGTGAAATTTCGAAAAAAAAAAGAAAAAAAAAGACTTTGTGCGACGTTTCTTTAGATCAACCGACGCACAAAGTAAGTCTGACTATGTGCTGATGAAAAGAACCGACGCAGAAAGTCTAACTATGTGCGTGGTTGAAGTAAACAACCGTTGCCCATAACAAGCACTTGCGTCGGTTGTCTACTTCAACCGACGCACATAGTCAGACTTTGTGCGTCAGTTCTTTTATTCAACCGACGCACAAAGGTTTTGTGCCTCGGTTCATTAACCGACGCATATGCTCATTGAGCATGTGCGTCCACTGCATATGCGACGGTTCAAAATCGACGCATATCAGGATTTTGAACCGTCGCACATGACACTTTTTGTACTAGTGTCTGGCAAGGACACTATTTGGGTTATTGTCGACCGACTGACGAAAACGGCGAGATTTATTGCAATGAAGAAGACTTGGTCGATGGACCAACTCGCTGAAGCTTATGTGAAGGAAGTCTTGAGGTTACATGGAGTGCCTAAAGACATTGTGTCAGACAGGGATACGAGATTCTTGTCCAACTTTTGGGGCAAATTGCAAGATGCCTTTGGAACGAAGTTGAAGTTTAGTACGGTATTTCATCCTGCGACAGATGGTCAAACGGAGCGTACTATTCAGACATTGGAGGACATGTTGCGAGCTTGTGCTCTAGAAATGAAGGACTCTTGGGAGAAGAGTTTGCCTTTGATTGAGTTCTCCTACAACAATATCTACCATGCGAGCATTGGTAGAGCACCTTACGAGGCTCTATATGGGAAGAAGTATCGATCTCCTACGTGTTGGAACGACATAAGTGAGACCTTTGTTTTGGGTCCGGATTTTATCCAAGAAACTGTGGATCAAGTGAAACTTGTCCAAGAAAAGATGACAGCTGCACAAGATAGACGGAAAGCCTATGCAGATCAACATCGACGAATGGAGGAATTCCAAGTTGGTGAGAAGGTACTTCTCAAAGTATCGCCTACTCGTGGAGTGATGAGATTTGGGCGAAAAGGGAAGCTTAGCCCAAAGTATATTGGACCTACGAGATTCTTGAAAGAATTGGAGAGGTCGCTTATAGGTCGCTTGCTATGCCTATGGATTTGGAGCAAGTGCACGATGTGTTCCACGTGACACAACTCAAGAGATACCACCATGATCCGAGTCATGTGCTGAATCCAGAAAAGGTAGTGTTAGACGACACACTTACCTATGAAGAGCAACCAGTTCGAGTCCTTGAGGAGCGAACTAAGCTTGTGAGGATCCTAGACGAGAAAACGAAGAAAACTCGTGTGTCTACGATTAATCTTGTGAAAGTGTTGTGGGCTACTACAAAGTCGAAGAGGGGACCTGGGAGACTGAGGCTGATATGCGCAAGCGTTATCCTCAACTGTTCGAACGAGGTACTTAACCTTAATTTCGAGGTCGAAACCTTTTTAAGGGGGGAAGGGTGTAACAATCCACAAAAAGAAAAGAAACAAAGACTGGAAAACTCATTGCATTGCATTGCATCATGCTCATTTCGTCATTTGGAAAAGTTGTGTGTAAAAACTTTTAAACTTTCGAGTTACATGTTGTGTATTGAACTTTGAAAGTGTGGTGGAAAAACTTCGCCTTTTGGAACTAGCTTCACTTTGGTGGTGATCCTAAGTTTCGAGGACGAAACTTCTTTTAAGGGGGTAAGGATGTAATACCCCGTATTATTATTCATTTTAGAATAATAATTACTTAAAAGAAAATACAATTTTGGATTTAAAATATTAATTGGGCTCATGATTTAAAATGACTAATTAATGTATGGGTTGTTTTGGATCCAATTAAATTAATTGGGCCAAAATAAAAGAAAGAAATTGGGCTTGACTATTTTCGGATTGACCGAAAATAATTAAGGCCTAATTAGGGCCATTATTTTCGGCCAAGAGCCGAAAATATGGAGCAAAAATCAGTTTTTATTTTGTGAAAAATTATCTCCTAAAAAGGTGGATTTTGAGAGGGTTTGACTGGTTATTAGTTTGGGAAGTTGAAAGAGAAAAGGAAGGAGTAGAATTAGGGATTTGGTTTCATAATTGGACTCAACTTCCTCACTCATCAACTTAACCTAGACAAAACAAAAGAAAAAGCAACTCATCTCTCACTCTCTCAAACTCACGCACGACCCAAGGAGCAAAAAGAAAGAGGAAGTTCATCACTTTTTCATAATTCATCTTTGCTAAGTTTTAATCCTTGATTTTCAAATAAGTGTTCTAAACTTATTTTCTTTGATTATTAAAAGCTTTTAGATTCAATTCAATTATGAGTTTATGAACCCTAATTTTGTATGAGTAAACCCTAATTTAGTTTTGCCTAGGGTTTGCTAGATTCTTTTATTTTTGCATGATAGGATCATGATTAGGGTTTGGTTTATTGTTTTGAATCAAGGTTTGAATGCAAAAAGGTTAGATCTTTGTAATTTAATTAAATCTGGAAATTTATGAATTGTGGATTTAATTAGATTAGGGTTTGTTAAATTTGTTTAACAAAAAAAAAAAAAGAGAAACCGTGTGCCGTGGTTGCTGCCCGCGGCCAGCCGCTGCTGGCGGCAGCCAGTGGGGCCCGCCGGTGGTGGTTGGTGGTGGTGGTGTTTTGGGTGTTGACTCGTTTTGACTTGTTGACTCGTTTTAGGGTTTTGGAAAGTTTTTCTAATTTGGTTTATGTAAATTGTTTTTGGAAACTTTGAGCATGCATGAGTAACTGAAATTTCCAACAACTTAATTAATTAAATTAAGGGTACTAAATCATCTTTAAAGTTTAATAAAGTGGTTTAGAAGTCAAAGTATTGACTATTTCTGTATTGTGGATTTGTTAGGGCCCGTTGACCGCGCTTGAAACGTAAGGAGCTTACGTTGTTTGCTTGTCGTGATTGCCTATTGCTAAAGGTAATTCATGTCTAGATGAATTATGCAATCTCTTTGTCATAATTCATATTTATTGGGATTTTGTATTCATTTGTCTAGTATTGGGTTGAGAATGTGAATTCATATTTGGACTTGTGAGTATTTTGAAAAGGGATAATTAATGTTTATTTCCTTGTGATAATTCGTATAGAATTATAGTTAGTGAATGCATGTCTTATGTTGGAAATTCACTTGGTGTAGCAATGTCTACTTGTTAATATTTATTGGTTATTGAACAAAAATTATATTAATAATTGTTCAATTGGAATATAGCTCGGAATTGCTATTTTGGGTATCATGTTAGTAAGCATGTTAATCATGTTAGAAGCATGTTACTTCAATAAGTTGAAATGAACTTTGACTATTGAATTAGGTGGTTTTGAATTGAGGCCTAGATGCCATTCATGTAATATGCCATTGGAAATTTGTAACCATATTGTGTTACTTTAGTGCCAAGATTACGTGTATTACTTGTTATGTGATCACTATATTAAATTGAATTGAGAGTTAAGACTTCTTTGGTAATGGATCCACCGAAGGGCGCGAATGGGAATTTGTCACTTGTTACGTTGAGTGGTTCCACTGGTTATGGCCTCAATGTTTTGGAAATCTTGTATCCATACTGAGTAATTGGGCGAGTGGTTTTCCGGAACAGTTCTGCCTGTAGACTTTAGGGTCGAAGGAGGGTATGCATACTAAGGAACATTGAAGTACTTCGGGAGTCATCTATACTCCGGGACGGTTGATCCCGCTTTTGCCACTGTGCACGGGAATAAGATCCTATTGAACCGACTGCGGTTGGTTTGACAATTCATGCGATTCTCTTCTCTCTAATGAACTTGGCTAATGGATAATGATAAATAATGAGATTTATTATTTGGTGATTTGTGCGTGTCTTTACTTTTAGAGCATGTTATCTTTATTCTTAAAGCATGATTATTATTTTATTTGATTAAACATATTGGCTTAACTTGGAGATTTAAGTGGACTATGTGGTTATGAATTACTCAGCGTAATTGATTGGTTGTTTTTCTTTTTACTTGTGTTTGTTGTCCATTTCTCTTCAATGGTGGACCTATGATGAACCTATATGAAATTCGTCTATATAGGGGAGTAGATTGACAGGATTTGTAGCTCGTGGTTTGAGTTAGAGGAGAGGCGACAAAAGAAGATTGTAAATCTTCTAAAAACATTTATTTTATTGTTAGTTTGGAACTTCTTTTACTATTGGGATTTTATATTGTAATGAGATTAATTCTCTTGTATGAGAATTAATAAGTTTAATATTTCTATTTCATTTTGATTATTTGTTTTAAGTTAGTTGGAAAAGATAGTTAATATTTAATTATCTAGTATGTACGTTTGGGGTATATAACATTTGTTTTTCTTTCTAACCTTGTATTTAATTTGAACATTAAGTACGGCTGTAGCGCTTCGAATTTCCATGGTTTTTCCGCTGCAACTCGTGATTTTAAATGATTTTAAGTTAGACGGAAATTCGGGGTGTTACAATAATAAATGGTCAGATGCTCATCATTTGCTAATCATTGTTGGAGAATATTCTTTCTGACATGGTAGAAGAGCTGAGTCAGCTAGGCCAGCTAAATACATTGCATTCATTCATTATTCCCTTGGAGAGTTTGTTAGTAACCGTTATTGCTTTCCTTTAAATAGTAAGATAGCTGTAAGAGAAAGGCATCCATATATTTTAACCAAAAACTCCTCTTATCTCTCGTCTACTCTCAGTTTGTAATTCCATGGTGATTCCTTCAGGAAGCCATTGTTAGTAATGAAAAGCTCAGTGATTATTCTAAATCCTAATTGCTCTGCTTCATTACCTTGAATCCCTCGATTTCTTTGCATTTTCTGGAATTCTCCTATCTATCCGTATCATATTATTATGCAATTCACTCCTGCAAACCCAATGGCAAATTAATTACAATTTAATTAAGTTTCCAGACAATTGTTTCAAGTCTCAAATTTAAACAACCAGGTTCGAGGAATTGACAGCCGCAACTGTTGAGATGCCGCCGAAGATGAAATATGAAGGTATCTCACATTGTGTATCGTCGTGCATCGTCAGAGAGCTTAGCAACCAGGTTGTTTACTAGATCTGATTGCCGTGAGCATAAGGAGATAGAATGAGCGAGAGGAGAGAGAATAATGTGGACATGGAAGGAGGGAAGCTATTGAAGAAACTAAGAAAGGAGCTTGAGAGAGAGCTTGGAGTGAATTGAGAGAGAGCATAAGCTTGATGATGACGATGAAGATGAATGTAAGGATGCGCGATAAGTCATGGAATAGGGATATTTATCTCTTCTATTTTTTTTATTAAAGAGTCGCTATTGCAGAAAGCGAGTTTAACCGTTAAAATCGCCTTGGCCGACAGCGATTATGTGGTTGAAAGAAAATTAAAAAACTGAGGTTTGTTGTATCCCGATCCTACGTGGACATCATGATGGGAAATATTTCTAATCCCAGCCTAATCTTGGAAATAGCTTCTAAACTAGCCTTATATGAGGAAATCATTCATGTCTATTATCCCCTCGCTTTATCTTCACACCCTCGCTAATGTGTTATTGTCATTTTTAATTTAGCTTGTCTTACGTGGACTTGGTTAATCGTGAACCAAAAACGCTAGTGCAAATATTTTGGGTTATGAAATATATTTCAGAAAAGATTTAGTTCATTGGTTCACCATTGGCCAAGTTTACCCAATTTTTTTTTCTTTTCAATTATTCATAGGTTATGTTTGGCACAAACAAATAGCTTTTCAACTTGAGCTACAACTAGATCTAATTTTATGAAAGTTTTCCATACAAGTTTTCACCTGCAGCTAGTTTATTAGCATTTCGTAGCAATTTTTAACAATTTTCTACTAATTTATTTTCTTTATTAACATTTGACAGTTACAACTAGAACTACGACTACAACTGATTTTGCCGAACATAGACATAAACTCCAAGCTATAATTTCGGTTAAGTTCAGTTAAATTAATTAAAGGAAACCCGCCTAGGTCACTTTTTTTTTTTTTTTTTTTAAACCTAGGTGGGTCTTTTATGATGGAGATAATAATTAGTCATTTTAATATGTCCAACTTACCTCAAAAAAAAAAAAAAAAACTCACAAAAATGAAAACCCTCAAAAAAAAAAAAAAAAAAAAACCCTCAACAAAATGAAAAATCTCAAGTTCCAAATCCCACAAGTCCCATCACGTGTCCAAACTCGGAGCCACTGCTGCTCGGATAAACCCAGTTGTGAGTTGTTCATGCTTCTGCTCACTACTCACTACTCACTACTCACTACTCACTTTTCCCTCTCGTTATCTCTTGCAACGGCCCCACGTTCAAAGAGTTCTCCAGGTTTGAATAATTTTTTATTATAATTCTTTGTTTCCTTACCGTTATTATTGTTAATTTACTTCTTTCTTACAATCCAGTGAGATTTTCCCTCCCTTATTTGGTGTTGCAACCCCAAATAGCATTGAATTAATGAGTTATTATGTTATTTCAAGTGAAACCCTTGTTTTTTTCCATGTTTATTTGCTTGAATGAGTAACAAATTAGGATAAAAGTTCAGTTTTTGGAGTGTTTTTTTCTTTTTTTTTGGGGGGGTTTTTTGGGTTAATTTGAATTCAATGACTTAATCTGGCTTGAAATTGCGTTGGTTTTTCAATTTCAACTTCATTTGCTACTGGGTATTGAATCAACCCTTTCCGTTACATTCCCTGTTTCAGAATTTTGGGTAATGTGGTATCAATAGTTGCTTGTGTTCTTCAGAGAATTGCAAGGAGAAAAGGCACAACTGGGCAATGTTTTCAATATCAAGCAAGCAGTCTACATGTTGAGGATGTTTAAATGAATGGAAATTGAAATTCCCCTTCACTTAAGGAAGTTAAGTGAACTAGCATGTTTAGCTCATGAACAAGATAGGATGCCTATTGTTATGAAAACTCTCTCCCCATTTAGCCTTTCATCTTCCTTTGGTGGTGTTGTTCCTCACAAGGTGTTTCTATCCCCTATAAGCTTATCTTTGTCCAAGATTCAGCTATGTAGAAGTTACCTTTATCCCTCACAAACTTTGGTGCTTTCTAAAAATTATCCTCTATGGAGAGCAACCCAGATTACCCTTTGCTTAGCAAAGGATGTTTCAGAAGATATGACACAGATGCCCGAAAAGCCTCAGCATGAAAAATATTCGGACACTGAAGAGCTAGAGTTTCTAAACAAGCCCCCACCGATGCCCATAAATGGTGGCTCTACTTCAGATGCTGAGATCAAGCCTCCGAAACCAGATAAAGATGAGGCATTGAAGCCTTTTCTGAGATTCTTCAAACCTAGAGATGCAGCGGAAGAAGTAGCTGAAGAAGATGAGGTTGTATTTGAAAAGGAATCTGATAAGATTCTGGTTGAGTATTATGAGCCAAAGCCTGGTGATTTTGTTGTTGGTGTAGTAGTTTCTGGCAATGAGAACAAGCTAGATGTCAATATAGGGGCAGACCTATTGGGAACAATGTTAACGAAAGAAGTTCTCCCGTTGTATGATAAAGAGATGGATTACTTGTTATGTGATTTGTATAAGAATGCAGAGGAGTTTATGGCCAATGGAAAGATTGGAATTGTCCAGAATGAGGATGCACTCAGTGGGCAACCTGTTTCTGGAAGGCCTGTTGTGGATGCTGGAACTGTTTTATTTGCTGAGGTTCTAGGTAGAACACTTAGTGGCAGGCCATTACTTTCAAGTCGACGTTTCTTCAGAAGGATTGCTTGGCATCGTGTGAGGCAGGTTCTTTTCTCACTTTCTCCCCCTCCCCAATGTATCAGCTGTATTTTGATAATCGCCTTGTGAATGAGCCATTGGTATGCTTTGTTGTCCACCTTTATAAGCTATACATGTTGGTCTTTGTTTGATGGTTGATCTTTTAGCATTTGATGATATCTGGAAGCTCCAATGTGTGACATCTTGGTATCCAATTGCATAGTAAAATCAAATATTATGATGAATCTGGAAGTTGCTGTTTGTATGGAGATACTAATTTGTGGCTTGATAGGAAGGGAGTTGGTATACCTTTAAGTGGTACAGAAAGGGACCTTTTGTGCTCATTTACTCTGTGTCCTACTTGATTCTTGTATGTATATATTTTATTTCTACTGATTAAAAATGAAGTTGAATGTTTTGAATTTTCTTTTCTCTTTTAATAATGTCTTTCCCTTTGTCTTGTGCAGATTAAACAACTGGATGAGCCCATTGAGGTTAGAATTACAGAGTGGAATACAGGTGGTTTGCTTACAAGAATTGAGGTCGGTTATAGGTTGATGCTATGCTATACGGGTTTTGCATGTGGTACACAGTGACCAATATTTCTCTTGCTTTGGCAGGGTCTACGAGCCTTCCTTCCTAAGGCCGAGTTAGTTGACAGAGTAAACAGCTTCTCTAATTTGAAGGAGAAGGTAACAAAATCTTTTGAATATTGAAAATCCATGTATACTGATTGGTTACAATATGGGTGTGAATTCAGAAATTGTAGTAACTTTGTAAATGAAATACTTTGATACCGTGAAGCGTTAACCCCATTCTTCAAAGATGCTGGTTTGTTTGTCCAGGATTGTTGATATACAAGTTGGTTTGGAGACCATTATTGGTAGCATGTTAAGAGTTAGTAGAAGTGTTCTGATCTCAGATGCATAGTTACTGGAATTTCTGATCTCCCTCCTTAGCAATTTGAATCCCCATTCTAGAACGCTGTTGTATGTGATCCTGTACATCAGAAATAACATTAAGGATTTATAAGCCATTGGCAAAGAACTTTAATAAATTGAAGAAGAAAAATAAACTATGAAACAGTAGATATAAGTTATCTGAAATGTGGTGCCCAGATCACAGAGCCGGGCGGTGGGGTGGGGAAGGAGGTACTTATGGCAATTAATTAAGGATAACAACAGGGGAGTGTGGATACCTCGGCATAAAGAAAGGTAGTAACGGTATGCCGAATTCACTCTCACTGCTTACATGAACTGCATAAATTACCTTTACAAGCATTCTACATGACTGATTGTAGTTAGTTAGTTACTGTATATTTATCTATCCAAAGCTAACTGGTATAAATTAATTCTATACCTTGATTTGCAATCCAAGCATTTATCTCAACTGATGGAACCGTTTTTCACGTTTATTTGATATTTGAGTTACTTTCACGACAATCCTCTTGTCTATTTTATTATAATGTTTGTGGACCAAATTGATAGTGCTTATTTGCTCATATGTTTCATCTTCCTTTCACATACTCGGATTTTCAGATACTTTTATTGTGAATGCTATAGGTAGGATGTCGGATGCATGTGAAGATCACTCGAATAAATGATGAAAACAATGACTTGATACTCAGTGAGCGAGAAGCTTGGGTCAGTTGCTACTAGCCTTTTCATTTCTGAATGATGCACATTAGGGTTTTCATTGATTGATCTCTGACTTGCTGTTTCATGTGCCAGGAAAAATTGTACCTACGGGAGGGATCACTTCTGGAAGGCACTGTTAGGAAAATATTTCCTTATGGTGCCCAAGTGAGAATAGGTCAATCAAACAGGAGGTATGGTACATTTATAATTTAGTTTGAAAATTAGCATTGTTTCAGATCTTATCATAAATTCCTCATTTTGATCCATGGGAATTGAAATTGAAATTATTGCTGTCGTATGCTGTAATTGGTGTATGCCAAATGAGATCCCTATTCTATGCTTTCGGTTGAACATAAGGATTTTCTCTTGATTTAGTTTGTTCTTGGGGTAAGAGGGAAGTTGATGAATTCTTTATCTTATCTATTTAAGCCTTTAAGGAGAAAATTAGTTAAGAAAGATTGCTCCTAATCCACATTGTCGACTTGTAATGCACCTTAAAGGCTATATGCATACCTAATGGAGTAAATTCATCTATAAAATTCTGATCAAACGTCGAATAATGTAACAAGATTTTTCTCTCCTAAATATTAATGCATTACTTCTCAAATTAGAATTGTTTTCCCTATTTTTTAGGGGGGGGGGGGGGGGAGAGGGGACTGAGCTTTTGAGGATAACATGACAAGAGGTATGTGTGTCCCTTGCATCACCA
The DNA here is from genome assembly GCA_038025085.1 of Tetragonia tetragonoides. Lineage (NCBI taxonomy): Eukaryota > Viridiplantae > Streptophyta > Magnoliopsida > Caryophyllales > Aizoaceae > Tetragonia > Tetragonia tetragonoides. The sequence continues at coordinate 13,132,468 of CM076140.1, read as the reverse complement.
AGTCCAAGTGGGAAAAGTGCATATAGAAAAATTTGTGAGTATTATTACAAAAGAGACTTTTATAGCTTTTACCTGTCCAAAATTTTCTAATAATAATAGTGGATATGTGATTCATGTCTACAGTGTCCTTTTTTTCCCTATATAGGTGATAACTGATAAGGGGCTTCCCATCTAAATATTGTGTACTCAGGTCATAATGACAACATATAGCCTTGGCCTTGGACTTCTTCCCCCATTTCCAAATGGTTTTTGAGTGAACTTCTCTCCAGTTTATATCTGTTCTTTTGACTGAGGCTCATTTACTAGGAAAATTTTACATGGTATTAGAGCTCTACTCTGTGACATCTCTTCGACACAGATTACTTTGTCATGTGCCGGGATTGGATTTGTCCAAGTCTGAGGGGGTGTATTGAAGGGTAGCCTGGTAATTTATCCCATTTTTAACAACATATCAACGTACATAAAAGCTTCAATCACGTGGTTATTGAGGTGCTGCGCACGAGGTCAAGGGGTGGTCTTTAAGTTGGATCTTGAGAAGGCCTCTGATGTAGGTATCTAGGGTTCCTTGGATAGGTATTCGGAAATAAGTATTTCGGTGATTGGTAAACGATGGGGCATGTGGGCTAAGGATTGTTTCTCTTTGCTTTTTTCTTTGTCCTGATAAATGGTGCTCCTAGGGAAGGGAATCCTTTCTCCCGCTTCTCTTCTCACCTTGGTGGTTGATGTGCTTAGTTGGAGAGGAGTGTCAATCATGAAGTTGTGAGGGTTTTGAGTGGGTAGGGGGGAGGTTAAGGTTTTCCATCCTTAGTTTGCGGACAATAAATTTCTCTTCCTTGCTGCTGATCTTGACGGTTTTAGATTCTGCTCACTATCCTCCATTGTTTTGAGCTGGTTCTAGGGATGAAAGTCAACTTTACTAAGTGAGGCAAAGATACGTAGACCATTTTATTCTTAGTTCTATTGTTGATTTGGTGGGATGTCACATACATCATTGTGCTTTCATGCTCTACTCTCACCTACCTTTGCGTTCCTCTAGTGGGCAACCTCTGTTCTGGGTTTTTGCTTCTTTTTGGGAGCATGTAGTGTCTTGGTAAGCTAAGCGTTTAGATGGCTGGAAGGGTGTTTATTTTACTCTCAATGGGCGGATTTGATTTTTCAGTTTTGTGTAGCTAGCATCCTCTCTTTATTATCCGTCCCTCTTTAGGGTGTCAGTTAAGGTAGCTAATTAGCTTGAGAAGCTGATGAGTATGTGGTTTGGTGCTGCTGGGAGTAAGAGAGACCATCTTGTTACCTAGGAATTAGTGTGTAGAGCCAAGAATGAAGGAGGATTAGGTTTTGGTAGGTTAGTGTTCAAGAACATCTTGTTGGCAGGTAAGCTGTTTTTGGCTTTTCCTCTTGGAGTCAGACACCCTACGGTCTCAATATATCATGAGTAGGTATGGCCTTTGGCAGAATAAGTGGGGTGCTCATGCCAGTTCACTTGCCTCCCATGCTTCTCCGTGTAGATTCATTTTTCATTGGTCATGTATAAAGTGGGGAATCATCTTCAGTGATGCTTGGGATGGGGGTATCCCATTCTCTTCCAAGTATCCAAGGTTTTATTAGTTGTCCACCTCCCATAATGCGCTGATTGCTGGAGTTTTATTCCAGCACTGGTGATTCTTGAGACCTCCTTCTCCAGAGGAAGTCACTGACTGGGAAATTGGGGAGCTCACCTCTTTGTTCAAAATTATGGTGACCTTTCATCCTATTGATTTTCGGAGTTGGACTACTTCTGGGTCTTCTTGTGCAAATTCTTCGTTAATGTTCTTAGCCTACCTTCACCTTTCCTTGTCTTTGATTTGGAAATCTAAGGTCCCATTTAAGGTGTGGGTCTTTGTTGGACCTTGGCTCTAGGTAAGGTGAACAGTAATGACATGTTGCAGCAGTGACGACCTGGCTGAGATCTCTTTCCGGATGTTTGTGAGATATGCTTACAAGATAGTGAGACATGCTCCCACTTGTTTATGCATAATGTGGCTCGTAGGTTGCTTGATGTTACGGGGTGTGCCCTGCTTACTATTATTCAACATTTGCAGATGAGGCATTCTGGGGTGGGAAGGGAGGAGGAGATGAAGTTACTTTTGGTGTTTGTGGCTTGAGCCCAAATCCTGGTATTTTATGGGGTGTCCCATTCCATAATTTTTTTAGTAAGATTAAAATTTTCATTTAAACCAAAGAATATTTGACTAGTTGACCAAGTAGATATTCACAGGCCCGATTCTTGGTAATTTGTTTCTCCTTATAATGCCACAGTAGCTGATAATGTACATTGAGAAGATAAATGCTCCATTCTTCATGACTGTACCATAAACACAAAATGAGCAGTTCAGCCCCACTTCAACAGTGTATCAGCAGAAAGTAACATTCCATGCAATAAGACCCACACAACGAAAGTGTGTTAGCAGTTCTCATTTCTATGACTAATGACAAAAGGTTTCCTTATTGCTAAACTTCTGACGCAAATGATGTTGTCCTGTATCTGGTTATGTTATCTACCTCCAGAAGTCAGGCGCTATTCTTTTGATCAATGAGTTGGGTTACCATTTACTTTAAGAAAGCTACTTAGGGAAACACCATACTCAGATAGAGTATGCAGCATAGTGTGATATGTAAATATTGTTCTGGCAAAACCTTCTAGATCTTGTGGTTTCATTTGCACATAAAAGAGGTTCAGATTGTTGCATGAACCAAATTATCAAAAAAAAAAAAAAAAAAAAAATTGTTGCATGAACCCTTGTTTGACATAGTTCTCCATATATATATTCTAGTATATTTCTTGCTCATTGACTAGGCAATCTGGACCTTGATTTGAAAGTTCAAACTTAGTTCTTCTGATTGCTGAAATGGTTTGGAAATTATTGAGCTTGATGCTTATGGCTCATCTCTGCTATTGCTTTTTGTCGTAGTTATGTAACTGCATTTTATTCCTTTTATTTAGGTAGGTTTTGGTGCGTTGACTTCCCTCCAAAAACTTTCTAACTTGTCTGCTGGTTTTCAGTGGGCTGCTGCATGTGTCAAAAATTAGTCGTGGAAAATTCACTTCAATGAGTGATGTGCTGGCAGTGGGTGAGAACATCAAGGTATTAGTTGTAAGGTCTTTGTTCCCAGACAAGATTTCTCTCAGGTGAGCAAGCAATTCCATGCTGGGTCCTTAATTTTAACCGTTGCTGCATCTGTATTTTCTAAGAATTCACAAAATCAGGAACAGGTTCAGGGTCTGCAAACCTTTAGGATTCTAATTCCTGTGTTTCCATGCCTAACTTGTACATTGTCGCCATCTCTTTAATAGTCCTATAAAATTCATATATATATGCTGCATTGAGTTTCAATTTTCAAAAGTTACTTAAAGCTAAAAACATAGGACAGGACACTACTACTGTGCAATTAATATGAAGTTGTGAGGCGCTGATGATTATATCTTTGCTATCTTGATTGCAGTATTGCGGATCTGGAAAGTGAGCCTGGCCTCTTTATATCTGACAAAGAGGTGCATAGATATCTCGATTATATGAGTTCTTTTTTTCTTATTTCCTTGGTAATCTGCAGTATCCGAGTAATAACTAAGTTAGGATGTCAAACTTAAGAGACTTTGCATTTGCTTTTGGCCAGAGAGTATTTGCTGAGGCCGAACAGATGGCAAAGAAGTACAAACAAAAATCACCAGCCATCTCTGCCCCTCGTAAATCTGAACATCCTCCACCTAGCGATCTATTGTTGGATGACGAAGCGAGTTTATATGCAAATTGGAAGTGGTTTAAATTCCAAAGGGAAAATGAACCAGCCGTAAGCTGACTGACATTGTCTGGGCATGAGGGTCAAATAGGGATTATACGTTGCTGACAGGCAGACAAAATGCTAGAGCTGGATAACACTCAACAGAGGTGATGATTGCGGTGATGCAAATTTTTACCTTGAAGTGCTCAGCAAAGATACGGAATCAAAGAACACAAAGGGGTGCATCCTGAAACGTTTCCCGGGGAAAGTTATCATATGATTGCTCTGGTAATCACAGTCCATCCTATTGTTTTTCTCATGTAATTGTCGGCGTGATATAATCTTCCCACAGTTCAATTTGCAGAAATATGTGGTATTGAGCGCTCATCCATAATGTGAAGTAGAAGCATAGTCTTTGGTGTAATCAAATTTTGATGAGAAAATTTGATACGAGATTAGAGTTTCATGTATTGATACAATGATACGGACACACCCTTGATTCTTATCTTTGCACCTTGCCTGGGACAAGCAATGTAAGGCTATCATGTTGTACAATTTACAAAAAATATAAGGAAAAAGACAGAGACAGAGCACAGAGAGGCTGTACAATTTTCGTTGTCATTGTTTTCTACAATTTCTGCAGTAAAAAAAAACTTGGGGAATTCCAATTGGTGCCCTTTTACTATTGACTTGTCCAACTGGTGCTCCTAACACAGAAAGAAGTCCGGTCCGCGCCCCTTTACTTTTTAAAAGTCTATTCGGTGACCTTATTTTATGTTTTCCGTTAGACAATTTTTACATTGTCAATTTTACCCTTACTAAAACGCAGGGATGCCATCTTTAAACGACATTGACGATTGAGATGTTGGGTTTTTTCCATGAAATGAAAAATCACCCATGACTCACCATTTTTATATACCAGTTTGCCTTTTTAGCTTAGATGCTTCGTTGTTATTGTCACGCAATGAAATGATTAAGGTTCTTGATCTTGATTTATGAAGATTGAGCAGAAAAGGATGTCGGTGGTATCATTTGCTGATTCTCTCTCCTCAAGGAGATGATGAGTGATCTCTCTGCATTTGAATAAACCCTCGATTCAATTTCAATTGAATCCTTTTTCACACAGACCCTAGATCGAAGATTCAATTTTTTGCGCATTTTTATATACCAGTTTGCTTTTTTAGCTTAGATGCTTCGTTGTTATTGTCACGCAATGAAATGATTAAGGTTCTTGATCTTGATTTATGAAGATTTTTCAGGAATTGCTTTATGATATTGCAAAAGATCTGTTTACTTGTTCTCAGAAATTCAAAGTTTAAACTGGTTTTGAGTATCTGAACTCACGCTGATCGAAAATCAAAATATACCCTAAATACATAATACGCTCCATTAATTTCTCTGAAAATTCCCAATTTTCCATTGCCTTACATACCAATACCAACACACCCTTTGTCTGTCTTTTAGTCTCTCTCTCTCTGATAATGATGGAGATAGAAACCACAATTGTGAGATCAATGGAAGAAAAATCAACCAGCATCGAATACAATAACCAGATGTTTCTGCCATTTAAGAAACGCCCCTATGCTTTGGCTTTCTTCGAACCCGAAACACCAAAACCAGAGAAATCAGACCCAATAATCATCCCTGACTCTTGTTATGATCATCTGAATGCGTTGTTCGATTACGTCAGGGCTGAGTTTTTGACCGATCCCGAACCCGAGGGCGAATGGTTTCAATCCAAGGAAAACCCAAAGGGAAAGGAGATCCAGAAAATAATGACGAAGAACAGCAAGAAGAAGAAGATGGGGACTTGGTGGAGAAAATTGAATGGTGGGTTCAAGAAATTTAGGAGAGAGAAAGTAGTTGGGTTTGGGAAAGAGAAGACAAAAGCTCTATTTGGAATTTGGAATGACATGACTAAGCCTCGAGAGAGTTTAGGGGCAATTTGGTCTGCTTATTTTAGTCGAAAATGGACCCTAAAAACCCAAAATTCTTTCAACATTGACACGTCACCAATTAACGGATACCTGTAACGGAAAAAATTAAATAAGGTCACGGAATAGACTTTTAAAAAGTAAAGGGGCACGGACCGGACTTCTTTCTGTGTTAGGGACACCAATTGGACAAGTCAATAGTAAAAGGGCACCAATTGGAATTCCCCAAAAAACTTTCACAAGACGTGTTTATTACACAAGCTTACTGTTTTTTCATGTATGAACTGCTTAAAGTTCCTCTCAGATTTCTTTGAACGAACCACAGGTGAGGCGTCTGAGCGTCAGATTTAACATTTAAGTTGAAGGAGATCAAGGTCTGTTACATTTTCTCCACAAATAGTGAAAGATAAAATAATAGTATGTTACCAAATGTTTGTAAGAGTAAAGAGTCTCACTCATACTTCAGCAATGTGTTTAGCAATGGTTACTAATGTATACATAGATTTTGAGCAAGTTGAGATAATCTCTTGTAGATTTATCCTTTAAACTAATTGATATATATATATATATATATAACTCAGGAGTATTTCTGGTGGTTAGGAGACCGTCCTCAACTTTAATTTTAGGTTAAATGTTGGAATTCTATTAAGAGATTCAATACCTTTGCGCCTCCTCCAAAAAAAATAATAATTCAAGAAACCCAATTAGAGAAATAAGTTAAAATAAGGAAATAAATGGGGCATGGTAAATGTAACTAACACCACGGTTTTGTCAATGAACGGGATGTTAATTTTGATTATTGTGGACCTAATCAAAATGAATGGCACATATAGCAAAGTGAGGTACATTTTTTTTTGAGTGATATAGAGAGGTACATTCAGGAGACACATGATCTCCAAGATATATATACCATAATTTTCCATCATTAAGAAATAGAGATTTTTTTGTTACAAATTTATTTTAAAAGAGGTGTTAGGTTTGATATCACATTTTTGGTTTTTTTTTTTAGTGGAATTCAACATTCACATCACATACTAACGAGTATGTCTTGTATAAGACAAACTCACAGAAAAATGGAAATATTGTAGGAGTCACTTATTATAAGTAGTAGCGCAATTGGGTGAAAACCACCTGAAAAGTTCCACTTTTTGTCCAGTACTCCATGAATTGTTATTATTTGTTCAGTACCACCTTAAAAGTTGATTTCGCCCTGTGAGTCACTCTTTAAGTGATTTCCGGGCCAAATTCATTATTTTTCTTCCCGTTTTGCCCTCATGTATGTTTCACAACTTTTAATTTTTCTTGGTTCCCCATCCATGGCTTCCCCTTCTCCCTAACTCCCCCTAATTTTCTGTCTCCTACCCATCCATGGCTTCCCTTTCTCCCTCCTCACCACCTCTCAAAGAAGAAGACACCCCCCCTTCACTCCACAACAACCACCATCTCCACCAACAGCAACCCCACTCTCTCTCTCCTAATCCCCATCACCACCACCATGGATGGGAAGAAGGGAGAAGGGGAAGCCGTGGATGAGGAGGAGAGAGAAAATTAGGGGGAATTGTGAATTTGGAAATTAGGGAGAAGGGGGAGCCAAAAAAAATTAAAAGATATGAAGCATACGTGAGGGCAAAACGGGAACAAAATCAAGGAATTTGGCCCAAAAATCACTTAAGGGATGACTCGCAGGGCGGAATCATCTTTTAAGGTGATACTGAACAAATAACAACAATTCAGGGGGTGATGGACAAAAAGTGGAACTTTTCAGTGGTTTTCACCAAATTGCGCTAAGTAGTAACACTTATTTCATTGAAAAGTAATCCCGTCTCACCAAGAATTACGAAAGACCGTCTCAAACAAGTTGTTGTGCATACTACTCCCTCCGGTCCACGGAAATCTTTACGCTTGCCACTTATGTTTGGACCATGAAAATCTTTACATTTCCTTATATGGTAATGTATTTGAGCACCCTTTACTATTTTACCCCTCCCACCTTCTCACCCCATGTGCAAGGAAATAATAATAAAAAAAAAGATTTCTCACGCCACTGGCTACAAAAGTAAGGAAAGTAATACAAAAACAAGGAAAGCAATAAATACCCACTAAAATATTATTTTCTCTCTCTCAATTCCTATCTCATGTGCTCTTTTAAGGGTAAATCTTGAATTTTTTTTCTAAAGTGTGTTTTCTTTAGTATTAGTCATATTCTCCAAACGTCAAGATTTCCGTGGAGCGGAGGTGGAATATAGAGGTAATGCACTAAAAAGAGAAAAAGAAAAAGGAATGGCGGCAAAGACGGCAACTATAATCGAATTATCGCTGCTACTGCCCTGAAGTACACAAACGGTTTAGTTTGCGCTTTGCAGTGTATGTTTCAGGGAAAGAGAGAGATGAAGATGACATGGAAGAAGAAAAGTGGGCACAAGCGATTAGCTGTTCCTAACCTCCCCTTCGAAACCCAAGAAGATGACAACAAAGAATCAAACTTTGAGTCACCCAATTCAAATAAACCTGAACCCAATAAAACCCTAATACATGATCCCAATCCCTCTGATTCCACCCTTTCAGATGCTTTCTTTGAACAGGGAAACAAGCTTGCCGAGGTAATTTCTTCTTTAATTCCTATTAAAGTTGAGTTCTTTTTTGGTTTTATTAGTCTGTCTCTTTGATGTTTGATTTTCTAGTGCTCTTGTGGGTATTGTTATAAATGGGTTTGTTTACTAGGTTCTGGGTAATTTTTATTATTGCTGATTAGGGAATTTGATTGTAGGAGGAGTTTGTGATGATGTCAAACTCATATTTATTTTCCAAGGGTTGAAATTATGTGGGTCTGTCTACTAGGGTCAAAAGTTTGGGTGTTTTCTTTAATTCCTATTAAAGTTGAGTTCTTTTTTGGTTTTATTAGTCTGTCTCTTTGATGTTTAATTTTCTAGTGCTCTTGTGGGTATTGTTATAAATGGGTTTGTTTACTAGGTTCTGGGTAATTTTTATTATTGCTGATTAGGGAATTTGATTGTAGGAGGAGTTTGTGATGATGTCAAACTCATATTTATTTTCCAAGGGTTGAAATTATGTGGGTCTGTCTACTAGGGTCAAAAGTTTGGGTGTTTTGAAGTTTGGGTTTGAACTCTTGGTTGATTCCCCCCCCCCCCCCGGGATTATAGTAGGATTTCATGAAATGGACATTGCCATAGAGTGAGTATATGAGAGTAGAATATTAAGAGACATGTTTTCTAGAGTCTCCCTTGTTCCGCTTGATAAAATGTCTTTCATTCCTATGATAGGCAATGTTTTGATAAGGTAATTTTATCACTTCCCAAAGCTTGTTGCATCCATGTGAAGCATCTTTTAGTTAGCCTCCTGTTTTATGGTGAAGCAACAATAGTAGAGAGGGCTTGGGGGAAGGTTTGGTGGCACGGTATGGTGGGGAGTCATGCTCGGTGCCCAAAAGGATTATAGCCTTCATTTTTCGGCATTCATGGGGTCGGTTGAGATTTTTGTCCAACTTTCCAAGGGGGGTGCATTGTGACTCAAGAGGAACCACAGTGGCCCGGGGGAAGGTCATCCGGGTTCCCGAACTGCAATTCACCCATACTTTCGGTGTTCAAGCCCTTTGAGCGAGTGCCTCATAAATTGGCCGTCCAAGGCTAGCAGGGACCCGACGACTGACCCTAGGGACCTCCCATGTCCCCTAGGGGTGTCTCGTGCAATGTGGTGCAAAAATATAAACTTTCGTTTCGGGGCCTTCCGGGAGCCCAACTGTGGATTTAGCCTTTATTTTTTAGCTTCCTGGGGGCCGGTTGTCATTTTTCCCCAAATTTATCCGGGGTGTCTATCCTGACCCTAGAGGAATCCCGGTGCCCCGGGAGGGTCATCCGGCGTACCCGAACTCCGATTTCACCCATGCTTTCGATGTTTCAGCCCTCTAAGCGAGTGCCCCATGAAATGGTCATCCAAGCGTAACAAAGTCCTGACGACCGACCATGGGGGCCTCCCGTGTCCCCTAGGGGTTTCCCGTGCGATGTGGTGCGAAAATATAAACTTTTGTTCCGAGGTCTTCCCGAAGCCCAAAAAACCGTGGATTATTGCCTTGATTTTTCAGTAACCGCCCAGGGCGGTTGTCATTTTTTCCCAAATATCACCGGGGTGTCTATCCTAACCCTAGAGGACTCTCGGTGCCCCGGGAGGGTCATCCGGCGTACCCGAACTCCGATTTCACCCATGCTTTCGGTGTTCGAGCACTCTAAGCGAGTGCCCCATAAAATGGTCGTCCAAGCCAATGTCCCCAAGGGGTGTCCCGTGCGATGTGGAGCAAAAATATAAACTTTTGTTGCGGGGCCTTCTGGGAGACCAAAAGACGTGGATTATTGCCTTCATTTTTCAGCTTCCCGGGGTTTGGTGTCATATTTGCCCAAATTTCTCTATGGTGTCTATCCTAGCCCTAGAGGACTCCCGGTGTCCCGGAAAAGACATCTTGGGTACCTGAACTCCGATTTTACCCATGCTTTCGGTGTTCCAGGCCTCCGAGCGAGTGCCCCGTAAAATGGTCGTCCAAGCCTAACATGGACCCGACAACCAACCCTGGGGTCTCCGATACCCCTATAGGTGTTCCGTGCGATGTGGTGCGAAAATATGAACTTTAATTCCGGGGCCTTCCGGGAGCCAAAAAACTGTGGATTATTGCCTTCATTTTTCATCTTCCCGGAGGCCGGTTGTCATTTTTTCCCAAATTTCTCTGTGGTGTCTATCATGACCCTAAAGGACTCCCAGTGCCTCGGGAAGGTCATCTGGGTACCCGAACTCCGATCACCCATGTTTTCGGTGTTCCCGCCCTCTGAGCGAATGCCCCATAAAATGGCCGTCCAAGGCTAGCAGGGACCCGTCGACTGATCCTGGGGACCTCCCATGTCCCCTAGGGGTGTCTCGTGCTATGTGGTGGGAAAATATAAACTTCCATTTTGGGGCCTTCCGGGAGCCCAAAAACTGTGGACTAGCCTTCATTTTCAGCTTCCTAGGGGCCGATTGTCATTTTATCCCAAATTTCTCTAGGGTGTCTATCCTGATCCTAGAGGAATCTTGGAGCCCCTAGAAGGTCATCCGGGTACCCAAACTCCGATTTCACCAATGCTTTTGGTGTTCCAGCCCTCTAAGCGAGTGCCCCATGACCATGGGGGCCTCCCATGTCCCCTAGGGGAGTCCTTTAAATGTGGTGTGGAAATATAAACTTTCGTTCCGGGGTCTTCCGAGAACCCAAAAACCGTGGATTAGAGCCTTCATTTTCAGCATCCCGGGGGGCGGTTGTCAATTTTTTGCAAATACCTACGGGATGACTATCCTGACTCTAGAGGACTCCCAGTAAGGTCATCTGGGTACCCGAACTCTGATTTCACCCATGCTTTTGGTGTTCGAGCACTCTGAGCAAGTGCCCCATAAAATTGTCGTCCAAGCCTAACAAGGACCGGACGACCGACCCTTGGGGACCTCCCATGTCCTCTAGGGGTGCCCCGTGCGATGTGGTGTGAAAATATAAACTTTCATTCATGGGCCTTCTGGGAGACCAAAAAACGTGGATTATTGCCTTCATTTTTCAGCTTGCCAGGGGCTTGGTGTCATATTTGCCCAAATATCTCTGGGGTGTCTATCCCAACCATAGAAGACTCTTGGTGCCCCGAAAAGGTCATTTGGCTTGCCTGAACTCCGATTTCACCCTTGATTTTTTGTGTTCGAGCACTCTGAGCGAATGCCCCATAAATTAGTCGTCCAAGCCTAACAAGGACCCCAGGACCTACCCTCGGGGGCCTCCCATGTCCCCTAGTGGTGTCCCGTGTGATGTGGTACGAAAATATAAACTTTCGTTCCCAGGGCCTTCTGGGAGACCAAAAGTCGTGAATTATTGCCTTCATTTTTCAGCTTCCCGGGGGCTGGGTGTCATAGTTACCCAAATTTCTCTGGGGTGTCTATTCTAACCCTAGAGGACTCCCGGTGCCCCGGAAAGGTCATCTGGGTACCCGAACTCTGATTTCATCCATGCTTTCGGCGTTCCAGCCCTACGAGCGAGTGCCCCATAAAATGGTCGTCCAAGCCTAATAAGGACCTGGCAATTGACCTTGGGGACCTCCGATGTCCCCTATGGATGTCCCGTGAGATGTGGTGCAAAAATATAAACTTTTGTTCCGGGGCCTTCAAGGAGCCCAAAAACCGTGGATTACACAGCCTTTATTTTTCATCTTCTCGGAGGCCGGTTGTCAATTTTTCCCGAACTTCTGCGGTGTGTCTATCCTGTCCCTAGAGTACTCCCGCTGCCCCGGAAAGATCATCGAGGTACCCGAACTTCGTTTTCATCCATGCTTTCAGTGTTTCAGGCCTCTAAGCGAGTGCCCCATAAAATAGTCGTCCAAGCTTAACAAGGACCCGACAACCGGCCCTGAGGGCCTCCAATGTCCCCTATGGGTGTCCCGTGCGATGTGGTGCGAAAATATAAACATTCCTTCCGGGAGCCCGAAAACCCTGGATTATAGCCTTCATTTTCATCTTCCCATAGGCCGGTTGTCATTATTTCCCAAAATTTTCTGGTATGTCTATCCTAACCCTAGAGGACTCCCGCTAAGCCAGAAAGGTCATCCGGGTACCCGAACTCCGATTTCACCCATGTTTTCAGTGTTACCTGCCCTTTGAGCGAGTGCCCCATAAAATGGTCGTCCAAGGCTAGCAGGGACCCGATGAGTGACCCCGGGGACCTCCCATCTCCCTTAAGGGTGTCTCGTGCTATGTGGTGCGGAAAAATAAACTTTTGTTTTGGGGCCTTCCGGGAGCCCAAAAATTGTGGATTATATAGCCTTCATTTAACAGCTTCCCGCGGTCCGGTTGTCATTTTTTCCCAAATTTCTCCGGGGTGTCTATCCTAACCCTAGAAGAATCTCGGTCCTCGTGGAAGGTCTTCCGGGTACTCATACTCCGATTTCACCCATGCTTTCGGTGTTCCAGCCTTATTAAGCGAGTGCCCATAAAATGTTCTTGCAAGCCTAACAAGATCCCGACGACCAACCGTGGGGGCCTCCCATGTCCCCTAGGGAGTCCCATGCGTTGTGGTGCGATAAATATAAAGTTTCGTTCCGGAGTCATCATTTTTTAGATTCTCGGGGGCCGGTTGTCATTTTTTTCCAAATATCTACGGGGTCTCTATCTTGACCCTAGAGGAGTCCGGTGCCCTGGGAAAGGCATTCGGGTACCCGAACTCCGATTTCACCCATGCTTTCGGTGTTCGAGCACTCTGAGTGAGTGCCCTATAAAATGGTCGTCCAAGCCTAACAAGAACCGGACGACCGACGCTGGGGGACCTCCCATGTCCCCTTGGGGTGCTCCGTGCGATGTGGTGCGAACATATACTTTCGTTTCGGGTCCTTCTAGGAGACCTAAAACCGTGGATTATTGCCTTCATTTTTCAGTTTCCCAGGGGTTAGGTGTCATATTTGCCCAAATTTCTCTCGGGTGTCTATCCCAACCATATATGACTCTCGGTGCCCCGGAAAGGTCATCTGGCTTGCCCGAGCTCTGATTTCACCCATGTTTTCGGTGTTCGAGCACTCCGCGTGAGTGCCCCATAAAATGGTCGTCCAAGCCTAACTAGAATCGCACGTCCGACACTGGGGGACCTCCCATGTCCCCTAGGTGTGCTCCGTGAGACGTATTGCCAAAAATTAAACTTTCGTTCAGAGGCCTTTTTGGGAGACCAAAAACCGTAGATTATTGCCTTCACTTTTCAGCTTCCCGGGGGCTCGGTGTCATATTTGCCCAAATTTCTCTGGGGTGTCTATCCTAACAATAGATGACTCTCGGTGCCCCGGAAAGGTCATCTGGCTTGCCCGAACTCCGATTTCACCATGTTTTCAGTGTTCGAGCACTATGTGCGAGTGCCCCATAAAGTGGTCGTCCAAACATGACAAGGACTCGATGACCGACCCTTGGGGTGTCTATCCTAATCCTATAGGACTCCCGGTGCCGGTACCCGAACTTTGATTTCACCCATGCTTTCGGTGTTCAAGCCCTTTGAGCGAGTGCCTCATAAATTGGCCGTCCAAGGCTAGCAGGGACCCGACGACCGACCCTAGGGACCTCCCATGTTCCCTAGGGGTGTCTCGTGCAATATGGAGCAAAAATATAAACTTTCGTTTCGGGGCCTTCCGGGAGCCCAACAACTGTGGATTTAGCCTTTATTTTTCAGCTTCTTGGGGGCCGGTTGTCCTTTTTCCCCAAATTTCTCCGGGGTGTCTATCCTGACCCTAGAGGAATCCCGGTGCCCCGGGAGGGTCATCCGGCGTACCCGAACTCTGATTTCACCCATGCTTTCGATGTTTCCCAGCCCTCTAAGTGAGTGCCCCATGAAATGGTTATCCAAGCCTACAAAGTCACCTGTAAGAGGCAAATAGCTGATCAGGTGATTCAGAATTTCAGATATTCAGTAATCGTCAAATGTACAGTTATCTCTGCAGAATTGTCTGTGTCTTCCTTAGACATCTCTTTGAAGGAATCTTCTGTCCCCTAGTCATGCGCCTACTGAACTCAAACTTATGTTGCGAGTGCCCAGCTCATTGACTGCCCGTCATGGGTTCCCAGGTCCATACATGGTTCAAACTTACTACACTCCAAATATGATGACATTTTGAATGTAATGGGTGGGCAAGCTTTGTCATATGACTAGTTACGGGCCTCATTTTAACATATATAAAATGGATGTTTCGACTCTTGCCTCGAAGGAGGATGGGGGTTTACTAAATATGAATCCCTTAACCAAGTCATGATAGGTGCATCATTGAAATGATATACTAGAATTTAAAAGTTAGAAATGTTTGTGTTTTCTAGACCAACCTAGACATGTAGTTGGCTAATTGGACAAAGTAGAGTAAGTTTAATATCTGAATTTTCTTCATTTGCTTAGATGTTAGAGGCAAGGTGAAGAACACATCAGGTGCCAAGTTTATTTATTTATTTATATATTTATTTTTGGGTCTGAACTGCAATGCTCTTTACAGAACTTAAATTTTTAAAAGATTAGGTTTCTTGTCTGTTGTCCACCCATCATATGCATTTTTACAATTTGTCAATTAATTCTTTTGTGACTTTCTACTTATGTCTCTAGTAACTAATTGGAGTCTTAAGTAAAATTTGTGATTGTTCAATACAAGACCTGTCACTCCCAACTCCTCCTTCCCTCATTTTCAGTAGTTTATTGTCCACATTCCAAATGCTTATTCCATTCGTTATGACCTCGTGGAATCGTTTAGAAAGATAGCTGGTCTATCCTTGTTATTTGTGGGGGTGGAGGGGGGAGGGCTCTCTCATAGTGGTGTTGATTTTTGGGTCATGTTAGCTGTTAGTGTTTTATTGATTTTAATTTTGCATTGAAATTTTGGTTTCTTAGACTTCTAGTGGTTGCTGCTGGCTTTTGGTTGGTGGCTAATCTGTGTATTATTTTACCGTCTTGTAGTCCTTGCATTGTTTCGTTTGGTGGTTTGAGTTCATTCTTATTTGAGTATGTTATCCTTAGCTAGTATTTTGCTCTAGAAGTTGCAGCTGCAAGAGGCAGTTGACTAATATTTTAGTTTAGCTAATACCCTCTCCCCTCAAATATGTGGGAACCCATGTAGCTGTTGGTAGAACTATTCACTGTTGGAACTTCATTTCGCTTTGAGAATATGTGGACTTTACATCCGGATTTTCGAAGGAAGGTGGCTGAATGGTGGGGCGCTTGTGAGGTCCAGGGGTGGCAGGGCTATTGTTTCATGAGAAAATTGAAATTTGTTAAGGAGCACCTCAAAGGGTGGAATAAGGAGGTTTTCGGAGACATTAACCAGAGAAAGAATGAGTTGTTGAGTGAGATTGCCGTAGTGGATCAGTCAATTAGCAACGTAGAGGGGGGTGAGGAGCTTGTACGCAAGAGTGTTGAGTTGAAAAATGATTTTCAAGAGGTGCTTTTGAGGGAGAAGCACTGTCGACGACAGAAAATGAAAGTGAGGTGGGCTAAAGAAGGAGACACAAATTCGAGGCTTTTCTTTAAGGTAGTCAATGGGAGGAGGAGGAGGAGGGGTTTTATTAAGGAGTTGGAGAATGATGATGGGGATGTGGTTACCAATGTGGGGGAGATCAGCCGTGAGATTACTTCATCCTATCGTTCACTTTTTAGCGAGGAGGAAATGTTACTACCATTTCTTACTCTCAGAGTGCTTTTGTGGAGGGGAGACAGATTTTGGATGCTTCTTTGGTGGCTAATGAGACGGTGGATGATGCGAGGCGTAGAGGTTCACAGGGTATTGTTTTCAAGCTAGACTTTGAGAAGGCTTATGATAGGGTGAGTTGGCGTTTCCTTGACAACGTACTCGAGAGGAAAGGTTTTGGGGTACTATGGAGGCGGTGGATTAGGGGTTGTTTTTCGAATGCTCACTTTTCTGTGCTCGTAAACGGGGCGCCAAGGGAGTGGTTTTCTTCCTCTAGGGGTTTGAGGCAAGGCGATCCATTGTCGCCTTTTCTGTTTACGCTGGTGGTAGATGTGCTTAGTAGAATGTTGGAGAGAGGTGCTGAGACGGGAGTCGTTGCTGGTATGAAAGTGGGTCGGGAGGGGGTGCATGTCTCTCACCTTCAGTTTGCAGATGACACTATCCTCTTCTTGGCTGCGGATCTTGAGAAATTCAAGAGTGTTTTGACAATCTTGCAAATTTTTGAGTTGATTTCAGGGATGAGAGTCAATCTTGCGAAATGTAGTTTGGCTGGGATAAATGTGGGTAACGACTTTTAGACAACGATAGCAGGTTTGACAGGCTGTCAGATACAGGGGTGGCCACTTACCTACTTGGGTGTGCCTTTAGGAGGTAACCCACGTTCGGAGGCTTTTTGGGAGCCAGTTGTACAGCGGGTGTCCAGGCGCTTGGATGGTTGGAAGCGGGTTTATTACTCTTCGGGGGGCAGGATTACTTTAATTCAATCTTGTCTTTCCAGTATTCCGCTGTAATACCTCTCTTTGTTTCAGATTCCAGTAGCCGTAGCTAATAGGATCGAGAAACTCATGAGAGACTTCCTTTGGACTGGTGTGGATGAGGAGCGAAAGGATCACTTGGTGAGCTGGGACAAGGTGTGTCGCCCTAAGGAGGAAGGTGGTTTGGGTGTGGACAGGTTGGTGGCAAAAAACATCGCCCTTGCGGGCAAATGGCTTTGGCGTTTTCCACGGAAGCCTAATAGTATTTGGCATCGGGTCATCCGAAGTAGGTATGGAACGCATGGGACGCACAGTTTATAGGGACCTATACACATGCTAGTCCGTGGAAGTTTATTTCACATATCCTTCCGCGCTTCCTTCCACGCTTCCTTCCGCGCTTCCTTCCTCATGTTGAGTTGGAACTTGGGAATGGTGCATGCATTAGGTTTTGGGAGGATAATTGGAGGGGTGGTGAGCAGTTTTGTACGAGATTTCCTCGATTGTTTCAGTTGTTCACTCTACATGGGGGTATGGTTGCTGATTTTTTCTCGGTACAGAGTGGTTCCTGGAATTTACATCTTCGTCGGCCACCTCATGATAGGGAGATGGAAGAGCTCACTTCATTTCTTACTCTGGTAGAGCCTATTCAGCTGTCGAGCTCAGATGACTCTAGGAGGTGGATTGGAGATCCTTCGGGGGAGTTCTCTTGCAAATCCTTCTATCGGGATTTGGGGACAGCTCTCCCTTGTTTTCCTCTAGCAGACTACATTTGGAAAGCAAAGGTACCTATGAAGGTGAATGCATTTGTGTGGACTTTGGTGCTGGATAGGGTTAATACAAACGACTTAAGGCAGCGGAGGAGACCCGGGGTGCCTTTGTCACCAGATATGTGTTTGCTATGTCGGTTGATTCCGAGGGAGGTGTTTGTTTACCCTTCTAGTGTTTTCCGGGGCTTTGGGGGTGGTAAGGAGAGGAGGTTGCTGTGGCGCAATGCTTATTTTGCAATTTTGTGGTGCATTTGGTTAGAAAGGAATGCACGAGTGTTTAAGGGACTTTCAGCAACTCCTGCGATGCTTTGGGAGAGGATCACTTATTTAGCTTCCTTATGGGCTAAGGTTGCGGGGGCTTTTAGGGATTACTCTATAACTGATATACAGAGAAATTGGGGCAATCTGTAAATGTTTTATTTAGAGGATACCTTATCCTCTCTTCTGCTGTACATTTAAATTCATATCAATATACTTTTTCTTTATTTAAAAAAAGAACTATTCACTGTTGGAATCTTATACTGCGTTTGTTTTTTATTTTCAATTTTCAAAGGATGGTAAATACCGCGAAGCACTTGGAAAGTGGGAGGCTGCTATTACTTTGATGCCTGAAAAGGCTGTTTTGCATGAACAGAAGGCTCAAGTATTACTTGAAATTGGAGATGCCTGGAGTGCTTTGAAGGCAGCAAATCGTGCGCCACACTCTTCTTTGTCTGTTTTCTACTTTGCTTTTGTGGTTGAGGTGTTTATTTAGTCAAAGTTTCTTCGTCTGGCCATATTCATATATGCTAACAGCTAAACCATTCAGTTGGTTTGTTCATAGACTTTGTTTTCTGGTCTTTCATTTAGGCTATATAATACATCAATACTGATCTTGCTTCTTACTTTTACATCAGCAGTTTCTTTCCTGGATCTGACTAGTTGCCTGTTTTCTGGTAGTTAGTTTTAGCTACATACATCGTCTTATGGTGTCAATATTTGTAACCCGAATAATCATAGTCACTTGTTTGATTTGCCTTGCAGGTGCAACTGAATTGGATCCATCATGGGCTGAGGTCAGTAGATCTTTTGTTCCACTAGTTTTTCTTTGTTTTTCTTCTTTTTATGGTGCCTTTTCCATTATTTTGGACTTACCAGGGAGGGGTCCTGGGGTGGGGCAGGAGGCTTACATGAGACCCTCCCTGAGACATTGCCCTGGCTGAATTAAGAAGAGCTCCTATTTGATGCCTTTGAAGAGATCTCTCTCCTAAGGCGTTCTCTCTTCTAACGCATTGCCCTGACTGAAGAATAAATCTCATTTGTTGCCTTAAGAGATATCACATGCCCTTCAGAAGGTTGTCCCTTACCAATTGAATGCTTCTGTTGCGTGAATCAAGTGAATTGCAATTCAGTGGATCTGCCAATGCCATGGATATATGCAGAGTTGCAGACTTGACCATAGATGAAAAAAACCTCATTGGAATAGTGCCACGTATCATTTTCCTATATCTCTGGCTCAGTTGCAGGATGTCTTACTAATGTTACTAGTGTTCTATTCAGGCTTGGACTACACTTGGTAGAGCACAGCTGAATTTTGGGGAGCCCGATAATGCAATTGAGAGCTTTGACAAGGCCTTGGCTATTAAGGTGAGATATCTTGTCTGCATATATAACTTTGATATAACATGGTTTCATTTTTTTTTTTTTTTTTATACCTTTTGAACTTTTTGAATGGTCCGTTATCTTGGTGTCTACATAGATAATATTTAGGGGAATTTTTTTTTTTTTTTTTTTATGCTCTCAGGCTGAATTGCCAGAGGCACGGGATGATAGACAAACTGCTATGCAACTCGTGAAGAAAAGAAAGCAGCTTCATACATCAGGTGTAAGCACGAATAGATCCCGTTATGTGGTTGGTGATGGAGCTGAAAATAACTTTCAGGGTTAAGCATGAATATCGATATGATATGTGTGATAATTTGGAGCTCTCAAACACATTGG
This sequence comes from Tetragonia tetragonoides, assembly GCA_038025085.1. NCBI lineage: Eukaryota > Viridiplantae > Streptophyta > Magnoliopsida > Caryophyllales > Aizoaceae > Tetragonia > Tetragonia tetragonoides. Next base: position 13,113,068 of record CM076140.1, on the reverse strand, counting down.
CTTGGTCTCTAGTGAGGATTGACATCACCTGCTATCTTCGCTTGTTCGTTCTGAAGATGAAAGATAAACTACTGGGAGAAGGTGATTCTGATGTAGATAACCAAATATGGAGCAGGAGTAAAATAGAAATACAGGCCATACTGTGCCACCGTTGGTATCATCGAACCAAACGACATCCTCCAACTTTCATTCTACTCAGTACAAGGGACAGGGCTCAATGTTTTCTTCTAATACGCGTTTCTGGGATAAATTCAAGCTTGCTGTGCAGTAGTCGGTCATGGTATCCCCCTATTGTGTAGCTAGTTTTTTCATAGACTTTTGTCTTAGCTTCCTGGTTGTTACTGTTTTAACCAATTGAAAAAAATAAGTGGTTTCAATTATGGATGTATTTGCACAGATCTACCTAAACCTGTGCCACTTGAAAGAGAGGCATTGTGTTATGCATATCAGAGAAACAACTGTTATGTATATGAAAATGAGATTGCTGGACTGCTGCTCATTTAATCCTTTGGCCTGTATGATTTTCAGAATTATGTAAACTCTTATTAAGACTTCAGTAATCAGGGATAAGATATCTAGGTAACAGATGTCGTTTAGTGTAAAATCTAAAGGTATGTAAGAGAAACAACTGCTCATCTATTCAAACAGGTTTACGTAATGTGGTTTAGTTGTCCAAAGGAAATATTGATTTTAGCTGTTAGTTTTTGTAACTGGATGTAACCTAGTGAAAGTTTCTTCATGGATTTTATAGGGCCAATGAGATTATCAATTCTGACCACACTCAGAAACAAGAAAACTCTATCTAGCATTCAGCAGATCCTTGAGGCTTGAGCATCATACCAGGATTATGTTTTTTGGTTGGGTTTGTTTGTTTTCTTTCTCTCTATTTTAAATATATAAAAAAGTTAACAAGAAAAATGTTAATAGTTTATTTGTACAAGACAACAGGCAACTTCTTCTCTATTTCTTCACTAATGAACTTTGCAAGGGCATGAAAAGGGACATTATGTTCATGTTACAGTAATTAAACAGAAATGCCCAAAAGGATAAGTTATTAAGAAGTCAGCTGACCTCAGCAAAACACGATAGTAAAGTAGGGTTGTTCACCGGTCTAGAATCCAACCACACCGAGCCGCTCATGTCTGGTTTTGATCGGATTGGTATGCCCGACCTTAGACCGGACCGGTTTTGAAAAAAGAGTCGGTAAATCGGTCTTAATCTACTCATGTTATCAACCCAACCAGTTTTGACCGGACCATATTAGCGACCGAACCGGACCGAAACCGGTTTGGCGTCTAAAAGCAAGTCCGGTCTCGTCCGGACCGAACCATGAACAGCACTAAAATTAGTAAGAGCCATCAATTCGGCCATGTTTTGGATAAATCTGTGAAAAAGAAAGAGGGAAGGCAATAAGGGTAAAAACCGTAAATTGGCACTAAGTTTTTGCGTTTATAGTGGTGTAATGGACAGGTTTTGGAACCATCCACAAATGTTGATGGCTCACCAGAAATTTGACTTCTTTTTTTTTTTCCAATTATCAACTAGTATAGAACATCAAAAAAAAAAAAAAAAAGAAAAGAACCACAGAGTAAACCTAAAAGAAACAAAATACTACGTCTACTGAAGCCAAGGATGACGGGATCAGATCCAAACAACGATTTACACAACTCAATACACCACTAATCCACTATCATTCTTAAGATGACAATAATTCTCTAGGAGCAATCCTTGCAGACACTAACAATCATAGTAAGCTTCTTCTTCATAATCTTCCATACGTGTTTTTGTTTCTTCCTTTCGCATTTCCACTGTATGCATTATAATGTACAGTCTTAGTGCAGGAAACATCTGATGAAAACCACTGTGTCAGAACTCAGATGTATCTGTGCTAATTAATGATGGATGGAGTTAAAATCTCATTTTGTTCCACTGCAGACAGTCCTATTGCAGTGAAACCATGAAGAGGAGAAAACTCTTGCCAAGTTGTTCCATTTCAGCTCTACTGTAAGTTCCTTTTTCCCCCCCTCAAGTAAATTGTTTCTTTCCCTTTAAAAAAAAACATATAAAATGATTCAAGATTTCATGGGATGTAGGACTTTCCTTCTAGAAATTATTACTGAAATTCAGTAAAAGCAAAAATATATAAAAACCTTCTTTAAAGATGTTTCTTCTTGAGAATTGTCCTCAAAAACTTTTCAGTTACAGTTCACTGAAATATTACAAATCCTATGGGTAATGGGCGAACAAATGTAGTGAGTACAAACTATCAACAATTAGGTCAGGATTCATAAGAATTGAGAATTCAACCTCATGTTAGGAGATGTACAAGCTCTACCATTGAGAACAAGAAAAGACACATAATGTTCAGTAGATAGTCTTTATGCAATGTAAGTCAAATGACTAATTTTTTGGCCAATTTCCACCCATTATTCAGCAAAGCATTTGAACACTTGGAGCTAGAGCTCATACCTCTATATCAGGCATGACAATTGTCTGACTGAAAGGAATAGCTCATAGCACATGAAAAAAGGTTCTGTTCAGCAACAAACGCGCTCAAGTACAGAAAAAATGTCTTAAGTATGTAGTGCACACAAGATTGTTGAAGGTGCAGGACAATAACAACTACCTTTCCCCAAAAAAAGGTTGCACAACAGAACCACAATACACAGAACATGGCAGAGTCATTGTTACCTGGACTAACAGAAAAGCACTTGCAACACACCTGGAATCAATGGTGAGAACAAGCCGCGAAAAGAAAGAGCACCTAGATCAATGACCAGTCATGGTTAGCTTCAAAAAAATTCATAGTAAGAACTAAAGAAATCGTTTGGGGCAGAGCAAAGTAAACTCCAAGATGAGGGAAGGATAATACCTCCAAAATCCAGGCTCAGCTTCCGCCAAAAGCTAGAAACATAAAGTCATATTGCTACAGGAATTACTTTAGAAGTGAGCTTCTCATGAATCTCATGAACCAGGGCAAGGCCGCAGGGCTCCAAATAGCAGGGTTTTTTTTGAGGGGAGGGGGGTGAATTTCCAGTCCTGGAGAAATAAATGACAGGAAGAAAAACTTACACTCGGAAATCTCTAGAAACGACTGTAAACTCAGATTATCGGAAAAAAAAAAAAAAAAAAAAAGAAAAAAAAAAGAAGCAATTCTAAACCCAGATTCCCAGGAACATCCATCTGCAGGGGAATAGCAATTTGTACATGTAACAAACAAGTCTCAACAAAAATTTAGCATATGCCAGAAAAATAGCTTCACAAAGGTGTTCATTCTCTTTTCAGACCATTTTCATAGCAGAACATCATAATTCATAACATCAGCAACTAAAAAAATAACAATTTGTCAAATTGACTACACAAAAATAGTTTCTTGTCAGTGTCTTGCTATGACAGCTATCATTACATGGTTTAGAGGTACATGAAACTGATGTGACACAAATTACAAAAATTACTGTTAGACAACCAACATCAATCTCACACTGACATCCTCTAGATTCTTGTCATTTGTTCAAAAGACTAAACTAGATGTGATTGTTATACAAAGTCACTAGTCAGCAATATACATGGGCAATACCAGGTTTCTGGATCAATAAGTCAGTTGCATTTAACTGAGTCCAGCAATAATGATGATAGTGCTCTGAAATGAGTGCATCCATACAAAAGCCACTTGTGTCAAAGATCCTAACTTACAAAGGAACAAAAAATCACCAACACCTTACATGTCCTAATATTTAGCTCCATTGAACTCTTTTCATTTAAGGCTCGCTAATTCTTCTTCATTTAGTGTATCCGCAGCAGTTAAAAGCATATCCATTCCTCCAGACCCACCAACTGCCTCTTCAAAATCCAATTTTGATTTCTTTGAAGAACCATCAGTGGCCATGTTCCCCTCGCTTTCCTTAGTCTCTTCAAGCCCTTCACACAAACTTTTGACCTTGTGTATTACTTGTAATCCCGCATCACATTTTGGGCAAAACCAATCGCCCTTAGGAATTGAGTTGCATGGAGGATTCATGCAATAGATATGGTATCCATGATCACAACCATCACACATCACAAGATTAGTATCATCTTTGTCAGTAAGACAAACCCTACAGAGACATGAAGGGCAATACCAACGGGGGCCATATGATTTCAACTGCTTATTTGTCAAGCACCTAGTGTGATAGTACTTGTATTGACAAAACCGATGTTCACAAATTCGGTACTCTTCGCCACTACTCAACATACACTCACATACCTTACAAGGCAAGCGCTTGCTTCCCTTAAAGACCTGAAGCCCAGTCTCTATAACACCATCCGAACTCTCCTCAAATTCATCAACTCCTTCCTCACATGTCTGAAGAGTATCGACTCCCCCATTCATTCCAGAATTGGCGTTCAACCTCTCACAGACAGTGCAATCTTCATGAGGAGATTCAATACCACTGGCAGTGCAATTAGCACAATACCAATTTTTGTGTGGAATTTCCTTAACAGCGGGCTGAATACAGGAAACATGGAACATTACTTCACAGGAGTCACACACAAGACAATCTTTTCCATCTGACTTTTCTCCACACTGTCTACAGGTGCAGAATACGGAAGCATTTGGTTCTTCCCATTTACTTCGCATATCAGAATCCCGGGCAGTTAACTGTTTGCATAAACACCATTGAGATAGCATCAGAAACTAATAAATTAATCCCTAAAACAAAAAATGTTCCCAGCATATCTAAAGCAAAACCGTGTTTTAAGCCACCAAACATTTCAAACACATCCAAAGTAAAAACGTATTACTAAAGTAGTTCAGCATTTTCTCTTCTTATCTTTTTCGCCCTTCCTGATATTGATGTGGGTTGGTGGAGGGGGAGGGGGTTTACATTGTTCAGTATTGCTTTAGTAGAATAAATCCATTGAGATTCCAAGCACACATCTAAGTGAAATGTATCACCAGAAGATAATATCAGACTCGCAAAGGAGAATGGTGATGGACAAACTCCGGCAGAACGAATCAATGCATAAGGGACTATGTAAAGGTGGTCAAGGACAAGGTAGAAAATGGAGAGAATAAGGTAGTGGCTTTTAGGGCAAAGTCCCAATATTGCATCTTATGTAGACATACATGAAGCATACAAAGAGACAGAGAAAATGGGTGAAATCCTAAGTCCTACACTGTTCTTTTCAAAGTTATTCAAATCACCTTTCCTTTTTTCTTTTTTTTTTTTAGATAACATAGGTATCCAAGCTTTTTTTGCTGGACTAATCCCATGGGCCCTGAAGTTCATGACCAGGAAAACCTCCAGTGGCCCTGAGGGGACTCGAACTTGGGACCTCTGGAATAGATCTCAGAGGTCTTACCAACTGAGCTACCCCCTCAGGGCAACCAGCATCATTCCTGTTCGCCTTATACACTATTCTTTGTAGTTTCTCTCTTCTGGTCTGGATCGAAGGGAGAACAGAAGAAAATACCAGGAAAGGCATATTTTCCAAATAGAAAATTTTCTATTAATTAGAATTATCCTGACAAACATAGCCTGCTTGAAAAGTTGATATGAGCTGGCATACAGAGAACACCATCTATGCCCCCTTAACTAGGCTACGCTGGTCCAAATGTAAAATGAATAATTCACTAATGCAATCATTTGATTTCAGCATCACATCAAAATGATGCACTTTAACAGCATGCACCTGAAGCATAACTCAGTTATATCTTTTGCTCATCAAGTCACAACTCAGTTGTTACAAAACAAAAGTTCCCTTAAGGTGTTGACTGCCAAATACCATATCTAACTGAGAACCCACATGTCAAAAAAGGTTCTTGGCTCCATGCCTAAGTACAATGAGGCTACAAACCAGAAAAGAGTCCGCTAAAGCCTAAAGGGCATAATCAAGAAAAAAATGGCACAAAAATGACAGAGTTAAACTAATTAATCAAGAAACTTCATTTTAAACAGTGAGATTGCTGTTATAAAAAATTGAACAAAATAAATAAATAAAAACAAGGTTAGAGTACAACACTGCTACAGAAAAAGCAATAATCTCAGAGGGCATAGAAAGATGATACAAGTAGTGAATTAGAAGAAGGCAGAAGTAAGATGAGGTTATAAAACATGTGGCGAAGACTTGGAGACAGACAAAGACAGATGGGCATGGAGGAACCATGAACTTTTATCAAAAAAAACCCTGGTAATGTTGGATTGCAATGTGGTTAATCAGCCTGTCTCTATTTCCCTCCCAATATCCTCTGCTTCCCCTGCATTTTCTTGACTGCTGAAAACAAAAAGTTATTTTTACTATCTCTTGACAGATGCATTTCGCGGTCTTTCCTCAATATCATGTCATATGGTCTTATAGGTTTTAAAAGTCACAATCACAATTATCTAGAATCATTAACATAGACATTTAATCTACTCAGTCTAAAACCATGCTCTTGACTACATCTACCACTACAAACCTTTAATAAATTATGTTACCTCATGTTTTCTGTCACTGGACGTTTCAAGTTCTGCAGCTCCACCCTGTTAAAAATAAATAAATGAATTTTGCATCTAAGACATGTGAACAAAGCCCTTATATGTGAAGGCAAAAACAGATTTGTGATGGCAAATAATAATCCTGAAGGAAAGCCAACGCTCTTACCAGTTCATGACAAAAAGCCCTTGACAACTCTGATAAATTATTTGCAAGGGAAACCATCTCATTAGCAATTGAATGAAACCTTCTCCATATCTGAAGAGACAAATTAAAAACAACTGAATAATCACTGTAACAATAGCCTATGTTTGTACAAATATGTTTGTACAAATATAAATTTTTGTAGAAGCTAGTGGTCAGAGCAGAAAGATGAATTTACAAGAAAAAGATGATACCACCAAAACACTTGTGTCAAACCTGACATCATATGCAAATTGACAAAAGAAGCAGACAGACAAACTCATCAAGTTCCATCCGTCTACATTCCTCATGAAGTGGAAATTCCATTGAGTAGACGAGCCCTCAAAGGTATACAAATAAGAACTAGGCATGCGATGCAGTGACAACTTGAAGTGTAGAGACAATGAAACAACACATAAAAGGGAGCATCCCTTCTCTGAGTATCCTCAAAAACAAAACTCTTACCTACTTAAATTTTGCTGATTCAATGTAAAAATTAATAAATAAGATTCAATTGACCATCTTACCCTTAACTAGCCGAGTTTAGCTAATCTGTTATTTTGCTCTTATTTCTTTTAGTCTTACCTCTAGGAATAATTAACGCTTCAATAAAAAAAAGTGCTTCAACAATTTTGGCTAAAAATTTTATGGGTAATAAAACATTAGGGGCTATCTACTCTACCCTCACATGGAAACTAATATCCAATAGCTAGCCCAGCCGCCCTCCTCTCTCACCTTTGAATAACATTCTTCCTACATTAGATCTGCCGATCAAAAATCAATAATTTCAATTCTTCCAGCTGCGTCTTCTTTCTGCACATTTCTCCCCATTTGTTGGGGAAGCAGGGGGTGCACTACAATGGACTAGAGAAGGAGAAGTGAAGTTCTGGCCTCTACAAGCATTAGGACAATAACAAATATGACAAGCTAAAGTATCACCAAGAGCGGCCTGACAGGAAGAATGGGAAGCATGAATAATGGGTGCAGTTATGGCTCCTGCCAGAAGACATCATCAATGAGGAACTCTTTCTCACACAAACTAGTGAAAGGAGCTCAAATTATAAGAGAAAGAAGGGCATTCTCAAAACTCAAGCCTTCATAAGATGACAAGAATTATATAATTCAGAAAGTTCTATCAACTAATAAATGATGACCCCACATTCTGCACCTTCTAGAGAAGGAATCTGATCCTAAGCAAAAGGGAATCGGCAATCAATCTTTAAAAGTAAATTTCAAGCTCTCCATGCTCACGTTAACATCAAAGAAGTACATTAGTACCTAAAAGCAATCAGGAAGAGAAGCCAAAGTACCTGTTGAATATCGGATGAGAACAGCATAGGTGTATGCTCATATGCTCCTTCTTTTATCCGAGTGTTGATAAGACTTAAGTCGAAGAGTTTTTCAATCTTCATGCCATGAAAATTTTCAGAGAGAAACTTGCACAATGAAGCAAACTTCCCCGACATAATAAGTTTGAGGAAGACACGTTCACACATGCTACAGACAGATGGATGACCTGACTCACTTGAAGATCCGTTTGAAGCTACAGCTGAAACCCCTTTAGTCACATTTAAAGATCCATTAGGCATCCACGTCTTCGGGAAATGGGACTGACCACCATGATGCTCAAAACTTTCCTGCAGATAGCCAACCCACAAAAATAAATAAATAAACCATAGTTATACCTGAATGAATAAATCCTCTGCAATGCCGAAAAGTGACATGTGAAACCCCGGGGGGGGGGGGGCGCTATACGCCACCCATGAATAAAGTACCTTAGTCAAGTCAGAATTATTAGAGTAAAGATTGTTAAGTGCATCTCTAATGCAACCTTGTATGCCACCAACTCCACCATCAGAAGGACCCAGTGACTGACACATGTTTTCCAGCACATTTCTCCAGTGCTGAGAAGAGTAATCATCTGAACCATTCAGAAGAGAATGACAATTTATCTTCGGATCACAGACTTGTTCACAAGAATTTTTTTGTAAACCTATGTCCACTAATTCTTTTACCATCTGCGCAAAACCAAATGAAGCAAATATGTAGTATTAAGAGACGATATGGACCAAGTTATACCAGAAATTGCTTCATAAATGTAAAAAACTGCTGATTGAAGAAGTTCAACTCATTCTACCAACATCAATGAATCAAAAGAAGAGTCCATGAGAGGAATAGATAATCAGTATTATTATGTTTTGCATCAACATACAAGTAGTGTTTTAGCCCTTTTTAGTAGCCCATTGACTGAAATACTAAAATGCTGAAACTTGCGAGCATGCCAAAGATTGACTAAATAGATATGTAAGCTCTACCCATCAACCATTAGTGTCCACTCCCTAACAAAGATACCACTGAAAGGATTTGATAAAATCATCTGTATGAGCAGATTAGTTAGCTAATCTTGACACAATGGCAACACAGAATGCTTCAACCAACTAAAAGTAAGTAAGTAAGCAAGGGGGTTGGGGATCTGAATCTAGGGGCCTTCATGCCATTAAGAGGACATCTTACAGGGAAAAACCCAAGCCTAAAATTGAAATACTTAGAACATGGTGCCACACTCACTAAACCTGCACAAAAGAGGACCAAAACACGAGCCCTTGAACTGAACAATTCATTTCCAACAGACTCAAATCTTCAACATCCTTTTTCAAAAGAAAGAATAACTTCAGAACTAGCAAAGTAGATAATCATCCAGATTCTATAAGGACTACGAAACCAATAACTAAGAAAACTCAAATAATGATTTATCCGTACAGATAATGATTATTTATCCGTATGGATAATCATGATTTTGTGATTTATCCGTACGGATAATGATTTAATGATCTATCAGTACGGATAATATTAAACAGAGAAGTGAAAAATAAACAGAGACAAATGACATGGAAGCAGATGAAACAGATTCAGACATTCCAAATCCACAGTTGAAATCTTACTGAGTTAAGGAGAAGGTGGACGCCTCACATATAAAGGCAAATAAAATGGTGAGTTATATATTAAATCAATCAAAAAGGGATTTCGGGGACTTGTTTTTCAAAATTATTTAAATGTTTTAAAATTACATTTCCTACAAAAAACACATTATACTACAATCCAATCTCAAACACCATCATATACTATATAATATGGCAAGTAGTCTCATAGTTTGAGATTCCAGATTGCTAATAGACTCATTGTTTGAGATTCCAGATCGCTAATAGACTCATAGTTTGAGATTCCAGATCACTAATAGACACAAGTAAAATATTAGAAACAACACAAGTCCATGAAACCAACTAAAAATAAATAGAAAGAAAGCATATCATGGGCCTCTAGTCACTCTTAACGCTCAACTAGAAGTCATAAACCTCATCCTTGTCATCATCAACATCAATACTGAGCACCAGATCACCCCCCTCATCTTCAGAAAGACCAATACCCTCTTCCATCTCTTCATCATCTTCATCAATCAACAAGGCTCTACGAGATGGTGGTCTAGGACTAGGAGTGCAGGAATGAGCAACACTTTTTCCTTTATCAATTATTAATGGACCCTGTGTATCCTTCCTCACTCTTGATGCTTTAGGAGCATAACTAGGCTCATATGCCCCAGAATCTCTACCAACACCACCCCAGGTAAAATCTTCACCCTCAATCTCAAAATCAAAATCAGTATCATCTTCATTGTCCATCTTCCCAAGTAACCACTCATTGCTTTCATCAATCTCTTGCAAAAGAAGTAGATTACTGGTGTCATTTCTTTTGTATTGTCGTTCCAAAGCACGATTGTATTTCACAAACACCAAGTCATTCAACCGACTTTGCGCCAATTTGTTTCTCTTCTTCGTTTGAAGCTGTTAAAAATAAAAGGACAACTTTTTAATGCACTAATGTCAAAGTAAGAAGCTAAGAAAATTGGAATATTTTCACTTGATAACTTACATGTTGGAAGACACCCCAATTCCTCTCACAACCCATTGCAGTACAAGTGAGGCTAAGAACCCGAATAGCAAATTTTTGCAAGTTGGGAGTTGAAGATCCATATGCAGACCACCAATCCACTGTAAACAAAAGTTTTCAAAGCCAATAAGTATTTTCCAATAAATGTAATATTGTAAAAAATAGGAATAAATAATGTTAAAATCTTTTTTTTACCTGGAGCTCTCATCTTCCTTTGTCTTATGGCCATGGGTATCCCAAAGAGACCTTCAGCATTTTGGTACGCATCTAATTCTTGCCCAATCTTGTCTTGAGTTTCTAAATCAGGAACTAACCTTTGTACGCAATCATACAAGCCCATCATAACTTTTTCACATGCGTTTTGTGGATTGTCATAATACATTTCCGGATTTAAGAAATACCCAGCCGCATGTAAAGGTAGATGAAGTTGACACTCCCACCTTGCATCAATAAACTCAAATGCTTTCTTGTAATGCTCCTCTTTATGTGCAAAGCTAGTAGCAATGGTCCCCTTAGCCCTATCCATGGACTCATAAATGTATCCCATGGACGACTTTCTATCCTTAACCATTCTAAGTACCTTTACAAGAGGTCCCGTCAACTTAAGAACATATACCACATTCCTCAAAACCTCTCATGTAGAAGAATGGATACTACTTTCTTACCCGCCGCTTCTTTTGACCACTTGTTAGCATTCCACTCTTGAGAAGAGACCATCTTCCTCAAATTGTTCTTTTGCTTGTGTATTTGAGCCAAAGTAATGAAGGATGTTGCAAACCTAGTGACTGCAAGCCTATGCAAATTCCATTGATTTGTGAACCTCCTCATCATGGTCAAAAGACCAACATTGGTATACATATAACCATTCATGAACATGGCCATCTTCAAAACGTTCCGAATCTTTGGAATCTTTCCTAAGTCCTCCAACATAAGATCAATACAATGCGCAACACATGGAGTCCAATATAAGTGTGGTCTCTTAACTTGTAACAACTTTCCTACAAAGATTTTCAACAAAACAAAAGGAGATATTAAAATTAAAGATAGTAAATTCAAAATATAGCAAATAAGAAAGTTAATTGAAGGGAAAAAAAAAGAATAAGAATAGTACTCTTACCCGCCATAAAATAGTTGGGTGCGTGATCTGTTACCACTTGGACCACATTCTCCTCCCCAACTTCCTCCACCATTTCATCAAGCACTTTAAACAATAAATTTGCATTCTTCACAATATTCGAGACATCCATGGATTTGACAAACACTAAACCTTTTGGAGAGTTCACTAGAAAGTTCACAATACTCTTTTCGGCAACGGAATCATGCAATCCAACCAATAATATTGAACAACTTTTTGCGCCCATTCTACCTTGTACTCCTCCAAAATCTTTTGGGTGTCATCTACTTCTTTCTTAAGGAAATCGACTCCTAGCTCATGCACGCTAGGTGCTTTCATTGTGGGACCACATTGTCCGATTGCTTCAAGCATAATGTGGAAACTATCATAAGTAGCTGCATTGAATGCAATTCCTGCATCATAAAACCATCTAGCTATTTCTCTACAAGCATTGTCCCTTAGCTCCTTCTGACATACTTCAACTATTGTTTGTAGTCTTTCTCCTTTCCCATCCTTTCTACCTTTGGTTGCATCTTCGAGTTTAGGAGTGAAAAAAATGCCAGGACAATGTGGTCTTGGCTTTTGTCTTGGCTTTATCGTAAAAGGAAACTTGCTACCACTACAACTAGACTTCATAGACACTTCAATACAAGGCTCTTCTTCCTCATCATCATGTTCATCAAATTGGGGCATGCTAGGGAACATCTCACCATGCTCCTTTGCCATGGCCTTTTTCGTCATAAAATATTTTATTTCTTCCCGAACACGCTCCGGACAATTTAGACATTTCTTCACATTCCTAAACCCTCCCACTAAGTGTTGTTTCAAGCGATATGCTCCTCCCTTAGTTTCTTTTTGACAAAAGTTGCAAGTAAAATTGCACCTATTGTTAGGATCTTGTTTACCAAATTTTCTAGCCGGGTCCTTCGGGTCTGATGATCCCAAAGCATCCGTAGAGTCCTTTATAATTAACAAAGGCTGAAAATTAGAAAGAAAGGATTTTAATTGAACTATTCAATCAATTACTAAATAAAAGAAATACAGGAGCCAAATACACAATTTAGACACCTGCTTCTGTATTAACATAACAGAGGGTGAACTCTAATTGTCAAAACAGAGAAACATCAGAGGGATAGGCTCAGCATGTACGAAAACAGAGAGAGGGAGAGAGAGAGGCAGAGGAAAAGAGCAATTGGAGAAGATGAGGAAGATATGGCGGCGTGAAGACAGATAATCGAAGAGAGTGATTGGATGAGAGAGAGACAAGAAAGACAAAGTTCTGACCTTCTGGCACAAGAACTACTCTGGCTAGCAATGAGCGGTGAAGAACCCCGGTGCAAGGCAAAGAAGACCAGCAACAGCGATTGTACAGTTTGGAGGTGCAACTGTGCTAGAGTTCGAATATCGTTTGAAAGGGGAAGGGGGAAAAGGGCCTTGGAAAGGTAAGCAAGTGACATTTTCACAACATCTTCGCTACCTTATATTTTACTTTCCACACACAGCACATCTTGTTCAAGAGAAGCACCACACATCACTTTGTGCCTCACCTGGCTGGATAAAGACCTCCACAAACAATATTCATCAAACAAAGGAGATAACTTATGTCCAACAACCATGTCATTAGCGGTAATATCCATAACCTTCAATAAGTAACTCCACAAACAATATTCATCACCCTGTTTCGGCCACCCAAGTACCTCACATCATTCTAATCTCTATACACCTGGCTCAATCCTTGGGCTACCATCACCTAACTCTAGCCTTCCAAATAACAGTAACCGATAATAAAATCTGCAGGCTCATTCATTCCTTCCAAAACTAGCTGAACTGGAATACATGAGAAGTGCAGAAGATCATTCAACCTACCACAACTATATAAGTGACACATCCCTGTCTGTGCTGCATCCTCAAAGGCAAACAACTAAATCTAATGTCTTGGTACCAGCTTGAAGTACACAACACAATGATGATGGCAACTGTACCAGAAAACTTATTACATGCACAAAATCAAATATAAAGTTGGGGTTCATGAATATGCAAATGCAACCAATATAAATCCAAAAATAAAAATACACCTAAGGCATCATCTTCCTCATCCTCCAAGTCAAGAAAAACCTCATCTTGGGAATTGGAATTAATACGTCGTTGTATCTTATTCATAGCTAACCATTCAGGGTTCACTTAATCTCAATAATAGTCTGGAAGTTCAGAACCCAAAATGTTCAGAACTAGTTCAAGAACCACATTATGCAGAGTTGCAGTACATACATTACACTACCCAGCTATTCAAATTTAACTTCACAACAGTAACAACCTTCAAAACTAATTCAAACAACATCACATTACTAATTACACTAAAAATCTACTCAAATTACCATTTTCCAGCATTCAAACAAACTCAACCACCATCAAAATAATAATAATAATAAGTTCAAATCCAATAATGAGACAAAAAAGAGAGCTAGTAAGTAAGATAAGGAACCTTATCGTTGAACTGAATGGATGGCTTACAAGAATGCTGTTGCGGTTGCTGTTTCTCCAATTCATCCAATTTCGAATTAGTCGAACTCGTCGAAACTCCTCCGAATTTCCGCCGTTTATAAGTTCGAATCCCTGAACTCCCATCACCACCACCATCACTAGCACTTGAACTTCCGTTCAAGAAACCATTAGCGCCATTACTACTACTACCGTTACATCTATCTTCATTCATCATTTTTCCTCAAAATTAGGGTTTCAAGAAATTTCACCCGCACAAACTCAAATTAAGCAGCAATTAGAACTCAAAATCTTTCGCAACTTCGATGTGAATCTTGAACCATAATTTCGGCGCAATTTAGGGATTAGTTGAAGTTCAAAATACGAATGAAAGAGAGAAATCGAGCAAAATGGAAAATGTGAATGTGGTGAAAGAGGAGAGAGAAAGAGAGTAGATCGGAAAAGGGGTTGATTGAAGGTCGGAACCCTAAAGGCGGTTAATAGTTGAGCGCTGTTGGTTTTGGAATTTGGTGAGTGTTTTTTATTTCTCTTATTGTCCTTTTGGTGGGTTTGAATTTTGAAATAAAACCAAGCAAAGAAATAGGTGGGTGTTTTTTGTTCCAAGTTTTTCTTCTTTTTGTGTCTCTAGGATTTTTGATACTTAGATGTCTACACTATTTCTTTGGTCATACCGACAACAATGTACAAGTCAAGTAAACACTTTGGTTTCCCCATTTCTTTTGGGATCAAAGTCAAAGGAATGGATACATGGAGTAATTGGACTCAAATTCTTAGGCGATAGGCTTAAGAAAAGGGTTTTTAGAGAGAGAAACTCTCTAGAAACCCTAACTTTCTTCAAAGAAATTGCTCCAGTCGCCCAAAGTTTCGAGCTCTCATCTCAGTTTCTTCTTCCTCAAGCTTTTTCTAGCCCCTCTTCATCTCCTTTTCTGATCTGAGTTAATGAATTCTCAGATTTGTTTGGTTTGTTTTCTCTGATTGGAGGAGAGAGTCCTGAAGTTTGTCTTTGAAGTCCAAGTCTTATGTCGACTTTGCTCGACCTCTTGCCCCTCCGAGGATCTTGAACAGCATGGGCTTTCAGTCCTCTTGATTTTGTTGTTCATTGGAACTAGTTGTTCCGATCTGGACTAATTGTTTGATGATCTGATTACAAGAAGTCGTGAGCCGTCAAGGTTTGCTGATGAAGATGAAGGTGACTTTTCTATGAATTTGGTTTTGTTTCAGACCTGAAGATTGTAAAAAATAAAAATAAAAAAAAAAAAAAAAAATCGACAATAAAATATGAGTTCTGGGCTCAGTCGCCCTTTTGAAACTTTTTGCTTTTTTTAGATCTTGGCTTTCGATTTTGGGCTTTAGCATTGTGGTGGTTACATTTTGTCCTCTGATGTTTTGTTTGGGTCCGTTCGATTGTCGTGTGATCTTACCGGTTGAAGTTTATGTTATTGGTGCCAAGAGGATTTTCAAGAATTGGTCTTCTTGGTGTTCTTGAGCTGAAGATCAAGATGAAGATGGTTCATTTTTAGATTTTTTTTCTATCATGTATCATTTCTAGATTTCATTTTTCTTGTTTCTTGGCTGCAATTGATGTTTATCAAGTCCTTAGTGTTAGTGAAGGCATCTTAGGTATACCTCTAATTGAGGTTACCTGATTGTCTTGCCTTTTCAAAAAAAAAAAAAAATGGAGTAATTAGACTCATTTCGTGGTTTTCATGCTGTATTCCGTTCCGTTCCGTTCCGTTCTGTTCTGTTTCGTTTCGTTCCATTCCGCGTCGTTTCGTTCCGTTCCACATTCTGTAGTTCATTGTCTCACCTTATCTTCCATTTTCCGCACCGTGCCGTTCCGTTCCAATCTGTTCCGTTCCTCATCATCCCGCAACATTCCGTTAAAGAGAACGGGGCCAGGTAGTTGTATTTAGGGATTACAATGGATTAGATTTGGTTTGGGTTAAATTTCACCCGTATTAGTTTGAATATCTAACTGCTTAATCTGTCCAATTTAAACTTAGAAGTTTATAATTCCGGAGTATATCGAGTATAAGCAACCTCAAATGTCATTACTAGTGAAATATGTCATCTAAATCTAAATCACCCATCATCCACGATAGATATAAGTGGATCGGGGGACTATCGTGTGATATATACATATGTTTAGAATTTCGGAGTATATTGATGGGGTTGCTTGGTGCGTGTGGCTTAACCCAATGCAATAGTTTTGCACCAACTATCATTTTAAACTGCCAAATGATTAAAGTCAGATCAACATTTGGACAAACACTGCCAGTAGAATGCAAATTAAACACATACAACACAATGTTTCCATCACATATATACATATGGGCTATTATTCTATATATTTTTTGAAATTAGTAAACGGATGATGGGTGGGTTCACTGGTGGGATATTATCATCCAGATCTAATATGATTCACCCAGTCAATAATCTAATCATCAATTTAGCCGCGTTTCCATCCATTCGTTCAGGTCTGGTGGAATGAGTATCCGTGAGTGCCTGTAAAATTGTTAATCCTAATTGCATCCCTATTTTTATTAAACAAAATTACTTCATCTTTATGTTTCTTCATCTCTCTCTTAGACACAAAATATCATCATTTTTTTCTCTATTTTAGGGATTGTCTTCTACGAGACTTGTAATTTAAGAATAATACTAAAATTTATATTCCAAAATGTGCTTTTTATGGAATTAATTGGTTCACTATCTTAAACTAACTAGAATGCAAACCAATTTATTGACATTATAAATCGTATGACAATATGTTTTATCCCTTCCCCACCATAACCCCAAACATCATGCCCTATTTCAATTGTTGTTTTATAGAGCAAAATGAATTGGTATATATGGTTCAAGAGAAAATAACTTAACAGTAGAATACTTCTTTTTTATTTTTATATGAGATCACTAAAGGTACAAAACGAAAAGTAAACTATATTATGTAGTTATTTATGACTCGTAAAAGACTAATAATTATAATTGTCAACAACTCATTGACTATAAACTTGGGTCGTACAACTAAAGGTAGTCATTGCCTCAGGTTGGTCATTGTGATGCCATATCATGTCTTCGCTTGATAAGACATGACTTAATTTTAGGATTGATGTATGTTGCTACTTGTCATTGATCATAGCCAAGGCAATCACAACCCACTAGAAAATTTCTAAATAATTATCGATATAAAATGGTATGAAATTAACCCAAAGCTAATATGCTAAAGCGTTTCATCCATTTAGACATGCCTAGTTTCCATATGCTAATATTGTGCATACATAATTTGCTTGGATCGACCCAAAATGCAATTATATTTAAGAATATGTGGATCAAACTACATCAAAGTAGGATATCATGTACTATTTTAGACTTTAATGCAATCATCATATGTCTCAATATTGCTAGCAAGGAAGGACATAATGATGTCTCCAAATTCTCCTCTATTATCATTCACATTAATTCCACTATTTACTACTCCTATGTTATTCTAAGGCATTACTCACTCCTATCTTAGAACAAAAATGCGATAAAAAAATGGATGATTATATTGAATAGGTTAAAATACAATTTGTATATGAATTAATTGTATTGCAAATTCAATTTTTTAAATTTTCAAAATTTCGATTGAATGTTTGAATATCCAATATTCAATTTAAACACTCTTATTTCAGTCACTACCCAGTACCCACTAGTATTATAATCAGTTTATTTGACATTTTCAATATGTTATTTATTTAAATCGTTGTTTTACCACTTGACTAAGATAACTACAACTCCTTGCCTTAAAAATAAAATAAAATAAAATAAAATAAAATAAAAATTCTAACTCCAAATGACTTAATATTTTATGATCTGAGAGAAAAACCAAGTAGAAAAAAGAAAAAAAAAACCCTAATCGGTAATCGCAGGGAGTGAAACTGATCTCTTTCTCACTCCAAAAACAATTCAATTGGGTAATTCAACAAAATGATAACAAGAGCCAACTCCTCAGTTGTTAGTGGGCAACTCCGATGTCTATGTCTATCATGCAGGGAAGAATACGGCACAGAAGATGCCGGATCTTGCAAGGAATGTTACGAAGAAGCAAGCGAAACTGAAGAAGAACGAGATTGAAGATCTCAAAGCTAAGGTTGCTTTTCTTAGTTTTGGGGCACCAATTGAATCTCACAACAATAGCTTTCATCACCAGCGACAAAGAGCACCTTTTGTTGGATTTTCTGACGTTGTTTTGGTGGCTTCTGATGAGTTTCAGACTAACCCAGTTCCTGTTTCTGCTCATAAAGCTGTTTTGGTGAGTGCCCATTTTGTTGGGTTTTGTGTTGTTTGTGGGTTTTTGAGGTGCATGCCAAGTGTTTGATAAATTGTCTGAGTGAGTGATTTTCAAAAATGTTGTTATCTTAGTAATATTGGGTGGCTATTAGTTGAGCATGTTTAGGGATTTTTGTTGTTTGCTACTAAATCTAATCCAGTTTTGATTATGTAATTAATCTGGGAGTATTTAGTAAGCAATATAGTTGTTTTGGTGAGTGCCTATAAAGTTGGTTTTTGTGTTGTGAGTGGTTTGATGATTTTCCACCAAAGTGTTTGATGGTTTGTCTGAGTGAGTGAATTTGTGAATGGGGTTTAGAAATTGGGAAAGAGTTGAGAGGGTATATGTTGTGCTCTTTGCATTTGGTTTTGATCAGTAGCAATATTGGCTAGCTATAATTTAGCATGTTTAGGGATTCCAGTCATTTGCTACTACTGCGTGCGTTACGATATAACTCAGATCAAGTTGGCTATGTTTCAATCTGGGAGAAGGCAGTCTTTTCTAATAGGCCTTTTTCTGAATCTTTAGTCACCTGTGAACTATACTCTTGTTCTTTTGACTTGTACTCAAAGATGTAATAGGTTTTTCGTCTACGCTCTTTATAAATCAGTGTAGTTCTGAGTCTGGCTTCTTTAGTTGTACAAACAGTTGGACTAGTTAGCTGATTCTTCACTGTGTTGTCTTGTTTCCAGCTTCTAGACATCTGCAAACGTTGGTAACAGTTTCTGTTTTTCTTTACACTCTAATTGCCTGTAACACTCCATCCGTTTCCCCGTGTTCTTTTGGTTGATCGTGTTTGCCAAATGGATGTTTTCACCAACCCGTACCTCCTGTTCCTCCTGGTGCTCATAGCTACTTTTGTGTTGTTGAAGTACTGAAAAAGTGAAGATCTGTCTGATGGCTGGAGATTTCATGGTCTCTTGTTTTTTAGGAGGTTATTTGGGTTTTCTGACTGGTATTGTCATTGTGATTTGTGAGAACCATTCAATGTCTCTCAATATAGTTGGTAATTGTTTGCCTGCCTTGTCCATCGCAATGTTAAAAGCATCGTAATTGTAACCCTGGCATAATTCAGGAAAGGGCTGGATGATAGTGGCCAACTGGGGTCATTGCGTTGGTCTATCGTTTGAATATCGAATAGTTTCTGGGTGTAAGTTTTCGCTCATGAATTATGGTTTCGTCACCTGACTAATGAAGCACTACAAACCTGATATAGAGTTATAAGAAAAGAGCAGTTGTTTGGTGAATGAATTTTCTGTTTTTCCTTTTCCCCTCAAGTTTTGCAGTTTCTGCTTACAAATGAACTTTTTCCTTAGACTGCTTAGAGGATTTCTTGCATATGTTGGAACTGCTAAATTCATTTAGCTGAGTTCCTCTTTAAAGGGGCTCTTTAGAAATGGGGACAATTTGAGTTGAGCTCCTAGTCCTCCATTCTCATCCTTAAAATCAAGAATAAAAGTATATGAAGCTACCCATTGCTTTATTAATCGAAAAAAAACTACTCATTGCTTGCCTAATTATTCTCCTTGTTCTATAACTTGGAATTCCCCAGGCAAGTCGCTCTCCAGTTTTCAAGGCCATGTTTGAGAACGAGATGGAGGAGAGCCGTAGTGGCACCATCAATATCAGTGAAGTATCATACGATGCGCTGCGGGCTTTTGTCAACTACCTATACACTGCTGAAGCGTGCCTTGATGAGCAAATAGCCTGTAATCTTTTAGTGCTGGCTGAGAAATATGAAGTGAAGCATTTGAAGACATACTGTGAGAAGTTCTTGGCTTTGCTTTTGCACATCAGCATAATGCCAAAACTTTGATGGAGTCTTCTCTGTGCATGGTCACTGATAGTATGGAGAAGTTACCAAAGCAGAGGAATATGCTCATCTTGTTGAGAAGGACCCCAGGCTTGTAGTGGCAATATATGAATCGTACCTTTCAAAACAAGTAAATACTGCAGCTAGAAGGGACTGATCCTGCTTAGGAACATTATCTGGCAGTATATAACTGTGTAAAGAGGTTTTGCTGTAATGGGATTTGTTTTCTGCTTTAAGCACATTGACAATCTAACTTTTGAGCAGCACTTGCCAAATTGGTATAAAATCTAAGATTTGATCTTTTAGGTTCTCGGGCCCTGTTTAATTCAACTTAATTTTACTTAAATTCCAATTTAGTCCAGTTCACTTCATGTGTAATTTTATCCTTAGATAACTTTTTATTTTGAAATAAATTAATAATAATAACTATGTCATCAGAAAGATCTCAAAATACACTTTCAAATGAGTCTAATATTGAATATGTTTGGATGAATTTTAAATGGTTAATGATCAAGTTAAAAAAATCAATCTAGTTCAGTAGGATTTAGTTTTTTTTCAGGTGTTGGGATTTTTGACCCACACAACAAATCCCTCCGATTAGGACCCAAACACTCTAATACCAATTGCGGAATTAACAATAAAATACAGAAAATAACACACAATGATCAACACCAAATATAACGAGGAAAACCCCAATTGGGTAAAAACCACGGGACAAACCGACAACTAATCCTCTAATATCAAATCAATAGTGATTACAATGTCGATACCATCACATCTACAACCAAGGTAAACAACACAACTCCTAGTACAAGCGGCCCAGTACAATATCAATATTACCCGATTGACACTACTACCAAAATACTAGGATTGACCAAATACCTGTTATAGGAACCTGTTGGTTTTATGCCCGAACCAACAAACGCCATAACCGTTGATTTTCTGCCCGAACTAACAAACGCCTCATGTACGACCTCTCCGTCGTAGTTAACCACCTAATAAAGTCTCCCCCTAATTAGGACTTTCTTCATCTTTATATTGGGCGGCTCAACATTCGGAGCGCTCTTCCTCTATTCTGATACCGTTTGGCTCTCACGGCATACTGAGTTGGCTCACGGCCTCACTGCCGCTTTGCGCGAGCAATTCTCCTCGTAGCCCTTATTCTCCTTTTTATAAGGTTACTCAATTAATAGTTGCCTAACCCTTAATACAAAATCTTGGGTAGACTTAGTCCATGGTAGACTAAAGACATGCTAGGAATTAATAGAAAAGGTAGGGACCAAATTGCAAATAACAAAAACAATTAAGAAATACGCTTGTATTCCATCTGCTCCACATTTCTCTCTCCCTCTCTCTCCTCAAATTCAAGAGCGCTCTCTCTCCTCTCTCCAAGCGCTCTCTCTCCTCTCTCCAAGCGCTCTCTCTCATCTCTGTTGGTGAAGATAAACCAATTCATTGGTTTAATTGAAGGAAAAAGACAAGATTTTGAAGATTACAATCCGGAAAATCCTATAATTGGCTAGTTTGGAGCATCGCTAAGGTATGTTTTGTTGATTTAGGCTTTGATAATTTGTGACATAATTTCGACATTCGCTATTTGATCAGTTTTAATTCAACTTTTTGTTAGTTGTGTGTTGATTTCATGTTTTGGCAGGTGAGATGAGATTAATTAATTTAGGCTTTTGGATATGGCCAGGGTTATATTAGAATTTGGATCATATGTTTGCATCTGTGACTGTTCGTCAGGAAATGGTTTCGTTCTATGAATTTTCTTCTGTTTGCAATACGTTTTGCTCTGTCTTGTGCTTGGTATGACATAGTTCTTGTTTGTGCCTGCCCTAAGGACGATGAGTTCATGAATTTCCGCGAACATGGCCGTGATGGTAAATTGCTATGTTTTTCTCTTACTCATTTCTCAATGTCTGTTATAATCTCGTCTTTGGCAATTGCAAGCGTCTAACATTGTTTGGTGATGAATTTGGGATACTTTTTCTCATCTTTGAAATGAGTTCGAATTTAGTTATTGTTTGTTATTAGATTATCTGAAAATGTATGCTTGCAACTTTTATTTCTCAGTGAGCAGTTGCTATATATTACTATGTTTTTTGCTAAATGAAGGGAAAAAAATTGGAATCATAACTTTTGAATGTGGGTTTTATTCAACATGATTTTTTTAAAGATGAAACCTGTTAAAAGTTTCTAAATTGCCTGCAATAATTGATGACATATGGGCAGGTTTGAGTGCTTTGTGCTCTAAAAACACGTTATGATTTGGCTTCGTGTCTAGTATGTATTCTGATGCTGAAAACTCCTAAATATTTTTTTTTTATTTGGTTAGACGGTTCACTAGAGCTGGATGGCAAAGGACGAAGGAGAACATCATCTTAAAGGTGAGGTTCTTGGGAATTTAATGAGTTATTGTTCAATTAAAGCCAAATGCGAAATTTTGAGTGAGAAATTTGCCCCAATGTTGTGGATGCAGGCGATTGAGGGAGATGATTTGATGTTAGAAGATAGTTTCTGATAGGTTTTGGAGTTAAACCCTAATTCGAAATTCAGGTATGTACTCCTCCCACCCGATCCTCAATCTCAGGTGGACTCCTCCAGGATCTAGTTTTTGTTCTTTTCTAATGCAACTTGAAATTGTGATTGATGTTGTGGCCGAAATTGCGTTGCTATTTCTGAATTTTCTCATTTATGGGAAGCATTATGCGTTTGTTGTTCTTGTCTAAGTCAAACATGTGTTTTTTCCATCTTTATAATTAATGTATATGCTTATTTTAGGTTGTGGCAACTCTGATTACTTTGTGTGTGGAATGTTGTTCATTTTGAAGGCAGAAAATCACCAAGTTTAGTAATTTAGTTTTTATGTGTTCATTGAGTCTTGGTTCCTGCTACTTTCATGGATATTTTCCCCCTCATATTTCATGTTTTTTTAATTCTTACAAGTACTATTTCTTAATTTAGTTGTATGACTTGTATCAAATTCAATTGAGGGGTGGTTTCATGAGTGAACATGGGGTGACTCCTCTTTCACTGTGGGGTGGCTCCTGTTTGAATGTGGGGTGGCTCCTCTTTCACTGTGGGGTGGCTCCTCTTTTACTGTGGGGTGACTCCTGTTTGAATGTGGGGTGGCTCCTCTTTCACTGTGGGGTGGCTCCTCTTTGAATGTGGGGTGACTCCTCTTTT
The DNA here is from genome assembly GCA_038025085.1 of Tetragonia tetragonoides. Taxonomy (NCBI): domain Eukaryota; kingdom Viridiplantae; phylum Streptophyta; class Magnoliopsida; order Caryophyllales; family Aizoaceae; genus Tetragonia; species Tetragonia tetragonoides. Next base: position 13,089,560 of record CM076140.1, on the reverse strand, counting down.
ACTATGGGGTGGCTCCTCTTTCACTGTGGGTGGCTCCTCTTTCACTGTGGGTGGCTTGTTTGAATATATCATGTCTTCCAAGTATATACCATGTAGTGTGTCAATTGTGTTTGCTAGTTTGTGACAATTGGTTATGTACTTGTTGTTGTGTGTTGGGAAGCCTATTAGCTCAATGGTAGAGCATTGTACCATTTTTGCACAAAAAGATGTGGGTTCGAATCCTACATAGGCTTTGAAACTCCTAACATGTTTTTTCATAATAGCACGCAAATCTGTAAAAGGAGTCACCCACGAGTTTATGTTAGAGTCGCCATTTATCTTACATCAAAGCGATCCCGAGTGTAAAAAGTCACTCTTGATCTTATATTGGAGCCAACCTGTAAATCAGAGTCACCCCGTCCTAGCCATCCTTTTCTTATATCATTTTATAACAGAGTCAACCCGATATTATATCATCTTATAATGAAGTCACCCCCGTCTTATATTAGAGCCATCCTGATCTTAAATAATCTTATAAGAGTCTCGCTTATAATATATTATCTCAGAGCCATCCCGATTTTATATCAAAGCCACCCCGAGTGTAAAATGTCTATGTAGGATTCGAACCTACACTTGTGCTTTGTAAATGCACATGCTCTACCATTTGAGCTAATAGACTTCAGACAATGTACTAACTACTAAGTGTAAATTGATCAACATCCACAAGTTTTCTCAGGAAATGGTTTCAAAACAAGTCGTCGAAACAATTCCAACTATCCAAAAGGTATGACATAATGAATAGTAAAAAGATAAGTACCAACTCATAACAAATTTTTTTAAAAAAAGAAAAAAGAACATATGTCCAGAACAGCTACAGGATGCATCCCAAACCCCTCAACAATAGGCACAATATGATAAGTTTGGCTAGTAGTGTAAGCAGTTAAGAGAAAACCATAATACACTAGATCGACATCATTTCCAGCTTTTGTTTTATTTCAATTAATATAATGGAAAATGGGAAGGATACAAAGTTCCTTCTGTATCAATGTAGGCAATCACTGAATTATTCATTTGGAAATTTAGACTTGGAAAAGTGTTTATGTTGACATCTCAATTTCATAAGCTTCTAAGGTTCAGTGATCTCATTATAAATATTAACTACATTATGGCCAAATTGCTGAAACAAAAGTACAATGGTAGGAGTATAATCAACTAATGCAATGGATCCTTTTACTAGACCAAGTACTTTTGTTGTAGATGAACGAAGCATTTTTTTCATGAAGTAATCTTGTCAGACTGTAATAGCAGTGATATACATGTAAATTGTACGCTTATTAGCCTGCAAGTGGAGAGGTTTACATGTGTGGAGACGCATAACGTATGAGCAAGCTGTGTTTTCCCAGAGTCGAGTCAATTGTTATCGTGCACGATATAGAGAAATAAATAGGTTACTCAAGAGACATGAATCTGTTTAAGCTAAATATTACAGTACATTAAGAAGAACACCACATTCCATCAGGTTAGTCGAAGAACATGAATGTATTTAAGCCAGATGTTTATAGTGCATCAGGCCACAATCCATTCAGTTACTCAAGAGACTGTAAGACCATATTATTATAGTGCATCAACAAGCTACCACAGTCCACACAATGGAAGAATTATATAAGAGCCACCCCCAAGCTTATATCGGAGCCACCCTCAACATATATCGGAGCCATCCATATTCATTACTGGAAGCACCCTGATCTGATATTTGAGTCACGCCCAATCTTTTAACGAAGCCACCCCGATCTTTTATGGGAGCCACCCTAAAAGTACATTGAAGCCACCCTTTTATAGCCTTAGAGCCATCTCTACCAATACTATCTAATTTTGTTTAGTAATTAAATTGAAGCACATTTGTTATTTAGAGTCTCTGTGCACAATTCCACCCCAAATCTTAACACTTTAAAGAGTCTTTGTGCAGCACTTCTTAACACTCTGAAGAGTCTCTGTGGAGCACTTCAACCTTGCCAATGTATATCATGTTATTCACCTAAATGCAGCATTCCATGGAATCACCAGTTTTACGAAACTGAACTAGCATCACTATAGGCCATTAACAGACTAGTAGTACACAAGAACCTCAGAGCTTCAATATCTGATTCACTAGTTAAAAAAGTATGACATGTCTTATCTAGTTGAGAACATAAACCGAAAGACAACCCAAAAATGAGCAAACTCAGAAATTAGAACTCAATTTCAAATCAAACATACCAATTGCAAATTTCAAATCGCAACAAAAAAAGAAGAAAAATCGAATATTGAGAATCAGGATTCAAATTTAGACTGAGGATTGGTTAGCGAGGGAGTTACATATCTCAATTTCCGTCAAAATAACAAGATAAAAAGTTCCAATCATAATCAAGTAAGCATATTCAAATCACAATAAGCTAAAAAATCAATGATGGAGAGAGAGAAAATAAACGTACTTTGGGCGGCTCTTATATCTGAAACCTTCTCATCTTCTTCTTCATAATCAAACACCTCATTCTTCTTCTCATATTATCTATACAGTATTTAACCAACAAAATTCGAAAATTAGGGTTTTCAGAAAAATAAAAACAAGGTTTGAGACTAAAAACAAGGGAATCAAAAGTTGAAATTCGAAATCTAGGGTTAGGGTTTACAATTCGAAAATCGCAAAGGAAAAAGGTTAGATGAAAAGGGGATATTGAAGAGAGATAAGAGGCAACAGAACATAAACATGGAGAAGATGGCAGACGAGTGAGTCAATTTCGCGAGTCGTAGTCGGAGAAAATAATGTTGTTTAGGTGTTTTAGAATATAATTTCATTATAACCCCTAATCTTTATGAAATTTCCGTCCGTGTCTCATATTTATTTGCACTCTAGTCCTAAATCTACAATGGACTAAGTCCACCCGCTAATAATGAAGTCCAACCTTAAATACTCTTAATTGAAGACTTCTGCTGGCACTTCAATTCCAGCCTTACGTGACTCCCCCCCTTTTTTTTTCTTTTCTTTTTCTTTTGGTGTATTCACAAATTGGGATACCTCCCACCACCAGGTGAATCAAAGGAGTCTTAGCTCTATGACTATATCTCAACACAAAAGCGTCAAATGTCACAATTAGGAAAGCAGTCAGTTAATGGTAGATTCAGAAGAGTAATACTCATAGCTTCTCCATTGCCAAACTACCTTAAATAAGAAAACATTGCAATTATGTACAGTTACATGCCGACTAGACGACTAATATGAACTGTTGCTGACATGATTACACGTTATCCCACAACATATATAAGAACAATCACCCTACGCTCTAGTATTTGGAAGGTACTATGATCTCTACAGTCAACTTGTTAAGTTGATAGTGTGCCTATTCGCGAGTCATAATAATTATACAGGTATAATTAAATGGTACTAATCCTAGGTGTTTAAATTGTAGCAGTTTCTTTGCCACTCCTGTGTAATCAGTAAGATGCATTGGTGCCAGATGGAGACAAAGAAATGCAAGCTTTTTCACGAATTTGAACCATAGTCATCTGCGCTTGTTGCATCTCAAGATCTTCCAACTTGCATGGGGACCCTCTCCTGTGTCATGACGAGAGCACACCCATTTGATGACAGATCCAAGTTCTTGAATCTCATCTAAAACAGTGATGGAATCTCGTAAATATACGGCGCCATCCGGTTGTAGAATTCTATCCATCTCAAGCATGATGTTGGATATGTTGCACCTGTTCAAAACAAGGGACAAAAGACAAGAATTATCAACTCGTTTTTTTGTTCCCCAAAAATTTCCGAATCACTAACAACTACCCCAAATCCTTATCCCCCCACCCACAAGGCGAAAAAGGAAAAATGTCTTGCCATAAGAGAAATGTCAACTAGAAGTTCAACCTTTTCCTCTCAACGGAGAAGAGGCCAGCTGCATGTAGTAGGTCGTATGTTCGCGGATATGTGTCAAATGCCTCACACCTGGAAAACAAACCTTAAAGAATCACACATTGTGCAATACCTTACAATTGAGGTGTACACATGCACATGAAAAAGACAATAGCAAGACGTAATAGCCTTCGATAACTCATGCTTGAAAGTTGAAAGCAATTGTTCCAGACCTCCAGTATTACGGGTATGAACTTTGATATTATGCATCTTGATCGACGTGCATTATGATTAATCTGTTGAATACTAATCTACCCAGGTTATAATAAGCAATTGTTTCAGCCACATGACTTCAGCCTATTTGGGAGCGGTGCATTGGTGATTTGCTTATGCAATAGCTGTGTTGCACACCATCTTACAGTCTTATTCAATTGAGCTTCTTATGTAAACAATACTATCTCAGATTACTACTGGTGTATAATGTAATGCTTAGGGCTATCATATCAGTGATTCTTAAATATACTCACCTAAACAAGTAGAAGTGGTTGCTATAATTCTCAATTATAAAATGAGAATCCAAAGACATACCAGTCATGCATAACTCCTATGAGACCACGATCATAGATTACAGGCAAGGTGTTGAACCCACTGACTGGAACCACATTCATAACCCAGCAATCTATCTGTAGATCATGCAATGCTGCAGCAAATCTGTGAAAAAAAAACATAAACAAGCTTCAAAAATATATTAAATAACTATCTAATAACATTATGCACAGATTCACAACATATTTATTTGTATAGGCAGAATACAGTTTCAAAAGTTTTGGATATATGGGTTAAGAGTACAATAATGCATTTGGACTTAAAAAGAACATACCCTCCAAACCCCGCTCTCATGTCCATTACATTCCGTATCTTCAATGCCTTCCATGGAAAGGCATTAATATAACTGTGTATTATTTCATTCCAATATTTCGACTCTGCCTTCAAAATTTCCTTTCTGGATATGTAAGCATCCATCTGAATGCTTTGCAGTCTGTCTGGCGGATCATGTAGGCGTGCGGGCCAGGAAGAGACATTAGCTCCGTATCCACTGTCAGGTAACTTTGTAATGCATGGCTTCAAGTCCACATACCTGCCAATAGTAGGAAATGAAATTAATAATTTAAGTACAGGGGATTTAGTTGGACACTCAACAAGAATCACATCTTGGCAAGGAACAAACTGACAAATCACAATTCTCCCTCATCAAAGCTTTAAAAGATGGGACACTAAACTCACAACATTTCTATCCAAGGCCTGCTATGCTCCGTTATTTTAATACTGCATAGGAGAAACCACAGATTCCTTTCCCACCGCTATTGACAAGAAGAACAAGAATATTTGGATCAGAAAGCAATGGCAAGCCTTCACTATATAACCAACAACAACACAGGATATTCACGCCGAGGGCAGGGCCTGGCAGGTTCAGATGCACGCAGCTTTACCCCTAGCTAGTTGCCTAGCAGAGAGGCTGTTTCCAGTAAAGGTTTATTTTTTAACCAGAGGGAGAAAAGGTTGTGCAGAACTCTAACGATAAGATTGTGCTGTTCAAGACAGACACTACCCCCGCCCCCTCAAACCACCACCCCACCCTTAAAAAAAAAGGAGATAAAACCAGACGAGAGCAAGTGCATAACAAGGGATATCAATAAAAGGCTCTGTTAGACAAAATCAGATTGGTAGTTCAGATGCTAAACAAATTTTGAGATCATCTTACGTATAAATTTATCAGAAAATATGTGAACATCTCCCAAGTGGTCAATGCATCATAAATATGGAGGATTACCAAACATTGTCTGGATCATCACTTGTGTCACAAATTGGAGGCAGTGCTCCAGCTTCACGATTAAGGTAACAGCTGTTGTTCAAAGGCTTTCTCCATATAGCAATATAGCCCTCCTTTTTCACCAGTTCCCAGCAAATGCTAGATGTAAGATTCTCCATTTCTGCAAACAAATAAGCCAAAACAAACTTATTGTTATGACAAGTATTACAGAAACCCCAATCAACAGATCAAAGATCAAACCAACTAAATCGTTAACCAAAGTACATGATTCTATTCAGAAGACACATGCATTAGATATTTAGATTTGCTTCAAAAACTTGTTCTTTCCTTTCGAAATAACACAGGCACCTATTAGACATGAATTATAGCTGCTGCAAGAATCTAACAGAGTACCTTTCCACTGCTGTTGCAAGTTATCCTCATGCTTATAGACAGGCTGTGCTGCCCAAGCAAAATATCCACCTGCTCTAAGCAATCTATTGACTTCAAGAAGCAGGATCCCATCTAGCAAGCGAAACAAGTAGCAAAAATTGTTACCAGGTGTTGGGGGTCCCGCTTTAATTGGTGGGCCACAATAAATAAATAAAAGAAAAGAAAAGAAAAATGAAGTAGTGAATATTAGTGGTGTTACCATTAAGCTTCTATTCTTGGTAACTAGAAGCTACAAATTGCCTATGGAGCAGTTTTTGTGGAAGAAGTTATCATGCTTGGCCATTTGTTTATCTCTCCAGGAGTTTCGCATATTAAATGGAGAAGAAACCTTCAAATAATGAATGGCTAGAGTTACGTAAGGGAGGTATACATGTTTACCTATAAATACCATTGTTTGGAGGAGGCTAAGATAATCAATCAAATTGTGAAGTGTTCACAACAAGAGAGAGAGTAATCCACTTCTAGTGTAAGTGAGAGAGAGCCACAAACGTGAGGAACTTGAGATTATCAACATATCTCAAGTTGTTTGAGTGTTCCACCATATCTGGTGAGAGTGAATCATTGTAATCCATCCTTTTGTGGGTGAGGTATTTTTGTGAGATATCCTCTAGTTTTTACTAGAGACGACTACTTTGTAATCCTACTGTATTATAGTGGAAGTTTTCTGGACTCTACGTCCCGTGGTTTTTACCTTCACATTGGAGGGTTTTCCACGTAAAAATATTGGTGTCCTCATCTATTTATTTTTCCGCAATTTCATTAATCCTATTTTAAACACACAAAGAGGGAAGAAGAATTTCCGCAATTATCCGTCTTTTCCCAACAGTGGTATCAAAGCAAGGTTTATTGGGCCTTCAAATATTCTTGTGTAATTTAAGATGGAGTCAAGCGTTACTCACGACGGTGACATGTTCAAACTGACAGCGGAAAAATACTCCTACTGGAAGCCAATGATGGAGGATCATCTATACTGCAAAGATTTGCACGTGCCGATCACAACCGAAACGCAGCCGACGGGAAAGACTGACGAAGAGTGGAAGCTCTTAAACAGAAAAGCGGTGGCTATGATCCGCAAGTTTATTGATCGGAGTTTGTTCGAGCACGTGTCAACTTACACCAATGCCTACGAGTTATGGACAAAACTAGAGTCCATGATTCAGAAGAAGACGCCTCATAACAAGGCCCACCTAGTGAGAAGATTGGTGAAGTTAGAATACAAAGATGGTCAAAATATGATTGAGCATCTAAACACCTTCAAGGGGATTGTCAATCACCTTGGAAAGATCGAGATGAAAATCGATGATGAGTTGCAAGCCTTATTGCTCCTTAGCTCGTTACCAGAGAGTTGGAATACTCTCGTGGTTACATTTAGCAACTCGGTCCCAAAAGGTACACTCACCACAGATATTGTCTCCGACAGCCTAATGAACGAAGAATCAAGAAGAAAGGAACGTGACATTTCCTTCCAGTCTGAGGCAAACGTTGTCGAGCCCAAGGGTAGAAATGAAACTCGTGGAAGGAGTAACACCAGAGGTCGTGACAAGTCGAGAGGACGGTCTAAGTCACGTCCAAGATTTACCTGCTACTATTGTGGCAAGCCGGGTCACAAGAGGTCCGAATGCCGGAATCTCAAGAGAGATCAAAAGGTCGGAAATGTTAAGCTCGACCAAATCGACCCGCCGAAGAAGAAGGAAGAAGAGAATAATACAACCGCCGTGGCAACAAGAGATGATATTGATGATGTCTTTCTATTTGGGGAGGACAATTATCTCAATCTTGCTGAAGATGATAGCACATGGATAGTTGATTCAGGTGCATCTTTCCATGTCACCCCACATGGAGAATTCTTCTCAGCCTACCAAAGTGGCAGCTTTGGTAATGTCAAGATGGAAAACAAAGTGACCAGCAAGATCGTGGGGATAGGCAATGTCAATTTGATGACCAACACGGGATGTAAGCTCGTGTTGAAGGATGTGAGACATGTTCCAGATATGCGCCTCAACCTGGTGTCAACTGGGAAGTTAGATGATGTCGGTTACCTAAACCAGTTTGGCTCTGGGAAGTGGAAGCTCACAAGAAATAACATGATTGTTGCCAGAGGAAGAAAGGAAGGTTCATTGTATTTCACACAAGCAAAGCTATGCAAGGAAGAAGTTAACGTTGCCAATGATAACTCATGCTTGGAGTTGTGGCATAAGAGATTAGGGCATATGAGCGAGAAGGGATTACAAATCCTCGCTAAGAAAGAAATCCTTCCAGATGTGAAAGGTAAAACACTTGAACCGTGCACTCATTGTTTGGCTGGAAAACAACATAGAGTTGCATTCAACAGACCTAGCCAGCCACGTAGAAGAAATCATGTTCTTGATTTAGTGCACACTGATGTATGTTCTATGACTGGGAAATCTCTTGGTGGTGCATTATATTTTGTTACTTTTATTGATGACCACTCGAGAAAGGTTTGGGTGTCTTTGTTGAAAACAAAAGACCACGTACTCGAGGCTTTCAAGGAGTTCCATGCCAAGGTGGAGCGAGATACTGGCAGAAAGCTCAAGTGTGTCCGTGCTGATAACGGTGGAGAGTACCGTGGCCCCTTTGAAGCCTATTGCAAGACATATGGTATTAGGCTCGAGAAGACACCACCCAATACACCACAACTGAATGGTGTAGCTGAGAGAATGAACCGCACAATCGAAGAAAGAGTTCGTTGTATGCTCTCTCATGCTAAACTCCCTAAGTCATTCTGGGGAGAAGCCGTCAAGACAGCCATTGATATTATCAACCATTCTCCCTCACACCCTTTGGATGGAGATATCCCAGAGGAGGTATGGACGGGAAGAAAGGTCTCATATGACCAGTTCAAGGTGTTTGGTTGTCGTGCTTTCGTCCACATCCCCAAGGACGAAAGGTCAAAACTTGATTCAAAGACCAAGCAATGTATCTATCTTGGCTCACCGAAAGATGAATTCGGTTATCGCCTGTGGGATCCCGTGAACAAAAGGATCGTGAGAAGTAGAGATGTTGTGTTCTTCGAAGATCAGACCACCGAAGATACCAAAGAGCCAGAGAAGCCTAGAGTTCGTACTCGACGAGAAGATGACTCGTCCCCTGTTGCACATGGAGATGATGGGGAACAAACAGGGGAGATTGATGATGAACATGAAGCTAATGATATGCTTGATCAAGGTGATCCCTCTACAGAAGAAATAGAGGAGACATCATCAGAGAGACTGTTGATTTTGAGTCTGTCGAGTCCAGCGTGCCAGCGGAACAACCCCAGTTGCGGAGATCAACTAGGGAGAAAGACCTTCCACCAAATATCTTTCAGATGAGTGGGTGACACTCACAGATGAGGGGGAACCTCAAAGCTACGAGGAGGCCATGAAAGATCCTCAGAAGGAAGAGTGGAAGAAGGCCATGCAAGAGGAAATGCAATCATTGCATGAGAATCATACTTATGATCTTGTGAAATTACCCAAGGGAAGGCGAGCCCTGAAAATCAAATGGGTCTACAAGATCAAGACCGGAGAAAGCAGCCCGAAGCCGAGATACAAGGCAAGAATTGTGGTGAAAGGTTACAACCAGAAGAAGGGCATTGATTTTGACGAGATATTCTCTCCGGTAGTGAAAATGTCATCGATTCGAGCAGTCCTCGGTCTAGCTGCCAGCCTAGACTTGGAGATCGAACAGCTCGATGTTAAGACTGCATTCCTGCATGGAGACCTAGAGGAGGAGATATACATGGAGCAACCCGAGGGGTTTGAAGAACCGGGTAAAGAACACATGGTATGTCGTTTGAGAAAGGGCCTCTATGGTCTTAAGCAAGCACCGAGACAATGGTACAAGAAATTTGACTCTTTCATGGCTCAGTATAACTTCAAGAAGACACATGCCGACCATTGTGTATTCGTGGAGAGGTATGATACTGGTGATTTCATCATACTATTGCTATATGTTGATGATATGTTGATGATATGTTGATGATATGTTGATTGTTGGGCAAGATAAGAAGAAGATTACAGCTCTCAAAAACGCCCTAAACAAGTCATTCGCCATGAAAGATTTGGGACCAGCAAAACAGATCCTTGGAATGAAAATCACCCGAGATCTTTCCAAGTAGTTGTTATGGTTATCTCAAGAACGCTACATTGAGAAGGTTCTTGAAAGATTCAACTTGCACAAGGCCAAGCCAGTCAGTGTTCCACTAGCCGGACATTTCAAGCTAAGTAAGAAGCAAAGTCCGAGAAGTGAGACAGAGAAAGAAGAAATGGAAAAGGTCCCATATTCATCTGCAGTTGGCAGTCTCATGTATGCCATGGTATGCACCAGACCAGATATTGCCTATGCAGTCGGTGCAGTGAGCATATTTTTGTCTAAACCCGGTAAACCACACTGGAAGCTGTGAAGTGGATACATCATTATCTCTGAGGTACAACCAAGAGGTGCTTGTGCTTTGGTGAAGGAAAGCCTGTGTTAGAGGGATACACAGATGCAGATATGGCAGGAGATGTCGATTTCAGAAAATTGACATCCGGCTATGTGACTACTTTTACAGGGGGAGCTGTGTCGTGGCAATCGAAGCTCCAAAAGTGTGTTGCATTATCTACCACAGAGGCAGAATACATTGCAGCTACAGAAGCGTGCAAAGAGATGTTATGGATGAAGAATTTTCTCCGTGAGTTAGGCCAAGATCAAGAGAGGTATGTCTTGAAATGTGATAGTCAGAGCGCTATACACTTGGCCAAGAACGCAGCCTATCACTCCCGTACAAAACATATCGATGTCCGAATCACTGGATACGGGATGTGCTAGAAGAAAAGCTATTGCAGTTAGACAAGGTCCACACCGATGATAATTGGTCAGACATGATGACTAAGGTGTTACCGACCAAGAAGTTCGATGATTGTTGTGAAGGTACCGGTGTGGTGGTGCCCCCCAAATAAGTCGGGAAGGGGAAGATTGTTGGGGGTCCAGCTTTAATTGGTGGGCCACAATAAATAAATAAAAGAAAAGAAAAGAAAAGAAAAATGAAGTAGTGAATATTAGTGGTGTTACCATTAAGCTTCTATTCTTGGTAACTAGAAGCTACAAATTGCCTATGGAGCAGTTTATCATGCTTGGCCATTTGTTTATCTCTCCAGGAGTTTCGCATATTAAATGGAGAAGAAACCTTCAAATAATGAATCGCTAGAGTTACGTAAGGGAGGTATACATGTTTACCTATAAATACCATTGTTTGGAGGAGGCTAAGATAATCAATCAAATTGTGAAGTGTTCACAACAAGAGAGAGAGTAATCCACTTCTAGTGTAAGTGAGAGAGAGCCACAAACGTGAGGAACTTGAGATTATCAACATATCTCAAGTTGTTTGAGTGTTCCACCATATCTGGTGAGAGTGAATCATTGTAATCCATCCTTTTGTGGGTGAGGTATTTTTGTGAGATATCCTCTAGTTTTTACTAGAGACGACTACTTTGTAATCCTACTGTATTATAGTGGAAGTTTTCTGGACTCTACGTCCCGTGGTTTTTACCTTCACATTGGAGGGTTTTCCACGTAAAAATATTGGTGTCCTCATCTATTTATTTTTCCGCAATTTCATTAATCCTATTTTAAACACACAAAGAGGGAAGAAGAATTTCCGCAATTATCCGTCTTTTCCCAACACCAGGGACGTTTTCCCCAAAAGAAGTCCAATACTATATAAAAGGTATATTTTCCAATTAGTCTGTGATCGCCACAACGGAAGATTCATAACTGTATAAAACTATCACTAGTACGTAAATTTGAACAAAGCAGTTGAATATTTAAGAACTAAAATTCCTCTTATTGACAACCAAGAAGAGAGGAGTGCCAGGCTGGATAAAAGTTGGAAGTGTTTCAGACAACGTCAAGTAACAAAGTAACATACCATCACGCGTCCAATTTATTCTGCACCTTGAACAGTGAATCAAATCAAAAGCTTGACTTGGATACAACAAACGGTGAGTTGCAAAAACTGATACCATAGCAGGCACACCACGCTCGAGTGCAAATTGAACTTGGTTCTCGTGAACATCTTTTGGAGCGATTGAGAGCGTGGTGACATTACGCTGTAGCAAAAAGGCACCAAAACTAGCTACTCCACAGCCAATGTCCAAGGCAACTCTTGTATTTTGACCAAATTTAATGTCAGGAACCATCTGCAATTCCAGCAATCATCAATTCAGCAGGCACTACAATAGATAGTATTATAAAGGTAAATAATGCTTGACTATGTATCACCAAAGTCTCTACATTTGAAATTTGATCCAAGTACTGATCAGCCCCATGAATAAACTGTGTGCCACCACCAGGAAAAACAAACTTATCCCCCTTAATAGATATCCAATTCTGGCCTCCTTTATCTTCAACCAGGCGTGTATGAGGCACATTACTGAACCACACCTACAAAAGAGTCTCATGAATTTCTGATACAGGCAGAGAAAAGAGATACATTGCTTTCTCAGTTATCGGATAAGCAACTGACTAGCACATAGTCTCTCAAGCAGATCTATACAAGCAAAGGGAATTCAGGTTTGTGACTATTACTGCCGTTCATCGGGCCAAGAACTTCAAATTGAAGCACAGAACAGCAATCACGAAGTTTACAACTACATTACTACTCCTAATAGACAAGGATTACGCTGGAAGAGGATAATTTGTACAGATGTCATTTAGAATGAGAGTAAAGTTGCAATTATTACAATGTAACCCACAATACTAACCATTTCAAGGCTTCCTATTGTGCAACCAAATCCTATTCAACCACTAAAAGTCAGGATAGCAAAAATCCACATCAAAGATCAATATTGAAATTACAAGCAGTGAGAATTGCCAACAAAGAAATCACAATAGTTCAACCTCGTCAAAAGCTGATTTTAATCTATGTTCTCAATCCATCTAGTCTAGTATAAAGAATTTCATGTACACACAACAATGTGCCATTTCTTTTGTGGGTGGGTGAGTTCAAAATCCTCATCCTACCTAAAATTCATCAATTAATTGCTAAAGCCCCAGTTGAGCTCCCGCACCCTCTAAAACCCCAAAACCCCAATAAGTGACAACAACAGAATATAATCACATTAATCACAAAACCCCCTCAAACAAAACTCAACCAAATAGCACAAAACAAAAACACCCAAAAAAACACACAACATTCAAGTCTAAATTACAGTACATTTCAACACAATCAACACCTAAAACTCCCAATCAAAAACCACCCCCACAATCCAATATTTACCTCATCACGACTCTTAGGCCACGATATCGGTTTTCGATAATTTTCCGGCACCGGAACAATACAGTCCAGTCCTTTACCCTTCTCAGGACAATGCCTTTCAAAATTCTCCCCTTTCTCCGTCAGATTCAATTTACTAATCACCTCAACATTATCCAAACAAGGAATAAACTCACTCATCCCCACGTCACAAACCCTAAACCTTTTAACCCTAACCCTAACATTTTCTCTCTCCTCATTCCTCGTCAAATTAGCCATCACCTCATCAGCCAATTTCGGGTCAAAATCTCCAATTTTGAAATCGTCTGCCATGGCGCCGTTCTCGTCCACTATCCCCATTCTCTCCAGCACCGGTTGCTGTGATCCCCGCCGTTTCGCCCCCATGTACGATGGTGGTGGTGACGGCAGCGATGGCGGTGGTGGTCGTGGTGGTGGCGGTGGAGGAGAGAGAAAATGGGCATTTGGGGGTGGAGGAGAGAGAAAAGGGGCACTGGGGGGAGAGGATAGAGAGGAGATGAGAGAGAGAGGGGAAGAGAAAGAGGAGAAATGGTTGACAAGGAAGAAGAGAGAGAAAGAGAGGAGAGAGAAAGATGTGATCTTGATCAACAAACTTGGGGCTTTCAGAGGCTCCCATAGCTTCACTACCTTCATTCTTTTTTATTTATTTATTATTTTTTTTGGATTTTTGTTGGGTTTGATTTGACGATGTGACAGGGGAGGAGAGAGAAAGAGAGAGAGACAGAGAGAGAGTGACGAGGAGAAGAGACGGTGGAGAGAAAAGAGAAGTAGAAGTTCAGGCGTTTATTTTGGATAAAATCTAGTAGGAAGAGTATGGGCATTGGGGATGTCACGTGAGTTTGTGGGTCCATGTTTTGGATATTCAATTTTTTTTTAACTCGTTTTTTTCTTTCACAATTTTTTTTTTTAAAAAAAATTAGTAGGTTACTTTTTATTGGAACAAGAGTCACGACTTAAAATAACTGACTCCTATATTTTTAGATAGTGACCTCGTTTTTTTGTGAGTTGGTCTTATACAAGATTTGCTCATTGCCGGAAAAAATGGAGGGTGGAGAAGCTTGGGGGTGGAATGGAGGTGGACTAGCTTAAGAAGGGAGGTAGTTGAAGGAGGAGGAAAATGGGAAAGGTTGCCAGAAAATGGAAATGGTCATTTAGTGACCATGAACTAATTTGTAGCTACCAGCTTGTCAAATAAAGCTTACCAGGAGCATGTTTTTAGATGGTTTTTCTAAGTGCGCCAACATATACAAATTTGTGTCGATTTTTGAGTATAGTAGACTGTAGATGCACATATAAAAAAGCAGATAAAAAATTTGAACAATGAACACTTTTAGTAAGTTGGTGCATCAAATAAGAGTGTATGTTTGAAATGGTCCAAATGGAAGGGAAATGTTCCCTATTCTAGCACTGCCTCTTAGTCCATACATGTCGCGCTTGGTGCCCCTCTGCTTTGTCATTTATTTGCCTTCTTAAGTTTTTCTTTGCCTTATGTTGATTAAACATGTTCTAGATCTTTATTAGTCATTGTCAAATGGTAGAATGAGTCAATCTATTAGGCATTTTGTTAAATCCGCCATCTACATTTGATTAATCCCTAGTTACTAGTGGTAGACAAGGCTGATTTAATGAGCAAGTTGTACCTAGCAGAAACGAATATCGACGTATAAAGGCTTGGTTGGTGGTGAATGATCGTTGCTCGAACCCTAGGAAAGGAAATGAGAGGAGAGAGAAAGATTGTGAGAGAGAAAATGCTTAGAGCACAATCACTTACCAATTTAATAGAAACCTTCAAGAGGTTTTATCAACACGTCATCAACTCTAAGATTTCACTTATTCAGATCTTTCTCTGCCGGATGCTATAGACTTTCAAGATGACTTTTTGTAATGTTACTTCATGATACAAAATGGGAGTTAGCCAGCGAAATCATGCTTATACAAAATTTGATTTTTAGATTTTTAACTATGAGAATGAAATCTTTTTGATAGGTTTTGTCCCCACTAATCTCGTATAATAAAACACAAAAAATTGCCTTAAAGTTGCTCTTAAAAACAAACATTATGTATGACGAGTTACTTATACCATAATGGTTTTTTGTTTTGACGAATGATAATATTTTTACTTTTATACAAGCAACCTTTTAAAAATTGTCGCTATTCACTTGCACTCTCTTTTTAACAAGCAAGCAACCTTTTAAATAGCCTTGAGCACTTGAGCCACAATCATTAACAATGCCTTTGAAACTATTAATGCCAGCTTTTTAACCACAATGCTTGAAACTTAAAACCTTACTTAAAAAAGGTCATAATAAAGCTCCTAAGCACTTGGGCCACAATTGTTGATAAATCTAACACCTATCTAATGCAACATTTCCGTTCACAATTGGTTACACGCAACATCAAGCATGATACAAATATTAGTTGGTGGAAAACGACTCTTAGTCTTTGTAGGATTCAAATGGGTGCAAATTTTCATCTCCTTCTATTTCAAATAAATGTATACATTGTTGTTTTTATTTTGTTTCACATAAATATATGCATTGTTGATAAATCAAGTGGTCCCGATGACCTTTTTACCATTATACTTTATACCCACTTGTCATTACACCCACCAATCAAGTGTTTCATTCAGTCCAACAATACGGAAAATGGGATCTCAATTTCTAAAACTATACTTCTTCTTTTCCTTTTTCACTTCCCTTGTTTTCCTTAAGAGCATGCTTGAAATGGGTTAATGATTAAAGGGTAATAGAGTAAATTAGAAGACAAAATAAGAAGGTGGAGGTTGTGGTGGGATAATGATTAAGGGAGTAATGAAGAAAATATAGGGAAAAGGTGAGGAGTCATTACTCTAAGGGGAAGTGAGCAACTATTACCCCCCAAATGGGGGTAACTATTACTCTCCTCTTCACATAATCTAATACTCATTACCTCCCATATCTCCCATTTAACGTATAATTCACTCTATTACCCGACCTTAATCATTTAACGTATTATTCACTCTATTCCATTCCAAGCATGCATTAGAGGGAGAAAAACATGCCCCGCGTTTTTGAAACATTACCCCAAATTCTACTAGCATTACCACTTTAATGGAACGTGGCTAAAACCAAAGTAGACATTTTAAGGCCAAACCTTGAGAGACCATGCACAAGATTAAAAAAAAAAAAAACGAGACTACATATATACAAATTCAGACAAAGTACTAGTACACAAAGTTAATCTTACATTTTGACTAATAAGCAAGCATCATGATCTTGAACTCTTCAAAATCTAGAAACCCATCACTATTTACATCAAACTTATGTATAATCCTATTACAATCAAGCCCATGGCCACTTTTGTTATCATCACACATCCCTAATCTCCAAAGCACATTTTGTAGCTCTTGAGAGGATATAAGCCCATCACCATCCAAATCAAACACCTTAAAAGCCTTAAACAAGTCACTATCATCATCTTCTTCAACATCCTCATTTTGACTTGCACTTGTATTATTCTTCTTCAACAATATTGATTCATAGAAGAAGGAGAACTCGTCATAATTGAGCCCCGTTTCACCCACAAGCGAAACGAGCTCGTCGTGGCTAACATGAACACCGGTCCTCTCTAGGAGCCATGTAAGCTCGTCGAGGCTCACGAGGCCGTCGCCATTTTGGTCTAGGGAGGTGAAGATCCGGTGTAAATCACCAGCATCAAGAGGTGCCATTGTGATGTAAAACTTTGGAGAAATAATAAGATTATGGTATGAAGGCACATAGAGTTTGTGTACGCTATGTAAGGAGTTTAGGCATAAGCATATATATAGAACCGCAAAAGGAGCAAATAAACCCTAAGAGTTATAACGGATGACTTTGTTGGTATATTCATAGGAACTCGTGATGGTAATTGCCAAACTTGATGTGGTCATAAGTTGCAGAGGAAATTGATAGGAAACTTCATTGAAGATGATATGAATATCGTGGAAGTCAGTTTATTCTAGATGAGATTTTGGAAGGAAAGGGAATCAAACAAGGATGTGATATGAACAAAATAGACCACGGCTTTATATAAGGTAAGGAATGGAAAGTGGCTATCTTGCTCTCTTGTCCAAACGTTTTCAACTTGGCTGCGTGTTAGCGTGAAAGGCTAGCTGAGTGTGCCTCTCTTATCCTCTTTTGGCCTCTTGTTGTTGTACTATTACTACTTACAAGTTACCACAAATTAAACTATGTTTTCAAGATATGCATCATCCACTTCCCAGAAAAGATATTTGCCAATAAGATTTTGGTTTAATGGGTTGACATCGAGATCTTAGGTTCTGGGTATATTGGGTCTCAAGCTCAATTTTCCCTTCCCATATTTTACGTCGATTTATTGTGTTGACATTTGTGCCCCCTTAAACATAAGAGACATAGTTAAGAAACAATATTTTGTTCCTATCTAGAGGAAATTGGTTTCACTAGAATCCTATAAAAATGTATTTAGTTCTGATCAATATTTAGACAAATCAAGAAATAATTTAAATTTTTAGTCACTAAAGAGAAGTAATGTATCTTTATTTATGTCCAGAATGTTCACCTGTATTCAAATCAACTACCCTTAATGAGGGGTTTCCCCTTCCCTCGTCCCCTATAACAAGATAACATTATTGTTAAAGAAAAAAGGGGGAAAAAAATCTACATTTCAATGATGATGAAGATCAACATTATTGCATTGAGACTCTCGCCCTAGCCGGGGGGGTATATGCAATCTTACAGCTTGTTTGGAAGTTTTAGGTGGAAAGGAAAAGGAAGGAAAGGGAAGGGAATGAGGGGGAAAGAAAGGCCAGGGAAGAGAGGAGAATGAAGGTGAAAATTTTCACCTTGTTTGGGAATTTAAGTAAGGAGAAGGGAGGGGAATGGAGGGGAACCTACTACTGTCACTTAAAAATTCCCCTTCCCCTCTATTATGGAGGGGAATGGAGAGGAACTATTCCCCTTCATTCCCCTCCCTTCCCATCTTTAAAAAAACTGACAAACAAGAAGAACTTTTTATTTCCCCCTCATTCCCCTCATTTCCCTTCCATTCTCCAACTCCCAAACAGACTCTTACTCTTGTGCAGATAGAAAGACAATTTCCGTTAACCTTTCATCCGAAGCGCTACTAAGCAACTTGAAAATTAAATAAGAAGTACCCACAATTATTTGATGAGCCATTTTGATCAATAAGTCTTCTTTGATCGATTTTAATGGACCTCAATCAAATAGGTCCAAGCCTAAAAAATATCTGGCTTTTTGGAAATTCTAAGATACATGAAACAGGAACATCATCTCATATAAGACGAGTTTCTGGAAAATGAAAGGGGAAGAAAGTAACATGATACATTGTTTATGTTGTACAAAACGATTACGGCTGTAGAAGGTGGTCAATGGTTTTGTATACCTCTTTAGGAATTTATCTCCACGAAAGTGATAATAAACCTATGGTGAAAGAGACTTCACTAGAGTATGAGAAAAAAAACGTTATTGCTAATGGTAATTGCCTAATTGGTAATAAGGACAGCTTCTCTCCTACCTTAAAAAAGGACAGTATAGGTATTAATCAATGGAGAACAAAAGAAAATCAGTTTCAAACTTCATTGATGTCCTTTCCCACTTGACATAGTCTCAATTGCATGACTTCCACAATTTAAAAGGGTACACAAATGCGAAAAATGGTTTATTGGTGAGAATTTTAATCCGGTTTATATACCATTGACGAAAGCAGCAGGAATTTAGGAAAATTTTCAAATAACCTATAAAAATCTATGATGTACGTTTGTTTTGGGGGATCATCGTCTCCATCACCTGTGCATACTAAGGTCTGAGGGTGTGTTTTTTAGAGCTTATCCTATGTTCAGTTAAGTTAAGTGATGTTCATTTCAAAAATATATTTTTTGTCTCACATATCAACCGGTGTTTAGTTCACAGTTCAGTGATGTTGTATCTAATTCAGTTTAGTTCAACCCTAAAAAATCGCACCCTAAATGTATTTCCTTTGGACTATATTAGCCACTTTGGCAATGACGGTAACGGGCTTTTATGGCCAAGAACTGTTTCAATGTAGATTA
This sequence comes from Tetragonia tetragonoides, assembly GCA_038025085.1. Lineage (NCBI taxonomy): Eukaryota > Viridiplantae > Streptophyta > Magnoliopsida > Caryophyllales > Aizoaceae > Tetragonia > Tetragonia tetragonoides. Next base: position 13,070,089 of record CM076140.1, on the reverse strand, counting down.
ATCTAAGTGTTCCATTTTCACACACAAAAAATAGGTATTCGTATTTCAGATATCTAAAATGCTTAATGCCTGTAGAAATGGTGTGTCAGATTTTTTATTTGCCAAGTTAACGACCATGAAAATCTCTAATGGCTTACATTAATTCCACATGCTTGGAAAATGTGAAGCTAACCAGTGGTGATACATTGATTATGTGACATGAAAATGCGAAAAATAAAAAAGTAGATTCCTTTTTTCATTCCTGAGAAGAAGAGAAGAAAATTATTTTGAATTTCGGCAAGTTGTACAATACATGAGTTCTCAACATAAACTACAGCACACTTTATACAGTATACATACACAAAAATTGCCATGAGACTTTACTATTAATGTGCTCTGAGATCTGTTGCACCCCTTTCGACTAACTCTGATGCATCAAACCTGCCAATAAAATTGGACCTAAACGACTGCTAAAACTACTTCACACCTTTAAAACTACAATTTTCTCATTATTTAGGGAAAGGCTTACCTGAATATGATGGGAGGGAAGCGAGAGAGAGAGAGAAAAAAAAAATCTTGTACAGTATAACAAGGTAGACGCAACAGGATCATGGTTTCAAGCAGTACTTTCCAGGCTCATGGAACTTTCCTTCAAGCTGCTCAACCTTGTTTATTTTGAAGCCTCTGATCCTTATTTCTTCAGGCTGGGAAGTATCTTTGTAATCGACATTTTCCAGGATCCATCCCTTGTTTTGCACTGAACCTTCCACTTTCACCTGAGGAAATACAAAACGTGAGAGCTTAAACAAAGACTATAAATTATCTGCACTGGGCATTTGTTCAAAATTTGCTTTCTCCTTATTGAGTATATTTCAATTTTACTGCATGAATCAGACTCCTCTACGTCTTCACTATTTATACAAATGAAAATATTGCCTACAAGGATTATAATGATGAATTGATGACACAAGGATTAAATAACAATACCATGACGAGTTGACGACTGGAAAGTAGAGAATTCATTTGGGACTCCCATATGAATATGAATATAGAAATTATTCCCTCCGTGCCAAAATTAGTCCCAAAACTGAAGGATTTGTTGCATTTTTACCAATACTCCACCTTCCATTATTTCCGTAATTAGTTACAATTCAATTTTTTTCATTTCTTTTATTTATTTATTTAGTTTTGTAGCTAGATGGTAAGTGGGTGGATAATATTTAACATATGATAATATACTAAGGTAACCAACTTTTTGAGACCCACAAAGAAATAATAGTAGTAGTCACTTAATCAGTTATTTTGCAGCCACTTGCTTGGGACATCTAAAATGGATATACTTTTCTTTAGGAAGGAGTTGTATGGTCAGCAACATACATGGGCTCTTAACAACCCATGGTTGAACTTTCAAAAGGACTTAAATTCATACCTCTGCATTATCAATGGAGTCAACAAGAAGGGTTCCGTCCAAGGAAAGTCCATCAATGAAAACATTACGGCCTTTGATCACCATGGTTGACTTTTGAGAAATGGAGCAATTTCCTCCTATCTTTCTTTGTACATCTGAAAATGTCAATGCCCATTTTGGCTTCCATACAATACGAGGCCACATCTCCACTTCTTGTCCATTAAAGACTTGCATCACTGGGTCACCAATTTGCACACCCGCCTAGAAAACCAAAATATATAAGGTAACCAAAGCTCTTGAGGATAGTTGACATGATATGCAGAGGAGATGATCTCCAAGTGCTTTTAAATTTGGAAAACCATCTAGAACAAGTAACTAATGAAGTAACCAGCAGCCACAACTCAACCACCCACCCACACATAGATTTTGGATACGCAGTAAAATGACGTAAAAATTGAATACAAAAGATCAGTATGATCAACAAGATCAGCACCTTTTTCAAAATGAGGCTGTGTGCTCTGTAGATGGCCATTTCACCAGAAGTTGCACTATGGTATGGATTACCCTTCGGCACCTAAGAATCCATTGAGCATGCATCAGACTTCAAGACGACAGATGAGAATAAAGATTAAAAAAATTGGAAACTAGAAAGCATGAATAAAAGCAGAAAACACTAAAACAGAAGTACAGAACACACAAACCTTTGACAAGAATCTATAAAAAACCATGATGTTGGTTTTATCACATTGATTTTGGAGCAACTTTCACTATGAAGTGATGCAAAATTGAACCCACATTGTACAATGATCCTGAAAACTAAATTTTTGCTAATTGGAAACTCAGTTCACTTAAATGCTTCAGCTGAATGCTTAGCCCAGTATTTATAATGTACGTCAACAAATAAAACAGTTTGTCATACTTGGTACATTAAAGAAGCTCTTATGTAGAGCTGTCAAACAGGTCGGTCAGGTCGGGTTCGGGTTCGGTACTAACGGGTTCGGGTCATTAGCAGGTCGGGTCATAAACTTTTCGGGTTGAGAAAAGCTTGTTCATGACCCAGAACTTTCGGTATCGGGTTGACCCAACGGGTTGATGACGTCTTTAAATTAATTTTCCGAATTAATTTTCTTAAAAAAACACAACTATATCATATGAGATACGACAGCAATATCAGCCTAAAAGACCACAAAATACATACAAAACCACAACATAATAGCAAATAGTCTTCAAATCAGGTTCATCAATATTCCAAATTTCCAATTGTCTTCAAATAAACCAGCTTAATCAAACAAAATCAAACAAAGCTTGTTCAGAGAAGTATAATTACGAAAAGAAATCATCGATCACATTGACAGAAAATCGACAGGTTTACTGACAAGTCGAGCAAACATAAAAGCACACAACTTGGAGCAGAGAAATCTCCTCAGCAGTCAGCAGCAGCTAGTAAATACTTAGTCCCGGACAAAGTATCCTTAAAGAATCTAAAATGCTTAATTGCTAGGCACCTGGTACAAATACTATGCCGAAACGATGGCTGTCAAGCACAACCAAAGCCAGAAAGTATACAGAACAAGCAGTTAGTGAAGATTATCCGACATTATGAAAGCATCACAATGTTTAAGCTACCTTTAAGTCCCATACCCAGCTTCTGATGTCTAACCATGACCTCAATCAAACTGACTGTTCAGTCTATATCCTAAAAGAGCCAGATAATCTCAATATCATTCCTAACTTTCCTTCTACAAGAACAGCTCATATTGCAAGGAATTGATCTTCAGAAACCAATTCTTAGACACAAATAAACATATCATGACTCGCTTGTTGATTCTACAACTGGGCTAAACTCATTATTGTCTATGTGCTGTTTTTCATTGAACCAAAAACACAAAAGCTTGAAAGATTGGGAATATCTCACAAATTTCAGAAAATAAAAAAATGCACAAACCCACACCAGAATTCAGAAGAAAATAATCAAGGGAAGACTCACAAATCACAATCAATCCAGAACCCAGCATTTTCGTCACTACTTTCAGGTTCAATAAACCAACAATTTCTATTGAAAAGTTTCGCACAACAAAAGTCCAATACACAAAATTTCACTAATTTATATCCATAAAATCAGAAGTGAGTGGCTTATATGGCTTTACCACAAGCAATACAAACTGATCAAAAATGCTCTCTCTCATGGATTAAACCCACAAGCAATACAAACATAAACAAAGCAAACCCAAAACTCACTTTCATGGATTAAACCCATAAAATCCATGAATAATTTATTAAAACCATGAATTGTTTGTGGTAAAGCCAAATAATGAAATTCAGAAGTAATACCACATACCTTAACGAAGGAACTGAATTTTTGAGACGGCTGGAGGCAAAGGGAAGCGTGATGGCTAGAGGCGAAGGGACTGAGGAGCAACCGAGCAGATCGGAGATATGAGCTTGAGAGAGAGAGAGAGAGAGAGAGGAGAGAGAGAGCGAAGAGAGGAGACTCAGGAGAGAGAGAGCGAAGTGAGGAGAGAGAGAGAGAACTGAACGGAGGTTTTGTTTTTTTTAGGGTTTTTTAGCTTTAGAAACTTCTCGCGTTCTCGGTGGAGTGGAGGGTCCAACCCGTTGGGTCAAACCCGACCCGACCGAGACCCGACCCGAAATTAATCGGGTTTTCGGGTTCGGTCACTATCGGGTTTTGGATAAAATTATCGTGTTCAAAACCTGTTTTTTTCGGGTCGGTAATGGGTCGGGTTTCGGGTCGGATCAAATTTTGACAGCTCTACTCTTATGGGTCAGCTCAGCTATCTTAAACTGGATACTCTTTACTGCTTGTAAAATTTGGTTTATGCTGACGAAGTACTAGCAGCAATAGCAATTCATTATAACAGTAAGATAAGCTCCAAAGGATGGGAACAAATTCCAAGAAGCATGTTAGGCTTTGATTAAATGGTGTTTCAGGGACCATTAGATGCATATTGAACTATTGAAGTATCTGCATGACTCTCAACATTCAGATGCAATATTGGACACTGGAATTTAGGACACCATATTCAATTTTCTTAAGAGGTGGAATAGGGGAGTAGCCAGTTCTGACAATTGTAGCCCAGTCCACGCATGTAGGCATACTGCTTAAGTAAAAGTAGTATCACCTTGGCAGCATCTTCAGGGTTGTTCTTCACAGGTGCATAAGCAAGCCATATATCCATTACCTGATAAGATAAAAAGACAGCCCATTATGCAATAAGATAAATCCGAAGGGCAGCTGAACATCAACAATATTTGTTTATTTATTTTTTTTATTTTTATTTTATAAAAAGGTTCCCCTTACGGTAAATCCAACCCTCGCAGTTGGAGGCAGTGTCTTTGGGTAGTCCTGCATCATACACTCTAATCTGGTGGAGGACTTGAACGAATTCTTGCTAGCGTCCTTATACCTAAATACAGACAAAGGAAACTGTAAATTTGAATTGCTTGGGCGAAAGTGAATTTCAGAAAATCAAACATAACACCTAGTAAAATAATAATGAGCTTCAAAAGCAAAAGAAAATAAATTGTGAGTCTCAGTAAATGTAACACATCAACGTTACCCCAAACGCCTCCAAAGAGGCTCCCACCAAAGCGGGTAAGGGGGTGTCAGTTGTACGCATCCTTACCCCTATGAAAACAGAGATGCTGTTTCCATACTCCGTAAATGTCAGTAAATGACAAATGAGCTCAATCTTTTTCAAGGGAAAGAAACAAAGTGACTCAGTTTAATATAACCAAATGCATTGTGTAAGAATAACATAAAAGTCCAGTAAAGGAGGAAATTACTTGGGGTTAACAAACTCCTTGATGGCACCTCCTGTTTTTTTGAGTTCCTTGATGTATGATTCAAGTTCCAATATTAACTGCAGAATGATATCACAACCGTACAGGTCAAATCACCATTAGGGGAAACGGAACAGGATCAGATGTATATTTTTACAGGCAGTGTCAAAAGACCTGTATGGGACTTCCTAACTAAGGCGGTAAAAGGGGGAAGGGGGATTGAGTTGTGACTCATGATATCTAATATACATTATACGAGGGCATCCGCCACACAGAAATGAACTTATGCCTCACAGAGGACTCTTGGAACACATCCATCTACCAGAACTAAACAAAAGCACGCCAAGCCCTTAACTTGTAAGGTCCGCTGTAAGGATTAAGCCAAACAAAATCATATTTAGCCAAAACAATGGTCCACCTAGTCAAGTTTTCCGCTGGTTATGAGCTACCTAAGCAAACCTTCAACATCACATGTGGAAAGTGAAAAGAACTCTGTACATTAAAGGAGGAGACAATACAAAAATCAAGAAACAAACAGCACAGAAAACCAGATACAGCACTTAACCAAACAGAAAAAAACAAAAGAGAAATGAAAGCTCTCAGGTCAGCACACAAGCAGCATCCAGAAGACCACCCATAAGAACGATGAAAGAGCAAGTAAGAAAAGCTAAAGGGTATAAAGGCTTGTTACATATTCTTATCCTGTATTGTCATTTCTATGCAGTCAAAGGCCATTTTCATTGACATATCGAATTAGAACAGATTTGATAACGAAATCTGCCAAAAGTTACTGAAACTTAATCTCATGAAAACCAGTAGGAAGGATGTGGAATTGTGGATGATCACTAAGTTTAGTAGAAGTGACAAACAACTCTCATTTGGTTAGTTTCTTTCAAATATAAGCATGTAGTCCCAAGATAGGATACCTTCCAGCTAGCAATTAAGACTTCTCCTATAATTAATAGCTGTCAGTAGGGAGGTAATATCTTCCAACTCTAAGATGCCAAGAACTGGGAGTGACGTATCTACAATTCCAAGGATATGTATAGAGAAATTAGACCAAATGTACTATGGGTAAACTCAGTAAAGTCACAAACCATGGTTCTTACTTCTTATCATTTAAGTCATGATATCGACACTTTGAATCTATTTCAGCTTTGAATCTTATCATGCAAGTCATGATATCCACTAGTGCTAACTACAAGTACTTAATTTCTTCTCAAAGAATCATCTCCTTTCAGTAAAATCAAGAAATCTTTGCTCATGTCAGATCCATGTGATTTACAAAAATCATCTTTGCAAACAATATTTAGAGTACTAGCACAAGCACTCTATGAGCTTCCTCTACAGAGAAGCCAAGCTATGAAGCTTTTATAGCCTGTAATTGTAGCATTTCTCGAAATTGGAATTCAGTTAAGGACAAACACCAAGGAGAAGTAAAGATGGCCCATAGTACTCCATCAATATCTATGATAATTCTTGGCATATCCATTATCCAGACATATAAAATGGTCGGAAAAGAGTTCTGATGGGAGCAAAGATCTAGAACCAGGTGGATCCGGACACATAAAAAGGTAAGCTACCAAATCTATATTACCTAAAGAAAAATCATAACCACTACACAATATTTACACTCTTTCAGCACGGTCGCATGCATTTGTCTTGATGAAAAAGGAGGTAGGATAAAATCAAGTATTGAAGGAAACAATAGCCCGTGCCTCAGCCCCCCAGCCCCCCCCCCCCCCCCTGGAAAAAAAGAAGAAAAAGAAGGAGAAAGAGAAAGGAGTATAAAAGCAGTTCAAGTTGAAATTCACCTGATTAATATTTCCAGGGAAAGGTGAAAATCCTGTCTCACAGTTGACATCTCCTTCAGGATTAATAGTCGCTCTGAGCAAAGGACCAAGTTGATTGTACTCCACATTGATCACCATTGTCCTACCTATGGTCCAATACACTCTCAGTCAAAGGAATGAGGGGTAGAAAGGCAAATATGCATCAACATTAAGATCTACCATCTTTAACCTAAATGCAGACAGCATTCAGAAAATTTAACTAAATTGCAGGGGAGACCCACTTATCCAAACAGTTCCATGAATGGCATTATTGTAAGGAATGGAAAATTAATGGCATAACAGGAAGCAGAGAAACAACTTCATCATTTTCGCTTCTCAAAAACAAAAAAAAACTAACATTTGTAAATGCAGCTTATTCACTTCCAAAAACAAAAAGGGCTACCATCCAGCCACTTTCTGGACAAAAAGTGAAAATCCTTGCTAAAAGGATATAATGCTTAGTTAGTGGTTTACACTTATAATTGCATTTCAATCAACCCCACCCCTCACTTGATTCTTGTACGACACCAATCACAATAGTAAAGAAAACTCATCATGTAACAACTGTTGCAAAGTGAATGTCAAACACCAGTTCATTCTGAACTAGAAGGATAAGGATTTGAGAAATGAGTAATATATGATCCATGATAAAAGGAGAAATTATGATAAAAATGTAGTCCAGAAAATTTAAGTACCATCAGCATGGGTAAGCTTAGCAATGCCTCCGATGGCTTCTTTTGCTTTACGTGGAACTGCAAGGGAGTTAACCTGGTATTGTTTGGTCGAGCTGACCCCCAATGATGCAGGAATCGCCTACAAGCACATGCACAAGAAAGGTTAACTAAAGAAAAAAAAAAAAGATGCAAGACCAATGTTACCAGGATGTTCACATGGCATAACACAATGTTGACAAATGGAAACTAGTGCAACAGTAGATCACAATATCAGAATCTGATACAGCTGTAAAGCGATACAATCTTGAATTCTGGTGACTTACATAAGAGAGAAGGGAAATATACATTTAGGGAGAAGGAGGGAAGAGCAGACATATATTGAAGCAAAACCCATAAAGATATGAGAACCATGTGACCATTGCATGTATTGGAGCTGAGACACATCTTGATCGAACCCTTACATTCAACAAACTCAAAGGCTCAAGAGGTTATTTACCTAGAGCCCTAGCTACACCTGAATTCTATATTATTCTTTCTATGCAGAACACGACCTAATCATTATGCAAATGTCTACTGAACAACATGTCCCTGTAAAGACATCCATACATAGTCAAGATACATAAACATAGTCCCTGTATCATGATTTAAGCAATTCAGGTCAAAATCCTTAGACTAGCTAAGCAACATAGGACTCTACTCATTATGTTAGACAAACTAACTTGGGTGTTGGCATGGATGAGGGATGGACAGGGAAAACTAAAAAATGAACCCAACCTTGAAGAGAAGTCCATTTGTATCTTGGAAGAAACAAACCCATTTTACACCAGCATCATGCCTGATCAGGAAGAAAACATTGCAAAATCAAACCACAAGCAGCATTGGAAAAATAAAATCATGTTCACGAGTTTCAGAAGGTTTACATAAAAAACTTTAGTTAGATTTAAAAGCAGCATTGGAAAAATAAAATCATGCTATAAGTTATAACATAAAGAAATTCATGATAGAAAATCAAACAGGAATTCAACAAGGAGTTAAAAAAAATCTGTAAATTGAACCATTAACAAAAAGGTGTAAAGATAAGTCAAAGTATAATTTAAAACCATACCATTTGTGCACGAGGCCACTTGAATATAAAAGCGCATGCACATCACCATGACCGTGAGGTTTTGTCTGCCACAAACAGCCAAGCAGATTTAACTCAGGAATGAAGATAATTATAACTAAAAAGAATGTTCAAACACTCAATAAGTACTATTATAGCATTTACAAGAGATATGTCACCTGAATTCTGTACTTATTTTGTGGCTCCACTGCAAGCCTGGCATCATTATCAGCTAAGCAAGCAACTTTTTCCTGAAATAGTCAGGAATTGAGTTTGCCAAACTGTGAATATTCAAAATTTTCATGCAAATAAAACCTTAGCAATACCTGCTTTAGAAGTGTGACTTGTGTTGGTTTCATTCCAAAATAAGCGTTTTCCTCCAATAGTGCCAATGTGCGTGCATGTGTGTCATCAGAAGTCATGATAGTCAAAGGGACATCCTTCTGAGATTCCCCTACAAATTCAAGGCAACGATTAGTCGATTACTACTTAAATAAGAAGAAAGCAAATCTTGTTCAAGGACAGTAGGCATAGGTATACGTCATACAAAGGTAATCGTTTTCAGTTTCAAGTCCACATTTTCTTGCTCTTTTATGGACCTTGTCAGCTTCATTCCCTCATCAGTAAATAACGTGCAGGCCACTATTTTGACTGGAAAATTTTGTTACTTCCTACTTCCATTAGGGCAACTTTCTTGAACATGAGTGAGGCATTTAAACTAGAGCTGAGGAAGTATAGTTTCTTTCTCTATTTTTTAGATAAAAGAAATTTTCTCACTGAAACAATGCAAAAACATTGAGTAACATTTAAGGACAAGAACTGGGAACAAGAAGTCCTCAGAGAAAAAAATCAATTGATGTAACCAAGCTTGTCAATTCTAAACAGCATCCCTTACACTATAGAAATGAAATGCTCCAGTGACCTTCCGACAAGGATACTAGCCCAATACTGGGACAAGGCTCAAATGCAGGTATTCTTAGGAGGGAAATGGAACCATTCAAGGTTCAGAGAGGGGACATGATATCCCTTTTATTCACGCATGAACTCTGTTTTCACATGTTAAATGCCTTGTATTATATTTATCTTTGGTTTTATTTTTCTGAAATAAACTGCCTGAAAACATCTTGCATCGTTGCTCCATAGAATTTTCTTGTCTCTTCCTTTCTGAAAAATCTAGATACCTCACTAGCCATGATGCATAACAGATCATAGACGAAAATTTCCACTTGGTCACAAAACAATATTGTAGTATACGTGATGCAAAAGTATCTATTTAAGATTACTTTCTACTATAAGATGGGTGGACGATGACTCGAGATGTATGCGACATTGCCTTGCAATTCCAAAAAGGCTGTTCCATTCGATCCTTGAATAAAAAGACTTTGACTGTATACTTTCACCAAATAATCTTCTCCAGAATCTCCACTACTAGTCACTAGTCAGCAACCTTGCAGAGGAGAAGAGGGTGATTACTCACATAGTCACATTGCACATTAAACATATAAGCCATGAAATAAATTTGTTGGGCTTCTGAAACTGCAATCGATTATTAGTATGAATTCTTTGGCTTGTACCACCAGAAGCTGGGAAAATATGCCAACAGAAAGGAGAGACAATTGTGCCAGAAGCATTTGGCTTTCAAATTTGCAACCTATGTATCTATCAAGATAGTCGGATGTACTCTTCGCCCTTGCTAATGGGTATTCTGAAGCTCAAGTAATTCATCTTTCTCTCACGAAGTAACACCAGAGTAGCAACATTACATATGCTTTCATCTCATCGTGCTTCTATGGATTTTGATACTCAACATGGATTAGTTCCTCTAATAGAGATCTCTATCTTATTGAAGAATCCCTCACTACTGTTTTAGAGAGCATTTCAGGGTTTTTTTCTCTCTCTCTCTTTCAGGAGATACTGAATATAACAGTAAAACTTTGGAACCCTTTCTGTGAAAGATCTAAATTAAATTATAGCTATTGTTGTCGACAGTATTCAGCAGCACTAACCTTCAGCCATCCTGCAGCTAGCTTCTTGAAGAGCAAGAATATACTCTATGTACAGTTGTAAGAAACACGTTCCTGTGCAAGTTTCTGATGGGAGAGCAACCTGCAAGATTCCCATAGAGATCATCAAGATATTGTAGCTGCTTTCACTCATCCCACGCCCGAAATGATACATAAATCAATGCAGAAAATAAAATTATGCTTCAGTAAAAAAAGGATTACACTAGCTATCTACTTGACCGGGCTTTGATTAAAAAAACTTAGCTTTAGTGAAAGCAGGATTACTAGCTCATCCACTCGAATTGACTTTGATTCAAAAAAGAAAAAAATGGCGGGGCGTGGGAGGCGGGGGATGACATCCATTTATTTCAAGTAACTTTTTTTTTTAGTATATAGGGAAAGGTAACACAAGCAGCCTTCCAGAGTTGCAGGACGAGCAGGCTTCTGCCAGAGCAACAGGAAAAGAAGGCAATATTCCTGCCTTCTGAGAGAATCTTAGTTCCACTAGTTTTGCTTGGGATGGCAATGGCAATCCAAGACTTACTAAGTTCGTAAAAGGTTATCAAATATGCTGGCAGATTCATAACCTTGATTCCATTGTACCCGAGACGCTCTCCAAGTCCACCGGCAACAAGAACAAATGCAGCGTTTTTCGCTTCCTTGATGCCTGTCTCTTCATATTTGATGAAGTTATCATCGCCAAAAGTCAGGTTTTCGCCTGTTGGCACCTACATCAGAATTATCAATATATCAATTAGATTATTCCAAATAATATTGATAGCATATACCACAACTGTCAGAATTACTTATCCAATAAATACTATGAACTTGTCTATCTCTCCCAAAATTCGTGGGGATGGGCTGGCAGACAAAAGCAAGCAGCACCTTGGATCGTTGGATTGGCCAAAGTGGCTTGCTTCACAAGTGAACAAATTTTGGCAAAAGAGTAAATGATCAAAGCATGGAAAAGGGAAAATATCTGGATAGTTGCATGAAGAAACCAAGTTCCACAATAAATTTGGAGTTTTTTTAGAGAAGTCAAAAAGAGCCAAGGAGGCTCGAAATTGAGGCCACATTTGCTGAGAGTGACGAGGCTCAAAGACGGAAGGCACATCTATAGAATATTCTCACCCCAACAGATAAGGCGTAGATCAATGAATACAGCTTAAATTTTCAATTCATAAATACACATGAAACACCGCTAAGGTGGGTACTCTGAAGCATGTCAATCATAGACTGGCTGATCAGAAAACTTTTCATCTGTAGAAGGTGCTTCATATACCCAAAAGTAAAATACACAGGCCAGCTAATGATGAATGAAGGCATTATAGAAGAGGGTGGTATTAGTTTGACAGATAGACAGTACAAATTAAGCACAGATATTGCATATTTTGCAGCTAATGCGATTGGAAAAACCCAAGATATGCAAATTTAAAGTATGGACTTGAAATGATTTAACATCTAGCAACCAAAGAAAAAGAAACCAATTTTTTTTTCCCTTTTTTTTCCTGTTTAAGGGGAAAAGAATTAAGCCCCCTTATCGCAAGGAAAAACCACGAACACCTAGTCCTAATTCCAAAAAAAAGCGCGATAAGAAGGAAAATATCAATGCAAAGCTCAAGCAAAGAGACAAGCTTGAGCGATACTTTTTCTAATTGCACCCCTCATCCTAGACATCTTAGTGGCCAGTCATGGGGAAGCAGAGAATTCCCTAAACGAAAAGCCTCAAGCATTGCTACAATAAAAAATCAACCAAAGCCCAAAGCACAGGATTGAGATGCAAGGTGGTGATGGGCGAGCCCCAAAGCTGGGAGGAAAATGTTGGGGGTTGGAAACTTAAGGTTTGTGGCACTAGTGATGGATGGACACACACACCCGCGATTCTTGGTTGGTGACTGAATTTTTGTAGCTACTATATGATTTGTCTCTAGTATATTTTTTAGTTCCTTAGATGGCAGAGTGGGGCAACTGGTACTGGTTGTTGGCACGATGGCAACCTGAATATTCTCACCATGGCATTTTCTGGTGTCCAGATCCATTCTTCTGCAGACAAGTGAAATTTTCAGTGAGTCACCCAGAGGTTTACAGCGAGTTAGCCCGACGCTTGAACTGCATCTGAGGTATCCTGTTGCACAAACTTGACTGCTGCAACACAGGCTTTCGGTCGAAAACAGATTCAAATCTCAAGTTTAGAAATAAAATCGCAAATCTTCGTGCATAAAACAATAGAATTTTCGCATTTCATGGAAACACTTAATCAAAAAAGAATGTAACAGGAGGATCAACGGCGGGAACTCATCGCATTACTTGATCTCAAGTACCAAAACTATGTCGGTTTTAAATGAAAATTTTGGTATTCATTAGTTCCATCCAACCAAAAGCATAAAACCCACCTTAGTTTGTAAAACAGGGTATACCCTGAGATAAAAAATGCGAAGTACCTAAAGTACCGTACTGAAAATTTTCCTACAAATAATTACGTCTTGGTTTCCTTTTCCCCATAGATGGTGTTTCATCTCAAAAAATAACACAGTGTGCCACCCTTAAAGGTTCGAGATTTTCCATGGACAGATGGACATTATTGAAATGGATCAGAACATTGGATACACAAGCATCAACACAAGCATGAAAAGGCAGAATGTAATGAATTCCCGCAATGGAGATATTGGCTTCGCATGTATGTAAGAACCAAAAGGAGCAAGTAATATCCAACACCAACATCATTTCCATCAGGCATCAGAAAATTTGCGACACTTCAACTATTTGGGTAAAGAAGGACTTACAGAAGGCGTAAATCCATCAAAGGGATTTGTCCCTGCTTTGGAATCTGCTAGGAGCTCTCTTGCGTTCTTTAAATATTGTGCCAGACCACCAGGGTAGCTACTATTAAGACGTGCAACCTGCAAATATACTCCTTAACATTCAAAGACAGACAAAGATAATAAAAGAACTACACGAAATGATAGAGCATGACAGTGACACAAAATAAAGCTGCAAGCGAAGGTCATGCAGAAATTTCTTTTGCTCAGCTAAGTTTCAAAGTAAGAAATGAATCAGCCAAATGACTATATTCAAAAGAAAAACCAGCCATGAGAAAAGCTAATATAGACATTTGAACATCAACGTGTGAACCAAACAAATGAGGCAGCTGACCAGGTAAGAGATGTTTTTTCTTTGATCATGGGAACTCAGAAGGCAGAGCTTTATGCATCAAGAGGATTGTCATCACAGTCAGTGGTTAGATATAGTTTAAAATTTAATATTTGGTGAGCTTGACATGTACCCACCATAAAACGAAGCCTGCTTAGAATATGGGTGCCCTAAAGCTGGTGTTATTAGAATCAAACCCCTGCCTCGACTGGCCCCAAATTCTCAACAATACAGCCAAACTTAAGCCTCTGAAGCCCCATTTTCATCCCACATAGACAATTTACTGGAGCAACTAAAGATACAAAATCCAAAGTCTTTGATTGAAACCAACAAGTCCACTAAAAATCTCATAAAATACTCCTAATTGAATTATTGACTGAATGTTCACAAGACTTTAGAGTACTTCTACTACGTGTATAACAAATATTCAAAATAAACTTGATTTGTAGGATGGGGGAATGGAAGTACTAGTCACATTCACAACATTTCTGAGTCTCATTCAAAATGAAATATTGTCCCCAACTTCAACGAAAATCCCACAAAGCCAAATCTTATTACAATTTAAAGACCACCCCATTTGTCTTCTCCAAATACTAAATCACCCAAGCCATAGAGTAACATAGGCAAACGAAAACGATGTTGCCGGTCCCTTTCCTCATACCTTGTAATTAATCTAAATTCATTGCCATTTTTCTAATGTGGTCCTGTGGATTACAATGTTGAATGTGATTATAAAAGTACCTATCTCTGTGTATTCACTGCCTATATATATATTAACATCACAAATCATACAAACCATTGTGCCCTACTGCCCTAGTATGATGACATCAAACCAAAGCATCAACTAAAATCAGCTACATTATAGATTTCAATCTACAACCATTCAGCAGAGCTTAGAGCTATACATTCTTCAACATTCAAAAAATCGAAATTTTCATAAAGGAGAGATTATAAATACTAATAATTAAAAAAGAACGGAAAAGGTGTTAAGTGTAACAGGACCTGATCAAAGAATGCTTTTTTCTCATGATCATCAACACCAGGTTCAGGCCATTCATCAAACACATGGCTTTGTCCCATCTCAACCAACACCTTCGCCAATTTAACCTAAATCATCAAAATTCAAACAAAAAATTAATCGCTAATTTCAATTCCAATTCCAAACAATACAGCAAATTAAATAAGAGAGACAAAAGAAAACGGACATGATCAGGAGAGAGAATTGTGATGTTCTTCTGGAGATTAGGACAATTGAAATCAGCAATGTTGAGGTTTGAGAGCTGATCAGCCGTGGACGCCATTGGAGCGAGTTAACTCAGCGATTCGTAGATCGAGTTGCGAGTTTTGAATAAAGAAAGGGATTTTTGGGGAATATTAATGTGATTCGTAATAAAGTATGCTGAAAAAACAAGGGTCTTAAATTTGGTCACTTATTTATATGGAGAGAGAGAGGTGATAGGATGACGGAGAAAGCGCAAGAGGGGAGAAAGTGATTAATGATGGTTTTGAGTTTCGACCCAAATTTGACGAGTGAGAAAGAGAGACGTAAGGACAACGGTCGTTTTCTAACCGACTTTCTGGGGGCATTGCCTTACTGAAAAAGCGAAGCCTAGCGATCTCAAGGTAAGGCATACACAAATTAGGAACAATTTTATTTTGTAGTGCCACAAATCGATAATAGTACTAGTAAAGGAAGGTGTGGTTGAGTGGTAGACACTTATCCGTCTTTAAGCAACGCTGAGGGTTCGAATTTTGCCTTGAGCATAGAGCAACTTTAAATTCATTTGCCAACTATCCCACCCTTTGAAGTGCCTACAAGCCAGCGGGGGGAAATATTCACTGTGCTCGATGGTAAATACCCTTGATTGTAAACCCAAAAAAAGAAAAAACAATAATTGTCGTATTAAAAAAATAAATATTAATTGTCGGATTGTTACGAGTTTGGGTTATTTTGGTTACAAGAGAGAGTATATGGGCCGGGTAGGGTCGAGTCAGATTAAATCGGGGTTAGGTTGATGTTGGGCTAACTCTCGGGTTAGGATACTTTACACTTCAATAAATTGGGTTCAATTTTCGAGTCATATTATGAGTGTGTATTTGTTCTTTCTCCAAAATGTGCAAAAGTGGCTGCTAGCACCTCATGGATGCAAGTAGATCGGCCTCTCAAAAACTCAACCCATTACTTTTGCGTCGAATTTTTTCTTTGACCCGAATTTGAGAACATCATGTGAAAATAAATATAAAAATAATTTTGGTCCAATCTAAACCCAAAATGACTCGAGCTGAAATAGACCAAGCAAGATTCAACTTCGGTAACTTCTTAGCCCATTAGATCAACCCGTTTGATTAGTGTAGATGGAAATATTATAATATGCAAAAAATCATCTTGTGAAAAACACGCAATTGTTTTTTTATAACAAACAAATAAGGAAGAGAACAAGTTTAAAATTTAAGAATTCTTCCTTTTGAGAATTGCTCCTAACCTTATTTCTTTTGCTTCAATTGTCTGTTACAACTTACAAGGCCATATGCATGCATATGTACAACAAGACCAGATATTCTATGCAGTAAACTCTCATATCATGTTTATGAGATACATTATGGTTTGTCTCAAATAGCTAGGAGTAGATGTTGGGTCCTGAATTTCATCGTACTACTATCACTTCTGGTGAGAATTTTTGTTATATATATATATATATATATATATATATATATATATATATATATATATATATATATATATATATTCTAATTAATACTTACTATCATTGAGATGCTCTCTGTCAGGGGCGAATCTAGTTAAGAGGCCCCGGTGGCCATGGATACCGGTTGGTAAAAAAAATTTCTTTACATTTGTCTAAATTTAGGTTGAATTTCTCATAAATCTATTAGTGGACACCTTAAGTAAGAGACAACAACTATTGAAGTGTAAATAGACACCTATATTAAAAATTGCTAGATCTGCCACAACTCCCCACCCCCTAGGGGAAGAAGAAAAAAAGAAAAGAAAGAAAGAAGAAAGAATAGAACTTCATTGGGTGATCTCACTCTGCATTTTTTTTTGGGATTACAGTACAAAAGGATGCCGCAATCACACTGTCAAATTTGATCTACTTTAGTACTCTTCAAAAAACAAGATTGGATACATTTTTGTGTTGTTCTACACTTCTAACCTATCCCATGTTGTAGATACGATAAATCTATCTATGTCCCTTTTTTTTTTTAAATGCAAAAAAAAAGAAAAAAACAAAAAAAAAGTTTTAGTTGTGATAGTATTTGTAAGTATACACCCAGACACCCTAATAGATTAATTGAATAACATAACTTACAAAAGATGCACCTAGGACTAGGTGTATTTTACATGTCATTACATCTGTTGAGTTTCTGGTTTTGATGATAACAAACATAGTGTCCTTATCTTTGTGTAAACCAACTATGATGGCAAGTTTACTTAAGGATGCAAGAAGTTGTAATGCTCAAAGCTATTGATTGCTCATGAAGATGCGTGGATCCTCACAAGACATGAAGACTATGTAATGTAGTTAAGTGCATTTGTCATTAGTCTTTATGTACTATGCTTGACTAGTTAGCAAGAGTCTAAGTTGATCATGACAAGGGAACAAGGTTGTAGGACTGAGTGCATGCGTCTATGAGTACAGGGGAACATTCTTGTGAACCCTGTTCTCTATGACCAGCACTGAAGCTTGAAGAACCAAAGGGGTACAACGAGTTGGACCCTGTTCCTTCTAGCTGTGTATCTGGACGAGTTTGCATAATATCGTATTTATTATTTCTATAAATATTTGTGTATTATCTTTTTAGATCTTCACACAAATATTCTTCTGAAGAAATATAAATTATTTTGGAAAAATGAATATTGCAAAATCGTGTTTTAAACAGAAAAGTATTTTATTTTGAAAAGATATTATCTTGGAAAAGTATTTTACTCAATGGCCAAGTTTATATTGTTTAGGTAAATGAATTATCTTTAGGAATATTTCTAATTATCTTTTAGAGATTATATTCTGATAAATCACTTGCTAGCTGGCCAAGATTTTCTGTTAAGGTATTTGGACGGTTTTAATGACATAGGTTGAGTTAAGGAAAGGTCTTTGATCTTTACTTAAACTCTATCCTATCTTTTTTGGTAAATCTTATCTTTTATATTTTGAAGAGATTTAACCTAATTGGACTGAGCTTCTAGGCTTGCCTATATAAGGCGCCTGATAGGCTCAGTTGTAAGGTTAAACTTTGCGTGCATTATTGAGATCAGAATCATTTGTGCAAAGTATTAAATCGTCCAAACCAGATACGTCCTGTGCTCACAAGAGCAACCTTGAACCCTGTTCCCTGTCCTGGTCAGTTTGAGTCTTGCTTAGATTGGTCATTGCATAATAGGTTTTTCTGTGGTCTTATTTTGCTTAGTATTGAAGCGTGTTATAGGACAAACAATCTGGAAATCTGTAATAACTCTAACTTAGTAACAAGCGGAGAGTTTTCCTCAGGTCAGTGTATGACTTGAAGGGATTGGCAACACATCAGTAACGGTGTGTGGTATTGTTAGGGTACTGTAACGTATCCTGTTTTGGCTATGGTTATAAGAGAAGTAGTGTGACCAAATCCCAAGTAACTGGGTCGTGGTTTTTACTCCTATTGAGCCTAGGAGGTTTTCCACGTGAAAAAAGCCTTGTGTTATTTACATTCAGTCTTTTACTTTCTGTTCAGTTTACTGCATAGGAACAACGTCCATAACGTTGTTCTCTACATTGTTCTTAAGTCATAAAAACGCGAGAATTTGGAGTCACTCTATTCACCCCCCCTCTAGAGTAACTTAGGCACTCTTTAGTTGGTATCAGAGTAAGGTTGCTCATTAAGAGGTTAACACCTTGAGTTTTTCGGCAAAAATGAGTGCACCTAGTGAGATGAGGGAAGGACAAACCATTAACCGACCACCACTATTCAATGGAGATTACTACTACTGGTGGAAGAAAAGAATGAAATTTTTTATGAAGGCTGAAGACTATGAGTTATGGCCAATAACTCAGAAGGGAGATCTGGTTGTAGAGCAAGTAGATGCAGAAGGTAAGAAGAGCATCAAGCCTCCAGACAAATGGACAAACACTGATGTCAAGCATATGGAGAATAATGCTAAAGCTGTCAAACTCCTATACTGTGGAGTTGATGCAAAGGAATACAATCGTATTCAAGGATGTGACACTGCTCAAAGCATCTGGAAAACCTTGCAGATTGCTTATGAAGGCACCTCACAGGCAAAGCAATCTAAAATAGATTTGTTGATTAGACAATATGAATTGTTTAACATGGAACCAATGGAGACTATCAAAGACATGTATGCTCGGTTCAACAATATCTTAAATCAACTCAAATCCCTTGGCAAACTTTTTGATGAAGAGGATGTTGTTAGAAAGTTGTTAAGAAGTCTACCTGTAGACATTACATGGACACCTAAAGTTACATCTATTCAAGAAGCAAGGGATTTGACCGTCATGAAGGTTGAAGAATTAATTGGTAACTTAATGACTCATGAGTTGCAAATTAAGTCTAATGAGACCAAGAAGGAAAATGAGATTGCTTTCCAAGTGGAGGAAATTCCTAGAGATGACTTGAACTTAAATGAAGATGAGATAAGCTTAGTTGCCAGAAAGTTTGCACGTTTCTATGGCAATAGAGAAAGCTTCACTCAGGCTGCTTCAAATTCAGGGAAAGGTGGAAACTTTGACAAGTCCAAGGTCAGATGTCACAAGTGCTCAAGACTTGGTCACTTCAAGAGCGAGTGTCCTGAGCCTACTGAGAACAGGAAGACAGAACAGCGTCCATCCTCCTCCAGGAAACCAGAAAGGTTCACAAAGAGAGAAGCAAGATATGTGAACATGTTGGCTTGCTGGTCAGACAATGAGGAGGATAATCCAAAGTGATGTGGAAGATCTATGCACTATGGCCAGAACCGACATCTCTTCTAAAGCTGAAGAAGCAGAGGTAGGTATTCTTGAAATTAAGAGTCAAATTGCTTCTTGGTCTAGAGATAAATTGCTTAAGAAGGTAGTTTCTATGATGGATCAGTATGAAGAGCTAAACATTGAAAAAGATAACATTTTGCATGCTTATAATGAGTCAAAAGAGGATGTTAGTGAATTGTTAGAGATCAAAAACAATTATGAGAAAATGTTAAAAACATTGAAAAAGGAAAATAAAGATCTCAAAGAAACAGTGTGCAAAATGGAGGGAACAATGTCCACTCTTGAAAGTAAATGTTTATCTCTTGAGACTGATCTATCTAAGAAAATCACTGAGGCATTAGAACCTATATATGTGTGTGATGAAACTGGCCTAGATGAGTTAAAATCAGAATGTGAAAGTCTTAGGATTAATTTGGAAAAAGAACTTGAAAAGACTAAGGACTATAAAGGCAAGTTGGATAAGGTTCAAGAAGAACTAGTTCGTCTTAACAAATGGACTAGTTCATCTCAAGCCTTAAAATGGCTAAACGATCACAACAATAGGTTTAGAAATGGTCTAGGAAAAAAGCTAAGAAGGATGATTGGACTCCCAACACCAGATATGTTGGATTGAAGTATAACATACTCTGCTGGCATTGTGGACAAGGTGGTCACTACAGGTAGGAATGCCAGGTGATATACCCAAAATACAGATGGTTGAGGAGTCGACCATTACTATTCCTTCGAAGACACGGTCTTGGCCTAGGAAATGGTCAAGGCCCCTCCCAGCTCACGAAGCATCGACCTCCTATAATAAAAGGAGTCCCAAATTGAGGATTCCCTCAAACACCACTCAATAGCCCATTCAGACCCGAGAAAAACTACATCGACCAAAAGATCGACTTTATGCCTACAGCACGCCCAAAATGGTCGACCTAGACAGAGTATCGACCTTGAAGGCCTCTAGAACATTGAGGTGACGCCAGTAAGTGTACTGAACAAACATTCCTTGAAAGATCCGGGTGATTGCCTTGGCGCCCACTCCTTCAAGGCTCAAGGACAATAGTGACGACATCAATTGTACTACCCCGACGTGGAGCTTTCTCAGGGGGTCGTACCAAAGCTCACATGACCTCCCTCTCCAAACCGACTAAGAGAGGGACGTACGGACGAGGGTACGTGGCTACTGTTCATTCGTCGAAGCTAGCCGACTTTTGCCCTATATATACCTGCACAAAATTCTAGGCCAAGGTAAGTTTTTCCATTCAGAGAACATTCACTCTGATTGACGCAAAGGAGAGAGGATATTCTGACATTCTGCTCCGATATTCTGCTCTGATATTACGTCCTTCAGGTGTAAACTCCATACATAATCATTCAATCAATCTCCACGCCCCTAAATCGACCATCCTTACTCTTACCTCAAAGTACCTCACGTACTAATCACCATCTAACTTTACCATCAGAGGGGTCTTCTCGGGTCGACCCCCCGAGGTAGTTTACCTCTGCTCATCTTGTGCAGGTTCACTTGGTCGATCAGAAGCATGGACAACAACACCAACCCTCGTATAGAGATCTTAGCATCTTCCCAGTGTTCGACCCCCCTCAAATCGGGCGAAACATTTGGCGCCGTTTGTGGAAAAGGTGCATGATCTTGTATGAGTGGACGACCAGAGACACCAGACTCTATCGAACTTCCTGATCTCATAACTACCAAACTGCTATCCCCGCCATATCCAACCAAAAGACAACCCATGGTTCAGATGGAAGCCATACCCAATCCAGAAGTGTCCCACGACTCTGATGGAGATGAAAGTCACAGTCACGGTAACCCGGAAGTCCCCGTCACTAGGGGTGAACTGTAGCAGATCATGTGAGACCTGCAAAATTCAATGAAGGAAGCCCTTGAATGCTTGGTCAAGGAAATGAGACCTCCACGACATCGGAAAGAGGGGACACCTCATGGGGAGGGAGCAAGGCTCCATCGGAGACCAGGCATCTTCGTCCTCCTCCTCACCCAGAACCTTCTCCATCTCTAACTACTCGTTCTATGAGGGACAGCTGGTCAACTCGTAGCACAGGTGGGTCTAGGGAGCCAAGGACTACTCAAGGGAAACCTTCGAATCGCCCGACTAACTCGGATGATTTGAGGAAATTCCTAGAAAAGAAGAGAGTGGAGAAAGAAACTAGCAAGTATGGTATCGATCTGAGAGGTATCATACGAAAAAGGGAAGACGCCCGACGGGCCGAGGAACAGCAACTTCAAGAGTTGTACCAGCTTTATGAGAAAGAAAAACGAAAATGATCGAGCCGTACTCAGGCTGATCTCCGTAATATCATTGACTACAGGGAGGCCGAACGCCAAGTTGAAGAACATAAACTTAAGGAGCTACACCTAAGGTACGAAGAAGAGCGCAGAAGGGATCAGGAACTCCTCACAGGGATTAGTGTCCCCCGTACTGCAACAGTGCCTCATCCATCGGCCATTTAGATCCCGAGTCCTACGACTGTCGGGAATGTCGGGGTATCTAATACCCTGGAAAACTTGGGGAGTGAAACACCAGCGGTGGGATTGACCCCCTTCAGCGACGAAATCATGGCCGCCCCGATGCCGTCGAAACTAAAACCGATGGCCGACAAGTACGAGGTTCCTCAAAATCCACAAGATCATGTCATGGCCTATAGGGCGACGATGATGAACCAGACTCTAAGCGATGCAGCCTTGTGTAGGAACTTTCCAATGACACTAAAGGGGCTAGCCATTCGATGGTACGCCTCGCTGGCTCCGAAGAGTATACACTCTTGGGCCCAGATGGAAAAAAGTTTCAAAAACCACTTCGCTGCACACATCCAGCAGAAAAAAACCACAGAACATCTCTACAAGCTCAAACAGGACAAGAAGGAGGGCTTGAAATATTATCTCGCTTGATTCAATGCCGAAACCCTCGAAGCAAACGACCTTGATGAAAGGCTCGCCAGTGCAGCCTTTGTGTCGGGGTTAACGGAGGGGTCACATTTCAAATTCCAGATCAGTTTGAAACGAGAAGAAAAGGGCTACCTGACCCTGCCAGAAGTCAGACGATTCACTGTGGCCTACGCCAACTCCCATGAACAGTCCGGTATATACAATTCAAACAACGGAAAGACAGATGATGAGTGCGTAACTAGAGCTATTTTCCATGTGATAAACGCACTCATTTGATTGGTTTCATGATAATTATATCATTTCTTTGTGAGATTTTATGATTATTGTGATAAAGATGACTACTTGGGGTATGTTTGTGTTTTGATGTGTTTTTAGGACATTTTGAGACCCCGAGTCTTGGTAGAGACTTTGGAGATGATTTGGAGTCGCAATCGTCAAAGAAGAAGTCAAGGAAAATGCTTTAAAGAAAGACAAGCAAGAAAAGAAGTGCAAAAATGAAGTTCTAGGCAAAATTTCACTTGCACGACCATGCGAGTTTGAAGGCTAAACCTTGCATGACCATGCAATTAAGTCAGTGAGCTCAAGAAGGGTTGCACGACCATGCAACTTTCCTTCATATTTTCCGCACGACCATGCAACCTACCGGAAATTAAGAATGCAAGTCGTGTCCTTTGCCATTCCAATGGCTTTTCACCCTAATCCGTCCACATTCATATTGGGGGTTATAAAAGGAGAGAGAACTCATCACTTTCACACGATCTCTTAGCACCCCATATTCTCTCTTAAACTTTTATGCTTTTTTTGATTAGAATCAAACTCTAGTTTATTATTGCAATTTGAAGATTGGAATTGTTCTTTTCAAGCTTTGTTCAAGTTCTTGGGTATTATCAATTGAAGCACTTTTGAGTATTTCTTATCCCTACTTTCTCTTCCCATCTCTCTATTTCTTAGATTAATTTCACTTTAGTTTATGATTGTTCTTGAATTGTTGTTCATTCATGTTTAATTTAGTTTTCTTTGTTTGCTTATTGTTCTTGAATAGTATGAGTAGCTAATTCCCCTTTATCTAGGGTTGATGTAGCTTGATTGAATTGCTTAATGTTTAATTAGATAATTGGAAACTAGCATGTCGTTAGAGTGTTGCACAATGATTGATTGTTTGCTTATTGTTTATCCTTGGTGATTAATTTAAATTCGAGAGAAGAATCTTGATCGCCCGAACTCAACCTTTCATCAAGTTTGCCTAACCACGAGAGTAGGTTAGAATTACTTGGGGCTTTTGGGATAGAATTATGTTCTTCATGTTTTTGATATTTGCTTGACTCCATGAGAATAGGTAGTCGAGTTTTATATTGAGTTTCGCCTTTGATTCTTCGAGAGAAGGTTTTAGGTTCTTTGTCCGTCCTTGCAACATTCAACATGACATGCTAGTTGAAGTTTATTTATCCGCATCAAGTAGTTTAATTGAGTGAAATCAACCCTAAGTTCTTTAATCTTGCTATTTTCTCATCATTGTTAGTGATTTAGTTCTTTGCTAGATTCACCAAAAATCCGCTTTTAATTGCTTAGCTTGTTAAATTTAAGAAATCTTAGTACTTGGAATCGAAAGCTCTCTGTGGATACGATATTTTATTACGACGATATACCCGTGCACTTGCGGGCCTATCAACAGACCCAAAGTCGGAGGTCAAGTCTAGCAAAAGCAGCAAAACCGACAAGGGCAAGTGCCTTGTAGAGGCGCTCGCCGTAACAAGAGCTCCTCCTAAAAGAAGTGACTGGAGGAAGACTGACCTTACGACGATCAATGGTCGTTCAGCCTGGATCAACAGACCATCTACAACAAGATGGATCGAAATTTGCTCGACGTCTCACCACCCATTGTCAGGGATATCTTTGAGAGAAATCCCAAACTCTGATGCGCATACCACGACGATGTGGGACACACGACCCAAGATTGTCAGAAGTTGGTCAAGAGCCTCGAGAAGCTAGTCAAGGAAGGGAAGCTAAAGCAATTTTTGAAAAAGAAAAATGTTTACAAAAGGCCTAAGGTGGCCGAAGTCACTAAGGAAGAAGAATCCGAAGAAGATGACATGGCAAATGTTGTCAAAATGATTTTCGGAGGTCTTGGTGGTGGGGGCTCGACAAAGAAGCAACGCCAAGACCACTATCGTAGTGCCGAGCAGGTGATGGCAGTGGGAGTCCCCGCTATGGGGCGAGTCCCATCGGTTACCTTCGATGACCGGGATGGCCGTGCACTCCATTACACGCACGATGACCCATTGGTGGTGATTTTAAAGATTGCGGGCTTGCTCATCGAGCGAGTCCTCATCGATACATGAAGTTCAGCTGACATCATCACCTACAAATGCCTTCGACGATTGGGTTACAGCGAAGACAAGATCACCCCGGTATCACTACCGATTTTTGGCTTTGGTGGGCATAAAGTTTACCCGATCGGCACAATCATTCTCCCTGTCAGCATTGGAGAAAAAGGGGCTCGAAGGAGACAAATTATTGAATTCTTGGTGGTCAATACAAAACTGGCCTACAACGCTATCATCGGTCAACCTACCTTGGCTTCCATTAATACCGTCATCCACATGACTTGGCTGATCATGAAATTCGACCGTGGGAATGGCCTGATCGGGCAGGTCGTGATCGACCAGAAGACAGCCGGGAAATCCTATGTGGACTGCTCGATGACAAAAAACACGACTCTGAAGAGGAAGAGGATCTTCCCCTGCTACCTAGAAAGTCGGCGGTTATAGCACATGAGATTGGGTCAGCACTGACTGTTGTCCCTACCCCTGCCGAGATCGCCAAAGCCAAAAGGAAGAGCGTGGGGGAAGGAAAAAGAAAGATGGCTGGGTGCATGCTCCTGGAGATGTACCTAGCCAACCATGTCGAGGCTAGACCCGAGCCAGAAGATCGACCGGAACCTTCTGAGGAAACCTCGGAGGTTAGCTTGAGCAAAGAGCAGCCAGACAAAATTACCTATGTCGGGGTAGACTTGACGAAGGCCCAAAAAGGAGATATCACAGGCCTACTCCAAGAGTACGCCGACATATTCGCATTCTCTCCTTCTAACATGCCCGGAATAGACGGTGATCTGATCATCCACAAACAGGGGATACGAACTGACTTCAAGCCGGTAAAACAAAAGAAAAGGCAGATGGGGAATGAAAGAAGCGAGGCGGCAACATCCAAAGTTCAAAAGCTATTGAAAGCGGGATTTATAAGAGAATGCCTCTACCCAGAATGGCTGGCCAACGTAGTGTTGGTCAAGAAGCATAACGAAACCTGGAGAATGTGTGTGGATTTCACAGACCTCAACAAAGCCTGTCCCAAGGACGACTTTCCTCTGCCACGAATAGACGAGTTGATTGATTCTACTGCTGGCCACGAGCTCCTAAGCTTCATGGATGCCTTCTCAGGCTATCATCAAGTAAGATTGGCCGAGGAAGATCAGGAAAAGGTCGCGTTCATCACTGACAACGGAGTGTTCTGCTATAACATGATGCCATTCGGCCTAAAAAACGCAGGAGCTACCTATCAGCGATTGGTCAAGAAGGTTTTCTCTCCACAACTCGGCAGAAATGTGGAAGCCTATGTAGAAGACATGGTCGTCAAGAGCAAGGAAGCGACTAATCATCACTCAAACCTAAAAGAAACCTTTGATACACTCCGACGACATAACATGAAACTCAATCCCAAGAAATGTTTATTCGGGGTTCCAGGGGGAAAGCTGCTAGGTTTTATGATAAGCCAACGGGGGATTGATGCCAATCCTGAGAAAATACAGGTCGTGCTGGATATGCAACCGCTGAGGTGCCTGAAGGATGTGCAACGCTTAGCAAGTTGTATTGCAGCTCTCAGTTGCTTCATCTCGCGATCTACCGATCGATGCACGTCATTTTTTAAGGCCATCACAAACAAAGAAAAATTCGAGTGGTCGGCCGAAGCTCAGGCAGACTTTGAAAAATTGAAAGAATTCCTAGCGAAAGCACCGAGAATGGTGAGCCTAGAAGTCGGGTAAAAGATCTTCATCTACCTTGCAGTATCCGACCAAGCAGTGGCCACCACTCTGGTGTGCGAACAAGAAAAGGTGCAACACCCGGTCTACTTCGTAAGCCATGTCCCACTGGACGCAGAAACACGTTACCCCGACATCGAGAAGTTTGCCCTAGCGTTAATCATCAGCGCACGTCGATTAAGAACCTATTTCTTTTCGTATGAAATCATCATGCTCACCGACCAACCACTGAAGATGGTCTTGAAAGGCCCGAATAGGGGGGAAGACTGAAGCCCTGGGCCACAAAATTGGGCGAATTCTCAACAGATGTCGAACCCCGACGAGCCATCAAGGGGCAAGTACTGGCAGATTTCGCAGTAGAAATGGTCTCTATCAGCGACCAACCGATGTTATGGTCGACACAATGGGAATTGGCCGTTGACGGATCATCCTGCCGCAACGGGAGTGGGGCAGGTCTGGTTCTCAAAAACTCTGAAGGAGGGATATTCGAGTATGCTCTCCGGTTTGAATTCTCTGCCTCTAACAACGAAGCAGAGTACGAGGCCTTGCTGGTTGGCTTGTAGATGGCCAGAATGGTTGGGGCAGAGAGAATATCAGTCATCATGGACTCACAACTAGTCGGGTCCCAAATCACAGGGGACTATGAAGCCAGAGAAGAATCAATGAAGGCATACCTTGAGAAAGACAAGGAAGAGATTTCTAAGTTCGAAAAATTCTCGATCAAACATGTGCTGAGGTGAGAAAACCAACAGGGACACTCTGGTCAAACTGGCGAGTTCGGTCATCAATGGACTTCCAAGATCGATCTTCTGGGAAGTCCTCAGAGAAAAAAGCATTGCCAAAGCTCAAGAAGTATACCTACTCGACAGATCGGAGACATGGATGGATCCCATAGTCAGCTACCTCAAAGATGGGGTCCTACCAGACTACCAGAGGATGAAAAGGAAAAAGGTCGAGTCAAGAAACGTGCCAAATGGTTCATTCTGGTCGATGGCATATTGTACAAACAAGCCTTCAATCAGCCATTGCTTCGATGTGTTACACCCTCCGAAGGAGCTGACATTTTGGACGATATGCACAGTGGCATGTGCGGATCGCACATTGCTAGGAGGGCATTGGCAAGGTAGGTCCTAAGGACTGGGTATTTTTGGCCGACTATGCGATGATGCACTAGGTTTGATAACCTGATGTAGGAAATGCCAGGTGCACTCGGCGGTACAACAACAACCGGCGATGAACTTATCACCCATCCTGGAACCACTTCCATTCCACCTCTGGGGGATGGACATACTGGGACCTTTCCCTGAAGCACCAGGGCAATTCAAATTCTTGGTGGTAGCCATTGTCTACTTCACCAAATGGATCAAGCGAAGGTTCTGCTCCGCATCGAGGAACAGGAGGTGAGGAAGTTCATTTGGGAAAATATAATCACCCGATTTGGCGTCCCTCGGGGGATTATATTCGACTATGAGCCTCAATTTGACAACCCGAGCTTAAAGACATACCTTTCAGACCTAAGGGTCAAAGCTCGATTCACAGCCGTAGCCCGACCCCAGTCCAATGGTCAGGCAGAAACTGCTAACAAGATCATCCTCAGTGGACTAAAACGCAAACTGGATGCAGCTAAGGGGCTGTGGGAAGAGAGACTCTATGAGGTCCTATGGTCCATCAGGACCACAACAAATAATGCAACCGGGGAAGCCCCATTTAGACTGATCTATGGATCAGAGGCTATCTTACCCATTGAGCTAGTCACCCCATCTCCTAGAGTGATTTCATATGATCCCAAAGAAAATGACAGGCAGTTGAGGTTCAATCTCGACCTACTGCCCGAAACCAGCGGAGACCCCCTCCTACGGATGGAAATAGCCAAAAACCAACTGATATGGCGGTTCAATAAGAGGGTGAAGGGTAAACACATGGCAACTGGTGACCTGGTACTACGAAAGACAGAGAGTACAGGTAAACAAGCTGAACAAGGAAAGCTAACTCCCAACTGGGAGGGACCATACAAAATCACGGCGGTCATTCGACCAGGGACATACAAACTGGAAGATATGAATGGAATCCCACTGCCGAGGGCGTGGAACCTCAACAACCTGAGGAAATTCCACATCTAAAAAGGGTTGGCCGATTAACCCCAAAATCGAGCAAAAATGGGTTGGCGAATCCCAGCAAAAATCGACCCCAGGGTTCACAAATCACTTCAAAAATTGTCTATCCTTTTTTAGGGTTCACAAATCCCTTTAAAAATTGTCTACTGAATCAACGAGTTTTTTGGCAATCCCATTAAAATTGTCCAAGTTGTAAAGGGTTAGGCGATCCCTTCAAAATCGACCTGTGTAACGGGTGAGGACCCTGACAATACCTCTATCAATACAAATGGGTGGGAACCCTACAACATCCTCGGTCAAAAATTATGTCTACACGACCATTAATTATTCGATTCCTCAAACAAAATTAATTAACCAACGAGCTTGGGGGCATACGCATATGCGTTTTGACACCATAACAAGCTCGTTGGTCAATTAATCAAACATCGATCGATGGCATAGATACGTAATGGGGGGCAAAGTATCTAATATTTTGGCAACCCTATTTTAAACCATTACGCATCTAACCATCAAACATCGGGCTAAACTGGTCAAACGACCTAAGCCTTACATCGGGCTAAACTGGTCAAACGACCTAAGCCTTACATCGGGCTAAACTGGTCAAAACGACCTAAGCCTTACATCGGGCTAAACTGGTCAAACAACCTAAGCCTTACATCGGGCTAAACTGGTCAAACGACCTAAGCCTTACATCGGGCTCAGACGATCCAACGATCTTAAGCCTTGCAAGGTCCACACGACCTAAATCTAATTGCGGGCAAGATAGGTCGACAAACCTAGCCTCTACACAAGCTTTATGTCTTGTGCGTAAAATCATACGACTAATGGACGCAAGCTCTAGGCCTTGCGGACAGGCACATCATGCCAAAACGCCCAGTGTAACAATCGAGCTCAAAGCCTTACATATATACAGTACGGAAGGTCGATTGGCCAAGCCAGGACCCTACAACAACAAAACATACAATTCACACGATACAATACAGTCGAACAGACGAAAGACGATCAGAAATAGAAGATTAACAAAAGGTTGATTTCATTCATCAATCAAAATATACAAGCCTCATTAGGCCAAAAGGTTACAGACCTCAACAGGCCAATATTGCCATTCCAAAAAAAAAAAAGAAGGAAAAAAGCAAGCAAAATGCTAAAACTAAAAGAGACCCTATCAAGGGGCAGGCTCCAGAGCAAGTTGACGACCATGAGCCTCGAGCTGTCGACCACTCTCTTCAAGGAGATGACCATGCTCCTGAAAGAGAGAATGTTGACCGCTGGCCTTGATGAAGGCAGTCTAGTGAAGAGAAACATCCATGCGGATAGCCTCCATCCGAGCAGTTTCGCTCACAATCTCTTGCTTAATGGCCGCCACCCTTGACTCAGCCATCTTCAGCTCGATGGCCAGTTCCTCCAGATTGTGGTCGACTAACGTCATCTTCTCACAGGCCGAAGCAAAGAGATCCCGATAGCGCTTCCTAACGGACAGCGTTTCAGCCTTCCGAGCCTCGAGAATCTGAGGATCAGAAGGGACGTCGGCAGCCAAGGGAGGGAGATAACCCTTCCTCCTTCGACTTAGAGGTGATCATGGACGGGACGACCTGAAAAGCCCGGCCCTCCCAGCCCGCAATTTGGGCGGGTATGGACAAGATTTTTGGGAAAAAATTATTTAATGGGCGGGTTTAGCCCGGCCCGTTTAAATTAATGGGGGACAAGGACAACACAAATGGCCTGTGGGCGGGCCCGCCCGACCCATTTAATATTTTCCACTTAAAAAATTGTGAATTTTTATAGTTTGTTTGTATGTTATTAAGACTTATTTTGGATGAAAAAATATCAAAAGCATAATTATATTGAATATTACGCTTGATTTTGGAGTTAAGTTACATATTAATAGTAAAATTACTTATTCCAAACAGAGAAAAACTTTTAAAATTTATTTGAAAATTAATTTTTTAAAAGTCCAGTTAGCCCATGGGCAAGCACGGTCCGTTAATAGGGCGGGCGTGGCAACAATTTGGAGCCCTAATGGGCGGACAAGGACAGCAAGTTTTAGGCCCGTTGAACAATTTTTCATTAAAAGCTCGGCCCGTGTCCAGCCCGAGCCCGCAAATGATCACCTCTACTTCGACTAAACCTAAGGGCGTCAAAGGCAACACAAACCAAGCACCCGCAACGCTTCCCGTTCTGGCGCCGCTCCAAAGGCACGTGGACGGGGGATGAATTGCTCGGCCCAGCCGAAGGCTCGACCTTGGGCACAATGGGGACCCCACCCATCGTTATGGATAGACGAGGAGTGGATATACCGCCAAAGTCAAGTCTACGACTCTTTGAAGGTGGTGAAGACATGCTATGCGACTCTTAGGCTGCTTTGAGAGCTTGTCAGGAGCTTAAGAGGCTAGAGAGAGAAAGTGAAGACAAGGAGTGGTGGTGAAAATGAATGAATTCCCAGCAACCCTGGGGGGTATTTATAATCCTCCAAGGGAGACGAACCGTTACCTCCAACCGGTGTCTGAGAGAGGAAGAGTCTCAGGACCAAACTGACACGTGTAAAATTCCGAAGGGGTGTGGTGGGATGGCCCAACCGTCACATCTGTCAGAAGTAATTATCACGAAGGAGAGCAATGGACACTTTGAACAAAATCAGACTATACAACTTCTGAGAAGAAGAAATGCTAGATCTTACAACTAATCGCACCTCGAGTGTGGGGGCAGGGTATACTTACCTCGTCACATTTTACACTCGAGGTACGATGAACAGACAAATATCGATGATTATATACTGAAAAAGAATACTGACAAACTCAAACTTGGAAAAATTCGAAAATTTTCAAGATACGATCTTTTGATTAATCAGAGAAGAGGATTACACAAGATCGAAGCTCGGGACTACACAGTTCATCTACAAAAGTTTCTAGTCGGCATGCAAGCTTGACAAAGCCAAAAGATAGACCTACGAAAACAATAAAAAGGTCGACTCCCCGATCTACTCCCAACGAAGAGGAGAAGAAGGAGATCAGGGAGGAGATTGCTAAAGGAGCTACCTATGAAAGCAATAGAAAGATCGACCCCCCCCCGGCATGCTCCCAAGGAAGAAGAGAAGAAGGATGAGGGAGGAGATTGCCGCCCACCAACGAAGCCTAAAGAGACAGAGGGGGAGAAGCAGGAGGTGGACCCTCCACCTGACTCCTCAGAACTCTCACTTCATCGAGAAGATCCTCTCTTCGCTCTCGAAGGCCATTCAGCTCCTCGACACCGCCAGTAATCCGGGCAGCTAGCTCGGTCCTTGCATCCAGTAGAGCATTATCCCTCTGCTCCCAACGACGGATCCTAGCCCGACAAGCTTCTTCCCTTTCACAAGCTCCACCAATCTCTCGATGAAGCTGCTTGAGACGGTTAGACAACCATTCCACCCTAGGAAAAGGCTGGGGCAACGGAACAGACTCCCTGGCAGCAACAGCGGGAGGGACTGACACGTCTATGGTAGGAAGCATCCGACCATTCGACTCTCGACGCTCCGCTCGGGATCTTCTGATAGTATCAACCAAGGCCTGAGCCTCAGAACTCATGCTCGATCCAGAAGTAAATCGAGGAGTAGCTGTAGTGTAGGACTCGGAAGAAGTCGAAGCACGAACATGGTTCACGACCCCACATGAAAAAAGTAAAAACGCTTCAGCTACCCCGTCCGTCCCCCACTGACAAAGGGGAGAAAGGGCGACACGGACAAAAGCACGAAAAAAGGCCATTTAGATACGCATGACGTAAATTCAAGACTTTCATTCAAAATGATCAAAGAGTAGAAGCTATTACAAAATGACTATATGTCGAGCTAACATCAAAGATAGAAAAAAAAACTCAAAGGCCTAAAGCCTCACGCTTGTGCTTGATCTCCTTCTCTAAATCTTGCTGCTTCTGAACCAAGGAATCATGAAGTGCTCTCCCCTCGTCAAGAGCAAGGGTCATATCCTCATCCACTCGCCTCACTTCACGAAGATCCTTCATATGTTGATCGATCTTCCGAGCCACTTGCACCTTCTCATTCAACACATCCTTCCTAGATCTCTCAGCCTGCTGGATCTCATACTTCAAAATCCGCTCATGGGCCTCTTGAGGCTTACGAGTCCGCTCCGCCTCTAACTCACTGTGATGCTCGCTTTGGCCAAAACCGCCACGTTCGGAGTCACCCGCCATGGAAGGAGGGATATCCGAGCTGGAGGAACTGGAGGAGGAGAGCCTGGGCGACCGCTCCTCTCACCAGGAAGCCTCACAGCCAGAGGCTCGACATCGTCACATTCCAGGATTCTCGGAGATTGGAGTCGCTGGAACACCATCCATATGTGGGTACGACGATGTTCGGACAAAGAAGTATCCTCAAAAAGACGAACAAAGTCAGGAACCTTCAACCTGGCTAGATCAGCATCGCTATATTCATCAGGATCGGTCAAAACCTCAGTATGAGGAAATTTCGAAGGCTTACGATCGCGCGTTTTGCCCGATCGAGGGGTTTTTGGCAACGCGTTTGCCCGACCGAAGACTATATGCTCTGGATACTGCCTTAGTATCTACAGACGACTCATCACTAGAACCCGAAGAGATGAAAATATAGCAGATGAAGACATTGTGAAATTTTGGAATGATGACACAAATATGAAAAAACAAGTCTATTTATAAGCAGGAAAAGGCGTGAACAATAACCTGCAAAAGCTGTCATACATGTAATGACACCTCAGCAAGCAATAAATGACTAATGATTGGAGATATTAAGTCACGATAAAAAGCAAGCCGAGGGATCATCGATACTTTCGTTAATTGATAGCCTCCGCAAGTATACGGATTTATCGAGTAGTATAAAAGATTATCGTATCCACAGGGAGCTAGTATATCCAAGTATTAAGTTTTCTCAAATATATAACAAGCTAAGCAATTCGAATTGGATTTTTGTTGTTTCAAACCAAGAAAATAAAGCAAATAAAATTACGAGAGTCTAGCAAGATAAAAAGATCTAGGGTTGACTTTACTTAACTAGATTACTTGATGTGATAGATAAACTTAACTAGCATGTCAATGTCAATCGTTGCAAGGACGGATAAAGAAGCCTAAACCTTCTCTGGAAGTGATAAAGGCAAACTCAATGTAAACTTAACTACCTATTCTCATGGAGTCAAGTAACATCAAGAGCACGAAGAACGAAAATCAATCCAAAGTCCACAAGATATTCTAACCTACTTTCCTGATTAGGCATTCAAGATGATTATTCGAAGTCCGACAATTAGCATTCCCCTTTTGATTTTATACTAATCATCCAAGTATTCAAAACCCTCTTTCAAGAATTATGAATAACAATAAGCAAACAAATAATCATGTGCAACAATTCAACAAACATGCTAGTATCAATTTATCAAGACATCAAATAACCCAAATTAAGTTTCATCAACCCTAGAATAAGAAAATTAGCTACTCATAATTATAGAAACTACTAAGCAAATAATGAAATTCAAACTAAACATGAATTAGCAAACTCAAAGAAATAACAATCATAAACTAAAGGATTAAGAACTAGAGGCAATTGAGAGGGAGAAGAGAGAGAGTAGGGATGAGAGATAAACCAAAAAGCTTCAATTGGAATTGCCCAAAGCTTGAACTTGTTCTTCAAAATTGCAAAATAAAACTAGAGAATTTGAGAGTAATCTAAGTGCTTAATTCAAACTCTAAGCTATTCTAATGGAGTAGAGAGAGATGATGGATAGATAGTGAGTGGGTGGGGAAGAAGAAGAGAGGAGCCCTTTTATAAGTCCAGATACATAGTAGTCAGATGGGAGAAAGAAGATTGAAGGTCGCTCGTCATTTATGCACAAATCGCACAGGAGCATGATCGTGCCAACATAAGCATGATCGTGCCAACATAGGCATGATCGTGCTTGCTCTTTTCTTCAAGATTTTCGGCTACTGACATTCCCATATGATGACACATGATCATGCCTATTGGAAGCATGGTCATGCACTGTAGAAAACTCCAAGACTTCACGTTTCTAGCATCTCTTTTCATTCCTACTTCGATTCCTTCTTCTTTGCTTCTTCTCTTAACACTCCAAACTCCATATTGATTCCGATTGTACATTTGAGTTCCAAAATGATCCTAAAATCGTATTAAACGCACAAACATACCCAAGTAGTGATCCTCATCATAAAATGAATAAAATACAATTATAAACGAGAATACCCACACAATTATAGGATGGAAGAGTGCATATATACCATGAAAATCAATACTATTTAGGCACTCATCAATAATCGACCCTCAAAAGCGGAGGGGACGCAAGCATTCTACATAAAGGGTGATCAACCACCCTAGAAAAACAAATACAAAGCCCCGTAACAGGGGCGTTATGGAATCCATCCCTACTCCGCCTATTCTTCCTCCTCCGCCCGCCTCTGGGCGACCATCTCCTGCATCTTCTTTAACTCGGGGGTAATATCAGCCTTGTGCTGGTCCGCCTCAGCCTGACGAGCGGGGTCATCGGAGCTCCGGAGGTTCCGGATTTTTCCCAAACTCTCGACCACTGAAGCTCCCATATCGCCACCCCCATAAACCTGAATCAAGACGTCGACCCAAATCCTAGTCTGGCGCTCGATCGCCCCATTCAGGTCGACTTTTGTCCGGGTCGCCTGGGTCTTCCACTGACCAGCATCAGCCTTGGCATCCTCTAGAAGCCTTGTAACCTGAGCATTGGCTTTGTTGGCCTCCTCAAGTTTACCTCTCATCTCCTCGAGGGAATGTTCCCTCTCAATCAGCAGTGACCTCCCCCCTTGAGATCAGCATTGGCCTTCTCCAGGTCAGCCCGGAGTTTCAACAGTTTAGTTTGGGCCTCCTCTCGAGCCTTGTTCTCAAGCTCGGCCTGCAGGTCCTGACACTGAAGAACCGACTGACGCCTCTGGGCCTCATCAACCCTAATCGCACCACATAGGAGAACATCCTCCTAAAAAAGAGAAACAGACTTGATCAACGTTGCCTTACATACAAAAGAAAGTCGGCCGTAAGAAGTCGCGAGATTACCTTCATAAGGCCGCTGGCCATATGCTTCAGAAGCATCGTCACCGCATCAGTTGACCCCACCTCAGAGGACACCTGCTCTATGTCCCGCTCATGGAAGAGATTGGGGAAGACGACCTCAGCAACCATGGTCTGTTCGGCCGGGGGAGCGTCCATGAAAGCGGGCATCTTGAGAGCATGACCTCGGAACTTTGCCTGCTCACCATGTACGCCTGACCAGTGAACTCATTGCTGTCCCTCCGGGTGGACCGCATCGCCACCATTTCATTGATGCTCTTCAAGCTCGGTGGAGAGAATGCGCCCTCAACGTCAGTCGTGGAAGAAGCAACACCCACCTTTTGGGCACCAACAGAAGGGGAAATTATCCCCCAGGAAGTGGCAGCAGGCTCGCTCATTGGAATCGACCCTCGACCCGTGGGGTCTGCCTTCTTCTTCTTCGAAAGGGATACCCTTTCGAGCAATGCTAAGATATCATCTCTCGACCTTTTGTTGGAGAAAGGGTCCCTCCCAGATGCAGTCTTGGGCAAGGAATCCTCTTTCCTCGACAAAGACCCGGCCTTCTTCGCCCCATAAATCATTGCCTTCTTCTTCGCCTTGGGAGGCTGCGAAAAAGGACATGACGAGAAATCATCAATATTGGTTGTAGGAAAGTCGACCAAAACAGAAGTACGAAGAATAAGGTCCTTACAGAAGCAAGAGCACTCTGGTTCCTGGCCATATCTTCTATTGCCCCAAGGAAGGCCACAGACATCGTTCCCGCCACCATCTGCTCCCCGTTCGGCATTTTCAACAACTCAACAAGGGCAGCCTTTGCGAGATAAAAAAGGAAAACGGGTCATTCAAAACTACAACTCATCAAGCAGACTTGAAGCAAAAGAAAACTGGAAACAAGGTCGCTATACCCTTGGACATGGTCGACCTAAAACCCACGAAGACCGGAAAAGCTTCTTGAGAAAACCAGGACTTCTCAATCTCCTAGTAAGGGGGGACACCAAGGACGCCACACATTTCCTCATCTCTATGAGTATGGCGGAAATACTCCACCGTTTTACGCTCAGCAGAAGACAGGGCCTTCAAAGCACTACGCTTCGGGCCAAATAATCTCCTGCCTACCTCCTCTTTATAGTCCTCCCTTCAAGGAGGACATTCTCCGTCCCACCCCTGCTCGCGGTGCAGAAACAGGAAGTGCTCCTTCCACATCGTGACATTGCTCAAAGCCCAACACATGGAAAAACCCTTCCGGGGGGACAAGAACCAGGTCCCTAATTTGGTTGGGGACACCCGGGTATACATATGCCTCAGCACGGTGTCTCTAACCACGAGATTATGGACATGGGCCGCGGCCGCCAGATCTATCAGCGACCTCCACGAGTTCGCCTGGAATTGGAAGTAGTGGATGCCCAGAAGGGTCGCTATCCTTATAATGAGTGGAAGGAGAGGAAACCTCAAACCCTCGTTAAGGACCCTCGTGGAAAAGGGAATGCTCTACGACGGAGCAGGATGGCACCCCTCTGTCTTACTCGGGCAAATGAAAGACATCCCCGGGGGCAAATCATAGCGCTCCGCCAACGAGTCGATGAAATCCATTGATCTCTCTGCAAAGATCGACCGTTTTTTATGGATACGAACGACATCGACCTTCTTAACTTACTTTGATTCCTCCTCCTCGGGCTCTCCCTCCCCGGAATCATGATCAAGCTCTGGCTCCCTATCCCTAAGATCGGTCGCTTCCGACTCCACTGGAAGCTCCGTGGTCAAGGCAGCATCCCTTTTGCTTGACCTCGACTTCTTCTTCTTCTTCTTCTTCTTCTTCTTCTTCTTCTTCTTCTTCTTCTTCTTCTTCTTCTTCTTCTTCTCTGAAGAATGAGGAATAGGGTCCTCCTCCTCCATCAACGAAGAGCCCTCAGAACCAATCTCACCCTTGCTTGACCTCGACTGACCTCGACTGACCTCGACTTCTTCTTCTTCTTCTTCTTCTTCTTCTTCTTCTTCTTCTTCTTCTTCTTCTTCTTCTTCTTCTTCTTCTTCTTCTTCTTCTTCTTCTTCTTCTTCTCTGAAGAATGAGGAATAGGGTCCTCCTCCTCCATCAACGAAGAGCCCTCGGAACCAATCTCACCCTCCTCCCGGGAACTGTGAGGAGCATCAACCTCGACTAGATCTGACATGACCGGCTCGGGCATAGCACCGAGCGACCTTGAGATACCCGCTGTTTGGTCAGTCGACCGGGCTATACGGTCGACTGTAGAATCAGGCAAGATACCTAAATTACTAGTCTGGCCCGCCATTTGTTTAGACAAGCACTGGTCTTTCTGCTCCCTGCAAAATAAGCAAGTGAGGCTGGTCAGAAATCACGACAGAAAGACAATGAAAGTACAGGAAAAGAACAATCAAAGGGCGAAGACATACTCCGTGATATGAGGGAAGAACAACCAATGCCATACTTGGTCGAAATCACTTAAGGGAGAGGGGCAGTCAAGACCTCCTTTGCCCGAACGACAAGTTCTTTTCAAGCGAGCCTTCAACATCTCGTCCTCGTCTCCCTGCAAGGGAAGGACAGAGCGTAAGGGTTCGACCCCGTCTAAAACAGGGATATCTCCCAACGCGACGCTCATCTGAAAGACATTCAAGACATCTTGCTTGAAGCCCCGTGGGATGTCGAGGTCTGGCAAGACCCTGGCGTACCAAGACTCCACCCGAAGCCGGAACGGGGTCACCCAATCTGGAAGAAGCAATCCATACGGGCTCGACTACTGGAAACCTGTACGAAGCTCAGAAAAGGGAAAACCTGGCGGAATCGGGGGAACCGGATCACTCGAAGAATGAGGGCAAGACTCCTCACACGAAGGACTAGGCTTCTGACTAGACGAATCCCAACCGGAATATTTTGGGAAAAAGGACCCCCTATCTCCAGGCCGGACCGCCTCAGGCGAGCCATCAGACCCCGACAATACATCTATGGGCGAAAACATCAACATGAAGAAAAAACAAATAAACACAGACAGAAAAATACCAAAAGAAGGACGTTATACCTTGTGTAAGGTAGAAGACGACTCAACGATGGTAGATCGAACAAACGATGACAAGCCAACTGAAGACTCACCAAAATCTCGGAAACCCACTTTTTCTCTCTAGAAAATCAAATGTCAGAAATGAAGAGAGGAAAGTGAGGCAAACGCTGACTATTTATAGACAAAGAAACCTAGAAAAACACGGATTCTGCATGACTGACAGGTGGACGGCCCAGCTATGTCCACCAACTACCCGTCCCGACAAAGGGCCCTTCCAAAAGGGAGATGGGTCTGAATCAGAAGCCCAACATGGAACTGTCCTATCAGCAGGCCGACCACATCTCAGTAGAACTCGACGAGAGCTTACCCTCCCTCTGCTAAGATGTGAGGGCAAAATGACATACCCAAAATACAGATGGTCGAGGAGTCGACCATTACTATTCCTTCAAAGCCACGGTCTTGGCTTAGAAAATGGTCAAGGCCCCTCCCAGCTCACGAAGCATCGACCTCCTATAACAAAAGGAGTCCCAAATCGACGATTCCCTCAAACACCACTCAACACCCCATTTAGACCCGAGAAGAACTACATCGACAAAAGATCGACTTTATGCCTACAGTACGCCCAAAATGGTCAACCTATGAAGAGTATCGACCTTGAAGGCCTCTAGAACATTGAGGTGACGCCAGCAAGTGTACTGAACGAATATTCCTTGAAAGATCCGGGTGATTGCCTTGGCGCCCACTCCTTCAAGGCTCAAGGACAACAGTGACGACATCAATTGTACTACCCCTCAGGGGGTCGTACCAAAGCTCAAGTGACCTCCCTTTTTAAATCGACTAAGAGAGGGACGTACTGAAGAGGGTACGTGGCTACTGTTCATTCGTCGAAGCTAGCCGACTTTTTCCCTATATATACTTGCACAAAATTCAAGGCCAAGGTAAGTTTTTCCATTCAGAGAACATTCACTCTGATTGACACAAACGAGAGAGGATATTCTGACAATCTGCTCTGACATTGCGTCCTTCAGGTTTAAACTCCATACATAATCATTCAATCAATCCCACGCCCCTAAATCGACCATCCTTACTCTTACCTTAAAGTACCTCACGTACTAATCACCATCTAACTTTACCATCGTAGGGGTCTTCTCGGTTCGACCCCCCAAGGTAGTTTACCTCTGCTCATCTTGTGCAGGTTCACTTGGTCGATCAGAAGCGTGGACAGCAAAACCGATCCTCGTATCGAGATCTTAGCATCTTCCCAGTGTTCGACCCCCCTCAAATCGGGCGAAACACCGGGAGAGAACTAGGTCTGTTGCCAAGAATAAGCAACATGTGAAACAAGTTTGGATGAAAAAAGACAGAGTTAAAAATGATTCTGAGAAAAGGGAGCCCAAGAAATGTGGGTTTCCTAAAACTAACAAGTAGCTCTCATTGCAGGCTAAGGTGAAAGAGAGCAAGCCATGGTATGTGGACACTGGCTTCTCAAGGCACATGACAGAAGAAAAATCTGTATTTCTTTCACTAACAGCCTATGAAGGTGGAAGTGTGACCTTTGGTGAACCAAACAGGTGAAGTGGTTAGTATAGGTAAGGTAGGTAAGTCACTGTCACATTCCATAGATGAAGTCTACTTGGTTGATGGTTTGAAGCATAATTTGTTGAGTGTCTCGCAACTATGTGATAAAGGGAACAATGTCCTATTCACTACTAATAGCTGCATAGTTGCGTTTCATAAGACAAATAATGTTGTGCTAGAGGGAAAGCGGTACAAAAATGTTTATAAAGTGGATGTAAATAAGCTTTCCAGTAACTCTCTAACATGTCTCAGTACTATTAAAACTGATGCCTCATTGTGGCATAGACGGTTTGGTCATGTAAGTCTCAATACCCTAAACAAGCTAGCATCACAGAACCTTGTCATTGGATTACCTAAGATCAAATTCAAAAGTGATGAGTTATGTGGTGTTTGTCCTAGAGGTAAACAGGTGAAGTCTTCTTTTAAGACAAAGAACATGGTAAGTACCTCACGACCCCTTGAGCTTCTACATATGGATCTTTGCGGTCCTATGAGAGTTCAAACTCGTGGAGGTAAAAATTATGTTTTTGTTATTGTAGATGACTATTCAAGATTCACATGGACCCTGTTGCTCATTTCTAAAGATGAAACCTTTGATGTGTTTGAAATCTTTGCTAACAGAATGCAGAAACAGGTTGGAGCATATATACTATCTCTAAGGTCTGATCATGGCACAGAGTTTGAAAATGACAAATTCATAAACTACTGTGCTGAACATGGCATTGATCACAACTTCTCTGCCCCAAGGACCCCACAATAGAATGGGGTAGTTGAAAGGAAGAACAGGACCTTGGAAGACATAGCTAGAACCCTGTTGCTAGCTAGTGATCTTCCTAGGAACATGTGGGGAGAAGCTGTCATCACAGCTTGTTATATCATAAATCGTGTCATGCTGGGGCCCATTCTGAGGAAGACACCCTATGAATTACTCAAAGGAAGAAAGCCTAACATTTCTCACTTTAGAGCTTTTGGTTGTAAGTGCTATGTACATAACAACGGAAAGACTAACCTGGGAAAGTTTGATGCTAGGAGTGATGAGGCTGTCTTAGTAGGCTATGCTCCACAAAGCAAAACTTACAGGGTCCTCAACAAGAGAACTCAGAAAGTTGAGGAAAGTGTTCATGTTGAGTTTGACGAATCTAATGCAAGTTTTGAGTCAATGTTGCAGGATAAAGAAAACTTCCCAATTGGCCTTGCACCAGAAAGGGAAGAAGAAGAAGAAGAAGAAGAAGAAGAAGAAGCCTCAGAAGAGATAGGTAATGCTGTGGAGGAAGAAACAGGGTCTTCGTCTCTAAGAGTCCACGCAATGGACTCAAGGGGAACGAATACTCCTGATGTAGGAACAACACCTACAGAGGAAGAAGATGATCATAATGAAAATTAAAATGAGGACCCTGTTCCCTCTCCACAAAGAGATGATCCAGAAACATCTGGTTTCAAGCCACGTTCTTGGAAACATCAGAGATCTCATCCCACGAATCAAATCATAAGTGATATAAACAAGGGGATTCAAATGAGAGCTTATGTGCAAAACTTTATGGCTTTTTCTGCTTTTCTATCCTATATTGAACCACATAATATTAATGAGGCTTTGCATGATGTTGATTGGATAACTGCAATGCAAGAGGAACTCAACCAGTTTGAAAGGAACAAGGTTTGGCACCTTGTTCCTAGGCCTCATAATAGGACCATCATTGGGACTAATGGGTGTTAAGGAACAAACTGGATGAGACAGGTACTGTGGTTAGAAACAATGCTAGAGTGGTTGTTCAAGGATACAATCAACAAGAGGGGATTGACTATGATGAGACATTTGCCCTTGTTGCTAGAATTGAGGCAATACGCATGCTGATAGAGTTTGCAACTCATATGGACTTCAAGTTGCAACAAATGGATGTCAAAAGTGTCTTTCTGAATGGGTACTTGAAAGAGGAAGTCTATGTGAAGCAACCCCCTGGTTTTGAAAGCAATGAGTCCCCTGACCATGTCTACAAACTTGACAAAGCATTGTATGGCTTGAAACAAGCTCCTAGAGCTTGGTATGAACATCTGTCAAAGTTCTTAATGGACAATGGCTATCAAAGGGGACAAGTTGATACAACCCTGTTCTTACGGGCTAAGGGGGAAAGTTTGTTAGTTTACAAATCTATGTTGATGATATAATTTTTGGTGCAATTAATCAATCTTTGTGCAGAGAATTCTCTGAGTTGATGATGAGTGAATTCGAAATGAGTATGATGGGTGAGCTTAATTTTTTCTTAGGCCTACAAATCAAACAAACTTCTGAAGGAACAATGATTCATCAACAGAAGTATGCTAGAGAGTTGATCAAGAAATATGGCATGAGAGATGCCAAGGTCTATGACACACCTGTTGCCATCAATGTCAAGCTTGACTTGGATGAAGCAGGTAAGAGTGTTGATCAAACAATATATAGAGGTATGATTGGTTCTTTATTGTACCTAACTAATAGTAGACCTGATATCATGTATAGTGTTGGCTTGTGTGCAAGGTTTCAAGCAAACCCCAAAGAGTCACATCTTAAACAAGTCAAACGTATCCTAAGGTACCTCAAGGGAACTGAAGACCTATGTCTTTGGTACCCTAGAGGTACTGGCATTGATTTAAATGGCTATGCTGACGCTGATTATGCAGGATACCTTGTAGACATGAAGAGCACATCAGGCATGACAACTTTCCTAGGGCCTTGCTTGATCTCT
This sequence comes from Tetragonia tetragonoides, assembly GCA_038025085.1. Taxonomy (NCBI): domain Eukaryota; kingdom Viridiplantae; phylum Streptophyta; class Magnoliopsida; order Caryophyllales; family Aizoaceae; genus Tetragonia; species Tetragonia tetragonoides. The sequence continues at coordinate 13,026,762 of CM076140.1, read as the reverse complement.
TGGGCCTCTAAAAAACAAAATTTTGTGGCCATGTGTACTGCTGAAGCTGAGTATGTGGCAGCAACTTCATGTTGTGCACAATTGTTGTGGGTAAGACAACAATTAAAGGATTTTGGAATATGATACAGGTTGTATGCCAATCTTGTGTGACAACACAAGTGCTATAAATATTTCCAAAAATCCAGTGCAACACTCAAGAACAAAGCACATTGATATTAGACGTCACTTTCTGAGAGACAATGCAAAGAAAGGATTCATTAAATTGAATTTTTGCAAGACGTAGGATTAATTGGAAGATCTTTTTACTAAACCATTGAGCAAAGAAAGGTATGAGAAACTTATACTAGAAATAGGCATGATCAAGATTACTTAGTTGTATGTGCACCCTGTTCCCTCGGTGATTGGCTAGAGTGTGTCTACATGTTTTATGTGTGTATATATGTGATTTGTGTGGCCTTTTAAGTTTTGTATGTCTATGCCAGCTCGTGTGCAGTAAAATGCATAACTGTATGACCTGAACTAAAGGACTCACTTTGATCTATAGATATATCCCTTATTGTCCTAAAAAATGTTGTTTTATAAACCTTGAGACCAATACATGGACCTTGTTCCCTCGGGAAAATCAGGCGTAATTAATTTTCGTACGTTTTCCTAATTATTAGAGGCGGTTGAGCTCTATCTTCTATAAATAGGGGCTAGACCATTGTTCTTCATCATCACTGCAAATCAGCTCCCAAAATTCTCTCTCTTCTTCCCGTTAATTCTTTCTCTCTCACAAAAATCCTTCCGTTATTTCTTTCTCTCTCAGATTTATTTCTCTTCTCCTCAAGATTTTTGAATTTTCTTCCCGTTAATTCAAAAATTGTTCCTAAAATCTCGTTTCTTTCTCTTCTCTCTTCTCTAAGCCCTTACTCAGGCTCTATAATATGGTGACTGGAACTCGATCATCTGCATCCAAGAAATCCTTAGCTGATAAATTGGTAGCTGAAAAATCACCTTCCACCACTCCCGTCAAATCCTCTACTCCTCTCACAACCCCTGAAATGCCTGTCAAATCTACAGCCAGCAAGAGACCTGGTTCTTCTAAGCCAGCTCAACCATCTCCACCTTCTTCACCAGAACCTCCCACTGATCCTTTGGTGGAAGAGAGTGCTACTCAAGAAAAGGTAGGGGCTGTTGTTTCTTCTGCCAAGAAGAAAGTAAAGAAGGGGACCTCCAAGCGAGCTAGCATTTCTGAGCTAGCTCAAGAAGTTGATGTGCTTTTGGAGGAAGGGGCTGCAATTGGGGCCAAATATGTAAAGGAGAAAGGAGAAAAAGGAAAGAAAAAGAAAGAGGGAGTTCGGAAATCAAAAGGAGAGTCTGAGGGAGAGAAAAAGGAGAGTGAGGGAGGAGAGAAGCCTGAAACAGAGAGCACTGCTGCTCAGAGGGAACAAGGACTTGCTGTGGAATCACATGTTCCCACAGCTGGTCCCAAGAAAGCCAAGAAGACAATTGTTGGGTCTTCCAAGAAACAGGGTCCTCACCTAAAGGACCCTGTCACAAAGACTGTTCCCACACCCCCTCCATCCAAGAAACGAAAGACCGTTGCTGAACGGGTCTTAGACGCACCCACTGAGACACCATTGCCAGACGTTGCTGAGGCTTCTTCCCGCCCTGCAAAAAGGAAGAAGTCCTTAGCATCAACGCCCTCTGCTGGCACCACTGTCAAGAAGAAGAAGATGAGCCAGGATGAAATTGACGCTAGGACTGCTCAAATCACGTCCAGAAATTGCATGCCAGGTAAAATTTGGTATCTAGACTGGATAAAGGATAATGGGATTAAGGAATTTGTTACCAATATTCTGTCTCAGGGGTGGGGTACTTATTTAACCACAAGGACCACTTTCCATTATGCTGTATTTAAGCAATTTTACTTAAATTGCTCTGTGAAGAATGGGGTGGTCAAAAGTGAAGTGTTTGGGGTCCCCTTTAAATTTAATGCTTGTGATTTAGGGAAAATCTTGGGGATCCCTTGTGAAGGTTTTGTTGAATGTGCTAGGGGTGGTGTCTGGCCTGAGTATGATGGCCTTGATCCCATAGTCATAGTGAGGAAGTACACTAGGGACATGGAGGTAGATGTGGCCAAGAGGGTCAAGGCTGTGGACCTTATTCCTATGCACAAGTTGCATTTTGCACTTGTGTTTAGGACCCTGGTCCCTAAAGAGGAAGCCATGGAGTATTGCTCAGCCTATGACATGAGCCTCATGGATTTGATTGAGAGGAGAGCCAAGGTGAATCTCCCTGCTGTTATAATTCACCATATTGCTTACGTCCTCAGTGCAAAGAAAATCACCCATTATCTGCCTTATGGGTATGCTCTCACCTTGGTCTTCAAGCACTTTGGGGTGCCTCTCTCTGCTGGGACATCACCTACGACTGTGAATGAGGCGGGTAAGAAGTATTTGAAGCAAACTTGTTCAAGTTTGACGAGGACCAGGAAGAAGATGAGGTTTATTCTGAGGGGGAACAGGGCCCAGAGGCTGTTTCTATGGAAGGGGCCAGCATCAGCAAATCTGCCATGTTCACTACCCTGCAACTTGTTGAGGCCAAGCTCAATGTTGTGACCTCTAAGCAAGCCTCTCTGGCTCAAAGGGTTGCTGATCTTACTGATGTTGTGACCAAGGCTGATGAGGCTCATCAGAGAAGGCATGATGAGCTTGTCAAGATGCTGAAGGATGGGTCTGAGGTTGAGACTGTTTCTAATGCTGATGACACTGCTGCTGACAACCCCAACTCATCAGACCCTGTTCTTTAAGCCTGTTTCCTCTCTTTTCTTTACTTTTTTCTTTTCTCTCTAGACGTTGTTTATCCTGTAACAATGTCTTCTTTTTGTGACTGTGATATATAAAATTGGTCCTTTTGGTTTATATGATTTGACTTTCTGGATGGCCTATATCAATAGATTGCTAGGTTTGAGCTACTAATTCTTGCATTTGTTTGCATACACTTAAACCCTGGAGGTAGTGATGGTTATGACATACTTGCTAAATTCTGGCTTAACTTATCTCTAATTGCATGTTTAACAAATGTCCATGACACTTTTTGATGATGCCAAAAGGGGGAAGAATGGTGTGCCTATGATTAAGTCTGATATGATCATGTTTAGGTTCAGTTTAGTTTAATTCTCGTACATTGTTAACCTATTCACTATGGATAGGTAGCACACAAATTTTTGATTTCTGCTCTAATGGTTTCTGGTTTGAATTGTGTTTCTTCTGCCTACTCTGATTCTCTAAAGTCTTGAATTTGCAACTTTGATTGCAAAAGTTCTCTCTGCAAAAGTCTCAATGTGATGGATGATAATGTTAAGCTGACGTTCTTGAAACTAAAGCTGTGAAACCTGTTTCTACTTACCCTGGTTCTTTTGGTTGGTTCACAGCAATGGTAAGTTAAGGTAAGCGCTTGAGTTAGTTTGGATTTATTGTAATTAGTATCAAGCTCAGATAAGCACACTAGTTTGTCATCATCAAAAAGGGGGAATTTGTTGGGTTCCTGGTTTTGATAATAACAAACATAGTGTCCTTATCTTTGTGTAAACTAACTATGATGACAGGTTTACTTAAGGATGCAAGAAGTTGTAATGCTCAAAGCTTGATTGCTCATGAAGATGCTTGGATCCTCACAAGACATGAAGACTATGTAATGTAGTTAAGTGCATTTGTCATTAGTCTTTATGTACCATGCTTGACAAGTCAGCAAGAGTCTAAGTTGATCATGACAAGGGAACAAGGTTGTAGGACTGGGTGCATGCGTCTATGAGTAAAGGAAACATTCTTGTGAACCCTGTTCTCCATGACCAGCACTGAAGCTTGAAGGAACCAAAGGGGAACAACGAGTTGGACCCTGTTTCTTCTAGCTGTGTGTATGGACGAGTTTGCATAATATCGTATTTATTATTTCAATGAATATTTGTGTATTATCTTTTTAGATCTTCACACAAATATTTTTCTGAAAAAATATAAATTATTTTGGAAAAATGAATATTGCAAAATCGTGTTTTAAACAGAAAAGTATTTTATTTTGAAAAGATATTATCTTGGAAAAGTATTTTACTTAATGGCCAAGTTTATATTGTTTAGGTAAGTGAATTTTTTTTGGAATATTTCTAATTATCTTTTAGATATTATATTCTGATAAATCACTTGCTAGTTTGTCAAGATTTTCTGTTAAGGTATTTGGACGGTTTTAATGATATAGGTTGAGTTAAGGAAAGGTCTTTGATCTTTACTTAAACTCTATCCTATCTTTTTTGGTAAATCTTATCTTTTATATATTCTGAAGAGATTTAACCTAATTGGACTGAGCTTTTAGGCTTGCCTATATAAGGCGCCTGATAGGCTCAGTTGTAGGGTTAAGCTTTGCGTGCATTATTGAGATCAGAATCATTTGTGCAATGTATTAAATCGTCCAAATCAGATACGTCATGTGCTCACAAGAACAACATTGAACCCTGTTCCCTGTCCTTGTCAGTTTGAGTCTTGCTTAGATTGGTCATTGCATAATAGGTTTTTCTGTGGTCTTATTTTGCTTAGTATTGAAGCGTGTTATAGGACAAACAATGTGGAAATCTGTAGTAGCTCTAGCTTAGTAACAAGCGTAGAGTTTCCCTCAGGTCAGTGTGTGACTTGGAGGGATTGGCAACACATCAGTAACGGTGTGTGGTGTTGTTAGGGTACTATATGTAACGTATCCTGTTTTGACTCTGGTTGTAAGAGAAGCAATGTGACAAAATTTCAAGTAACTGGGTCGTGGTTTTTACTCCTATTTAGCCTAGGAGGTTTTCCACGTGAAAAAAGCCTTGTGTTATTTACATTCAGTCTTTTACTTTCTGTTCAGTTCACTGAATAGGAACAACGTCCACAACGTTGTTCTCTACATTGTTCTAAAGTCATAAAAACGCAAGAAAATGGAGTCACTCTATTCACCCCCCTCTAGAGTAACTTAGGTACTCTTCAACATCAGTGGTCAATATTAATTGATACTAATTCTAGAGCAGAGCTACATCAAATCCCATGGTAAATTTATTTTCAGCAAAGGTGGTACGTCGTACAAGATTAAAAAAATGGAACAACGATCTCTCAAGGCTTACCAATGCTTTACATGGAGGAGGATTGGTGTACATGCACACTGTTGGGTTCCTGGTTTTGATGATAACAAACGTAGTGTTCTTATCTTTGTGTAAACTAACTATGATGGCAGGTTTACTAAAGGATGCAAGAAGTTATAATGCTCAAAGCATGATTGCTCATGAAGATGCTTGGATCCTCACAAGACATGAAGACTATGTAATGTAGTTAAGTGCATTTGTCATTAGTCTTTATGTATTATGCTTGACTAGTTAGCAAGAGTCTAAGTTGATCATGACAAGGGAACAAGGTTGTAGGACCGAGTGCATACGTCTATGAGTACAGCGGAGCATTCTTGTGAGCCCTGTTCTCTATGAACAGCACTGAAGCTTGAAGGAACCAAAGGGGAACAACGAGTTGGACCCTGTTCCTTCTAGCTGTGTATCTGGACGAGTTTGCATAATATCGTATTTATTATTTCTACGAATATTTGTGTATTATCTTTTTATACATTCACACAAATATTCTTCTAAAAAAATATAAATTATTTTGGAAAAATGAATATTGCAAAATCGTGTTTTAAACAGAAAAGTATTTTATTTTGAAAAGATATTATCTTGGAAAAGTATTTTACTTAATGGCCAAGTTTATATTGTTTAAGGTAAGTGAATTATCTTTTGGAATATTTCTTATTATCTTTTAGAGAGTATATATTCTGATAAATCACTTGCTACCTGGCCAAGATTTTCTGTTAAGGTATTTGGACGGTTTTCATAGTATAGGACGAGTTAAGGAAAGATATTTGATCTTTACTTAAACTCTATCCTATCTTTTGAGAAGATCTTATCTTTTATATTCTGAAGAGATTTAACCTAATTGGACTGAGCTTTTAGGCCTGCCTATATAAGGCGCCAGATAGGCTCAGTTAAAGGATTAAGTTTTGCGTGCATTATTGAGATCAGAATCATTTGTGCAAAGTGCTAAATCGTCCATACCAGATACGTGTTGTACTCACAAGAACAACCTTGAACCCTTTTCCCTGTTGTAGACGCCAAAAAAGCGCCTTCAGATTTCTCCGCAAAAGCCCAATGATGAAAGGAGTAATTTATAAACTTGAACGCTATTTTTGCTTTAGTAGTTATGATAAGGTCTCAGGTTTTTCCTCTAAACACTCCTTTATTCCAATCCCATTCAAAATCCCCGTTCAAGAGCTTTCCAACGACGCGTCTCATGCCTCTTTCCGACTCCCGGTCGCCAAGTTGCGATTTAGGGGTAGAACCGTCTTTTACCATCCAAGGGTAAAACGGTATTTTCATATTTTTCGGAATAGTAAAGTTTCTCCAAAAAATAAAAATAGACTTGATGTCGTCATTATGACGACATCCAGCTGACAGCCGTCAGTGGCCCTGGGATAAATCAATGGGCTGCTAGCGGCGCTGACAAAATTCCCAGGGCCGCTCCTTGCTGCTGGCCCGACTCATTTTTCAAGCTCAATTCGGATTTTCAGCTCATTTTCGACCGTCCAACCCTACTTCCCAACGCCTATAAATACAACCCTCCACCCTCAGTTCAAAACACACAGTCTACAGTTGACACCCTCTATTCTCAGTAGTATTGACTCTGAGCTTCTCCCTCTTTCTTCTAAAAACTTAAGATTTTGCCTTTTACTATTTTTGTCAAATATAGCCTACAGTTCAGGTACAAATTCCTGAGGGCTCAAATTAAATTAATTGCTTAATTGTTTATTTTCTAGTAGTCATAATGTAGATATCATGCTAGAATAGTGTTTTATTGCTTCCTAAATATTGTCTGTATAGCCGTTGTGCTACTCAACTTGTCAAACCGAATGCATGTCTAAGTAAGGGTTAATAATAAATGTTGTGATGCTTGTGATAAACCAGTTAATAGTCTAAGTCTAGGTTGTTAATCCAGTTTTGCAGGGGAATTATGTCTTTAAATTATTAAGCAAACTTGAGTTAGTAGAGGGCGTCATAAAACGGGCGAGTTGGGTGCCTAACACCTTCTCACCTCGTACCTTTTCCCCAAAACCCTTTATTCTTGGGTACTCATATGTTCTATATGAGCGGGAGTCTTTCTAAAAACATAATTAGTTCACTTATCGCGCTATTGGGTTGTCCCTTCGATTTGTCCCTTCGATAAAACGCCGATAGCAGATTTGTAACCTCTTTCATGGTTTTTATTTAATTCAAGTCTTTACAAAATCTTTTCTAACTCGATGGTCCCTTGAACTTATCTAGACCCCCAACTTACAAATTTTCTATAAGGACGCACTCCATGGAAATCAATACTATATAAAGGATTGGACGAAAATCCCGAGTCCTTAAAGTGTCGACTCAACTGGGGATTTATTTAAGAGGGTGAGACTCGAAAGTCAAGTTTGCTTAATTATTTAATAACTATGTTCCATATTTTTCCATCATTTGCATCATTTGCATGTGCTTAGGCACAATTTTGACCCTTATCGACCCTCGAGGAAGTTTGTGTCGAACTCGTAGACAACCCGTATATCTAAAGGAATATACAGTTGTCCAATCGTGCAAATCGACGCTTCCTTACCCATGACTCATCAATCCTTGTTGATGAAAAGAATTACAAATTATGTGTCGACCATCCGCCGAACGGAAATTGTAAAATTTATCGTGGTAACCTCACAGGAGCCAAAAGCCTCTAGCCCACATTCGTACATTCGCTTGCTTGTTGTGCATGTATTGTTATAATGCCCGTTTAATCACATGTTTGCCTATAGTTATGTCGTTGTAATGTTTGCCTGAATGTATGAATATTGTGATTATGTGCCAACATGTACCTACGTGCTAGGAGTCTTTTCTTTTATTTTTAGCTAGTTCCTAATGCCCGAAGATGGTGCGAGAATTCAAATTCAATGAACACCCATTATTTTCCCGATGATATATTCTAAAAAGTCATGAACAATTTCCTAGCAAAAAAAAAAAGAGTCAGTCTTTCGATTTTCCCTCTCCCTTTTTTCCATTTCTTTATTTTCCTTTTTCTTTTGATGTAATTAAGATTCAGTCTCCAAAAAAAAAAAAAAAAAAAAAAAAAGGAAAAATCAGAAGAAAAAAAATCGGCAAAAAAAAAAACCGCCGAAAATTTGAAAAAAAAAAAAGGGGGGGGGGGCCGAAATTCTTTTATTTTATTTTTATCCCATTTTTTATTTTCTTTGAGTCTAGAAAAAAAAAATAAAAATAGGATAGTCCATCTTTTTTTTTTTTTTTTTTTTGTTATTTCCGTTCATTGACTTTACTTCCTTTAATATTAGGGAAATATTTGAGCATTTAGGCTTAAGGACCTTTTTTTTCTAGGACAATGTGTTTTTCTACGTGTGGGTCTACTTTTTCTTAGATGAGAGTCTCATGGTCTTTTTCATGTTACTAAGTGCTCTGTGCTTCCTATTCAGGATAGGGGGTCCAAAGAAGAAAGGAAACCTTGAGAAAAGTTGAGCTCGGCCTTCGGCGAGGCTGGTTCGTCTGCAACCGTCTACACCACCAGGTTCTCATTTACCTCCACCACAAACAGCCTCACCATCCATAAATTCACCATCACTACATACCTTTTTCTCCACACCTATCACCCCTCCCGACTTCACAATGCCAAAGACTATTGATGAGAGACTGGATGAGCTCATGAGCGAGCTAGAAAGGGTACGACTCAAGGTTGAGGATATAGAGAGGAAAAGAGAAGAAGAAGCAAGGATCCCTTCCGATTCTGATTCTGAGGAAGAGGGGCCAAATGCCATGCTAGCCAAGATCACCTCCGTGCTCAAGAGTAGCGGCCTGATTTCCAGCTACAGTGCCAATGTAGGAAAGTTCGACACTAAGATCAAGGGCAAACTTCCGGCCAAATTCTCTATGCCTGAAGTACCCACCTTCACTGGAGTCGACAATCCGCAAGATCACCTGAAATCCTTCACTACTGCAATGGCTCTAAGGGGAGTCAATAAGAAACTCGATGCCCATCTGTTTCCCCAGACCCTTGATACACATGCTCGACGGTGGTTCTACACCCTGGATCTGGAAAGTTACCCAACCTGGTCCGATTTTACCACGGTCTTCCTGGCTTGGTATAAGGACAATGCTACACTCCCCATCACTTTAAGAGAGCTCGAAATCACCACTCAGGAGAAGAACGAGGGATTCACTAGGTTCCTCCATCGATGGAAGTCTAAGATAGCTAAAATGGTGGAAAGGTTCTCTGAAACTGAACAAATTAGGCATTTCATTAAGAACCTGCAACTAGCCTATAAGAACCACCTTCAATATCAGGCCATTGACTCATACCAGCGTCTTTATGACGTTGGCATCCTCATTGAAGATGATCTCAACAAGAACAAAGACCAAGCCACCCCTTAAGCCCTTCACTTATGGGAGAGACAAGAGGACCACTACTGGAGCCTCTTCCGGCGCTCAGGTTAATGAGGTAGCCGCTGTGAATACCTTTGCTGAAAGGAAGCCACCAAGTGAGTTTACCCCTCTCGGTATGACCTTGTCACATGCTCTTGAAATAATGATCAAGAATAATCTGCTGCAGCCTATCGGACCTACTCCAGAACCAAATATCAATGGTCGTAACTGGAAAGAGGGCGAATACTGCAAGTACCATCAAGGAAAAGGGTATGACACTGACAATTGTTGGGCTCTTAAACATGCTATCCAAGATAGAATTGAGAACGGTACCATACCCTTACCAAAACCTGGTCAAGCACCCAGCAACTCAAACAACCCCTTAGGTGCAATCCTGCATATTAGTATTGAAGATGCCTTAGGACTCGAGATTGCCGGAATATGGGACAGTGACGAGGAAGACGTATGGGAGGTCCAAACCAAATCTCCTGTAGACGTGGCCCATTTGACCCGTTCTGGTCGTCATTATAGGCCACCAAACATTTACAATGATAGGGTCCAACCTCCAGCTGAAGAAGAAGTCGAAGAAGTTCCTGCAAAAGATAAAGAATCTCCTATCGCAGGACAGCTCAAAAGAATCAAAGCCGATATCTCCATTTGGCAACTCCTAGCCTCGTCCTATGAACATCGACATGCCATTTTGGAGGCCTTGTCAAAAGTTTCAGTATCACAGGATATGAGGCCTGACGAATTGGTTAGTTTCTTGGTAGGGGATAAACCTCAACCGGCCATTACCTTCTCTGACAGCGAGTTACCTTCCGAAGGATCCTCCCACAATAATGCCATATACTTGACTGTATTCGCCATGGGAAAGTATGTGCCTATGACCCTGGTGGACAATGGATATGCCGTTAATGTATGCCCATTGAGAACCGCAGCAAAATTGGGCATTGATATCAAGAATTTGGCTCACTCAGCACAAGGCCTACGTGCTTATGACAACTCTAGTCGAAAGGTCCTTGGCACCATAACCATGAACGTCACCTCCGGGGCTATAGAGAAAATGGTCCAATTTTACGTCATGGATATTCCGGCCACTTTCAACTTGTTATTGGGGCGACCTTGGCTCCATGGTTTAAATGCTGTAGCCTCTACCCTCCATCAGAAAGTCAAGATGATGCTAGAAGGAGAAATTGTGGAAATCGAAGCCAATCCTATCAAAGCCACCATTGATAAGGCTCCTATCTTAGAAATAGAACATGATAGTGAAGACAATGACCTTTGGGGATTCTCTCCCGAAGAAGTGGCCCTTATAGAAGAAGACACCAAGTCTTACACCTCCGCTGGTTCTGAAGAGTTCGAAACGTACCTTCCTGAATAAATAGGAGAACCTGATGAGTTCGAAGACATAAAAGAAACCATCGAAGGGATTTCTATCTATGTGGCACACCACCACAACGCAATTCGGCAAATGAAGGAGAAAATTACTTCACTGGACCGACCTACAGATTGTAACATTGTTTTAGAAAAAGGGGAAGCTTGTTTCCAACAGGATGAGATGTTTGGCCAGATGGTCAAGTATGGATACGCTCATCCGAGAAGACCTACTTCTCAAATTCTTCCAAGGGACGGGAATCCCTATCTTCGGTGTATATATTGTGAAGCCAATGAACATCATACCAACCAGAGCAGGCGCCTAAAAAGGGGGATCACCTCCTTCATCGATCGAGGAACCATCTGGTCTCCCAGTACGTGGGCTAGGAAAGGATGGAGATGCTTCGACCAGAAATAGTACGCTCCACTGAACGCCCCCATTGGGAACGTTATGAATGTCCTCATATGGAGAGGAGACCTTAAGCCCGTCTTCCCCACAGACAACCTCCAAGAGATAAAAAAAGATAAAGATTTCTATAGCCGCTATCATCGAGTCTTCGGCCACTACACGGACGACTGTGTCCGCCTGAAGGATGATATACAGAAAATCATAGACAGTGGGGAGATCCCGCCACCTCTAAAAGAAGAGGAAGAAGCCTGTAATTAGTTGGTTACCCGCAGGAGCTAGAGGAACCGAGTCTGAGTCCCCAAGTTTTGTCGGGTTAGGATCTTAACTAAATATGTAGGTTGAGTCTTGAATGGGGAATGTTCCCTCTTTTACTTTTCTTTCTAAGTCTAGTTTCGTTATGACGGGAATTAGAGACCCTCTTCTCTAAAGTCATGTGTGTTTATCTCTTTTTGCAAATCAAGAAAAATTCCTCTTGCTCATTTCTTCCCTTGTTTAGCTATTGATAATCCAATGAACACAAAGTTGCACAAATCATTAACTAACCAATTTAACCAATGTAAGTAAAATTTGCAAAGCAAGAATGCAGATTTTCACTTTTACAGGAATTTGAGTAGCTGAACTCTCTCAACAATGCCGCTCCACAAGAAGAAGCGAGCCAGCCTTTTGCAACAACCTCGACACAGAAATGACCCTGGCTCCAATCGAAGAAGATCCTTGGTACCAAGACGTCTTCAACTACATCACCAAAGGAATATACCCTCAAGACGCACCACTAAGAGTTCAACGGGCCATCCGTCTCTTAGAAGCGCAATACATAGAATACAAGGGGGTTCTGTACAAAAAGTCCCACAACGGCGTCAACCTCAGATGCGTGAATTCCGAAGAAGCCGCAGAGATTATGGACGAGGTACACAATGGTGTGTGCGGGCCACACATGAATGGTCGAATGCTCTCTAAAAAGGTCCTACGATTGGGGTACTATTGGACCACTATGGAAAGGGATTGCTACGACTATGTCAAGAAGTGCAAGAAGTACCAAATATATGCCAACCTGCAGCATATGCCACCCTCAATGCTCCACAACTTCACATCCCCCTGGCCGTTTTCCGCATGGGGAATAGATATCATTGGTAAGATCACCCTAAAGGGCTCGGGAGGACATGAATACATCCTAGTAGCCATAGACTATTTTACCAAATGGGTCGAAGCCCAATCCTATGCCGTCCTTACCTCCAAACAAGTGTCCAAATTCATAAGGAACAACATCATTTGCTGGTACGACGTTCCGCATGAAATCATCATCAGTGACCATAGATCCCACTTCAAAGCCGAAACAGCCACCCTCCTCAAAAACTACAAAATCCAGCACCACAAATTATCCCCTTACCGTCCCGAAACCAATGGCGCAGTAGAAGCCGCCAACAAAAACCTCAAGACTATCATTGAAAAGATGATAGAAAACGACAAAGATTGGCCCATCAAACTCCCATTTGCCCTTTGGGGATACAGGGCATCCATAAGATCCTCTACGGGAGCAACACCTTATTCCCTAGTCTACGGAATGGAAGCAGTTCTACCCATATAAGTCCAACTACCCTCCATGCGCATAGCCCTAGAGGGTGAAATTCCTGAAACCCAATGGTTACAAGCCCGCTACGAAAAACTCATGTTCACGGATGAAAGACGCCTACGGGCCCTAGACCATTCCCACATGTACCAGCAACGCATGGCAAGAGCATTCAACAAAAAGGTCCGACCTTGGAATTTAAAAGAAGGGGACTTAGTTTGGAAGGAACTACGTGCCCCAGTTACCGACCCCACAGGCAAATTTCGACCAAGCTGGTCCGGTCCGTTCATCATCAAAGACATTTTGTCAAGAGGCGCAGTCAGACTCATGGATATTGATGGCATCGAGTTCAGTCAGCTCACCAATATGAATCAATTGAAGAAGTGCTGCGTCTAAAAAAAATTAATTAAAAAAAGAAAAAGAAAAGACGTACACAGTTTGAACGAACTACGCTGGCCTGATTCCACACTGGATACGTAGGTAACCCTTTTAAGGGGCCCGACCAAAATCAATCCAAAATTCCATTCAACTCATTCAAAAAGGGATAATCTTTATTCAAACTAAACGAATAAGCTTAAGTTGCAAAAAATTAAACTCACTAAAAAAAAAAAGTGCAACTACGAGGGTTTAAGCTAAACAAATTCTTATTACTTTTTTTTAAAACTAGACTTGCTTTCTAAGAAAACTACTTTAATCCTTATTCCCCTTAGAAGGCTTCGTTGAAGAGTTCTTCTTTGAAGGACCCTGGCTTGAGGACGACCTATGATCGCTCCCTTGAGCTAGGGGCTTGCCTCTTTTCAGTACATGATAGCCTCCCACTTGAGGCCTTTCCTTTCTTTTTTTGCTTCCTGTTTTTGAGTCATACTTAGGCTTTAGCTGGTCCCACTCCTCATGACGAAGGGCTCGTCTCGCTTCTCCATCATTGCAGGAAAGCCAGTTCAGATAGGTCTCAGAAACTTGAGTTGGAGCAATCACCCGAGGTACAGTCTAGCGGTCCCGGCTACGCCAATACTTTCCCCAATCCATAGCAAATTCAGTGGTCAAAGCTACGATAGTAGGTCTCGTAGTTTCTTGATGAGGGATAACCTGCTTCAACCCGTATTGCCTTATGACCCTAGAGGGGAAGAAGAAAGTAGTCCTGTACAAACCCAGTATGGTAGTATGAGGAACCAAATTGTCACAAGCCACTAAGGAAGTCAAGCTCCACCAAGACACATGCCAACGGATAACAGGTCATGCATAGAAAAAGGCATCCCATTCAGCAAGGGACTTTTTTCAGAATATAGCCTTTTTCTAACCAAGAAACTAGCAGCGGTATAGGTTTTCTTTGACCAAGCCCGAGGAACACGAGCTATCATATTCTCTGGTGACTCAATTAGCCTCAGATGCTCACATAACCAAATTTGAAGCAGCAGAGGGCTGCCAGAAAAAGCTTCGTGAGGAGAAATTTTCAACCTGTCGAGCCCAATAATAGTTTTCCCTACAACCAGATGCAAGGGAGAATGCCCCTCAACCATTTGATTAACCACTCGCAGCAACGAGGCTCTACCCAAGTTAGGCGACTCTGCATTAGCAAACCATAGGCGGTTTAACAGGCAAAGTACAAAAGCCTGTCGACGACAATGCCTGAATATTGCATCCTTTTCAAAAGAAATAGCAAACTTTTCGCAGAGTTGAACCAAGTCCACATCGACACCAAGAATCATACTTTTGGCTTCTGCAGATGACAAACCGAAGGATTTCTTATACTAATCCCTAAAACCATCCCTCAAATAAGGCACAGCTGGGGAAAAACATCAGGCATATTAGTGATCGCAACAAATTCTTCAACTAAAGGGCATAATTCAGAGTTACCAAAACAGAAGACATGCAAATCGGGGTCCCAATAATTCAAAGCAGATCGAAGAAGGGGCCACAATAGTTTGGTTAGTCTTAAGGTCAGCAAGGTAGAAACATGGAACGGAGCCAATTCAAGTTTGTCTTCTATGGTTAGATTTTTACACCAGGCATCGAACAGATTTTCAAAGGATTTCACCATGGTAGAAGATTTGGGAAATTTGGGAGAGCTAAGGTCTGAAAAGTGATACAACATCAAGTATCCCGTAAATCCTATTTATAGGCAAAAACGCGGGCCAAAGAAGTTAGAAATCCACAAAAAAGCCCAAGCCAGAGCCGTCAGTGACTCTGGTCAGGGCAGCTAGCGGCCTCAGCCTGCAGCCCAGCGGCCCTGACCCTTGCCCGGTCCGATTCTTTCCTTTCGCTCCGGCCCGCCCCATTGATCCAGTCAGCCTGATTTAAGCCCAGTTTTTATACGCGCCCTGAATTACAAAGCCCGAGACTCTCTTAGTTTTATCTTTTCAATTTTTCTTTTTTATTATTTTTCCATTTTTTTAAGGGGTATAATATGTGTAATTTTTGCTTTTTCTTGCAATTTTTTTACCTTTTTCTTTATTTTATTCCCTAAAATTATGGCTTTTTCCTACTGCATAACACATTGCATACTTAGAGATCAAACAGTCATAATCGAGTCATCATATCATACATATCATAAAGGTGCATAAAAACAGGAGTTCAAAATCCCAAGGTCAATGAGATCCAACACCGCTCACCTAGAGTTGTCATCACCGTTGCTGTCAGCCTCATCATCAACGGACAACCCCTGAGCATAGTTCCCAGTCGAATAATGGAGAGAAGAGCTATAAATGGGCCTGCTGTTGTCGGGCCTCATGTCCCGCCTATCATATGCTGGTGTGCGCATAGAGGTACCTGCCGAAAACCCCGCGGCAAAAAAGCTCTCTGTGGCCTGGCTGGCGAAATCCATAGCCACATCCTGATGCAAAGGCCCAGTATGAGGCACATCCCATCCAGGGGCGTTCGCCCAACCTCCAGCAATGGGGGTAACAACGGGTCTGCTATCAAGAGAAGGCTGGAAACCCACAGGGGAGAACATCTCGGGAACGTATGGCACAGAAGGTCCGGGCGCCTTATCAACAGGAGGCCTGGTCACAACTATAGGAGGTGAACGAGCAACAGACGGTCTGCTCGCCGAAGAGGCCCTCGCAGCAGAAGAATGTCGAGGTCCCACTGAAGATGAAGACTGGGACATCTGCAGACAATCAAGATCGAGGTGTTAAGTTAAGCACTTCACTTAGCTAAACGAAGGATAAAAGTCTACTTACATCAACCATCCGAGACCGAGAACTCTTCCCCTTGCCCATCACCCGGCCATAGCCTTTCTTCAACAGGTGAATGAGCTTGAAGATCTGAAAGGTCTGCTCCCGATTCAACTGCAAAAGAAGCAACACAAACACAAGAGATAGATTCAGCACTCAAAAGCAAACACAAATACAAGAAGGGATAAAAAGGAGCTTACCCCCGTACAACCATCAGGCAAGGGCAAGCCCTCCACAGCCTCTCCGTCAGCCATATGAAGAGGGAACTCCTCTACTATGCGTCCCCCACACTCCCCAATGTACCTCACCTCATTGGTCGGCAAGGTCACGCTTGGGGGCTGACCCCGAACTCTAGAATGGGACCTCCTGGGACCCTGAGGAGCTAGACGATCCGCCTGCGAGACACAAGAAGTCAGTATATCACACATACAGCTAAAAAAGATGCAGATAAATTTCTGGAAAATTTCCACTTTGGTGCCCTGACATATTGCATAATCATTTTTTAGTGACCTGTGTTTTTCATATTTTCACTTTGGTTACCTGAGTTAATTATTTTTATTTCACATTAGTAGTTTCCGTCACCTCTGTTTATTTTTCCGTCAAAAAAGGGGACAACAAAAGCATTTTATTATTTTTGAGGGTGTAATTAGTCATTTTCTTCTTCATCCCCATCTTCGTCACTAGTGCCGGTTGGAAGCTTGGCCACGATCAACTGCAATTCCCTTCAATTGAACAATTTGGCCTGCAAACTTTAGAAGACTTGGTTATTCTTCCTCTTCTTCACACTTCAACAGCCCAAAACCCACTTTCACCATCTCCACCACCACCCACCACCTCTGCCATTCACCTTCATTTTCTCTCTCCATTTCACCCACCAGTCTACCACCCCACCACCACACCAGAATTTCGGCCCCCACTACTTCGACCGCCCTGCCACCAACCCCCCGACCCACCATCTTCCCGAGACCACCACCCCACAAAACTACCACCGCCATCTCCCGTCACTCTCAATAACCACGGCCCTCTCTCACCACGACCACAAACGGAGATAAGGATGAGAGGGAAATCACAGGTGCATGATTTGATGGTGTGGATATTGAGGAGCAAAACAATAACCAACTCTGGCCAAATAATGGGTCATATCAAGCGCCAATCTAAATATATTCATTTTGACGAATTTCGATCGATCAATCAAAACCCACAATTTTTTTAATAAATTTATCTAGCCACTGTTTTTGAGCGAAGAGGTGAAGAGAGAGAGACAGTTGAAGAGGAACTGGTGTAGATGAAAGTGAGTTGATGGTGGTTGGAATTGTGGTGGCCGGTGGAGTAGCTTCTGAGGTTGTTAAAATGGAGGTGGATGTAAATGTTTTTTGAGTTTTGGAAGAAAGATGGGCAACTCTCACATTAGTGGGGTAGTTTGGTAATTGAACATGTGCTTTAGACTTATAAGTGGCCACGTCACCAAATTAACAGAAAATTTTAACGGAACTAACGAAAACACTCAAAGTGAAACTTTTTCTAACATCTCAGGTAACCAATGTGAAAATATTAAAAACACGGGTAACTAAAAAATGATTATGCAATACGTCAGGACACCAAAGTGAAAATTTTCCTAAATTTCTTATCTCAGAAGTGACGTCCAGCATCAGACGATCCAAGCATTAAGCCAAGTACATGGCCGTGCGGTCCAAGCCAACAGCCTCCGGCATAAGAAACTCCGTGGCCGCAGTACCACGAGCCACGACCCCCAAGTCCCGCACGCTTAGACCGAGCAGGTAGAACATGGTCAAGGGAGGATCCTTCGGAACCAGATGGCTACCCAAGGTGGGATAAACCAGTCGAGTCAAACGGTCCCCCAAGTACCACACAAAGTCGAATGGCCCCTCGAAGACCACCCGCAAGGAGGACACCCTGAAAGGACTTCATGGTGATGTGAGGCGGGACCCCAGGAATATCATCAAAAGAAGACCACGACACATGCAGGTTACCAGTTCAAAAGTTTATTCACACAAAATGGACCAGCAAAAAAATGTACAAGTCAACAACAACACACCATAGAAGCAGCATGGCTCTCAAAGATAGCCCGAAAATGCTCCAAAGAGGTAAACGAGTGGTTATCCCTACCAATCCACCATGAACCTAGTAGGAACATCCTCAAACCAGGATGGTGAGGACCGAAGGCCGGAAAATACTCAAAGAACCACAGCTACCATACAAGCAAGAAAGTAAGTTCCAAGTCCAAAAGCATGCACGTACAAAGAAAAACAAAGAAAGAAGGAAAAAGAGAGAAAAAGAGAGAGAAGAAACAAATGGGCCTACCTCCAGTATCCTCCACGCGCCCGAGATAGATGCCCTCTCACTCGTCGGCTTAGGCCTGCAAGCCCGACGGCACCATCTCACCAAGGACGCATAAGTAGAAGCACCAAAGTTGTACTCATGGACCTTGCTCAAATCCTCTAAACATGTCAAGAAACCGACTTGACATACACTATTCTTCTGAGCGAAGATGGTTGACCCCAACAAGCAAGCCAGGAAAATACGGGCTCTCTGCTCCTCCGTAAGCCCCTGCTCCGCCAGAGTCGCCCACAACCGCACCAAAGAAACCCGATCCTTATCAAAGTGGGCAGACACTGGCCCATAAAGCTCGAGCAAATTGTCACTCTGTCGCCAGTAGCTCGCGTCGTACCGAATACGACGCCCTCTAAAAGATAGTCCCGTCAGCACAGCAAACTGATAAGGGGTGGGAAACATCTCTCCTACATGCGTATGGAAAGTGTTCGTGGAATCCCAAAACCTCTCCGATAGCCCCCTAGCAATGATCCTAGAATCCCCAGAGTGACAAGCAGGGATAACAGTCAAGAAATGGTCAAAACCCGAGCCCAATACCAAATTCCTAGCTCCCACGGAAAAGGTCTCCAGCATCATAGCCCAGTGGGACGTAGCCCCATAAGCCTGCAACAAAACACCCACACCCTAGCCAACAAACAAAATTTTCTCAATACCACATACAGCCAAAATAATTCCACACAAATTATATACAGCTGACCACCAATCTAGTACAAGTCCCAATTTGTTCGTGTGCCGAAGTACTAACAGTTCCAATTTTCAGTTCACAATATATATATATATATATATATATATATATATATATATATATATATATATATATATATATATATATATATATATATATATATATATATATATATATATATATATATATATATATATATATATATATATATATATATATATATATATATATATATATATATATATATATATATATACTGAACAGAAAAAAAAAAAAAAAAAAAAAAAAGAAAAAAAAAGGGAGAGTCAAAAAACATACCAGCTCCGGGTTAGACAGATGACTCTGCCTCTCCAGTAGTAAAATACTGCGGTTCCAAACTCCAGCCGGGCGCCAGTCCAGTCACATAAACGAGTCCTGGTACAGTCGAGCTCCGTCCGCGTGACTAGTCGGAGGTGCACTAGTGGAGGGAAGCCCAGTACGGAAAAGGTTCCGGTCATACTCCTCCTCACCCATGGGACGTTTTCCTTTATCCGCGGGAGCCATGGGAGTACAATGAAGCTTTCTCTCTCTACAAGGGGGACATTAAAAGTTTCAGATTCGCAAGAAACAAGCATCCATTCAACAATGCAACCCAAAATTCAGAAGCTAGGCGGAAAAATAAGCAAGTTGAAGACAAAAACCGAAGAATTTTGTCAAAGATCGACTTACCTCAAGCAAAGTGGAACACTCAACAATGGAGGAAGCTCGAAATTTGCTCTCGACATTATGCTCGGCGAAGAAGAAGAATGGCACGCGAAAGAAGAAGAAAAAAACGCTGAAGCCATTTAATTCGGCTCAAGCCGCTAGCGGCCCTCATCCGAGGCTCGGCGCTGCTAGTGGCGATGGCCTTGGCCGCTAGCGGCCCTGCACACGCAGGCCCCACTTGCTGTCCCACGATCCTTTTTTCCAGTCCAAAGTCCGTTATTCCAGTTGGTTCGTGGCGAATATCAGTACCAAGCGCGCGGGAGCGAGTCCCCTTGGCCCACAAATTCAAATTCGACAGTTGGCCCATTTTACGGTACCAACTATTTTCAAGTATAACTAACCCAATAATATTTTTGTAGGTCCCAAATACTGAAACTCGGATACATGCAGCAATGACTCTAACCGCCCAGAGTGCCCAAAAATATTTCAAGCCCGAAAAGTCTATCGGCCTTACAAAATACCACAATTTTTGGGACAGTCAATGGTCGCTTAAGCTATTGCGATTAAACTATCCTTCTGCGAGGTTACTTATTTTGGGGTCAGTCAATGATCGCTTAAGCTATTGCGGTTAAACTGTCCTTCTACGAGGTTACTTATTTTGTGTCAGTCAATGATAGCTTAAACTGTTGCGGTTATACTGTCCATTATTTTTTATATGTTTCAATCAATGATTGCTTAAGCTATTGCATTTAAATTGTTCATATGTTTTAACCATTTTACAGCCGTCATTTTGATCGCGCTGTCTCGTCGGCCTTTTCGTTTCTTGTGCAAGGACGAATCTCGGCATCTGCCGAGTGTTGTTTAGTCAATGTTTGCTCGATAAAGCATTTATACTCTTCAGTCTCACCAATGTTACTTTCCATTTTACAGCCGTTATTTATAATTGCGTTGTCTCGTTGACTTTCTTGTTTCTTATATAGGGATGGAATCTCGACACCAGCCGAGCGGTGTTTAGTCACTGGTTTTCAAAGCACTCCGTGTTGATCATTCTCAAAGTATTACTAACCTTTTCATTCACTCTGAATACAGGTCCCCAGCAGACGTTTAGCCCATCTACGAGCGGTGTTCTATCCTGCTACCATAACCTTTATTTTCTCTTGTGTGCACAGAGATGAAATCTTAGCATGCTACGAGCATGACCCAACACAGGTTTGTCTTCATATGCATACATACTGTACACTCTCACATACCATGTGCACATCAACATCCTGCATGTCACCTTCGGAATACTTTGATCTTCGCTTTTACTCAAGCTCGATCAAAGTGGGGGATTCTGTAGACGCCAAAAAAGCACCTTCAGATTTCTCCGCAAAAGCCCGATGATGAAATGAGTAATTTATAAACTTGAATGCTATTTTTGTTTTAATAGTTAAGATAAAGTCTCAGATTTTTCCTCTAAACATTCCTTTATTCCAATCCCATTCAAAAGCCCCGTTCAAGAGCTTTCCAACGATGCGTCTCATGCCTCTTTCCGACTCCCAGTCGCCAAGTTGCGATTTAGGGGTAGAACCATCTTTTACCATCCAGGGGTAAAACGGTCTTTTCAAATTTTTCAGAATATTAAAAGTCCTCCGGAAAATAAAAATAGACTGGATGTCGTTATAAAATGACGACATCCAGCTGGCAGCTGACAGCCGTCAGCGGCCCTGACAAAATTCCCAGCGCCGCTAGCGGCGCTGACCTTGCTTCTGGCCCGACTCATTTTTCAAGCCCGACTCATTTTTCAAGCCCAATTCGATTTTCAGCTTATTTTCGGCCGTCCACCCTACTTCCCAATGCCTATAAATACAACCCTCCACCCTCAGTTCAAAACACACAGTCTACAGTTAACACCCTCTATTCTCAATAGTATTGACTCTGAGCTTCTCCCTCTTTCTTCTAAAAACTTGAGATCTTGCCTTTTACTATTTTTGTCAAATATAGCCTAATGTTCAGGTACAAATTCCTAAGGGCTCAAATTAAATTAATTGCTTAATTGTTTATTTTCTAGTAGTAATAATGTAAATATCATGCTAGAATAGTGTTTTATTGCTTCCTAAATATTGTCTGTATAGTCGTTGTGCTACTCAACCTGTCAAATCGAATGCATGTCTAAGTAAGGGTTAATAATAAATGTTGTGATGCTTGTGATAAACCAATTAATAGTCTTAGTCTAGGTTGTTAATCCGATTTTGCATGGGCATTATGTCTTTAAATTATTAAGCAAACTTGAGTTAGTAGAGGGCGTCATAAAACGGGCGAGTTGGGTGCCTAACACCTTCCCACCTCGTACCTTCGCCCCCGAACCCTTTATTCTTGGGTACTAATATCTTCTTTATGAGTGGGAGTCTTTCTAAAAACATGAATTAGTTCACTTATCGCGCTATTGGGGTTGTCCCTTCGGTTTGTCCCTTCGATAAAACGCCGATAGCAGATTTGTGACCTCTTTCATTGTTTTTATTTAATTCAAGTCTTTACAAAAAAATTTCTAACTCGATGGTCCCTTGAACTTATCTAAACCCCCAACTTACAAATTTTCTATAAGGACGCACTCCGTGGAAACCAATACAATATAAAGGATTGGACGAAAATCCCGGGTCCTTACACCTGTCCTGGTCAATTTGAGTCTTGCTTAGATTAGTCATTGCATAATAGATTTTCTGTGGTCTTATTTTGCTTAGTATTGAAGCGTGTAATAGGACAAACAATCTGGTTATTTGTAATTGCTCTGGCTTAGTAACAAGCATAGAGTTTCTCTCAAGTCAATGTGTGACTTGGAGAGATTGGCAACGCATCAGTGACGGTGTGTGATGGTGTTAGGGTACAGTAATGTATCCTGTTTTTGGCTCTGGTTTTAAGAGAAGTAATGTGACAAAATCCCAAGTAATTGGGTCGTGGTTTTTACTCCTATTGAGCCTAGGAGGTTTTCCACGTGAAAAAAGCCTTGTGTTATTTACATTCAGTCTTTTACATTTTGTTTTAGTTCACTGCGTAGGAACAACGTCCACAATGTTTTTCCCTACCCTGTTCTCAAGTTATGAAACGCGAGAAATGGAAGTCATTCTATTGACCCCCCTCTAGAGTAACTTAGGCACTCTTCAGTTGGTATCAGAGCAAGGTTTCTCATTAAAAGGGTAACACCTTGAGTTTTTCCGCAAAAATGAGTGCACCTAGTGAGATGAGGGAAGGACAAAACATTAACTGTCCACCACTGTTTAATTGAGAGTTTTACTCTTGGTGGAAGAAAAGAATGGAAATTTTTATCACGGTTGAAGACTATGAGTTATGGCAAATAACTCAGAAGGGAGATCTGGTTATAGAGCAAGTGGATGCAGAAGGTAAGACAAGCATCAAACTTCCAGAAAAATGGACCAACACTAACATGAAGCAGATAGAGAAAAGTGCTAGAGCTGTGAAACTCCTACACTGTGGAGTTGATGCTAAGGAATACAATCATATTCATGGATGTAACACTGCTCAAAGCATCTGGAAAACCTTGGAGACTGCGTACGAATGCACCTCACAAGTAAAGCAATCCAAAATAGATATGTTGATTAGGCAATATGAATTGTTCAACATGGAACCAACAAAGACTATCAAAGACATGTATGCTCGGTTCAACAATATCCTAAATCAACTCAAATCCCTTGGCAAACCCTTTGATGAAGAAGATGTTGTTAGAAAGTTGTTAAGGAGTCTACCAGTAAACACTACATGGACACCTAAAGTGACAGCTATTCAAGAGGCAAGGGATTTGACCATCATGAAGGTTGAAGAATTAATTAGTAACTTAATGACTCATGAGTTGCAAGTTAAACTAATGAGACCAAGAGAGAAAAGGATATTGCTTTCCAAGTGGATGAGATCCCTGAAGATGACCTAGATCTAAACGAAGATGAGATAAGCCTTGTTGCCAGGAAGTTTGCTCGCTTCTATGGTAATAAAGGAAGTTTCACACAAGCTTCGTCAAACTCAGGGAAAGGTGGAAACTTCGACAAGTCCAAGATCAGATGTCACAAGTGCTCAAGACTTGGTCACTTCAAGAACGAGTGTCCTGAGTCAAGTGAGAACATGCGGACAGAACAGCGTCCATCCTCCTCCAGAAAGCCAGAAAGGTTCACCAAAAGAGAAGCAAGATACGTGAGCATGCTGGCTGGTTGGTCAGACAACGGGGAGGATAATC
This sequence comes from Tetragonia tetragonoides, assembly GCA_038025085.1. Classification (NCBI taxonomy): domain Eukaryota; kingdom Viridiplantae; phylum Streptophyta; class Magnoliopsida; order Caryophyllales; family Aizoaceae; genus Tetragonia; species Tetragonia tetragonoides. The sequence goes on along the minus strand of CM076140.1, from coordinate 13,002,812 downwards.
CAGACGATGGAGTGGAGGATCTATGCACCATGGCCAGAACAGATATCTCTCCTAAAGATGAAGATGCAGAGGTAGGTATTCTTGGATTTAAAATTCAAATTGCTTCTTGGTCTAGACATAAATTGCTTAATATGGTACTTTCTATGATGGATCAGTATGAAGAGTTAAACATTGAAAAAGATAACATTTTGCATGCTTATAATGATTCAAAGGAAGATGTAAGTGAACTGTTAGAGATCAAAATCAATTACGAGAAAATGTTAAAAAATCTTGAAAAAGGAAAATAAAGATCTCAAAGAAACAGTATGCAAAATGGAGGAAACAAGGTCCATCCTTAAAAGTAAATGTTTATCTCTTGAGACTGATTTATCTAAGAAAACCACTGAAGCTTTGGAACCTATATATGTGTGTGATGAAACTGGCCTAGATGAGTTAAAATCTGAATGTGAAATTCTTAGGATCAACTTAGAAAAAAAGCTTGAAAAATCTAAGGACTATAAAGGCAAGTTGGATAAGGTTCAAGAAGAACTAGTTCGTCTTAACAAATGGACTAGCTCATCTCAAGCCTTAAAATGGCTAAATCATCATCACAATAGGTTTAAAAATGGTCTAGGAAGAAAACCTAAGAAGGACGATTGGACTCCCAACACCAAATATGTTGGATTGAAATATAACAGACTTTGTTGGCATTGTGGACAAGGTGGTCATTACAGGTATGAATGCCAGGAGATAACTAGGTCTGTTGCCAAAAATAAGCAACACGTAAAACAAGTTTGGATGAGAAAAGACAGAGTTAAAAATGATTCCGAGAAAAGGGAGCCCAAGCAAGTGTGTGTTCGTAAAGCTAATAAGTGACTTTCATTGCAGGCTAAACTAAAAGAAAGCAAGCCATGGTATGTGGACAGTGGCTGCTCAAGGCACATGACATGAGAAAAATCTGTATTCCTTTCACTCACAGCCTATGAAGCTGAAAGTGTGACTTTTGGTGACGATCAAACAGGTGAAGTGGTTGGTATAGGTAAGGTTGGTAAGTCACTATCACATTCCATAGATGAAGTCTACTTGGTTGATGGTTTGAAGCATAATTTGTTGAGTGTTTCACAACTATGTGATAAAGGGAACAATGTCCTATTCACTGCAAACAGTTGCATAGTTGCGAATCACAAGACAAATAATGTGGTGCTAGAGGGAAAGCGGCACAAGAATGTTTACAAAGTGGATGTAAACAAGCTTTCCAGTAACTCTCTAACATGTCTCAGTGTTATTGAAACTGATGCCTCATTGTGGCATAGACGGTTTGGACATGTAAGTCTCAACACTTTGAACAAGCTAGCATCACAAAAGTGATGAGTTATGTGGTGCTTGTGCTAGAGGTAAACAGGTAAAGTCTTATTTTAAGACAAAGAACATGGTAAGTACTTCACGACCTCTTGAGCTTCTACACATGGATCTTTGTGGTCCTATGAGAGTTCAAACTCGTGGAGGAAGAAATTTATGTTTTTGTTATTGTAGATGACTATTCAAGATTCACATGGACCCTGTTGCTTGTTTCTAAAGATGAAACTTTTGATGTGTTTGAAATCTTTGCTAACAGAATGCAGAAATAGGTTGGAGCTGACATACTCTCTCTAAGGTCTGATCATAGCACAGAGTTTGAAAATGACAAATTCATAAACTACTGTGCTCAACATGGCATTGATCATAACTTCTCTGCCCCAAGCACTCCTCAACAGAACGGGGTAGTTGAAAGGAAGAACAGGACCTTGGAAGACATAGCTAGAACCCTGTTGCTAGCTAGTGATCTTCCTAGGAACATGTGGGGAGAAGCTGTCATCACAGCTTGCTAAATCATAAATCGTGCCATGCTAAGGCCCATTTTGAGAAAGACGCCCTATAAATTACTCGGAGGAAGAAAGCCAAACATTTCCCACTTTAGAGTTTTTGGTTCACTAGTACAAAAGCTATTATATGCGTCCCCTGATAGGCGTCGATTCTTAAAAACAACCGACGCCAATCACTATGTGGTGGCATAATTGTAAATAAATGGTGAAGAATAGGCGTCGGTTCTCACCATCAACTGACACCTATTATAAAAAATTTATTGAAAAAATCAGTGAAAAGGAATAGGCGTCGGTTCAGCTGAGCAACCGACGCCTATGAGCATGGTTTGGCGTCGGTCTTTAAACATAACCGACGCCTATGGTTATAGAAAAAAGAAAAAAAACACAAATCAACTTAACAGCCCCTCTACCCGGCCCATATATAATGTAAATCTAAACCTAACTCCCTCATGGCCTCATTCCATCCGCCTCCCTCAACTCTCTTCATTCTCTCTCCTACTTTCCTTCTCCTTTCTTCATCTATCTCCAACTTTCCTTCTCCTTTCTTCCTCTCTCTCTTCAATCTTGAACTGCTACACCCACACAACCACCACTTCACTTAAAGTCTCACGATCTTCATTTTTCTCTTTCTCTAAACCCCTCAAACGACTTGTCCAAAATAATCTACGAAAGGTATCATTGCCCTTTGTTTTGTTGAGATTTACATCAATCAAAATGGGTTATGGACTATAATTACAGAAATTCAATGAGAATCAGCCGATGAGTTTGAGGAAATTAAATTAGGGCCTTGATAATAGTGGTCGGCCTCAATCAGATCGAGGTGATTTTTTTTTCCATCCCAGCTAGTAATTAACCTTTTCGATCTAGGTATTATTCATGCCAGTCTTTTTTATTTATTTATATAATTCTGGTTTTAAGCTATTTGGTCGATTAACTGATGCAAATGGGTTGTTGCAGGGGCTGTGGAACGATGTGTGTAATGTTGGTGGAGCCGCTTGCAAGTGGATTTGTAATTTTGTTACAAGTTCTGTGATCTATGTAATATAACTTTCTCCACCAGTTTTATGTCTGGGTTTGATATGAATTGTACTTAGGATAGTACTTCTGTTCTTTAATTTAGATCAGTTGCTTTTTTCTTTGATCATTTTAATTTTAATTAATTCCTAATTTTGACCCATTCAAGATATTGAATCTCCAACCATGGCGGCATCTTTCACTTTGAGAGCAATCAATTTTTCTGGCTTTTTTCTTGATGTATTTTAGATCAAGGATGTGATTATTGTTCATTTGTAATCTTTGTTATCAGTTTTAGTTTGATTTTTTGTTTCGTACATGTACATTTAGTTTCTCATTGTCACTAGTCAATTATACTTTGTTTTGTAAAATCAATAGAAGAAGTTAGAACTGTTGTGATTCTCATTCTATTGTATTCAGATTTTCATTTCCCTCTTGAATTGTTACATCGTAAAGCCCCTCTCAGCCTAGTTACTTCCAAGGTTGGGTGGGGTTTTTTTTTTTAATTTTGTAAAGGTACTTTAGGCGTCGGCCGTTTAACAGTTAACCGACGCCTACTGTAAGATATTGGCATCGGTTGATGGGAAGAGCTGACGCCACTGCCCCTTTCTGGCGTCTGTTCTTCAAGTGAACTGATGCCCAAAGCCTTACATTAGGCGTCAGTTGACTTGAAGAACCGACGCCAATGCTCCTTCTGGCGTCGGTAAATAACCGACGCCTATTCCTTAACACATAGGCATCACCTCTGTATACATTGGTTGTAAATCGACGCCTATATGGTGTTCTAACCGACGCCTATGATGCTTTTTGTACTAGTGGTTGTAAGTGTTATGTACATAACAACGGAAAAGCTAACCTGGGAAAATTTGATGCTAGGAGTGATGAGGCTGTCTTTGTAGGCTATGCTCCACAGAGCAAAGCGTACAGGGTCCTCAACAAGAGAACTCAGAAAGTTGAGGAAAGTGTCCATGTTGTGTTTGATGAATCTAATGCAAGTTTTGAGTCATTACTGCAGGATAAAGAAGACTTCCCAATTGGCCTTGCACCAGAAAGGGAAGAAGAAGAGGAAGAAGCCTCAGAAGAAACAGGTAATGCTGTGGAGGAAGAAACAGGGTCTATACCTCCAAGAGTCAACACAATGGACTCAGGGGAAACAAATACTCCTGATATGGGAACAACACCCATAGAGGAAGGAGCTGATCAAAATGAAAGTCCAAGTGAGGACCTTGTTCCCTCTCCACAAAGAGTTGATCCAGAAAGTTCTGGCTTCCAGCCACGTTCTTGGAAACATCAGAGCTCTCATCCCATGAATCAATTCATTAGTGATATAAACAAAGGGATTCAAACGAGAGCTTCTGTACAGAACTTTATGGAATTTTTCTGCTTTCTTATCCTATATTGAACCACATAATATTAATGAAGCTTTGCAGCCAATTTACACAGTCGTTATGGAGACGTCTCTTCAGTATTTTGGGGGGGGGGGGGGCGTTTCATCTGCCCTCCCACTATCTCTCACTTTATTCAGGCTTGGTCTCTTGGCCTAGGGAGGGGCAAGGAGAATAGGATGTTGAGGCGGTGTGCTATCTTTCCCATCTTCTGGTGTGTTAGGTTGGAACAAAACTCCCGTATGTTTGATGGGCCCTCTAAGCCAATGGGATTTGTTTGAGACCCGGTGGTGTATTTGGCTTCTCTTAGGGCCACGGCTTCAGGGGCTTTTAGATGGATGCCTCTCACTGAATTCCAACGTCACTGGGGCGACTTGTAATCTTGTATTTTTTTTTTTACTTTTGAGGACTTCTTGTCCTCCTGCTTGTAACTACCTAACCTTTCTTTCAATAAAATTTCTCTTTATCTTAAAATAGGAGAACTAAAAATGTTAATTAAGATATCATACGTTCCAGTCTGTTGTTCTAAACTCCTAGTTGACACTTTCACGAAGTTTAGAAATATTTTTTTGTTGTCGCCATTACTAATCATTGAATGGTTATTGTTTTTTGTTTTCTTATAAAAATGAATTAAAAATCTTGTTATCTTTTATAAAAAACATTCTACTAGTAGCTAGGACAGCCACACAGGGAATGAGAGGAAGTAGGTCAATCATATGAGGATGGAGGAATATCATGCGAGTCACTATAAAGGATTTGGGTAAAACTGAATAGGATCAGTAGATTAATTGTCGAATAATAATGTACAGCCCATGTAACACCTGATTTGTACGCTTGGAAAGTCCCTCTTGTTTGTCTCTGTCAGGACTCTTATGTCGTTCAGTGTTAAATTTTCATGCCAATATTAATCTTGTCTGAATTTGGGGAATGGCTCCTTTTTCATTCTTCAGAACTCAAAAGCTCCTTGCCAACCCAGAATGGGGGGTACATATTAACCACTCGTAGAATTTGCTGCAGATTAGTTGGGAAATATTGGTGTTCAGCGAGAGCCTTAATTGGAGGTTTATGATGAAACCCCCCCCCCCCAGATGAACTCCAAAGTATCCTCTGTGAAGACTTCGTACGTGTTTCTAGACCATGTAGGATCGCTAGTTACTTGATTTATTTCCAAGGCTTAGTCAGTGCTTTAGCAGTAAAAAATAAAATACCATATTCAATCTTGAAACTGTAGTGTGTAGTAATCTCGAACTTACTTTTGAGTTACGCTTCCCTGATGTTTGTAGTAGGACTTGAAGCCCTCTGTAGTTCGTGGCTTTGGTAAATATTCTCAGTCTCATTACATGTGTCAAAATCGCCGATATCAGTCGCGATCGCAGATACACTTGCGACGTCGCGGAAGCGGACTGATATAGGTGATGCGTATCAGGTCGCGTCCGTCGCGGCATGAATTTTTGTATCAACCATATAGGTGATATATCGGTAGTGTCCGTCATGTGTAGGCCGTGTATCGGTCGCGTATTGGTCAAGTATCGGCCATATAAAAGACACCGTTACGTAACATGACATCGCGTATCGACTACCTCAAAAAACCATTACGTCGCGGCTGATACGTCGCGTATTGGACGATATTTGATACCATGGACTTGTTCCTGTAAACCTTATACTATCTGTGCATCATAGTTGCATTAGCCAATGACGGAGTTGAAAATTGAGCCTGAGCCTGTAGGGTTGTATGGAGTGGCGAGGTGAGTGCGATTAGCCAACTTCTGGTGGCCGTAGTGACAGATGGAGTGGCGGGATTCGGATTCGGCAAAGAATAGATGGTGGTTTGTGTGATCATGGTGGAGTTTGTGGTAGTGAAAGTGAGAGGAGTTGAAAAATGTGCTTGTGATTAGAGAGTACCATGATTTTGAGACACATGAAAATTTTAGTAGGGTTTTTGGAGGGAGTTTTTGGAGGATTAATATCATAATGTCAACAGGGAAATTTTGGTGATCTGCCATATTGTTTTAGCCTTTGGTCTGTGGGTGTGTGAGAGAGAACTCTGAGAAGAGTAGATCGAGATCAGATGTAGAGAGAATGAACAATAATGAAGCTTTTCGGCAGAGGACTAATCTTTACCTAGAATAGGAGAATTTGGCTTGATAATCAAGCCACCAAAAATTAGGAAAGTTTTTTTTTTGAATGCATAAAGAGCACCAATTACCACTCGTTTAAGGTGTAACACTTTAGGATATCTTCATATTTGTGTTCCTTCCATTAGTTTCACAAAAACGTAACCAGGATGTGATTGAGTGGTAATGATTCATCCACTTTTAACAAAAGTCGAGGGTTCAAATCTTGTATTGGGCATAAAGCAATCTTAAAATGAGTTATTAAATCACTTGACGCCCTAATGTACTTTAACCCAAGAAAATAAATATTTCAAAACCGTTTTTTTTTAAGGGAAAGCAAATTCCATTAAATAAAATCCATACGACATTTATAAACGGGATCAAACTCAACAAGATAGAAATCTGGAATATCAAAAGACATTCGAAGGAAAAAGTTAAGTAGCACTAGAAATTTAACCATTTCGAGTGGCTTTCAATTAATCATTGTTTTCCATATTGCAGCCTCTTCATGGAAGACTATGCTATAACTTTGAATGCTCAAATGAATAAATCTGTCAAAGTATCATACTCTCAAAATGTGAGAGACAGTCGAACCAATGAATGGGATAAACTAACTCTCACAAATGAAGTTCCACCCTTCACGGGGCGCCTGTGTCTGCTTTCTATTCAGGCACGGGTGGTTCGTGGGATTTACATTTGCGTCGTCCCCCGCATGATAGAGAGCTGGAGGAACTTGTTTCTCTCCTGGGCGTCCTTCACTCTACTTCTCTCGTCCCTCATCCCTGTGGACGACTCCCAGATTTGGATTAGGGACCCTTCTGGGGTCTTCACTTGCAAGTCCTTCCTTCACAATCTTAGCCTTCCTTCACAGTTCCCTCAATTTCTCTTATCTACATTTATTTGAAAGTCTAAGGTTCCGGTTGAAGGTCAGGGCCTTTGTGTGGACTTTGGTGCTTGGTAAGGTCAACACCTATGATATGGTGCAACGCTGGAGGCCTGGGTGGTCTCTTCTACCGGGTTTCTGTGTGATGTGCTGCCATTATGGGGAAGATAGTCTGAATCTGTTTGTTATGTGTGACTTTGCTAGATCTTTATGGAGTAGGCTGCTGGAGGGGGAGAGTTTTGTGTGTCCTGCCACGGTGGGTGATTTTTTACAGCTTCGTTTCACAGCTATGAGACGAGGAAGGGAGGGGAAATTGTTTTGGAGGTGCATGTGTATGGCCATCCTGTGGTGTATTTGGTTGGAGAGGAATTCTCGGGTGTTCTGTGATGTTGGGAAGCCTATAGATTATGTTTGGGACCATGTGGTCTATTTGGCCTCCCTTTGGGCTAAGGCGGCGGGTGCTTTTAAGGGCATCCCGCTTACCTTTGTACAGCGCCATTGGCAAGATTTGTAGATTCTTTTGATTGCATTTGAGGATGCCTTATCCTCTTTTTGTATTATTTACAGATTTGATTAATAAAAAATTTCCTTATCTAAAAAAAAAGAAGATTCATACATGCTTCCTCTTCATTAGGAGACCTAAAAACATTCCTGCGAGACTTGGCTATGCTGACGCTGATTATGCAGGATACCTTGTAGACAGGAAGAGCACATCAGGCATGGCAACCTTCTAGGGCCTTGCTTGATCTCTTGGGCCTCTAAAAAGTAAAATTCTGTGGCCATGTCTACTGCTGAAGCTGAGTATGTGGCAGCAACTTCATGTTGTGCACAATTGTTGTGGGTAAGACAACAATTAAAGGATTTTGGAATTGATGCAGGTTGTATGCCAATCTTGTGTGACAACACAAGTGCTATAAATATTTCCAAAAATCCAGTGCAACATTCAAGAACAAAGCACATTGACATTAGACATCACTTTCTGAGAGACAATGCAGAGAAATGATTCATTAAATTGAATTTTTGCAAGACGGAGGATCAATTGGCAGATCTCTTTACTACACCATTGAGCAGAGAAAGGTATGAGAAACTTAGACTAGAAATAGGCATGATCAAGATTACTTAGTTGTATGTGCACCCTGTTCCCTCGATGATTGGCTAGAGTGTGTTTACATGTTTTATGTGTGTATATATGTGATTTGTGTGGCTTTTTAAAGCTTTTGTATGTCTATACCAGCTCGAGTGCAGTAAAATGCATAAATGTATGACCTGAACTAAAGGACTCACTTTGGTCTATTGATATGTCCTTTATTGTCCTCAAAATTGTTGTTGTATGAACCTTAAAGACCAATACATGGACCCTGTTCCCTCAGTCACTCTGCCTCAAGCTATACTGTTCCCAACGGGCAAATTCAGACGCATTTAATTGTGTCTGATTTTTGTAATTATTAGAGGCGGTTGGATTTATTTTCCCTACAAATAGGGGCTAGCCGTTGTTCTTCATCATCACAACTCAAAATTAGCTCCCTGAATTCTCTCTCTCTCAAATTCTTCCCGTTAATTTCCTCTCTCTCGTAAAAATCCTCCCGTTAATCTTTCTTTTCTCAGCTCTCTTCATCTTCTTCTCGAGAATTTTGAATTTCTTCCCGTTATTTCAAGAATCAACCCCTAAATTCTCGCTTCTTTCTCGTTCTTCTCAAAACCCTAATCCTAGCTATAAAATGGTGACTGGAACTCGATGCACTGCATCCAAGCAATCTCCAGCTGAGAAATCATCTTCTACCACTCCCATCGTACCCCTATCTCAACCCCTGCCATGCCTGTCAAATCGACAGCAAGCAAGAGACCTGGTTCCTCTAAACCAGCTCAGCCATCTCCACCTTCTTCACCAGAACCTACCACTGGACCTTTGGTGGAAGAAGGCAATACACAGGAAAAGGCAGGGGCCTCAGTTTCTTCTGCCAAGAAGAACACTAGTACAAAATAAGTCATATGCGTCGGTTAAAAATTAGATATGCGTCGGTTATGAACCGACGTTTACAGCAGCGACGCCAAAGTTCAATGTCATAGGCGTCGGTTCAGAACCGACACCTACAGTACGAATAGTTGTCGGTTGAGCTGTTTAACCGACGCCTATAGTATATTTATAGGCGTCGGTTGAGCAGTTCGACCGACGCCTAAAGCAAACTTCTGGCGTCGGTCCAACCGTTCAACCGACGCCCATTCTAGACCTTAGGCGTCAGTCAATAGATTAACCGACGCCTATAGTTTCTTTTTTCTTAAAAAAATAAATTCAAAACCATAATCAATTATCTCCTCTCTTGTTGTTCTTGATTCTCAGTCAGACAAATCATGTAAAACAGCGAGACAAATTTGTGCCACGCCAAAATCGGTAAACTCATCCATTCAACAGATTTCCATTTGCAAATTACAATATCTCATCCATTCAATAGATTTCCATTCACATTACAATATTTACTACCAAGACTTAATACAAGATTTAAACGACAAATACATAAAAACCAGATCTAAGATTGAAGTTCTCGAACAAAAAGAAAAAAAGAAGGCTCCAAACGTTTGGCCGCTTGCCTCCTCCAACCAACGTTGCAGTAAAAAAATCTGAAATGATGATTAAGTAATTAGTCTAACAAATCAACAAAATATAACATTTAACGAAACTAAAACAAATAATTAGGAAGCTAAGATCAAACTAAATTAAAATTGTGAACATGAAAGAAGTATAGATCTTCAAATTTGAGTTGCTGAAATCAGCAATAAACGCACCTTGCAAAACCAAGTGCATTCAAGCAGAGACAACGTTCCGATCTTTGAACGAACGTTCGTGGAACATAATTATTTTAGTAATTCCCTTCATCTCAGACAACGATCTACAGGACTCAGCAAATCCATCAATTGATTTGAATTCCGCTCATATTTAACTTTGATTGAGTAAATCGCCTTATAATTGAACCACATATTTTTCACCACAATTTAATTTTGTGAAACTGAGTTTGAGTGGGATCGGATGACTATGAGGAGATCAGCAGTTGAAGAGAAGGAAATAGCAGGCAAAGTGAGAGGAGAGAGAAAAAAAGGATGAACAATTTTGGGTGAAACTCAGCCTTCGATGTGGAGAGCGAACAATCTGTTGGAATGAAGAAATTATGGAGAGAGAAAAATGAGTAGGAGATGAGATTAAGGGAGAACATGGTAACCAACAAAGCCCATTACTGATTTAACTGATATCATGGTGAGGGAGAAGGGAGCAGTTCAGATGTAGAGAGAGAGAGGGAGAAGGGAGCAGTTCACATACATGAGAGAGAATGAGGGTTGAGGCCTAAGGGGAGGCGGAAATAACAAGGCGTTAGGTTTAGATTTTTGTTTATATGGGAAGGGAAGGGGACGCCATATCACTGATTTTTTTTCTTTTTCTTTTGCGAATCATAAGCATCGGTTATTCAAAGCGACCGACGGCCAAACGTTGCTCAAGGCGTCGGTCATTCAGTTGAGCCGACGCCCACAATTTTCCACTAACTTTTTTAATTTATTTTTTGTTATAGGCGTCGGTTGTTTAAGACAACCGACGCCTATAGTTCACCATTTATTTACAATTGTGCCACCGTAGAGCTATAGGCGTCTGTTGTCTTAAACAACCGACGCCTATGAGGCGACGCATATGACAGGTTTTGTACTAGTGGAAATCCAAGAAAAGTGCTTCCAAGCGGGCTAGTGTTTCTGAGCTAGCTCACGAATTTGATAAGCTCGTGGAAGAAGGGGCTGCAATTGGGGCCAAATATGTTAATGAGAAAGGAGAGAAAGGAAAGAAGAAGAAAGAGGGAGTTGGGAAAGCAAAATGAGAGTCTGAGGGAGAGAAAAAGGAGAGTGGGGGAGGAGAGAAGCCTGAAACATAGAGTGCTGCTGCTCAAGGGGAACAAGGACCGACTGTGGAACCACCTGTTCCCACAACTGGTCCCAAGAAGACAATTGTTGTGTCTTCCAAGAAACAGGGTCCTCACCTAAAGGATCTGTCGCAGAGCTTGTTCCCACACCTCCTCCATCCAATAAGAGGAAATCTGTTGCTGAGCGTGTCTTGGACATCCCGTCTGAGACTCCTCTACCAGAGGCAGCTGAGGCTTCTTCCCGTCCTGCCAAGAGAAAGAAGGCCTTAGTATCCAGGCCCTCTGCCTCTACCCCTGCTGGCACCACTGGCAAGAAAAAGAAGATGAGCCAGGATGAGATTGATGCCAGGACTGCTCAAATCCTATCCAGAAGGAGCATGCCAGGTAAAATTTGGTGTTTAGACTGGATGCAGGATAATGGGGTTGGGGAGTTTGTCACAAATGTTCTCTCTCAAGGGTGGGGAACTTATCTGACCACCAGGACTACCTTTCACTATGCTGAATTCAAACAGTTCTACTTGAATTGTACTGTGAAGAAGGGGGTCGTCAGGAGTGAGGTGTCTAGGGTTCCACTTAAATTCAATGCTTTTGATTTAGGGAGAATCTTGGGAATTCCTTGTGAAGGTTTTGCTGAATGGGTTTGGGGTGGTGCCTGGCCTGAGTATGATGGACTTGACCCTATAGCCATTGTGAGAAAGTACTCCAGAAATATGGAAGCGGATGAGGCTAAAAGAGTCAAGGCTGTGGACCTTGTTCCTATGCACAAGTTGCACTTCGCCCTTATGTTTAGGACCCTGGTCCATAGGGAGGAAGCCAGGGAGTATTGCTCTGCCTATGACATGAGCATCATGGATTTGATTGAAAGGAGAGAGAAGGTGAATCTTCCTACTGTCATGATTCACCATATCGCTTATGTCCTCAGTGGTAAGAAAATCACCCATTCTCTGCCTTACGGGTATGCCCTTACACTGGTATTTAAGCACTTTGGCGTGCCTCTCTCTGCTGGGACATCACCCACAACTGTGAATGAGGTGGGCAAGCAGTACTTGAAGCAAACTGGCTTCAGGTTTGATGAGGATCAGGAGGAGGAGAAGGAAGAGGAGAAGGCTGGCTCAAAAGATTGCTGATCTCACTGATGATGCGACCAAGGCTTATCAGGTGCATTAGCGGAGGCATGATGAACTTGTCACAATGCTGAGGGATGGGTTTGAGGTCGAAACTGCTGATACTGCTGCTGATAACACTGACCCATCAGACCTTGTTCCTCCTCCTGTTGTCTAAGCCTGTTTTCTTTTCTTTTCTTTTCTCTCTAAACGTTGTTTCCTCTGTAACAATGTCTTCTTTTGTGACTGTGCTATATCTATAAAATTGGTCCTTTTGGTTTATATGATTTGACTATTTTTTGGATGGCTTATATCAATAGATTTTTAAGTTTGAGCTACTTATAATTCTTGCATTTGTTTGCATACACTTAAACCCTGGAGGTGATGGTTGTGACATACTTCCTAAATTCTGGCTTAACTTATCTCTAATTGCATACATAACAAATGTCCATGATACTTTTTCATGATGCCAAAAGGGGGAAGAGTGGTGTGCTTATGATTAAGTTTGATATGATCATGTTTAGGTTTAGTCTAGTTTAATTCTCGTATCTTGTAAACCTATTCACTATGGATGGGTAGCACACAAATTTTTGATTTCTGCTCTAATGGTTTCTGGTTTGAAATTGTGTTTCTTCTGCCTACTCTGATTCTCTAAAGTCTTGAAGTTGCAACTCTGATTGCAAAGTTTCTCTCTGCAAAAGTCTCAATATGATGGATGATAATGTTAAGCTAACGTTCTTGATCATGAAGCTGTGAACCCTGTTCCTACTTACCCTGGTTCTTCAAGTTGGTTCACAGCAAAGGTAAGTTAAGGTAAGCGCTTGAGTTAGTTTTGGACTTAGTATAATTGGTATCTAGCTCAGATAAGCACACTAGTTTGTCATCATCAAAAAGGGGAAATTTGTTGGGTTCCTGGTTTTGATGATAACAAACGTAGTGTCCTTATCTTTGTGTAAACTAACTATGATGGCAGGTTTACTAAAGGATGCAAGAAGTTATAATGCTCAAAGCATGATTGCTCATGAAGATGCTTGGATCCTCACAAGACATGAAGACTATGTAATGTAGTTAAGTGCATTTGTCATTAGTCTTTATGTACTATGCTTGACTAGTTAGCAAGAGTCTAAGTTGATCATGACAAGGGAACAAGGTTGTAGGACTGAGTGCATACTTCTATGAGTACAGGGTAGCATTCTTGTGAACCCTGTTCTCTATGACCAGCACTGAAGCTTGAAGGAACCAAAGGGGAACAACGAGTTGGACCCTGTTCCTTCTAGCTGTGTTTCTGGACGAGTTTGCATAATATCGTATTTATTATTTTTACAAATATTTGTGTATTATCATTTTAGATCTTCACACAAATATTCTTTTGGAGAAATATAAATTATTTTGGAAAAATGAATATTGCAAAATTGTGTTTTAAACAGAAAAGTATTTTATTTTGAAAATATATTATCTTGGAAAAGTATTTTGCTTAATGGCCAAGTTTATATTGTTTAAGGTAAGTGAATTATCTTTTGGAATATTTCTAATTATCTTTTAGAGAGTATATTCTGATAACTAGCTGGCCAAGATTTTCTGTTAAGGTATTTGAACGATTTTTATAGTATAGGACGAGTTAAGGAAAGATCTTTGATCTTTACTTAAACTCTATCCTATCTTTTAAGGAGATCTTATCTTTTATATTCTGAAGAGATTTAACATAATTGGACTGAGCTTTTAGGCCTGCCTATATAAGGCGCCTGATAGGCTCAGTTGATGGGTTAAGCTTTGCGTGCATATATTGAGATCAGAATCATTTGTGCAAAGTACTAAATCGTCCAAACCAGATACGTCCTGTACTCACAAGAACAACCTTGAACCTTGTTCCCTGTCCTGGTCAATTTGAGTCTTGCTTAGATTGGTCATTGCATAATAGGTTTTCTGTGGTCTTATTTTGCTTAGTATTGAAGCGTGTAATAGGACAAACAATCTGGTTATTTGTAATTGCTCTGGCTTAGTAACAAGCATAGAGTTTCTCTCAGGTCAGTGTGTGACTTGGAGAGATTGGCAACGCATTAGTGACAGTGCGTGGTGGTGTTAGGGTACAGTAACGTATCCTATTTTTGGCTCTGGTTATAAGAGAAGTAGTGTGACAAAATCTCAAGTAACTGGGTCGTGGTTTTTACTCCTATTGAGCCTAGAAGGTTTTCCACGTGTAAAAAGCCTTGTGTTATTTACATTCAGTCTTTTACATTTTGTTTTAGTTCACTGCGTAAGAACAGCGTCCACAACGTTGTTTCCTACCCTGTTCTCAAGTTACAAAACGCGAGAAATTGGAGTCACTCTATTCACCCCCCTCTAGAGTAACTTAGGCACTCTTCACTCACGTGTATTGAACTTGGACTTTTCCTTGTCTACTGATCAATTATCACGTTTGAAGGGCAAATTTGGCCACTACACACACAAAGAAGGTGGCTGAACTTTGTGGATATTGACAAGATCACAAGGGGAAATCAAATCCTCTGCTAAAGGATCAGACTTCTCTTCACTTTATCTCTTTTCTCCAATCCTTTGAACCCCACTGCAATTCAATGAGACCGTAAAAAGAAAGAGACCAATTCTATGGTGAGATTGAAAAGACTGTACCTCGCTCTGTTATTTTTTAAAGAACTGCAAAGGATCCTCACCCATCACAAGCTAAGGGGGCTATTTTGATTTGCTTGTATCACTTGGATTATTACTATTTTGTACTTTCTTCTTCCTTTGATTTGCTTGTTTATACGTGATGCTAGTTTTTTTCATTTTTGGGGGGTGGGTGGGTGTAACCGTGTAGGAATAGGATCCAATGATAGACTTTTAGTAGCTCCTTGCTTCTTCTTTTTTTCTGTGGTATGTTTATTATCAGCATATTTAGTTATTTACTCATAGAAGTTCTTACATAACTATTAAACCAACGTAACAAATACATACAATCACTTTCCACCGATTCTTCAATCTTTCCATTTGCATGCATTATATAAGTAAACAACCGATGTTCCAACAGCTTGAACATGATTTTTCTTATTCCATTTATGTTGAGACTACCAAAAACCATTCTGTAGATTACAATGAAAGCTTAAGCAGGTAGCAGCCTTTAATTAGTAGGACCAGAGTTGAACAATTGGTTTTCCAATTATTGTAGTCGAATCAGATCTAGCTAGTGACTCCTTGCTTATTGTTGAACAGTTCAGCAGCCAATATATACCCAAAGAAGTTAGTGTATATCCGATCCAAGAAGGAAAATGTTTGATTGACCCAGTGGGTGGGTAACCCATATTCATTTTGTATCTATCTCTCTCTTATCTTAAATGCCATTTTTTGGGAATAGAGGAGAGAGAATCTGAAAATAAAAGAGAAAGATAGATACATAAGAGGGGTGGATTACCAACCCAGTAGATAGATATATCATTCTCCATCCAAAAAATATATTGACCAATAAACTCAATCAATATAATCAGGTATCACCCATTTTATCAACCTATCTCCTTCATTTTGTATAGTATAAAATTGAGATTTGGGCTTCGTTCTTTTTCCCACTTGGAAAACATTGAATCAAACTGAATTGAGATGAATAGATTTTTATTTTTAATTTAACCTTTAACTGATTAAAACTCGTCCAAAAATATTGGACTCATTTGAAAGTTTGTTTAAAATTGCCCTGAATTTACTTTACAATGAAAAAATAACTGAGTGATAAGTTCCATCTAAATTGAACTGAAATTAAGGGTTTGTTCTCCTCAACTTCCACCTGAAGTATTCAGTAAAGTTCAGTTCAGTTCAGTAAAATTCAGTTTAGTTCTGTGTTCAGAAAATTCAGTAGAATTCGGTAAACCAAAAATCAAATTTACTCTTTGTAATTGTAGATTCAGTAAAATAAAGTTCAGTTCAAGAAAATTCAGTTCAGTTCAGTAAATTTTAGCTCAGTTCAATAAATTTCAGTTCAGTTTAGTATTGTGCAAATTTTTTAGTAAAAATAAGGTGAAGAGAACAATCCCTAAGTCGAGGAGAATATATCTTTAGTCGTAAAACAACTTCCTATGGAAGATGTAAATCCAAGGAAATGTAAGTTACATATGTAAATTGAAGATCCATGGAAGTGATCTTGTTTGGTTGATAAAAGTGACTTCCTTGGAAGCAATGCAAAATGACAATATTAACCTCAATATTTTATAAAAAAAAAGTACTTTTTTATGGGCAAATGTGTAATTTTCGTGAGGGAAGCATGGAAAGTGCGACTTATCTAGCCCCCCTTAGGTAAGCAACTTCCCATGTTTCATGGGAAGTAAGTTACTTAGGAAATTTTTAATTCCAAGGAAGTTGACCAACCAAATAATGGAATTTGATCAACTTCCATGAAACTCACACTTCCCATATTATCTTACAATGAACCAAACCGCTTGTACATGATATCTTGCTTCAGTTACTTACTAATCAGAAAGAATTAATCTTATATATAAGACCATGAAGGTGATACAATTAGATACCTTCATAACCATTATTTATATTTTATTTCGGTTTGAACCACAGGTTCGTTATTTTGGTTAAGACTAAATTTGTTCATATAGGATTGAGTTATCACTACAACATAACGGGTCATATATAAAGAGTAGTAAAATACTCCTAATAAGTAGAGTTTTTATTGTGAATTGCTAAATACCGCCCCTTTTTACTAGCTACCGCCCCCCCTTTCCAATTTTACCCTCACCCACCCCTCTTCCTCACTCACTCTCACTCACTCACTCTCACTCATCCACTCTCACTCATCCTCTCTTCCTCACTCACTCATCCTCACCACCACACCATCACACCGGCAACCACCACCACCACCACCACGACCATGTCAAGTGCTAGCGGCAGCGGCGGCAGAGGTTTCGACGGCGAGGGAGGCGGCGACCGACGGCGCAAGGGGGTAACTTTTCGAAATTTTTTTTTTTTTTTGCCTTGAATTGAATTTTTTTTTGCCTTGAATTGAATTTTTTTTGCCTTGAATTGAATATTTTTTGCCTTGAATTGAATCGTGAAGTTATGAATTGAAGTTGTGTTTTTTTTTTTTTTTTTTTGCGTCGGTCGTCTGCCGATCTCGACTCACGGGCGACTGACCCAAGGGTGAGTCGTCTGTCGCAGACGACTCACCCTTGGGTGAGTCGAGACAGGCAGACGACTCACCCTTGGGTCAGTCGCCCGTCTCAGGCGACTCACCTTTGGGTGAGTCGAGATCGTCAGACGACTCACCCTTGGGTGAGTCGTCTGAGACCAGACGACCGACACAAAAAAAAATTATTTATTATTATTATTTCTTATTATTATTATTTCTTATTATTATTATTATTATTTATTATTATTATTATTATTTATTGTTATTATTATTATTATTATTATTTATTGTTATTATTATTATTATTATTTATTGTTTATTGTTATTATTATTATTATTATTATTATTATTATTATTTATTGTTATTATTATTATTATTATTATTATTATTGATTGTTATTATTATTATTATTATTATTATTGATTATTGTTTAATTAACTAAAAATGTGAAATGATAGATGGGAGGAGCCGGTAAATCGGTGCCTCGGTTATTTAGTGAACTAGCTGGTTCAGGACCGCGTCACACGAGGACGCGCGGGATTGATGCCTCTGTACGGAGACAGAGAGAGGCAGTTCGGATGAGGGAGATGACTGCTGAGCAAGACGATTACGCAACTAGCGAGTTCTACTCCGGTGAGCAAGACGATGATGAGATTGGCGTCGAATTATCCTCAGATTGGCGCGTGGTGAAGGGCAGAGGCGGTAGGTTTGTTAGTACTGGGTCGTCCAGTACTGGCAAACGATCTAGAGCGGAGGACGACACTACGTGGCTTGTTACAGAGCCTGTGTCCGGTGGGCCGGCGGATGATAGCGTCATACCGAGCTTCTTGGGCCACGTAGCGTCTCGTATGTGGAATGGAGAGATGAGGGGTCTCTTGAAGTGTCAGAACCGATGGACTGTATGTCAGCGGCTGAGTCAGTGGCGAGCGGAGATGTCGGCCGAGATGAGGGCCCAGATCGAGGGGACTGGGTTATCACACCTGGCAGACATTATGTTCAGACATATTGACTTCCCCCTGATATCTGCATTCGTGGAAAGGTGGCAGCCGGATACGAACTCGTTCCACATGCCGTTCGGAGAGATGACGATCATGTTGAACGATGTATGGCATATTCTTCGGATTCCTGTAGACGGAGAGCTCGTTTCCAATGAGGGACGGGATGGGCAGCTGCAGACGGCGGCCATGGAGGTTCTCGGGGTCAGCCCAGAAGAACTGATGTGTAGCCACTGGCAGGGCGGTGCGGTCCTCACGGAGTCGGTTTTTGAGCTTTGCCGTGAGCAAGTGGATGACATCCAGGCGACAGCTTGGATGTGGTTACTTATTGGATCCACCTTGTTTGTCGACAAGAGTGGTAACCGTATTAGACCCTCCTGCGTGATGGAGGTGATGGACGACGGTGTCGATACGGTGCATGACTTCTCTTGGGGATCTGCTGCCCTCGCCTTCCTATATCGTCAGCTCGGTATAGCTAGTCGCGGGGATTCTCAGGGCATCTGCGGATGCCTAACTCTCCTGCAGGCATGGATATACGAGTACTTTCCCTGCTTCCGACCTCATCGGGAGCGGATGGTTGTCGGGGACGACGAGGCTCCCCGTGCGTCCGTATGGAGTGCCCTGGCTGAGGGCAAGGACATGGGTCGACTGGACTCCTTACGTAGACGCTTGGATCATCTGCGAGCGACAGAGGTACGTCATTTAGTTATCGGTGTTCATGATTTATTTCGTCGTTTGCTATGTTTTTTTACTTCACCGTAACTTTCAACATTTCTACGTAGGTGGTGTGGCTGCCGTACGGTTCTAACCCGGCAGTATCTGTACCGAGGACTGTATTCATGGGGTGGCTACAGTATCGGGATATTATCGAACCGTACATGCCTGGTCGTTGTTTACGACAAATCGGGTACGTACAGAGTATCCCAACCCCGATCTTTAGGCCAGTCAAAGCGATCAGGTCATGGAGCAGTCGTTCGTACAAGGTTGTCTTCCCCGAACGGATCTCATCTGATGCTTGGCGTATGTTCCCGGGATTTTACATTCTTGGTCTCCATGGGTTTCAGGCATCCACGTCAGATCCCACAGCATGTACGAATGACTACCTCGCATGGTACTACCTTCACTCCCACCCTCGGCTGATACGTGACGCTGCAGCACCTGTGATTCCTCCACGATCCAACAGCGATTATGTAAGTGATTAACTAAAAAATATATATTTTTACGTATTACATATCTCTGAACTCACACTCATTGTTACTTTTTTGCAGTGGGTGAATCGTCTAGCCGTCGCAGCTGAGTCTTTCATTAGTTTGATTCCTCCGGAGCAAGTGGAAGATTCTCGATCGATTATGGACGAGTATATGAGAGATTGGCGGGCTGCCAAATGATGTATTGACCCTAGATGAATTTGTTATTATAAGAGTTTCATTGTTATTGTTATTATTTATTTTGTGTTATTGTAATTTGTTGTTTCTTGTTTACATTTTTTGTTTTATTGTAATTTGTTGTTTTATTTACCTCCAATAATCACGACCACTGTCCACATGCAAAATATAACAATCACACAAAAATGTGACAATGATATAAGTATAACAATCACACAAAACATTCAATTACATCGACCTCGCTAAACGATCCCAATGTGCTCTTCGCGTAACATACATTTGCTCCCAACCAGCGACACTATCAGAACGGAAAGTAAACCATGCTTCGCATATCGGAGGAACAGGGAAATCTGGGGCTAAATCCAGACGGATATAATGGGAATACGAATCACCTAAATGACACATGACAATTTCCCTACTTGGACGTGTAGCAGTCGAAGGTGCTTGGAACGGTAGCACTGTGTAACAATGAAATAACCCCCTTCCGCTGCCGTATCCGAATAACATAATTGCTGCATTGAAGAGGTTGGCAATCGGGAACAAATCCTCAATTACTGTCATCCAGTGATCATCGTTACACGCACCTCCGTCCCACATAATACGGTGGTAACCAGCGTCGACCCCTTCAATGTATAAGTTTTCGTACAATGCTCGGTTAGCTAAGAGTTCGTGTGCAATGCAAACTCTCGCCACTCGCCATTGCTCTTGGTCTCCGAAAATGTAGTCCGCAATGACACGGAAACCGCAATTACCATCCCCAAGCACATCGAGATATCCTTCAATGAAAGGTACGATGATTCCCGGAATTTTGTTAACATGATAGAATTCAGTGATATCTATTGCGTGTCCAGCTGCAAGACAATATAATAGAAAGTCAATAATAGTACTTATCAAAAAGTAACAACATTATGTACATGTTAATAAATTATGGGTTTT
The DNA here is from genome assembly GCA_038025085.1 of Tetragonia tetragonoides. Lineage (NCBI taxonomy): Eukaryota > Viridiplantae > Streptophyta > Magnoliopsida > Caryophyllales > Aizoaceae > Tetragonia > Tetragonia tetragonoides. The sequence continues at coordinate 12,982,143 of CM076140.1, read as the reverse complement.
CATACCAGTACTGTTTACGAAGTTACTCGATGAGGATGAGGTACGACCACGCCCGCGGCTCGAACTGGATGACCTAGGGCGACCACGACCCCTCTGGGAGTACTCCCATGAACTAGGATCACGTCTGGTAGAGGAACTCCCTCTCGGTCGACCTCTGACTGTCGTGTTCGCTTCCGGCTCGACGTAACTCGCTTCCTCAGGATGAAGCTGCTCATTCATAAGGACAGATATGTTGCGCACAACTGCCGGGTCGCTTGAGTTAACCTCGTCGACCAGAGACCGAAAGTATCGATGGTCCTCAGATGGATGCTCAGTCATGTCAAGCGTAGCTATCTCCATTGCATCACTAATAACGAGTGTTCGCCAAAATTCGTGGACACTATTCAAGCTAATTGGCGTGCCCGTATCCGTGGCCGTTTTCAACTCACACGCACACGGGATCTGATGAGTGGATCTCAATACACAACCGCAACGATCAAATACTTGGTGACTCAATTCTCTCATCCTGTTCAGCTCAGCCAATAATATTTGTAAGCAGTAATGGGAAACATACCCGGTCAGATAGTTGAATGGGAAACCCGAGTACACCACACTTCTTCGTCTTCTGCACTCTTCAAGTGTGTACTTGATCTCAGTTATTTGTGACTCGATTGACTTGTTGACCTTGTTCCAAACATTGTCCAAAGCTCCAGTTGAGGAGTTCAACCACTGTTTTAGCGCGGCATGTGCACTCTCCACCCTGCAAGTCGTAGTGTTGCCAAGGTGTAGCACCTTATTCGTCCACGCAGCCACAAACATCTCTTTGTGTCTCAGCCAGGTCTCCTCTACATAGGATATCACGTGAGGGTAAGTCCTCCAACTAACCTTCATCGTACGCACTGCTCTATCGTACGCAGCTTCTGTGGAAGCTTCCATGATAATTTTCCACCTCCCATTCTTGAACCTCTGCGCGACGGCCTTATCTTTTCCACAAAGTCTGTACACTTTGTCTTCAACGACTTTGTTAATGTGCCATGTACAGAGCAAATGGGCACTCTCGGGAAATATCTCTCTAATAGGTGTCATCAACCCTAGCTCACGATCGGTCACAATTGCTGTTGGGTGTACATCATTTCCAATAAGCATCCTCAACTTATCTAAGACCCACGCATAGCTTCCCTGAGTCTCATCCTTCATAATGGCATAAGCTATGAGGAAGTTCTTATTGGTTGGAGTCATCCCCACTATCTCAAGAAACGGCATCTTATACTTGTTTGTTTTGTACGTGGAATCTAAGCCAATCAACCAACGAAAAGACCGAAGTAACTGAATTGATGTAGGGTGTGCCATGAACACGTGAGTTACCTCATTAGTAGCTCGGTCGGCTCTTGTCTAATGTACGTACTTATTCGCCACAGCTAAATGATGAAACTGACCAATGACATCTCTCTCTTCAAAATCAAGTTTCCTTATACGATCTCTGTGGTTGTACACATGCCGTCTAGTTGCATTGTCCTCGGGAAATTTTTCCTGAATCGCGGCCAAGATAGCACATGGCTTTGTTTGTGCCGAAGTCATGTCACGAACGAGTTTCTTTGACCCAGGACTAAGACCACTCATCTGACGATATCCCTCAGGATACACAGCAAAGTCATGGTTGTGTGTACCCCTAATCCCAGGCAATGTGACAATCATCCAACTACTGGATCCATACACTTGCCGAGCTCTCAACTGGAACGTACATTTACAAGCCTTTGTTTTCGTATTCTTCCGAGCAGCAGTATCTAAGTGTCTTAATTCCCCTCTGTAGCGTTCACCTCGATTGCATCTTAACAATTTTACGCTTCCACTCTTCTTGTGTGACGAAATTATCAACTCAAACCCGATAGTAAGTGCAATTTGTTTTGCCCAATTAATTGCATCTGTATCACTATCAAATAACTCATCAGTGACGAAATGCGTACTGTAATCAACACCATCACCACCGAACCGCTCCAAAGGAATCTAACGAAAACAACGAAAACAATGTTAGCTTAATCTTAAATTCAAACAATAAATAATAATAATAATAATAATAATAATAATAATAATAATAATAATAAATTTTTTTTTTGTGTGTCTGTCGGTCGTCGATCTCGACTCACCCAAGGGTGAGTCGTCTGCTACAGACGACCAACCCAAGGGTGAGTCGTCTATTGATCTCGACTCGCCCAAGGGTGAGTCGCCTGTAGCGGACGACTCACCCAAGGGTGAGTCGCGATCTACAGACGACTCTCCTTTGGATGGGTCGCCTGTAGCAGACGACTCACCCAAGGGTGAGTCGAAAATCTCAGACGACCGTGCAAAAAATGCGCAAAAAAAATTAATTTTACCTCCGCCACCGTCGACGGCACTTCTTCATCGCCGGCAGACATCCGCGGGTTGCTTGAGTGAATGTTGATGAAGGTTGGGTATGAGAGTTGGTGGTAGAGTGGGAGAAAAGTGGTGTGAGAGTTAGAGAGGGAGAGAGGGAGAGGATGAGTGAAAAATTAAAAAAGGACAAAATTGGAATTTTGGGGGGCGGTAGTTAGTAATTTGGGGGCGGTATTTAGTGACACCCTTTTTATTTCTAAGATTCGAACCCTTAACTTTGAATTGATTAAATGATAAAACTATCGAGTCACTTATACCAACCACTTATTAATTTCATTAGCTTCATAACCATATAATCCCAACGAAGCAAAAGAGTATATTCTCTCTCCTTGTCTACCAGTTACCACAATAATAGATTACATGAAAACTGTAGCAAATATATAGGAGCCTTGAGCCGTCGGTAGCACCAACCGAACAAGAGTGGTCATACTCATACCTACGACTTTTATCCAAAAACAGCCAAGTTTCTTGTTGAACATTTTTTTTCTTCTATTTATTCCACGTTCTGACTAATCTCAAAGACATACTTGTATTTTTTCTTTTTTGGTAATCTAAAGACATACAAGACATACTTGTATTTAATACCCATGAAGGTAAGGCCTTATTCTTCATTATCATAATAAATAAACTTTCCAAGCCAACACACAATGGTATATCTCTCCTCTTTTGCTACCACCCCTCTAAACCCCTTATTAATCCCCAACCTCAAACCATCACCTTCTTTTATTCATGGGAATCAAATTCACTTAACACCAAAAGTGTCATGCATTGGGGCAAAAAATGATGAACCTCATATCTCCCCCAAAAAAAGCCTTGATCAAAGAAATACTAAACTGGATAGAAGAGATATCCTTATTAGCCTAGGAGGTCTATATGGAGCTGCAACTACACTTCATGGAAGCTCCATCACCCTAGCGGCCCCTATCGCCCCGGATGCCATTAAACGTGTGCCTACCAATGACGCAGGTGGCGGCCCTGTCGGCCTAAATTGCTGCCCCCCAAAGCCATCTAACATCGTCGACTTCAAGCTTGGAAGGGATCAAGTGTTGAGGGTCCGACCTACAGCTCATTTAGTCGATGACAGATACTTGGAAAAGTATTCAGAGGCCATACGTCTAATGAAGGCGCTCTCTAAGGATGATCCGCGTAATTTCATGCAACAAGCCAACATTCATTGTGCCTATTGTGATGGAGGCTACCATCAACTAGGGTTTCCAACACAAGATTTTCTAGTTCACAACTCTTGGTTGTTTTTTCCTTTCCATAGGTGTTACCTATACTTCTATGAGAGGATCTTAGGCAAGTTGATCAACGATCCGACTTTTTCATTGCCCTATTGGAATTGGGACCATCCAGATGGTATGCACATGCCCACCCTCTATACTGATCCCAACTCCCCCCTATATAATCCACTTCGAGATGCAGCCCACCAACCCCCAAGACAAATGGAACTCAGCTTTGACGAAACTGACGACAACAACGAAACCCCTGAGGAGAAAATAACCTCTAATTTGGCGCTTATGTACCGCCAGATGGTCTCGGGTGCCAAGAAACCAACCTTATTCTTTGGGAACCCCTATAGATCCGGTGATGAGCAACCAATAGGAGCCGGAACCATAGAGAATCAGCCTCATGCCCCGGTCCATAACTGGACGGGTGACCGGACACAAACCCTTGGTGAGGACTGAGGACATGGGCAGCTTTTACTCAGTAGCACGTGATCCGATCTTCTATTGTCACCATGCTAATGTGGATAGAAATGTGGACTATATGGAAAACCCTAGGTGGTAAAAGGAAAGACTTTAAAGATCCAGATTGGTTAGATGCTTCATTTATTTTTTACGATGAAAATGCCCAACCAGTGCGAATCAAGGTACGTGATTGCTTGGATAATAAGAAACTTGGGTATGTTTACCAGGAAGTTAACTTGCCCTGGCTTGAAACCCAACCTAAAACCAGTCGTCTTGTGAGGAGTCCAAGGTCGCCTGCAATTAGTAAAAAAGTTAAAGTGGCCACCTCTGTGGTTACATTCCCCAAGGTGTTAGACTCCACGATACGGACCCAAGTGGTGAGGCCAAGGAAGTCAAGAAGTAAGAAGGAGAAGGACGATGAGGAAGAGGAGCTCGTAATCGAGTTGGAGTTGACAAAGAGAGACGAGTATATCAAGTTTGACGTTTACATTAATGAGGAGGACGATAATCCGAAGAAACGGAAACGAATGAATGTGGAATATGCAGGGAGTTTTGTGAACGTGCCCCATAAGCACAAACATAGGAATAAGGATGGCAAGAAGGTGGTGAAGTGTAGCCTCACTTTGGGCTTGATAGATGATTTGGGGGTAGATGATGATGATAAAGTAGAGGTGGTCTTGGTTCCTAAAGCAGGAAAAGGTTGTGTGATAATCGCGGATATAAAAATTGAGTGTGCATCATGATTATATATCATTTTGCTCACTAAATCGAGAAGATAGTTTTTCAATAATGGGGATGTAATGGAATGAAAAGAACAAATTTTATCTAAGATTGGAATGTAATTTTGGTGTTGCGCAATTTTGAACTTTAGAAAAGAAAATAAATAAAAATGAAATTAAGTATTTTATAAACGATAGAGTTGTAGTTGTCTCCATATTTGATCATATATACTCATTTCCATTTTTATTTGCATTAGTGCATGTCTTACTTACAGGCGATTCCAATTTTTAGAATTACATGGTCCGTAATATTAGATTCGAAATAACTAATATGGTGATATATTTCTTTTCACGAGTAATTTAAATTAATTGACACAAATGTCCTTATATAATGTTTTGCAGTCATCACCTTTTCCATCTCTTTTTTTTTTAAAGTTTTTATATCCCATTACAAAATCTTTATTCAAGTGTAGACACATGATGAAATTCATCAAATTCAGGAACACAAGTTAAAAATTTCCAATTCCCAAAAGAATCTCGATCTAGGAAAAAGAAAGGAAAACATAAAGGATGAGAAGCAAAAAAAAAAAAAAAAAAAAAAAAAAAAAAAAAAAAAAAAAACCAATCCAATTCCCCATAAATAAAATTTAAAAAAAAAAAGAAAACAGTCCAATTAAATTCAACAACACATGTCAAATGCTGTCCTCGTTAGCGCTTTTACTGTTATCGGGTAACGTTGTATAAAGAGGACACGAGCATTTAGTGAGCCTGGAACTAATAATTCATGAAGGAGACTTCATTGTAGTACTTCATCTATTTAATACAACTTCACTTTCCTTTGGTAGCACATTGTTGTACTCAAAATTCACAAACGATAATTTTTCTCTCCTTTTGAGGAACGTGATGGCCAAATTTTTGGCCTTACTGTTTTTTTCCTCAATAAGGAGGGAAGTGGGTTTAAATGAACATGTGAGGGGCATTTTGGTCAATTTTGAAAAAAAACCTACAAAAATTTGATCGTGGGTAGTGATCATCAATAAAGAAATTATCTTAGTTTCTCAAAAAAAAAAAAAAAGTTTCAAGGTATTATGTCACATAAAGTTATTTAAAGAAGGTAGTATTAGTATTTTCACCAAAAAAAAAAAAAAGGTAGTATTAGTATCCAACAAAAATTCCTTCTTAATTTCACTACTATAAAAAGAAATGGATAGACACAAAGGTTTCCGAACATAACCAATCAGAACCGTTTGGAACCAAATTGAACTTGCAATAATAAACAACTCTAATTTGCAGAATTAAACGGAACTTGCCGGATGAAAAGGTATGCATAATAAAAACATTGAAAAGACCTAATTCAAAGTTCAAAGCAACTAGAAGCTTTTAGAAGACTTGATGGAACAATTGCTGATTTTCCAATTGTATACTTCTTTCTTTTTCTTTTTTTTTAAGAGTGCGTGGGGTTGGAATTAATTGGATGCAATTATAGTTTTTGGTTTTGGGGGTTCCTGTTCGAGAAATTATTGTGTAATTCAGGAGCACTGCTCACTCCTCTCACAAAATAAAAAATTATCAATTTAAATTTGGAGTGGACTCCACTTATTTTGTGAGAGGAGGGAGCAATGCTCCTAGACTATGTAATAATTTCTCGTTCAGATGAGACACAAAGATCGACACCTAATTTATCAACCATCTCAGTCTTAACTGTTAGGTTAAGATATTCTTGTCCCAATTTTTTTTGGTGAGATATTCTTGTCCCAATTTAGTAGCTCCTATCATTTTTTTTTCTGGTATGATTAGTAGCATATATACTTATACAAGTTATTGATAGAATATAACTTAATAATTTCTCGTGAGGGTTTTCTCATTAGCATTAGCAATATATACTGAGAGTCTACAAGAGTATAGTTGGGCCAAAGATCTAATATAAATATAGGCCTAACTATACAATAATAAGCCTAATTAGAATTAACTAAATATTTACATATTAAGTTATTTTCTATCACACCACCGGAGTCAGAGCGGGAGGAGAGCGAACGCTCAGGCTGGAGCGAAAGTCAGTAAAAAGAGACGAAGGAAGGCCCTTCGTAAAAATATCAGCGTATTGCGAACTGGAAGGTACATGAATAACCCGAACATGACCAAGAACAAAATAAAATGTCAATCTCGATATTGCATCGGGTTAGTGGAGAGATACACAACACTAACATTGTCACAATACACAAGAATAGCCCGCATGAAGGGGCAAAGGAGCTCCTGAAGTAAGTTATGCAGCCAACAAGTCTCAGCGACAGCATTGACCACACCGCGATATTCAGCCTCTATATCCACTAGTAGACCAACGTAACAAATATAATCACGTTCCACTTCCAATTTCCACTCATTCTTCTATCTTTTCATTTTCATGCAACGTATACATGAACTTGTGACTTTTATCCTAAAACAAGTAAACAACTTATGTTTAGGGATGGCAATGGATAGGATATGAGTCGGGTGAAGCCATATCCATATCCATATTCATTTATTTAAAGTTCAAATCATTCATCCATATTCATATCCGTTGGGTGAAGTGGATAACTGGATGTCCGTTGGATATTGAATGAGTCTCTCTAAATTTTCAATAACACGCATGCGCATAAATGGTTTCGTCTTTCTTTTGATGAAACATGTGGCGTAAGTCTTTAAATTAAATAATTAAGTAAGAAAAACATATATAACCAAAAATTATTTGAATTTCTCTAATTAGAATAAGTTTGAACGCCTAAACTTTTGTCATCTATTATGTCTCTACTACCTAAAATAGAGGACATCTTAATTTTTGAGTCAAAAAGTTGAACAAAATAAAGAATTATATAGTATATTTTTAAAAATAATTTAGAATTTAAGGAAATAAATGGATATGGATACCTGTCAGATGGATAAATGGATGAGTAAAGATCATCCATATCCATGTCCATTTACATCAATCCATATCCATTTATAAGGGGTCGGGTGGATGGATATCTATTGGGTGCGGGTGAAATTACCATCCCTATTGATATTCCAACCGCTTGAACATGATTTTGTTTTTATATTCTATGTATGAGTCACCGATCACCAAGACATACATACTCTTCCATTTATGTTGAGAGTACTAAACTACTAATAATCTTATATATATATATATATATATACACATACTTGGCCGTATAGACTCTTCTCCTTTTTTGTTTGCATTAGTACATATCTCACATGTATCTCCTATTTGAAAAACTCGCAATTCGTTATGTTAGATCCAAATTATTCAAAATGGTGATCCCCCCCCCCCCCCTTCCCCAGTAAGTTAAAGTAACTAACATAAAGGGATTTTGGATTTGGGTACTGATTAATGGAGCAATATATTGAATTTATAAGTTAAAATGGGAGTTATGTAAGATAGTAGAGGTTAGATTTTGGGAAAAAAAGGGTAATGATTACCCCCGTTTGGGGTATAATAGTTACCTGACTACATTCCCTAGGGTAATGATTTCCCCCTATTTTCCCTTCATTTTCTCCACTACCCTCATCACTACTTCACCTTAATATTTTTACAGTTTAATTTGCTCCATTACCCTCTTAATCATTACCCCAATCCAAACATCTCCTAAATGTTCAAGTTGTCAAACCATCCAATTTTCTAACCTCAATAATATACACATCTTACAAAATTGTTATTAAAATGTGGACAGATTACGAAATTCATCAAATTCAGGAACAACGTGTAAAAATTCCCAATTCCCAAAAAAATAAAAAAAAATTAAGAAAACTCGATCTAGCAAAACAAAGGGCTTCTTCTATTCCATAAAAAAGGGAAAAAAAACATAAAGAATTTTTTTGTGGGGAGTACCTTGTTTGATGTCTTTTTTGTGACTTAGTACCTTATAAAAATTATTTTGTGGGAAACTACCTTACAATACCAAATTCTTTGTTGACTCATACCCAATACCATTTTTGCGATTCTAATTTTTTTAAAACCCCAAAATACCCCTCCCATAAGCCTCACATGTTCATCAAAATCAAATCGATCACCCTCCCCCCTTTTACTCTGTTTCCTCTTTCTTTTCCTCGGTACATAGTTTTCTCCAAAACTCCATTGACGGATTTTCTTAAGTTCCCTCTCTTTCATCTCTTTTGTAAAATTGACGACCCAATCTCAAAATTGACAAGCCATTCCTCGAAAGGTATGACATTATGCTGTTTTTTTTTTTTTAAATAGTTTTAATTTGTTCGAAAATCAAAAATTAGGGTTATGCTTATGATTTGGGGATTGCTTAATGGTTTGTTTCAATAGTACAATTAAAGCACGAAATGTCAGGGTATTGTAGATGTTGTGAACCTGTTACGCGCATTCAAGTTCATGGACAACTGAAAATCCGGGTAGGAAGTTCAAGTAAATTGGTGAGGAAGTTCAAGTAAAATTCCGGGAAAAAGGGAGTAAAGGAAAGGGAAAAAAAAGGAGGAGGCGATTTGATTTTTAAGCAACACGTGAGGGGTATTTCGGGGTTTTAAAAAATTTAGAATCGCAAAAGTGGTCTTGGGTATAAGTCAACAAAGAATTTCACCGTGCGCCCCTGAAGTTTGCCAAAATGCACATGAGATACAAAGAACTTTCCAAATGCACAATATACCCTTCAACTTTGAATTCTTGCCCAATCTAACCAAATGTAATTATTTTGTTTCTTCTTTTCTTTCTACACAGCCATTTTATTTGATTTTATTTTTTAGATCATTTTCGTTTTGGATAACTCCTTTATTTAATTTCAAAATTCAATACACTTACATAACTTGTCCATTTATTTTACAATACCAATAATTATTTCATTATTGTTTGCCTGTCTCAAACTAAACCAAGCAAAATCGACCCAAACCGCCTAATACTTGATCCTCCTAACACCCAAAATATCAAAATATTATTACGTGAAATCAGACCGACACAATACAAGATTAAACATGGACCCGATGAGTCTAATTCACTTGATTTAAAGTGACTTGGATTTTGGGTATATTTACGCCATATACCCGAAACTAAAGAAAAAAAACTAAATTATTTTTATTAAAAAGAAAATTAAATAAAAGGGTTTAAAAAAGATACCAAATAAATTATATTTGGGTGAGATGAAAAAAATGGACAAGTGAAATAAGAGATTTTGATTTTTGAAATAAAATTTAGAAGTTGTCCACAAAAGAAAATCAACTAAAAAATGATATAAAAAATAGAATGGTTATATAAAAAAGAATGAAAAAACAAAATAAGTTACATTTGGGTAGATTGTGCAAGAAATTCAAAGTTCAAGGGTATATTTTGAATTTGGAAAGTTCATTGTATTTAGTGTGCATTTTGTCAAACTTTAGGGGTGCGTCATGAAATTTCCCAAAAAATAATTATAAGGGATTGTTGTCTTCACCTTCTGTTTACTGAACTTATCTGCACAATTTTGCACTGAACTGAAATTTACTGAACGGAAGTGAATTTTTCTGAACTGAACTTATTTTTACTGAATCTACAATTACAAAGAGTAAATTTGTTCTTTTGTTTACCGAATTCTACTGAATTTTTCTGAACTGAACTTCTTTAAACTGAACTAAATTAATTTTACTAAATTGAACCGAATTTTACTGAATACTTGAGGAGAAAATTAATGATAACATGCTCTAAGTCACAAAAACGATATCAAATAAGTTACCTCCCCACAAAAAATCCAAACATAAACGATGAGAAACAACAAACATCAGACAAAAGGACAGAATTGCCAAAGAAGAAGAGATAACAGTTTAATTGAATAGCCCAATTCTGTCCTTGTTAAGTTGTTGTAAGTTGTAACGCTTCAGTTTTTTTTTGTTTCTTTTTTTTGTTTTTTTTGCTTTTTTTTTTCTTTTTTTTTTTTTTTTTTTTTTTGTGCGTTGCATATATTATAGAGTACACGAGCAGTTAGTGAGTCTGGAAAACTAAAAATTCATGAATGAGATTTCATTGTACTTGAAATCAATATATACATAACTCCAGTTTTTTTCTTCATAAGTACATTGTTGTACTCATAATTCACAAACGAGAATTTCCCTCTCTCTCTTTTCTCTGTCAAGAACTTTAATAGAGTTTTGAGGAAATCGACGGCCGAAATTCATTCTGGGCCTTACTGTTTCTTTACTCATAATTCCTCAAAGGTAATTCTCTCCATTTCTTGTGTTTTTTTTCTTCTTAATTTCTCATCTTACAACGAATCATTGTGGGATTTTAGAAAGATTGAATCTTTTTGCATGCACTTGGAGCAAATTGTTGTAATTTAATCTGTCAATACTTCTTTAGGTTCTGTTGCATGGTAAAATAATAATCTTTGGTTCCATAATTAATTTGATGTGATGCCCAAATTTTATTGGCTTCCATAATATTGTCCTCAATTATGTTATGGTAATTGCAAGATATGGAAATTTTGTGGGAAGGGTTTGATATTTTAAAGGAAATAGATATTGGGTTAAGGAGGAAATTCAGATATTTAACAGAAGTTGGACTCTGATTTGGTGGTGCCTAGTTTAATTTGTAGACCAGGGATTGGAATTTGAAGGTGACCCTTTTAGTTATAGCATCAATTGGGGTTCATGTAATTTTGGTCTCAATTATATTCACCTCAAGCTAAAAGCTTTTTGAACCCACCAGGGCCTTGTGTTTGTGGGTTTGTGAGTCAGAATTGGTTGAGCCGATATTGGTGAAAACATGGTAGTTTCGAGGAGAACACCCATGATTGTTGAAGGTGCAGGTTATCTTTTGGACTTGGGGACAACCGGTCGGAAGAGGAAAAGAGATATTCGTGATTCGATGTATGGCTATAGTAATGGTGAATTGGACGATCAATACGGTACATTTTTGAATGGATTGGTAGAGCCTGAGGAAGCAGAATTTGTGGAGGAAGATGAGGATGACTCTACTTATACATTGTTCTTGGAAAATCTGAGGGAAGATGGGCATGCATATATGCTTGATGTGTTGCCAGAGCATGGTGTGCTCTTCCCCATCAAGTATGAAGTTGAGGATGATGATCCTGATCAGCTCAAGAGAAAACACCCAAGGTCTGGCAGGTGTACTTCAATGAGAGAGACTAGGAGCTTAGATGTAAATGGTGCTTTAAAATCAGGTCTGAAAGATTCTGGTTCACTGAGGGCAAAAACTCAAAGGCATAGTTCATTTCGTAGAAGTAGCAGCTTAGCTGTGGATGATGAATTGGTTTCAAGTCCGCAATGTTCTGGTTCTGGGATGGAAAATAGCCAGAGACGTAGTCCCAGGGTTCTGGAGAATTCATCAATTCCACGGATGAAAAATCTCGTTCGTCAATCCAGTCGGGAGGTTGATGGTTCGTTTTATCGTAATGACAGGTCTAAGTTGAAGACTGACACGGTGGATGAGGTGTACAAAAGGTTCTTGGAGAATTTCCACGCCAATGAAGAGTCTCTTTATTATGAATTTGGAGATGGTAAGCGAGTGTATTATGAGGGGAGCAGTCAGGAGAGGTTAATTGATGTTGAAATTGAACCTTTAAAGGCAGCTCCTACAGCACCAAGTCTAACTCCAAGACTTCCACCACCACCTTCAAGACAACCAACTCCGACTCCTACACAACCATCTCTGCCTGCAAGACAACCCACTCCACCTCCAAGACAACCCACTCCACCTCCAAGACAACCAACTCCAACTCCAATATCACCACCTCCAACTTCAAGACAAATCACTCCTCTTCGAACCACGAAAGGTCGTCATAATATGTTCAGTACATCTGTAAGTACTTTATTAGCTACACCCAGTTCCGTTTATCTAATTTTTTTCCACTGCATATCTATCTACCTGTGAGATACTTACTAGGTGTAGTAGTAGTATTAGTACTTAATCCTGATGCTCTTTGGTTACACGTAGAACAAGATGCTCAAGAACAATGGGAAAGCCTCTGGGGAAGAACATTCCTGGTTTACGAAAGAGTTAAAGAAGACTGTAAGCAAGCCCTATGAACAAAGGGAGTATGAAGATCTTTGGCACCAAGTAAAGTATCGGACACCGGTGAGAGTTCACAAGGAGACGCGTGCTGGGGGATATGATTTAGAGCAAGATCAAATGGGGAAGTCTTACCTTGACCGATATCCTGGTAAGTGTATCTTGGTTTGGTCAATTAGTCTGTTTCCTTTTAATTTGACTAATATTTATCTTTAAATCATAAGGAAGCCATCAGATGTTAAATGTAATGTATATGCCCCTAACCCGTTATGTTTCTATTCTCTGATGATTAATAGGTTGTTCTGTTTGTGTTGAGGGTCCATGTGAGGCGCAACGACCCCTTTATAGTGATTTATGGCATTGTTGTTTTTCTTCTAGAACTCATATCCTTGGTTGGAGAAGAACATCCAAAATGTTGATATTTTGTCTAAGAAATTTAGGTATTTCTTTTGTGTATTACATTTTTGAGGATGTGTCTGTCAATTAGTTATCTTTCAAGTGTGTTTGCTGCTGTTTTTATGCCATTTAGACGACCATCTTGTCAAGCCACCTGATATTTTTTTCTTTTTTGTTGATGTTATTCTACAGTGCTATACTTTGCTTTCTGTTTAGGAAAAACTTGGATTGTCATTTTCATAACATCTGCACATCTTGAATTATCAGATCTGAAATGTGAAATCAAGCAAGTTATGTCTGATCGCTACAAGGTCTTGAATCTTCTACGGGGTTTTTACTTATACTTAAAGGTAAACATCTCAAATGTGCATATTTGTTTGATTCCCTTTTTATCTTTTTTCTTGCTTAATATTGAGCTGTAAGCATGTTTCTGATAAATCGTAATCTCAAGTCTCAAATTCAGTTGACTTCTCAATTCGCCTGCTGTTCTTTTTGGCAAACAAGAAGAGCATCCTAGTGTGTTACTAGCTGAATGTACCAAGCCCTATCCTGATAGTATGACCTTTGTGAAACAGTGACAAAATAAGATTAAAGTAAAAAAAATAAATATAACTACAGCTGTAACATCTTATTTTATTTTTGATTACTTAAATCATCTTCCTGCTCTTCCAATGTGAATTCGCTGATCCGTCAGTACGAAAAAAGGTTCATTAAGCAGCCATACTAATATTAATGACTGAAAGCAAGTCATTCATATGACTACTTCATTCCAAACCTCATTGTTGGTTCCTGTCTAATCTGTAAAAAAGGTGCATTTGGCATGTCTTAGAACTGCTTTTATGCCCAAGGATCAGAGCATGCTAAAACTTCAGTCATTTTCCTTGAAAGTCTATATGGAAGTTATGCTCTGGAAAACATCCTTTCTCCTCCTACTATTGATAATCCAATGATGAGGAAGATATTTTCATCAATGCCGATGCTGATCTCTCTCTGTAATCCCTACTTTCTTTTGTTAAACAATACATATAAATTATAATTGGTGCATTGTAGTTGGCAAGTTAATCTAAAACGTTGAATGTAACTGACAAATGGTAATTTTTGGCTTGCTGTCTTTTAGCCGCAGTTCTCAGGAGTCAGCAAGCTGGCTTTCTGGGGCTTTATGCTAAGTTTATGTCGATATAATATAGAGCTGATGCTCAATGTATTCACCAGACCTCCCCTCAAAAAAAGAAAAATGTATTCACCAGATCTTTTTTTGTATCTCATCCCATTGCCATTGTCTATGGGTCTTTTTTCTCAGATCAGGTGGAAGTGGGCTCCCACACTTTTATTCCCCTTCTGCTCTTAAATTTGATGTTTTTCGCCTTAACAATCCACATGACCGTTTTGGCTCAATTTGTTATTTTGCTATCATCTATCTTAATTACATTGGTTTACACCCCAACTTTAATCATCAGGCGAACTGTTGCTTCACTTGCTTGCGATGGTTTATGTTTTAACTAAACATATTACATGTGTTTACTTATTACAATTTCCTTTGCTGCCTTCTGACAAAAGAATTTGTTTTTGTTATTATTGCATCAGAATGTTCCCCATGGAATTCCTCAGCCTTGGAAGTGTGAGTCTTGGAAGAGAATTATGCTTGGATCAGCCTAGGATTTTCAGATGCTGTAAGCTTAGTAGCTTACTATGGCCTGACTCGAGAGATTGTTCATAGAGCTATTTTGATGATTCCTCCGACACAAAATAATGAAAGCTGTGGATAGAACCCTGTTTTCCGCAGGGCACATAAGGCATGCGTCTCCTTGCATGCTTTGTGAAGTGTACTTTGTCATAATTTGTTAGATGAAGATCGATTAACACGAAGTGGGCAGCCATGCTAAGTGCGCATTGTAGGTGAAGAGACTACGTGTTAAGATCAAAACGAATTTCTGGAAAGTGGTGGAAGATAATTTCAAGCAGCCTGTGTTGGCAGAATGCGCATCTAACATAATTCTCATGTTCTGTTCCTTTAGGGTTGCAAAGCCCTGTGTTACACTATCCTGGTTCCACAAATGTACCTTAGCTTGCCCACGAACGAGCAGGATTGAGCCTTCTAATTGCAGTATGCTTTCTTGTAATACTTAAATTTTTTGCTGCTACTTTCTCATGTTTCAGATCCACTGTCTAAGTGTCCATTGTCATTGTGTAAAACATTTTTCTTGTAGTATGCTTCTTAATGGCTGAGAACAGCTGAAAAGAAGTCGCTAAAAAGCGAACATAGTATGGTATAAAAGGTTGTTCACTGCTCACGAACGATTGAAACTCCGACATAACTAGAACATTTTTTCCATTAAATACAAGGATGCATCCATATCTTAGATCAGATGGCGAAATTTCTGTAGGCTGCTATAGTATTAGCAACCAGATGCTTGCATACCCCTTCTATCATTTTCATATAATGAGCACTATTTACCAGTATTATTGCACATCTTGAAGCTCATTGCTATTGAATTTCATGCGCGGCTTTCCCATACTGAAGTTTAACACTCTTGAGTTCATATTGTATTTGATCACGCCATCGTAGAGCAGCTTTCTAATGTAATGTTCTATGTCAGAACCAATGAGACGAAGGGTGTATTCTGTCAGCGGCGCACCCTGGTTTAAGAGTAACAGATTGAATTGTCAGAAGTACATTTCAGTTGTTTCTACACTAATTGCTGTTGATTTCTGGAGCATATATAAGAACAAAGAGCAGTACCAGAGCCAGTATGATTTGGTCATCAGAAAATGTTGCAAAGTACTAATCCATTTTCCTACCTTTCGAGACTAGCATTATCTGCTAATTCTATAAGGGGTATCAACAGAATAAGTTGTATTTTGGTAGTTCTTTGATTAGTTAGGACTTGTTGTACTCTGGAGTATATCATCTTTGCGATTAATTTACTATAAATCAACCACACACACTACAGTGGTGCACCTAGGATTTTTTTCACAAGTTATAAGTGGTTTTATATGGGACGGAGGGAGTATTAATTTATATACTGCTTCCTTTAATCTTCTCCAGTTACTGCTCAAAGATTGGCGGGTAATGCCCGTCAGAAGGATGAAATAAGAGAATATCAAAGTGATTACCTCATAGTGATCGACGAGCTCCTGGAAGTAGGCATAAACCATGTTGCTGGTCTCATCGGTCCAAAGAAATTCATCAGTTGGGTCAAGAATAAGAGTGAGTTTATCCATCTGAGTCTGATCCATAGCACAGGTTTCAGGGTCAATGTAGGCAGCATAGATTCTGACATGCCTGGTCACACTGCTAAGCCACTGCCCTCCATAATCTCTGCTCATGTTTCTGCTCTTGACATTCACTTGGGGTTCAACAGGCCTTGGTATTTTCTGCTCCTGTTGCTTATTCATTGTCTGTTCTATAATCTCATTCTCCGCCTTCAGTTGCTCTGATTCTTGCACTTCAGCTTGCTGCTGAGCTGAAATGGCAAAGCTAAGCCGTCTATTTGTGGGGATTGATCTTTTGCTTCTAGTGTTCCAAGAAGCTATGGGTAGTTTTGTTGAAGCAATATTGTATGATGAAGCTGCTGTTGTTGCCATGGTTGAGTTTGTGGGTTGGGTTTTTTCTTTGTTGGGTTTGTACTAAGCATTACTCTTTGTTTATGATCTTCCAAGGCCAATGCGTTTGGGTCCTCTATTTTGTGGATAAGACGCAACATGTATTGTTTTTATTGGGGAGAGAGGTAGAGAAAACAAGCTGTTCTATGGATATAAACATTTCAAGTTTAAAAAGAATACAGATAATAATGAGATAATACCGTAATGTTTAAGTTGAAAATTCTGTGCACAGAATGGGACAAATGATCCGAATTGCTAACCAGTAAAGATTCTATATATCCCAACTTTGTGTCCTATTCCCTAATTAGCAATCAGATTTTAGTTATGGGGTTGGTTTTGGAATATTTAGAAGCAGAAAAAAGGGGATTTTTTTTGGAAGAAACTCAAACAATTTCGCTTCAATTCCATCCACACTGCCTTCTTCCAACCTGTCACCCTAAAGAGGGCAAATTTTTGTATGTACTCGGGTGTATGTAGCACAATGTATCACACTTGCTTAGCCCAAAGAGAGAGAGAGAGAGAGAGAGAGGGCTAATTCTTGTAGATCAATTTTTTCATTTGTATAACATAACTCGTTCACAAATTACATCTGATAACTGATAGTGAATACAAGCATTAATATTACTTACATGTAAAAAGACCTAAAACTAAAAACTAAAGAAAAACAGAAAAATTTACACAAAACTTCACTCTCCCATATCTTCCCTGTACACTCCATTGTGGCAGTTAGTGGTTAAGTCTGAGAACGCTTGGGATTATTTTCTAATGCCTATCCAAAAGGCGCAGAGGCTTAATTAATTCATCAAGATCATCCAACTGAGAAATTGTAGCATCACCTTCAGATATGGTCATTGGATCAGTGGTTGAATCATTCTTCTCTTCTCCTTCATTATCACTAGCATCAAGGCTGATAAAATCACCCAACTCTCCTTCAAATTCTAGACAGTCGTTCTTAGGTGCAATACGCTTCTCAGCCAAAGCTGTCTCAGGCTCAGCAACAATTGTGAGCCCAGATCCGAAATAGCGTCCTCTAGCATGGCTTTGATCTTTCAACATTTTCTTCTTCTTACCCTTGCCTTTCTTGGGATGGTAAAGTTTGCATTTGGGCCCTTGTGGACAGCTACCAGTGGCTTCAAACTCGGGGCAGATGTAACTGTGCTTCTTCCGGCACTGCATTTGTGCAGACATAGATTTGTGCTACTTGTTTAACTCTGGAAATTTTACTCAGGCAACAAATACATGTGACAGCTCACCAAACATACACAAAAGTCGGGTGGGGGGATTTGGGAGGTAAAAAACACAGCAAATTCCACATTCAGTTGCAAATCAAAGCCACTATTATGACCTTAACAGCTGACACCCACGTAAATTAACTAGTACTTTGTCAAAAAACATAACCCTGCCTGTAAACTGAACAGACTGTAAATAACTATGCCCAGATCCTTTTCATATGTGGGAATAAGAAACTCCTTAGTAATAATGTGGGAATAAGCAAAAAATATTCTTATTCCCACATATGAAAAGGATCTGGGCATAGTTATTTACAGTCTGTTCAGTTTACAGGCAGGGTTATGTTTTTTGACAAAGTACTGGTTAATTTACTCAGGCAACAAATACACTGAACAGACTGTAAATAACTATGCCCAGTTACTATGCCCAGTTTCTCCTTAATTATCAAAAAAAAAATAAAATGTAAAGTTACTAATGCTTCCTTACGGCAATAGATTCAAGCCAAGGAACTGAACTCACAAGATAGCACTGAGCTATTAACCGAATTTCAATAATTAATTGTAATTTTATAAAATATTAGCAGGAGTTATGAATTGCGTATAATGACTGATATACGGTGCATGACCTGAAGGTGATGATATATGATAGAATATGCAAGTAGCTACTACTTGAAAAATGATGATATAATATAGAATGGCATACGCAACCAGTACCTCATTCCCTTCAGCACAATAGCCCCTAAGGAAGCTCTCGCATATAGAAGCCTTAGGATTCACATTTACATGTCTGTATGGACAATTTTCATTGGAGCATAAGCCTGTAAATAAAGATGGTCAATAGGTGGCACCAACATGATATGAACAGATGAGAAAGACAGAAAACAACCTTGCAGATAAAAAGAACAATCGGGCATTCTTTCAGGAATAACCTGCATAAAGAAACAGTTAAAGATAATGATTTTCAGCAAGTAATCTCAAAATAAAATACTGTACAACCTCACAATATATCTGCTGGAGGACTTTGAATGATAAACCTTGTGAGTCAAGTTGCAGTTTGGATCACCACATAACCCGTGTAGAAATTTTGTACAGACCGCTATCTTTGATGGATCATGGATAAATGGACATTTTCCTTCACCCTTTTTACATCTGCCAAATCTAGTAAAAAACTGACAGAACTTCCATTTTTTGGCTAATCGCATCCTAGCAGTGTGCAAACTCCATCGAACTTTTTCACTAGCCAAAATGCGAGTGCGTCTCTTTGGATCTCTAACGAGCTGGTTACCATTGCCAATCCGAACATACCTGCCAAACAAGAAAACATTCATCCAAACCCAGAGGCTTATTCCAGAGTAACTTGTAAGTTTATTTCCAAATAACTTCATTACTTTACAGGTAAAAACTTTCGAATCGGGAGAGAAAGCAAGAAAAGGAAAAGGCAACATACTCATTACTTCCAATTAGCAGTCTCTTTGGTGCATAAGTTTTTCTGGCATCCTTTTCTGTCTTAGAAGCAGCTGAGCCTGATGGTTCCTCGTCTATTTAAAAATCATGGTCAGTTACAATCACCGTTCAAGAAAAATTGAAAGATGGGAATGAAGAGGGAAATCGACAGGCTGATTTAAGAGAAACGTTGATCATGATTCTGCAGAGCCATAAAGTGCTAGACAGCCATGCAAGAAAGGGAGATGATAATAAGAACATCCTCCATATCCTGTGTACTCTGAATTTAGTACAATTGCGCAAGTTTCTGCATCCTCAAAATGCTAAGCCTCAGCAAAACAAACTTCTTTTGCAACCCATGACCAGGGGTTGGCTCACAAGCTACTTGGAGTTGATCCTGTCTAGGCTTGCCTTCAGCTGGCAAATAATCGAGTTGAGGTCAAGTACTCGTCTCAAGTAGTTCATGAGCAACTAAGTAATGAGACTTGCTGGTATAGTTCTTCGAGTTAATGATCGATTATCAAACTTTGTGCCTAATTTATCCTTTCTCTATAATCTGTCCAAGGAGGGGAGGGGGGTAATTGAAGCATCTAAATCAAGTTCGAACTCAAGAATAGCCTGTGCTTAGGCATATTAAGCAGAGCACAAATCCTCATGCTGGCTTGAATCAGGGGTCAGACATACTCAAGCTAGGCTCGGTTCAATACACCCCAAGTCATGACAAATTTGCGTACTAAATTATATATGTTCTCCACAAACACTAGATTTTCATGACCTTTATCCTATTGGAAAGCAAATAGGATCTATTACATCCGTAACAGATATGATGAGGTACCATATTACAAAAAGACAGAACAAGTAAAGGACAACAATACTCATATATCAGGAGGGGACCTTATTATCAATTCAATGTTTTTGTTTAGGGCTTCCACTTTACCATCCCTTATTGAGGATGTTGACTTTCAGTAATGAAACCCCGCGGAGAAAAGGGAAGATGGCAGCAAAAAGAATCAGTTGTTAAGATTCCATTCTCCAGAGCATGTGAAGCAGATCAACTGTGAATTCGTTTCAGAGTAGCCACATGAGGATCGACATCATGTAGTGTGGGCTACCTTAAAGCATCAAACACCTATCACTACAACTTTTTTTTATTTTTTAGATAACATGGGTGTCCAAGCTTTGCTTGGCCCACCTATCACTACAACTACAACTGAGTACAAGCCCACCGAGGGCAGGGTATAGATGTGTGCAGCCTTACTCCTAGCTAGTAGCCCACTAGGGAGGTTGTTTCCAATAGACCCACAAAGGAAAGGTTGATTTTCAAAAACAGTTCAAAATCTTATAATGATAACAATAATAACAATAGCCCACCAGGGTTCGAAATCACAGTATCTGTTGTGGCCGTCACAGGCTTGAATTTTGATATCGAACATATCGGCTGTATCGATCATTTATCGGCCGTGTATCTGTCATATCGAACACCCCTTTATGTACCGGGACTTCACGTCTCAAAAACCGGCAGGTTGCAGCCGACACGTCACGTAATAGCCGATATTCCAAGGTGGGTTTCGCTGCTCACTCTTACTAGCATAAGAATTATAACTCCCAAGATTCTAATTGATGCTGAACAAACCTAATCACTAGAACTTTGTTGCACCTCCCTATCACACAATGCCCACAAGCTATGTTGCACGGGAACGGGTACGGGAACGGAAAAATAGAACGGGAAAACGTGGAGACGTCATTCCCTAAAAACAAGGAAACGCAAAAGGAGAGAAACACAAATTTATTTTTTTTTTGCCTACAAACCCAAAAATATGTTGACTATCATTAATAAATAATATATTTAAATTGTTTTATAAAGTTAATTTGTAAAGATATTAATAGAAAGTAAAGATAATTTTAGGAATTTAAAGGTCAATGGTTTTGAAAATTGTTGTTTAGGTGAAGTTTCCACTAGGTTGCCAAAAGTTTATGAAACGGGAAACGTGACCTTATGAGAATTTCCATACATCAGAGACCACAACGATATGAAGCAGAATATAGAGAGAAGAGATACAAAACCTGGAATTCTCTGAAGTGACCGCCTTGAAGGATCCATACGATATCGGAACACACCAATACGAAATATTCGCTCTCCTGTGGTAGAACAAATACTTATCTACTGTATAACAATTTCAATAGTAAAAATCACAAGATCTATAAGGAGAAGATATGCTGTTCACATTATTGGTCATTCTTTTCTTTAAGAGACTTCAATAATCTACGATACAAGCTCCCTTACCTGGATGCAGTTTCAAGCTATGAACTGGTTTATGTGAAGAATGGTTCCTACTCCCAGCTCCAGAAAAAACACCTGTAGCATCTGTCTTTTGTCTTTCTACAGAATCGGCAACTGCACGGGCAGCTTCCTGAAATTAAAAATTAAAAAAAAAAAAAACAAGCTGATGAGGCAAAAAGGAGCACAAGTAAACCATAACTAATCTAAAAGTGGGTCCACATGTTACTTGAAGGAGTGTAGGAAATCAAATATCATATATATGCATAGTCCTGCAGCAAATAAAAGAAATGCATGACTAACCTCGTTAGCTTTCTTCGAATGCCTTTCCATGGACTTTGACCATTTTAGACTAGATCCAGCAAGACTTATTACCTTTGATCTTTTCAAAGAAAAACCACGCCCTGACCTCACATACAAAGTAGCCCTCTTTCTAGAGGAAAGCAGCTTTCGACTAATAACAGAGACAAAATTCTGTCAGATAGTTGAATAGTTCCATCAACAAGCAGATACACTAAATCAGAAACAGAAAAAAGTATGCCGTACGTTTTCACCGCCGAGGAACTATCAGAAAAGTTGGCAGTGCTTCGCCAGACACTCCTCCAATATGTAGCTCTCTTCCATGGCAACAGGTGTGAAAGCACTTTACCACATCTCAGCAAATCAACACCTTTACCAGAGGACTTTGCATCACCCAATTTCCAAACCAACGAAGCTTTTAGAGGTTTAACTGCATATAACAGCAATGTAAGTCTGGAATCTGGGACATCTAACTGCTTCCCAGCAGCAAATAATGAGCACTAAACTAAGCAACAATAGAATGATAATCCAACCATACTAACTACTAAAATGTACATAAACAAGCTGGTTGCACATAAGGACTCAAACCAATTACCCTATTTGTTCCACTAGAACCATTGCCATGCAGTAACAGAACCTTAAAGTGCCTCATCAAAGTGAAAAAAGAATTCATATAGATGCAAAAAAACAAAGGCATCGGTGCAGATATCACAATTATGTACGATAACAGTACACCAAGTGTGAATCCCAATCCCACCTAGTGCAGGAGGAGTATGTACAGAAACTTACGATTAGAAAAGAGGTACTCAATGTTGGCCATCACAAGATATGAGAAGCATGGCATATCAACTTTCTATAAGTTTTTTAATGAATCAATTTCAATGTTTTTTTAGACAACATGGGCGTCCAAGCTTTGCTTGACTAATCCCATGGGCCCTAAAGTTAACGACCAGGAAAACTTCCAATGGTCCTGAGCTTTGCTTAACCTCCAGTGACCCTGAAGTTAATGAATCAAATTCATAAGTTCCAAGAAAGGGGAGGAAGGCAATAACGTACCTTTACTCGACTGTCTTTTAGCAGATCTTCTGCCAGAATGAACATTGAGATCCCTTTGTGGCTGTGAGTTGGAACTATCATCCATTCCAGCAACCATCTGCTGAATATTACTTTCAGAAGATGCTCTAATGAGTTGGTTTTTCCTCCTTTTGTAATAGCTATTATCTGAAGATAAAGCTGGTGCGTTATCGATGTTATGCATAGATGGTTCAGAGGAATTAGAAGCTGCAATCAGTTGATTTGATTTCCGCTTTATATAAACTATCCTCTTGGCTTTTGAGGCCGGCAAATTTCCATCACTTAACGTACCGGGATCCTCCAAATGTCTGTCTACAACAGATTCAGCACCTCCAGAAACTAAGACAGTTTCAGAAGACTTGAGAACCTCCTCGCTACCTGGTCTTTCAGATTGACCTATTAGTGGGGAAGATGTACCATCTCCTGAGCACACATTATCACAGTTTGATGCCTTACTATTACAGGGTAATGGAGGAGTTTTTGGCATTTCAATGGGGATGTGTCGTCCTCCTGTTGTGAGACAATCAGGCACCACGGTAGAATCAATCATCCCAGAGGAGCCTGGCTTCTTAATTCTACTTGTGTCATTTGGCTTTGGAGGATTAATAGATGCCCCAAAGGCACGAGGAACCAAGGTCCCTGCAGTGGTGGTAGGATTTCTTACAAGACTGTTACCTTTCCGAATGTAAGAAGTGCCGTGAACCTTTACAGCTTTATCAACTGGTGGCCTTAGTGGAACAGCAGTAACCACTGAAGGTTTCTTCACAAAATTCTTTGCAGCTGGAAGGTTATCAGTCCGGTGCCATGTTCGTGGCTTTGTAGGAAAGGTTGAAGCCGCTTTACTAGAATGGATGCCAGAAGGCGCACAGCCAGAGGAAACACCTGCATCAGAACGAGCTAGCACATTCCTCCTAGCGAGCCCTCTGCTCATAGCCATTTTACTCAAATGTGCAATTTTGGCATTTTTTGTTGGGACCGACACAATTTTCTGAGCGAATGGTTGATAGCCTGCTGCAGCTGATATGCCAGGCTTCGAGTTCATCTTATTACTTCCAAGAAGTGAACTGGAGTGGGAGGACATAGAACTTTGCATCACTTGATGTTCATTTGAACTTTTGCCATCCATACCCACCTTCTGCTCCATCACACTGGGTGTTGGAACAACGCCAGAATTGTGCAAGGTGGTAGTACAAAGAGAGACAACTCCAGACAAATCCACATTGGATGGTTGATGAAGCAGGTCAGATTTAGTAGCCACTGCATCATAAGCAAGATTCACCACACAACTGTGAGCAATCAGACACAGAAGGCGATGTACTTTTTGATGCAATATTAATTTCACACTCTTTTTCTATAACCAGTATTCCATTTTCTGAGACACCAGAATGATCAGCCCGTACACCACCATCTTCATCATTCGTTGTCATTCTACCTTCAGAATCCAGTGCAATCGATTTACTAGCTTCAGCCATCCTCAGATTCACAGTTTCCTTCTGTTTACTCTCCTTGACAAATATACATGGATCTCTACACAGCAAATCAGCATCTGAACTATCAGGAAAGCTATATGTTGTTGTCAACATACTGTTGGTTGCTGCATCTCCCACATTTTTATCAGAAAGTACGGAATTTTCGGCAGATTGTGCTAAATGCTTGACAGAAAAGGGCACCTCAACTATGGGTATTGAGGTATCTAGAGATGTCGGTAAATCACAGTTCTAAGAAACTGAAGCAGCAGAGAAAGCAGATTGAGGAGGATGGCATTTTTGTTTCTTGCTACAACTGGGAGGAGGCTCAAATGAATCTGAATTGGGACGGTGATTGGTGGAAGTAAAGTCATCTGGGGTCCATTCCGTCAAATCATCTGATTCAGCAACAGAACAAGGTAAGCCTGCAACCGCAGAACCAAGTTTCCCTATAGAAAGGTTTGAGTCCTCAATAGGAAAGCTTGCTGTCACAGCACTTTCTTGGAAACATTCAGATATTCCTGAATCTAAAGACTCTACAGCTTTCCTCTTCCTACTGAGCTGATCTTCTTTCACAGAAAATAAAGTAACATCACCTCCTGTGGCAACACAAGCCTTTGGAGATCCTCCTGTAGCTTCATTGTTGACCAATGTGGTTCCTGCACCTTGACATTCTTGTTCCTGTATGTCATTTGTAACTCTGATGCCAGAAGCAGTGGTTAACTTTCCGAAATCAACAGAAACAACATCACTGTAACTGAACGCGGTGCTTGTTTTGTCACTACACACATTAAAGTTTAAGAACTTCCCCAAATTTCCAATATCCTCGGAATTGCTCATTTCAGTGTGATTAGCATCTCTGTCCAAATGCGCATCCCCACATGACTGTCCAACCACAATTTTTTCAGGTAAAAAGTTGACCTGAGCTCCACAATGCTGATCAACATCGATTACATGGCATGTCAAATCCGCCCCATATTGCCTATTGATTGAGACATCAATCGGGTTCAAGAGAGAATTAGTAACATCTATAGAATTCTGCAAGTCCACATTACCACAACGACTATCAATATTATCTGCATTGCCTCCCACGGTTGCCATAGGCTCTGAAGATCCTTCTCCAGAACCATTATCAACCGATGAAGCGACCACGTCCTGACCTTTGCTATTTTGATATCTAGTACCAATGTCTGAACTACATCTCTCTACAGGTTTGGTTAAATTCTCATCTGCATCTGGGGTTTTCTGCATGTCTTCTACACATCCATTTGGACTTCCAGGACTCTCAGGACCTCTAGGTTCCAGTGAATCAGGAAGGAACTCTAACCTGCCCCTCTTCAATCTCTTAGGAAAAGATAACTCAGAAACCGAATGACTCGTCATTTCCTCTACAACCCCAATTGAAGATACATTGGGATCCAACTTTCCAGTATCAAGAACTACGTCGTTCTGAGTTGACCCAATAACCTGGCCACCAGAAGATAACTCTTCCCCTGACTGCTTTACACACTGATCAGACGTACAGCTCTCGGATGGATGATTGGCTGAACTATCCACATTTACAACTTCATCCTCTGTCTTTTTGGCCGTAGAACTAGATAGGCGGGAGAGAGAAATAATGGATTTCCTCTTCTTCCTAACATTAGGCGAAGATACCGTACCAGAACCAGAAGTTGTATCATTCTTATCTAAGACCTTAACTTTTGGAGATCCTCTCCGAGTGCTACCTCCACACAAACTACTAGACCCACTGGAAGACGACTCTGAATTACCACCAACCTCCACACTACTCGGAAGACCAACTCTCTTCAAAATAGGAGATGTCCTAATTCTGTTCTCATAAAGTTTCTCTTCCTTTTTAGAGAAAAATGATTTACTTTTCCCACTATTCTTACCGCTCTCTGCTTTCAAAGGACTCACACCACCTACCCTAGAATCAAAATAACTCGCTGTAGAATTCTCGGTCATAATTGCCTTGGCTACCAAAGCATTTGATTTAAATGATACATCAAGCTCAACAGCATTACCATGTCTCTCATTGCTTAACCTATTCTCTAAAACCTCTAAAGACCCCTTACCTTTGTCCTTACCCTTAAGTGGACTAGGAATTTTATCATACCTGTTCCTAACATTCCTATGTTTCGAGGGTGGAGGCTGTATCCTAAGAAAAGCACTCTTCTTTTGCAAATTCTTCCTTGGAGTACGATTATTATACTCATTATTATAGTCTTGCAACTCCTCCCTCCTCCCTCTACTATCCGAATATCTCCTGGATTCCGACCCACGGTTTATACCTTCTTCCTCATAAAACTCCCGAAACCTGCCATCCACATCCATTCTTTCCCTTTCCCTATCCCTATCCCTAAACTTGATGGGAGAACGAGACACTTCTCTCCTAGGAGTCTGAATTCCACTACCACTACCACTACCACTACCACTACCACTACCATGCCTGACATTCAAGTTCTCATTAAGCAACATAACATCAATATCAACATCATTATCTCTGCTACCTCTAATTGGACCCTCATCAACAAATTCATCAACCCCAACCCCAACCCCGGAATTATTCAGCTCAAACTCCCGGAGCACCATTTCGGGGTGATATTCCTCGTGACAACGACGATCCTCCCTATCCACATCCATAATTCTCCTAGTATCCTCCCTGGAATCCCTAATCTCATCAGGCCGTAATCGAAAATTGTGTTCCATGTTCAAATGTTCCCTGAACCTAGGAGGGCTCTCAAATTCACGCTCACGCCTAAAGCTATCATGATTATGATTAATTTCCATAAAAGGAGGACTGTAGATTACGTGACTGTGATGGTGATCGTGATGCCAATCAAAACCAGCATTATTATTCGGAGCAACAACAACTGCTGGTGAAACCCTAGGTAGTGGTGGTGGATCAGGCAAGTGTTTAAACCGGTGACGATCATCATCATTATCAACACCAATATGATCACGACGATGTTGATTATGATGATGATAATCAGAAACAACAACTTGATTGTGATTATGAACCCTAGGAGAAGAAGAAGGGGGAAAATCGAAAGGAGGGCGAAAATCGTCGTCAATTGGAAGATGACGGCGATGAGAAGAAGGAGAATTGACGAAATTGAACTCGTCGAGATTATGGCGATGTTGCTGCTGGTGGTGAGTATGGTGATGAGAGAGAGAGGAAGGTGAAGGTGATGGTAATGGTGGTGGAGGAGGCAAACGAGGTTGTTGTTGTTGTTGGTGGTGTTCGTGGTGATGGATACAAGGGATTGGTGGAGGTGGTGGAAGATGGTGGTGCGGTGGTGGTGGAGGTGGTGGTGGAAGGTGGCGGTGGTGGTGGCGGAGGAAGGTGGCGAGGAGAGAGAGTGGGGTTGTGATTGTGAGGGAAAGGAGGAGGAGGGAGAGGTGGGTAATACCTGGATGAATCGAGGAATTCAGAGTGGCGTTGATGGTGGTGGTGGTGGTGATCCATTGGCGGCGGTTGGGGGTGGTGGTGGTGGTGATCCATTGGCGGCGGTTGGGGGCGGTGGTGATCGGATTCTCTCTCTTGTTTTTTTGAGGATTGATTTTGAATGGGTGGATATCACGTTATGGGTATGGGTTGAGAATGTGAGATAAAGAGTAGTATGATCTTGAACAAGTTCATTCAGTTATTCTCATAGTCTCTCTCTCTCTCATCTCAATCATCTAGTCTTTGTATGGTATGGGGCTATGGGCATATGGTCCGCTTGTGGGTTAATTTGGGTGTTAATTTGGCCTTTGGGTATGAGTAAATGGAGTATGGCCCTTAATAACCAAATACTAGTTAATACTGTACGATAACTTCCTTGAATTTATTTTTTTTTCTTTCTAATCGATAACTACATTAAACTTGATTAGGCAAAAATTTACCCCGAATTCAACTTGGCAAAGACTTAATCCGCTGTAACCAATCATACGTAATACGATCTAATCCCAGATTTTACGTGGCAAAATTCGATAACCAACCAAACTCGATAACCGACCCAAATTTAGGTCTACTTACATAGTTACATATAGTAGTCTTGTATTCGTTGAAAATTAGTAAACAAGTACTAGTTGCACATAGGTAATTTCAAAATAGAGAAAATTGAGCTTGCTCTGGATTTGGTTAAGTTTATGGGTGTTCGAATTACCGGGTCTAAATAAGTTTTTTAATGAGGAGCAAAAAAAAAAATAAGTTTTTTAAAAATTCGATGTATGGGTTGAATAAGCTCAAAAATAAATGATAGATCGGGTTTTGAGTTGGCAAAATTTAACTCGACCTAAATAGTTTGGGCTTAGAACATAGAATTTCAACACGAATACCTTCAATTAGTGGCTCAAACCCAAGTTAGAAGCAAAATTTTGTTTTCTTAGCAATTTTGTATTGAGATTGTATTTGGTGTAGTGTCTTGGTCTACTCTACAATGTTGGGGATTCTCCCCAAAAATCAGTGTTGGTAACTAAGAGAGACTACACTTTTTTCATCTTCTTCTCGTCAACTAAGAGAGACGAGACAGTATAGAGAATTCGACTCAAATTTGGCACATAAAGAGTAAACAGTTGTATTTCCACAAATATAGAGGATAACATACTTTCGAGCTTCAACAGAGTCCTTTGAGTTCGTAGCGGCTCTCGTAGCCCATGGCTAATTGGCTATGACTTCTAAGAGTATTTAGACTTCCATTAAATGGATGTAACGGTATCCTTGTGAATGAGAACCTCTAAACAATGAATTGTATATACAATAACATCCACCAAATTACAGACCTACTAACAAGCCTTTTCATTTCTGTGGTCATCTTATTCTTACCAACAGAAAACATACAGAAGATTCACCAGAGAAATACATCACTTCATGCACTCTACAGTTGATCGACTATATCCACCATTAAGGAACTTAGTTAACAGCCTATGTAGGGCGGCACATCTGCAACTCATCAGCTCTTGTCCATGGTCCATTTACTAGGTCAAGACAAGCAAATGAGGCCAAGAATGCAAAACTTCAATGGTTGAGCAGAAAAAGAACAGAAGAAATAAACAATATACAGATTTTTTTTTTTCCTTTGAATGAATGGTTATTGGTTAAGATATCCTCTGGCTCAGTCAAAGCTTGATGAGCGGCTCCATCTGCCTCGCAGGTAGTCTTCAAGTGAAATGTGTTGCTCAATGCTGCTCACGGATAGGGAATCATCCTCGACATCAAGCAATGCCAGGCTAAGATGGGACTGAAGGTCAGGCTGTGGAAGACCATCCTCATCTAACCTGTCACTGTTATCTGAGGCATGGACTTGCAACCTTGCCCATTTCATGACATCAATATCACCTTGCAGGAGCTTCAATATCTGTCTCAACGAAAAAAAGAGAGAATCAATGAACGTATGTACAACAGAGACAGATAATTATCCTCTGGTAGCAAAACTTGTTCATCACGAATGGTGATGTGTTTCCAATATTTAATGGACAATGATTGTAAAGAAACACAAGATCGTTGAGTTACAAATGGAAAATGTTCATTACGCAGTAAAAAAAAAAAAAACTATGCATCTAAGTGTGTTTTTGTTTCTATTTTTCTAGCCAAACACAAATGCTTGAAAGATCATAGTTGCGACTTACAATGCTAATCTGAGGCCGAGCTCGAGTTGCTCTTCTGATACAAAGGGTAGCAGCCAAAACCATCCTTTCAATTTGGTCAAGGTTATAATTTCTGCCCATGCAAGGGTCCAGCAACTTGGAAACCTTACCGCCATTAAGAATTGGCTTAGCCTGAGAAACATGAACAATCAGTTTGTCAAAATGTATTTATCAATAAAATATTTATATATCGTATTTTGTCAAAACGTAGAAAATAAAAAAAAAAGGTAATGCATGACAAGGAGAATAAATACACTCAGAATAACCTACCCACATAACTACGCTCTGTTGGCCTTTTGGTTGTTCATTGCTTATGGGTTTTCTTCCTGAAAGAAGCTCGAGAAGTACAACTCCAAATGCATAAACATCAATCTTTTCCGTCACTTTACCATACATGAAATATTCAGGAGCCAAGTAACTACAGAAAGAGGTAATGAACTTAATAAGTTCCAGCTGGAAGTGATGAAGAATCAACAATTCAATAATGTAAGCATTCAGGTGAAGCTGAAACTTCAAAAATATTTTCACTTTCACAGATTTATAAGCGTTTGGTGATGGTTACAGGTATAAAGATCTTAGTACTGAGTAAAAGGAATGTACCCAAACGTTCCAGCTACATCTGTGCATGTTATATTTGATGAAGAAGCCAGTTTAGCCAGTCCAAAGTCGGAGAGCTGAACAAACATGAGGAACAAACCCTCAGCAACATATAATGAGAGAGCTCCAAAACCTTGAATCAAGCTACGAAGCTAAACTACCTGTGGCTCAAAATCGTCAGATAATAATATATTTGATGACTTCACATCTCTGTGGATTACAGGTTGAATGCTGTGATTATGAAGATAATGAAGTGCCTCAGCCACACCAACAGCCACCTTGAATCTCTCTTTCCATCCAAATGCAACTTGGTCCTTCTTACTCCCTGTATAAAATGATTTTGAGTATAAAATATAAATATAGCATCATGTAACATGGCACAGAAACATGGCAAAGTCTAATGAAGGAATTGATTTTACACAATACCATGAAGGTTTTCTTCGAGGCTTCCCCTGGGTAACAGATCATAGACCAATATAAGATTATTATCACTAAAACAGAAGCCGAAGAGGGTGATAATGTTCTTGTGATTCAAGGCAGTGATTATCTCAATTTCCATCACAAATTCATTCAATACATCTTCAGATGGCTTTAAGATTTTCACTGCCAATTCCTTGCCATCAGGCAGAGAACCTCGAAAAACTTGACTGTTGCCTCCTTTTCCAATCAAATTTTCTGGAACCAACAAAGTAATTCAGTATGGATCATAAGGTAATATTTGCTTACATAATTATTAAAAACAAAAAATTAGTCTAGAAGCCAAACCAGGCATGAAGTTTGATGTTGCTGATTGAAGTTCCTCATACTTGAACAACCTACATGTTGATGCATACTTCTCAAGAAGACTTTCCGATTCTCTTGGAGGGCTTATGGAGGCCTGATCCAGAGAGGTTCGATGAGATAACGTCTCTGTACCAACTGGAACAATAGTGTCACTCTGACCACTAGGATCAGAGGAACCATCATCTTCTTGCTGATCACAATTTGCTTGTGTTGAAGACAGGTCAACAGAGGATCGAAAAGGTCTGCTGGGCAATAACATTGCCCATTGCACCACAGAGACATCATGTGAAGAAGATGCACTAGTATCTCGCTTTGCGGATAATAGAGTGCGTCGAAGGAGCGGCCAACCTGGTCTAACCTCTGGTAGTTCTTTTACCAACAATGAAAGTGAACTTGATGCTGCTTGCAACTTCTGCAACGGCACTAAAGCCATAGAATTTTCCTCATTCCCACTACGACCTGACTCTTCTGTTTTGGTGCAAAGGCGAGAACTATTGAATAAAATAGAATCAGGAGAACAAATTGCGCAATTCTGTTTAATATCCTCTGCATCAACTTCAGGCATTTTCTGCTCTACATCTCCATTTGTACTAAGATCATTTCCCGCTTTATTCATTATATGTGTGTCACCCTCATATAGTTTTGAGTCAGCCAACGATGATCGTTGAATTGCTTCCAAGATGCCATCCTCCCGGTGGTCATTGGCCCCTGAAGAACACAATATATCTCAGACATGAGTCTTCCAATACAGAAACAAGGGGAAGAGCCCGAGCTGAAGTAGATAAGCTTACAACTTTTCGAGGCATTGGCTCTTTGTGCTGCAGATGTAGTAGCGTCTTTTTGGAAGACAACCTTCCCATTACGAACAGCAAGGACAGAACAACTCTTTGGTAATTTCTTAGCACAATACTTGGCCACTGAAGTCGAAGACCGGATGGTGTGACGTTTAGCTGCAGTACCGACTATAACTTTACTTGCAGCATATGAATTGGCTTCACGGACAATAATTTTACGGATTGATGAACCACGGCAAATCTTCAACTTAAGATCCACCTTCAAAATGCAACACAGCAGCGATTCTCAAGCTTAAGAACATCCATAATGATGACTTAAGAACTATAAATTCGTAAATTCATAATGCCTTAAGAAATGGAGAAAATAAATAGAAACTAGCACATCTTGGTACTCTCCTTAATTGGATATTTTTTAACTACTCCATTTATGAGAGTAAAATAGTACAGTACTAAATCCATATTATTACTCAACAAGTAAAATAATTGTCTAGGTCTCAATTTACCAGTCAAAAGTTCCCATTTATGAGAGTAATATTTTCCTCGTAACTTGCTTACTTTCCTTTTCCCTCAAATTCTGCACACCAGGTAACAAGGAGAATCAGGGGGGAAAACCAACCTGTTTCAAGTTGCAAAACCCTTCATACACGGCAAGAACAGAATCAAATGCCTTAACCAGTGAGAGCAACGATGATTTCCCATCTTGATCAACAATGTCTATCCATAAATAATAGGGAAATAATATTAAATTAAAAAAACAAATTTCAATCAGAAAAATGTATGAATACATATAATGCATGATGTTAACAAGTGTTACTAAAAGTGACAGAAACGGTGAAAAATTTAAAAATGACATAATTGCCCCATTCAACAATATAAAATCAATCAATTTCTCCCAAAACTTCGAACACCCAGAGAAATTCTCAACGTTTTAAGAGTACCCAGAATCTTAATCAGGCGAAAAATGTATGAATATATCTATATCAAACCAAAAACTGTAAAGTGTTACTAACAGTGGCATAAAATGGTAAAATAACGAATTTGCCAGAAAACCCAGAAAAATTCTCAACATTATAAGTTTACCCAGAATCATAAATTGACCAAAAAAAAAAAGTTTACCGTTTGTGGCTAGAACATGAAGAGCAATAACAAGATCACCAGGCTGAGTAACTTTAACAAGAGCCCAAGTAAGAAGCTCTCTACTCAATACATCCATCTTCACTCCCACAACCACCGTGTTCCCATCTCCGTCACATTCTCCGGCGATGTAAGGCGCTGACGTCATTTTCCGGCGAACTCGGTTAAATGAATGAAATGAGCCTCAAACTTCAGCCACTTAGAAATGATGAGTTGGAGAGGTTATTGTCCATTTATGTAATGTGTTGTTATGAGAATATATATGCACCCAAATTTATATGAAATGAAAACGATGTGATAAAAAGAAGTGACGTTAATTGGGTAATAATGAAATTGGATTAGGATTGGGTTGAGTTTGTGTTTGATATGGTTTGGGGTTTAAGCTTTAACCGCCGTCTGGTTGCTTATGGAGGTCGTCCAACAGCATCCAAGTGAGAGGAGAGAGAAAGAGAGAGGAGAGAAAGATGGTGGGTGTTAATTTTTACTACTATTTTTAGGGGGATGTGTGTGACTTCGTCAGAGTGAAGGTATCTCTCTCTTGTTTTTTTTAGCTTTCTGGTTGGAGAGAGATTGGGAAATGGGAAGGTTGGATTTCTAATCACCAGGAGAGAGAGAGAAACAGAAGGGCCTACTACTAGAGTACTACCTTGTAGTTGTTGCTGAATTTTGGGTACTAGTCTACAGAGCAAAAAAAAAAAGAAAATTGTTTATGTCTTCATATTTTTTTTCTAATAAAAAAAGTTGCAACTGCAAGCCACGACAGTCAGCCTCGTAAAGTTATTATCGGACTCTCGTGTTCATTATTAAATATATCAAATAAACTGAATAACCAGCATAGATATTAACTCCATTAATATGGCACTAACAAGACATGAGGATGGAGAATTGAATTCATGATCTTGTCTTACCAAAGCACTTGAAAGTTGAGAGTAAGTTTTGAACAGCTACAAGACAAATTAAATCAAGTCATTGTTTTTTATTTTTAAGATTTCTTTTTGAGGGTAACAACTACTAGGGTGTCTTTGTATAATGACATGAGGGGAAATTTTAACTTTTAATTTTATACTTTATATTATATATCTTGATTATTTCTTTTGGTCAATGTATTATAAATCTTAATTGACTTAGATTAAAAAAAATTTGATTAGGCTATGTTTGATTCATCTTAATTTTACTTAAATTTAGTTCAGTTCATGTGTAACTTTATCAATAATATAACTTTTTATTCCGAAATAATTTTATGATGATAGTTATGTCATCGGAAAGATCCCAAAGCATATTTTCAAATGAATCCAATATTGACTATGTTTGGACGAATTTTAAATGGTAAACGGTCAAATTTAAAAAATCAGTTCAGATCAGTTTTATCCATGTGAATCAAACGGAGCCTAAGTAAGGCCCTATTTTCTTCAACGGAATAGTGTAAGACGGTGCGGAACGAAACAGCACGGAGTGGAATAGAATAGAACGACGTGGATAATGGAATAAAATGTGATACAAAATGAAATAAAAAATGAGATATAATATAAAATGGAACAGAACGAAATGTAGACGAAAAGAACCAAAAGCCTAATTAGAATAGATTTTGGCTTCATTCAAAAAAATAAAAAAAAATTATAGATTTTGGTATAGCTACTATGAGATTAGCATCTCTGTCATGTTCTGTTCCCCGCCTACTCCTCCTTTGCTACCTTATTAATCCAAGTTTAGTGAAAATGATGGAGGACTAGACACATCCTTAAAGCCGAGGAATAAAACCATTTGTTGGGCATTTAAGATGTTATTATCATTTTAAACTTTTGATTAAGTTGATTCTTTAACCTTTATATTATATGGATTAATTAGTAGCGAAGTATGTATGAAATAATTTTGTTGATCGTGAAACCCAATCAATCTGTACAATTGATAAGTAGTTGTCTTTACTATGAGAGTAAAATAAAATTATTATACTCGATTCATCCTAACAAAATTTTACAATTGATTTCTTAAAAGGCAATTAGTTTGTGAAAAAAATATTAAAAAATTACACCGTAAAAGTAGTCTTGTTACATTTATTTTGAAAAATATTTATTTTATAATTTTATTTAAATACAATTATTTACGATCAAAATAGTGTCTTATAAATTATACAGTAAAATTTTTTTTAGGGCAATATGATTCACGCACGAATTATTCTTATATTTAATAATGCTTTAAAGAACTATCAAAAAGTCCCAGCATTTAGAGAAATAAAGGATCCCTTAATTAAAAGATGTATCATGTATCTCATTATTGGGGATCCAATGACAAGTGACTGTGATTTGCTGATTGATTACAATATATATCCCACTTTGTGCCAAGTTAAAGTATCCCAATAACTACTTTTGTTAGAATAAATCAAGGTTATTTTATTGTCCTGTTATAAATTTCAAATGACCAATTGGGATTTTGTTTGGCAGGTGATGAAGTGGAAGCGACATGGCAGGAAGTGGGTACTATAAATAACGAGATAATGATGTCATGTTGATACGGTCCATTTTGTATAATTGTTATTGTATGCCTTCCTTTCTCTTTGTTAGCCATCATCTGATCTGTAATGACCCAAAATTAAGAGGAATCGAGTACTGTTTAAGGATACATAACCCCTCGCAAAAACATTGCGTATGAAATTTATCATTTTTATTCTTATCCCAATGGAAATACTATCTTGGATGAAGCCTTTAGTAAGCACAAGCTTAATTCACATTTCGAAGGGAAAAACAAAGGGATTTAATTCGCGTTATTAATCATATTACATTTTGGTAAAAGAAAAAAAGAACTTAACAACTATGTCGCGCTTGTCACATAATGGCCGAAATCTCAATGATTAATGACAATGTTTGGCAGAGAGTGTTTGGGAAAGCTTTAGTGTCTTTGATATAGAAAAATGTTCTCAACAATTTGTTTCAATAGATAAAAAAAATTGGGCGAGTTTCAATTTATTTATTTTTTTTGGCTACACTTAACTTACTCATAGATAGAGCTTACAACTCACAACTAAAGCTCAAACCCACATTTGATTTGGTCCAACATAGTTAAAAGGGCCAATAAAATTTCACTTTCCACCAATCAAAATATCTGACCTCCTTCTATATCAAATAAAGAGAAAAGCATATAAGGTCTTTATTTCGGATATTGGAGAAAAAAAATCTTCCACACATAAAGAATACAAAGACGAAGGAAGGGAAAGACAAAAACTAAAGGGAAGGTTTTGAGTTGAATCTCATTTATAGGGTGGGTTAGCAAAGTTGGCGGACCATACCAAAAGCTCCTCGTGAGTGCTCAACGGAATAAGCTAATAAACGTATTCAGCCAGCATTATTTATGAGCCAGCCTACCAAAATAGCTTTTGCGTAAGGAAAAAAGCACAGGTGGGGCTTAATGAGTCCAGCACCCGCTCCCATCACGAGCCGTTAGGAGGCGTACTCACGTGATTCCTATAACTAATTTTACTACACGTGTCCGTCTCTCTTACATACTCCCCCATATTGCCTATGCTTATGCATGGATGTTGATGGCCCCACGCCTGGTATTTCTTCTACCATACCAAAAACATCACAATTAAGCAAATAAAGAGTGATCTAAGGCGTTGTTTGTTTGGGGTAATAATTAAGTGGATAATGGAATAAATATTTAAGCTAAAATAGTAAGGTGAAGTGGTGATGAGAGTAATGATTGGGGGGAGGGGTAATGGAGAAAATGAAGAAAAATCAGGGAATATCATTACCCTAGGGGGAGGTGGGTTTCTATTATCCCCAAATGCAGGTAATCAGATCATTACCCTGCTTCTCACAAAATCTAATCCCACTACCTCAGATACCTCCCATTTTAACGTATAAATTCATTCTATTACCCACTTAATTATTACCCCCAACCCAAACGACCCCTAATAGTTCCAAACATATTTATAAGTAGTTTGGTAAGATAAGTTAAGGATATGGGTTCGATTCTCTATCCTGCAATGTCTTGTAAATGTTGACTTCTAGGAAACTATAT
This sequence comes from Tetragonia tetragonoides, assembly GCA_038025085.1. Lineage (NCBI taxonomy): Eukaryota > Viridiplantae > Streptophyta > Magnoliopsida > Caryophyllales > Aizoaceae > Tetragonia > Tetragonia tetragonoides. Next base: position 12,944,607 of record CM076140.1, on the reverse strand, counting down.
TAGCCTCTTGATGATGCTGCGACGTTGGCGGGGTCAATGCTTGTGTTGGTTGTTTAGTTTTGACTGATATGTTCTTTGTTGAACACGAGAGTCCGTACATTACGTAGTAGGAGGTGACTTAATCACTGTACCATTCACTTGCACCTTCCTTTTTTATGAGCAAAAAAGAATCAAAGACGATGACCCTGGAAAGGATAGCTAAAGTTGTTCGTGGGGTTGGATTTCATGGTATATAAGTTATAGGTTCAGTTGTTGTCACTAGATCTCTTTGCTAAACCGGTCTTCGAGTTTATTTTACTAGCTTGCCTGGTGTATATGATTGACAAGTTATTACACACACTCGAACGCCTTGTTTGTGGATTTATGTCCATCATTTTTAAAGATAAAACAAGACGGTTATAGTGAGTAATCGTACCACCCACAAACAAGTCTACTATTATAAGTACACTCCGATCCTCAGCTCCACCATTTTCCTTTTTTTTTTTTGGCAACTGGAAATACAGATTGTTATATTACATCATTAAGCTAAGGTTATCTAAGCCAGAGCTAAGACAAGCAGAAACTAAACATTTATACTTCTTCCTAGTGCTACTGCCTACATAACTACAAGCTGAAGCATACTTGCGCTTGGGATTACTCTGATTCCTGCAAAACCATAACTTATTAGAAAAACAAGTTTGATTACGAATATCTTTTTTCCTTGGATGCTTAGTGTACTTGGACATATGGTGCCGATTGTGCTACGTAGTCCACGAGCAGGATGAAGACTTGGTTTTTGAAGAAAAGAAGAAAGGGGTGCCCAGATTCTTGCAATGCAAACTTGAACCATTCAATGAAATTAGTGTGGATTTGTCTTCAACAGCGTAACCCTCGACCTTTCCTGTTGTGTTGATCTCTTGAGCATCATCCTTGTTCTCCATCACAACCTCCTCGTTGATGACCATACTCTTTTCCACAAAGATAGTGACTTCGTGGGCTTCATTATCATTTTCCATCATAACCTTAATACTTAAAAATTTATCTGTCTCCAAAAATGTTGGAATCTGAGCTCCAACATTTTCTTCACAAGTATAATTATTGTAATTAAGTTAATTTACACTTTTTTGAGTACTATTGGATCAATTAATTACCACAACTTGGATGAAAACGGACCCTAAATACCAAATAGACTCCCTAGTTGATACATGTAAAAATTTATTTGAGTTTTGTGTTTCTTTATTCCCAACAAACCACGTTTTCTAAATTTAGTAGGTGTTGCTCATAATGATGCTCCAACTTGCATTTTAGTACAGTAATTAGTTTAGATTGATTGATTGTTGTTAGCTCTCCAAATATTGGTACCAGACGTGGGATCAGCGATGTGGAATGTTTACTTGCTGATTGACATTATATCTTAGGGTTTGGCCGTTTGGACCAACTCAAACGAACTGACTCATCAGCCAAAATTCTTGCCAAACCTTCATCCATCCGCAAAGGATTTGAAATGGGAACCAAATTAATTAGCTCATATCCTTAGTTGCATTTCTCTTCTCCAAAATACTTCGCCTACCTCAATTATTTTATACCTAGATGTAATGTTGTCTTGACACATATTTTTACAAAGTGGGTATTAACCTCATGTGTTGAAGGCCGATTTTCACATAATGTTTTGTCATCCTGAATCACTAGTGCTTTGTATTCCGAATTTGGTGTTTTAATATATTGAGATTATCGGATTTGCAAAATAAAAACTTAATTTGATACTAAGTTTTATGATATCTGATATAAATACCCAAGTTATGCATTTGGGCTGCAAGTCCTTTACAATTGTAAATCTTATTTAAATACATCATATGTATGCATAATTGAGAGAGGGGTTAGACAAAAATTATATTTGTTTTTTTGGTGGGAGACAAAAAGTATATTTTAACCAATGTATACATACTTCTGAATCCACAATTATTACTACATGGTATATTGGTATGACATACACAAAATAGTCGGAAATACTAAAATAAGACATTTTGGTTTTGAAAAAACAACAACCAATAGAAAATCTGTTTCACTAAATAGTTTTGTCATTATTCTAATATTTCAAATAGAATTACAGAAGTTTCATTACCTTGTTATGTTGGAAATTATTTGTAGATGTCGTATAACTTGTTCTAATACTTTTTTTCCCTGAAAAATTAGGTGATGTAAAAGCACAAGCACACTTCAAATCATACCAAATGAGTTTCCTACTACATACATATTTTATCGGTGTCAAACTTCAGACGTTTATTAGCCACAAAATTGAACCATCAAGGATTATTCAACTGAAATACTTGTGGGAAAAAAATTATTATGGACTCTTGTCATTAAAATAACTTCCCTCACTACCATTCATCTAAGCCTGAGCTATCACAATTCACAAATATGTTAGTGACATGTGATTTTCATTAATGAATGTTTAACGTAATGTGTAAAAGGTAGGTATATTTCGAGATCAAAAAAGAGGTTGGTATATTTCATTTTCCATGCCAAAATTATACTCCATTGCTATGACATATATTCGGGTTTACGTGATTTTGCTAGATCAACATGTTTTGTGTGGATTTAGTCCATTGTGGATTAAGTAATTTTGAGGGGTGGCTCCAGGTAAAGTAGGGGGGTGGCTTTATGTGAAGTAAGGGGTGGCTTCAGGTAAAGTAGGGGTGGTTTCAGGTGAAGTAGGGGTGCCAAGTATAAATTTGAGGGGTGGCTCTAGGTGAAGTAGGGGTGGCTCCACTTTTAGAGGGAGATGACTCCAAGTGAAGTAGAGGGTAACTCCAAGTATTAGTCCACCATAAACTAAATCCACACAAGTTTTTGTATTACTAAATCAGTAGTTCCAAGCAATCTATATGTCATGGAACTATCAATCCTTATTGGCTGGACGCATTTTGACTGGACTCAGGCCCAGTCCGTGAGTGTAAGGAATGGAAGGATCAAAAAAGCGGGCCGCCCAATTCAAATAAATTACCGTTGAATGCAAAATTGCAAAGCCGCAAAGCAGTATGCTTTGAAGCTTTTTCCGTGGCCCCGATTTATTATTTTTTATTTTTTTAGGTTTGACCCCAACTATTTTAATCTACTTCTTATTCCTCTTTTTATTTTTCGTTTTCCAAGGCATTATCAAGATGTATTTAGACTTTTCCAAAAAAAAAAAAAAAAAAGAAGAATTTGTTTTTAGAATCATTTACGGCTACCCTTTATCAACACTAGATTTATTTAGGTATGAACCTTACAGTTATCGCTTATGAATAATTAGACTATTTTTAATGAACATTACATTTATCGCTTATCAACAATTAGACTATTTATAATGAACCTCACGTTTATCGCTTATGAACAATTAGACTATTTTTAATGAACATTACATTTATCGCTTATCAACAATTAGACTATTTATAATGAATCTCACGTTTATCGCTTATGAACAATTAGACTATTTATAATAAACCTTACGTTTATCACTTATGAACAATTAGACTATATATAATGAACATTACATTTATCGCTAATGAACTAGTAGCCTATTTTAAATGAACCTTACATTAGTACATTATGAGCTAGTAGAGTATTTTTTATGAACATTGTGTTTAAAAAATTATGAACTAGTAGCCTATTCTTAATGAACATTGCGCTTACGACGTATGAACTATTAGAGTATTTTAAATTAACATTGTGTTTACAACGTATGAACTATTAGGCTATTTTAAATGAACATTGCGTTTACGACATATGAACTATTAGACTACTTTTAATGAACAATGCTTTTACAACTTATGAACTATAAGGCTATTTTTAGTGAACATTGCGTTTACAGCTTATGAACTATTAAGCTTTTTTAATGAACATTGCGTTTACAACTTATAAACTATTAGACCATTTTTTATGAACATTGTTTACAAATTATGAATTATTAGCCTATTCTTAATGAACATTGCGCTTACGACAAATGAACTATTAGACTATTTTAAATGAACATTGTGTTTAAGATGTATGAACTATTAGGCTATTTTAAATGAACATTGCGTTTACGACATATGAACTATTAGACTATTTTAAATAAACATTGTGTTTACAACGTATGAACTATTAGGCTATTTTAAATGAACATTGCGTTTACGACATATGAACTATTAGAATACTTTTAATGAACATTGCTTTTACAACTTATGAACTATTAAGCTATTTTTAGTGAACATTGCGTTTAAAACTTATGAACTATTAAGCTTTTTTAATGAACATTGCGTTTACGATATATGAATTATTAGGATATTCTTAATGAACATTGCGTTTATGACGTATGAACTATTAGGCTATTTTAAATGAACATTGCGTTTACGACGTATAAACTATTAGACTATTTTAAATGAACATTGTCGTTTACGACGTATGAACTATTAGGCTATTTTAAATGAACATTGCGTTTACGACGTATGAACTATTAGGCTATTTTAATTGAACATTGCGTTTTACGTATGAACTATTAGACTATTTTAAATGAACATTGTCTTTACAACATATGAACTATTTGGCTATTTTAAATGAACATTACGTTTACGACGTATGAACTATTAGGCTATTTTAAATGAACATTGCGTTTACTACGTATGAACTATTAGACTATTTTAAATGAACATTGTCTTTACAACATATGAACTATTAGGCTATTTTAAATGAACATTGTCTTTACAACATATGAACTATTCGACTATTTTAAATGAACATTGTCTTTACAACATATGAACAATTAGGTTATTTTAAATGAGCATTGCGTTTACCACGTATGAACTATTAGGATAGCTTAAATGAACATTACGCTTCTAGCTTATGAACTAATACTATAAGGATATTTTGAATAAACATTATATGTTCATTACTTACAAAAGGAAAAAGAAACAAAGAAAATAAAACTAAAAACCCAAGAGAACTACTCCACGCCGCATCAAAGAGAACTACTCCACGCACATCACCCCATTCACCATCATAGCCTTCCATCAAATTTAAAAAATCACCATCGTAGCCATCAATACCTACTGCTTACCATTTCGCATCACCGCAAAGCGCATCACCACCTCCCCCTCGCCTCAGCGTTTAGACACCGCCCAACCCCTTCCCAGCCGGTCAGCCACCGCCAAGCCTATCTCACAGCCCCTTCCCAGCCACCGCCAAACAACAAAGCTCCAATTCCTTTATTTTCACTCTCTTCGTTAAGAATGAAGAGCATTAAATCACCTCAAATTGGTACTTAATGAACCCTAAAAATCGATAGGAATCCCTATGTACCATTTTCAGGAATTAATTTTTGAGTTTAGAGCTCCAAAAATCCATAAAAGTTTGAGAGGAGAGATAAAGTAGTTTCTCAGTTTAGAATTGCGACACAGTGTGAGAGGAGATGGATGGGATTGATACGCGAATTACGAAAATACCCCCGCTTTTTTGATAGATTACAGAACTATCCCAAGGTCCATCTAAGTTAGATGGACGCAGGTCCATATAAAAGAAATTTGAAACTATGGCAAAATTGCGTAGAGTTGAAGTTGGGCTTCATGACTAATGGATATTGGGCTTCATTACTCTGAAGTTTTGGGTTTTCATGAGTTTGGATCTACAGTTCAATTTTATGGCCGAATTACCATATCGGCATTTCTGATGGACCCATAATTGGTACTCTAAGTACGGGGAAGAACATAGGCCCAATCTGTGAAGGTAATGAACTTGATTGATGGTTAATAGCAATTCTTATTGGGGTCCAGCCATCTCTGTGACACCCGGGGGTCAAGGCCCAACCATCTTCTTAACGCAAGTCCAACCCGTAGCAGGTCTTGTTTGCAGTGGCGGATTTAGAAAATTAAAAATATGGGTGACAAAACTGATTTATTAAATAATATGGGTGTCAAAATTAAATTGGTAGGATATTTTAACAATAATTTCCAAAAAAACTCCAAAAATAAGGATATTTTAGCAAAATTTTCCGAAAAAACTGGTTGCTCCGGACCCCGGGCACCCGCACTGAATCCGCCCCTGCTTGTTTGGACTTAATCCACCGTGGACCAAGAACACTAGTGGAAATATTTAAGAATATAGAGGGTATATATTTAAAAAGATTTATATCGTTGGTCCACCATGGACTAAGTTCACACAAGTTTTTGTAGTCCAACCCGCTCATTTTAGGCAATTTATATTGCCAAGATCCCAAGTATAGGCAACCATGTGAACCCAACAAAACTATATAATGAAGAACTGAAACTGTTTCACTTTTGTCATGGCATAGTTTTATTGGATGATTTCAATTCATACAACTATAAACTACTTAGACTCCAGGATCTACGCAATAACTTGCTCATTTTCAATCACAAATTTTCATATGAGGTGGCCTGATGTATGAGGCGTAAAACCTATAAGGCTATAAACAAAAAAATGATACTACCATACATAAAATGTGATATTTTCAAATAAAAAATAATATATTATACATAAGTTTATCTCATAATTGAGTTTTTGATTTTCAGTCCTCACAATTACTATGCACGAAAAGAAAAAGAAGAAGAAAACAATCATAATTTGCGTTAAATATGAGAAGTACCTATGTTGGAAAAAGGTTATTAGAAGGGGAGTTCCACAAAAGACCTAGTTAATGTCAAAGCATAGTGGAATGTGAACCCCGCACCCCTTTCTCCAGTCCCCACCCCACCGACCATTGTTGAATTTGTGATGCATATGATGAGAAGCTGCCCTTTGGCAATTTGCAATTAAACATACCATAAAATGATGTGGCTAATCTTATACAGGTCTTTCACCGTCCCATATGACATGACACTACTCCTTGACTCTATTTGCTTAAATCAGCCTCAAGTAATGATAATAATTAAGTGTTCATCTCTACGACGATTGATAAGTGACTCTTATAGAGTTTTCATGAATGATATGATCAATTTGATTACTAAGGACATCCTACCCACCAATTGAATACTATTTGATTTGATATCTCATGTTGGCCCTTCAATTTCCCAACCCTTCTCTATTTCTTATTTATTGAAAATATTTCTCGACTATGATTTAAACAGGGTAGGTCTCTTAAACATAGTTAAATTTATGACGATAACATAGTGTAATTATGTCAAATTTGACACATGTGTGTTGTGATCGTGTTTATTTTTTTTGGTCTGAGACTGTCCGGTTGAATCCGGACCGAGTCGGGTGGGACCACAAGGGCGGCAAAGCTCTCCCAACAAGTATTTAACACTGCTGCATTCACAGGATCTCGAACCCGAAATCTGTGCTTAAGCTAGAAGAGTCCCTCACCAACTCATCTAAGTGCTTGTTGGTTGTGATCGTGTTTATTTGAGTAAATTAGTTTCGAGTCCATATCATATTGTCATGTCGTGAAATTAACAACCCTACCTATCAATATGTTTTGATTCACCGTTATGTTTGGAAAAATTAGAATGATAATAGTTAATCACAAAAACTCGTATGAGGCGGCTTTAAGGTGAGACCCTCTCTAATAAGCATGACATCATGCTTATGTCATACTTAGCTATAGAGAGAGTCTCACCTTGAGGCGGCCTCATAGGAAATCTTTTGATAGTTAATAGTACTACTGGTGTTCAGTTGTTCTGTTCACAGTCCATGAAATTAATAATGGCACACTCTTTCATTTCACATCTACGTAAAACTGGAAAATCTCACATTTACGTTTTCCTAAACAGCAATGCTAAGCTGTGAACAAACTCGGCTTTCATTCCAAATAGAGCACACTGTACTGTACAGTGTACACATCAAAGTGGGATGTTGGGCTGTAAAATTCGCCTTTTTCTCCCATTCCCTTTCTAATATAAGATTCCCATATAAGCATAATCTCTCTCTCTTCTCTCTCTCAACTTGGGAACCCGTGACAGCGACACTGCCTCCTTTTTTCCATTCCATCTCCAAATTATTCTCCGCACAACAACACAACACTCTGTTTTTTTCTCTGTATTTTCCCCCCTTGTATTGAGTATTGACCCTTATCAACTCAACCAACGAACCTTCTACTTTCTTCAGGTAAGTCCTCACATACCCTTCACCATGGAATATTTCATTTGGAATTTTTGGTTTTTTTGGGTTTTATTGAAGGGGTTGGAAATTTTATGATTTGGGTTGTCTTTGTTGATGCCAAGTTACAAGTCTCTTGTGCAATTCTAGTTTTTTGATTGTGGGTTTTGGTTTTTTGAGATTAGCAATTTTGATTGTATGATGTGTGAATAGTGATTTATTGACTTGTAAGTCTATGGGTTTTAGTTGTTTTTGTTCCATTTGATTGTTTTTATGTTCATCATATCCAGTAATTTGGTGCCCTTTTCAAGTGGTTATATAATCATTATGGTGTTAGTCTTGTTATTGTTACTGGTGTTCTTCGGAGTGCAATGGATTTTTATATCTTTTTTTCATTTTTCTTTGTGGGGGTTGGATTGGGTTTTGTTGACATATATTTCTTCCAAAATTACTGGTTCTATTTTTTCCTTTTATCAATGGCACTTTCATGAGTGATTTTAGTTTTCTTGATATGTTCTGATAATAATCACTGTGAAAATTGGATGCAGTAATGAATTTCCAGATAATCTACAATCTACATGCACTGCTAAAATAAGGGCCTCATTAAATTGTATTTGAGATGTTAAAGGACATGTCATTTTCTTGCATAAGAGACTTCTGTTAGTATATTGCAATGAATACTGTTGCTTTGCCTCATTGCAAACCCTAGGATTCTTAGAGAAAACTACATGTTCAGCTTGGTCAAAAGTTGGGTTCCAGATTGGTTGAAGTTTCATATTCACCTCTTTGGAGAAGTCCTAATTGATACATGTTGGAGATTACACTAACCTTTGAATGTATGGGCTCATAGCAGTTGAACAGTTTTGTTTGTTAATGCACCAGCTGGAGGTTATTGAGCTTCAATTTTGAAGTTCAAATGAAAACCTTGCTTCATGAGAGAGGACACACTATAACAAAATGCGTGTTTGAGATGAATATTTTGAATTTGAAATTACATGCAAATACTAGTTGGAGCTTGAAACTAATCCAAAGCTACATATCGTATGTTGTTGACAGCCATGTAACTGGCCATTACCCATTTTCTTAGAGCAAAGGAGGCTAGAAGAAAGAGTTTCTGTTCATAATTGCACTATGTGATTGTCAGTTTTGAGTTTTGACTACTTATGGAAGATAGGTTACTTGCATTCAAAACATATCTGTTCATTCCCTCAAAAAAAAAAAAAAAACATATCTGTTCATGTTATTACCCTATTCTCAGATTTGTAAGCATTTCCTAGTTTCATAGTTTTATTACTGGTCTAGTGGATGCTGATTTGGTTTTCTTTGTTGCTGACTATACAGCATTCTTCTGTCCAAACTCACGCCCCTTGGTGTTGATGTTGACGATACCATGCAGTTATACCATCATCCCTTCTCTGTGGACAGCCAAAAGGTGAGACTTGCACTGGAGGAGAATGGAGTTGATTACACTTCGTATCACATGAATCCTCTCACTGGCAAGAACTTGGACGCGTCGTTCTTCCGGATGAACCCAAGTGGAAAGTTGCCTGTTTTCCAGAATGGTTCTCACATTATTTACAACACGATTGAGATAATACAGTAAGCAGTTTCCTTTGACACCTTTACTTACTGAACAGATCCCCGAGTCCATTTGCCCTTGGAAATTTATTGCATTTTGCACCTTGTTACCCTACGGGCGTGCACTTTATCAAAGATATTCATTTGGAACAAAAAAAAGGAATCTTCATCATGTATCCTTCTGGAATGCCAATATTTAAGGTATTCGGAAAAGTCTGCTCTGAGACCTGGAAATTTTTTGGTGTTAAGCTGCAAATAGCTTAGTAGTAGGATTTTTGTGGTCTGTCCTGCAATGCTATTTATCTCCTAATCCAAAGGATGAGTGGAGATTAAAATCCTAATCACGTCTTTAAAACGGTTTTCAATTCCAATAAAACTGAATGATTGACAACAGTTGCTTTCAGAGATCTTTTTCTCTTTTTCACACTGTCCACAAAGATCTAACATGACCGAGCATTCCAGGTACATAGAAAGGATAGCAGCTGTCTCTTCGGGTGGGGATGACATTCGTCTTAGCGGCAAAGAAGTACTTGAATGGATGCACAAAATACAGGAATGGAACCCTAAATACTTCACTCTCTCTCACGTACCAGAGAAACACCGGCTCTATGTTTCAAATTTTATAAGACAGGTACTGATTGCTAGGATGGCCGAGTTTCCAGATCTTGCAAGTGCCTATCATCTCAGGCTCAGAGACGCCTATGATACAGAGGAGAAGCTAAAAGATCCAGAGGTAACAAGGAGAAGCCAGGAACATCTGGTTAGGCTTCTTGATGAGGTAGAAGCTCAGCTAAGTAACACACCATACTTAGCAGGAGAAGAATTTACTATGGCAGATGTTACTCTAATTCCAGTATTAGCCCGCTTGGTGCTCCTAAGACTGGAAGACGAGTACATCAACAACAGGCCAAATATTGCAGAGTACTGGAACATGGTGCAACAGCGGCCTAGTTTCAAGAAAGTGATTGGCAAATATTTTGATGGTTGGAGGCGGCAGAAGACATTGATGAAAACTTGGTGTTTTGTTCATGTGCGAAGCTTGTTGAAGAAATATTAAGTGGAGGTAAGATGGAGAAGCTGAAAGGCTGGGGCTTTGAAGTACTGGTGATCAAAAAGTAAAAAAACAAAAAAAAAAACAAGAGGAATGAAATCCCAATACGCTGTAGAGTCACAGAAGACATTAGTCATTTCTTTGAGGCTTTCTCATTTTTGGGGGTTGTAAACTGTAGCTTTGAAGTGTAAGTAAAAAATTTCTTGCTCAGTGTTCTCTGCTACGGGAAGAAATTTCCTTTTTGCACTCGAATTCATAATAACATAATATAGAAATTATGGATGGTTTTCAGAAATTGTTACTCATTTAAGCATGAACCAAACCATCCGCTCAAAAGCATGAATCAAAACAAAACAATAAAAAATCGAACATATAAAACATGCATGTATACACTTGGGTTTATTCCCTGCACACTCTAAAAGTAGTGGCTGCAGGTTCTTCGTGTCAAAAGTTAAACATGGCTGCTACTTTAGATGTATTTCGTTTCAACAGTCATGAGTTTATGTGAAGTACTAATGATAGTCGCAAATTTTTATACACTCATATGTTAGTACTCCCCCAGCCGATTCCTTTTCAGTTGGGGGTATATGCTGAACTGTGCAACCGAGTACACAGTTGAAGCACTGAAGACTACATTTGTGAACCCATCATACATTTCAAGGTCAGCAAACTTTTCGAAAACATTTGTAGTCAGAAATGGCACTCGTAAACTGGTTGAAAACATGAATAAACTCTAGCAAGTAGCAACACTCCCAACCCCGAAAGAACAAAAAAACAAAAATAACACAAATAAATAAATAAAGTGGCAGAAATTTTGTTACACAATCAAATATCGAAATTAGCAATAGAACAATTCTTAAACTTGAATTTCCATCTCTTAACATCCAATCTTGTATAGATTAAGTTGATTTACAGTTCAATCATCCTGTAGAATCCTATGATCAAATTCAAAGACAACTTGCTGATGACAGAACCAAAAATGCTTACCTCTATACAATTGGATACACAAATCGGATGACAAATTTCCTAACAGGTGATCTTCAACCTTGCGAATCCATTGATCACCAGAAAGCTGCCCCAAATTAGATTTTCATTGGGGGTGAAGTAAGAAAGAATTAAGGGCCATAGATAGAAAAACGAAGCCTGTGAATGTTTCCTGTAGAATCAATGAAATTTCACTCTGTATCTAACAAGAATTGTCTGCGTACTCTATACTATGATTTACATCAGCTAAAGGCTGACCATTCCGCTCATTTGCTATCGTTTCCATGCTTGTGTTGAATACCGCATTTCTGGGATAATTTCCCTTGAAACCCCAGCCGTATCTCTTCCGGAGCCATGGGGCCCTGTGGTCTAAATGGTTCCACTTTCGCTGCCGATGATATCTTCTCCCTGGACTATTTGAAAAGCCTCGTTCTTGATGTAACATATGTTGGTTGGTTGTACCAGCATTTTGCACATTCGGCACACTAGCACCAGATGTACTTGGAATGCCCTGATCTCGAGATGAATCACCATGCAAACAATTGTCCAGCTCCATTTCCTCAAGTCCACTGGTCGACACACCCTTACCAGCACAAGGTTGTGGACAATCTCTCTTGTCACGTGGATAAGGGGGAAGAGGTGGAAATGGTTGGAAAGGCACGGCTGGAGCAATAGCCCAGCTGTCAACAATCCCTGATTGAAGAGTTCCAATTTGTTGCATGATAGGAAATGGAACTCCATATGCTACAGGCAAATGAGCATTGAATCTCTCCTGAAGATGCCCCATAGAAACTATAGAAGGGCATTTTACAGGGCTTGAGGTCTGTGGAGAAAGAGAAGAAGTAAACCCAGCAGCATCCTCAGTTTTCTGCAAAGAAGAAAACCCAGGAGGTGTGTCCTCGGAGTTCTGTGGACAAGAAAATCCAGGAGGAGCATCATCCTCAGAGTTTCGCATTACGTCATCTACCTTGCCACTTATTCCGGAGAAATTCTGTGCACAACCAGAGCAATTTTTCTCCACCCTTGCCCCAACTGTTTGGCTAACCCCTCCTTCGCTAATTTCACCTTTCGGACTAGTTTGAATTTTTTGCGGTAAACAAGGTTGAGTTTTCTGCTCCTTGCTCTGTCTAAGAGATGTGTGATCTGCAGGCTGGTCCCATCTGCTTTTTCGCTTCCGAGGTCTGCTCACGATGGGCTGTCTGTCGCTTAACTGAGGATGAGATGCCTCCTGCATTTTAGTATCAATAGGAGTCAACTGCTTGCTACATTCTACCGGTTCTGTTGGCCTCACTCCGTGCTCTTGCCAATTTTGAGTTCCACAAGATCTGCTAGAGTTTAAGCTCCTGTTGAACTCCCTCTTTCGATCAAACCTGTCCATTGCGTTAAATTTTCTTATAGGCCGACGGATCCACCTGTCGCGGAAATACCGTGCAATTTGATGGACCTGTTAACGTGAGAAATTTAATTTAGAGAGCAAATCTTTAGGAAAGAAACTAATTCAATAGTCATCAGCAGATATAAGTGTTATTTACTCATTTGGTTGGCAGGAGTCTGCTTTTGAGGCCAACTGCTAAGGTCGAGAAAACACAGGTATAAACAACCACAGCTCAGAAACAAAACCAATGTTATAAAATCAACTTACTGATTAATCGTCATCCGACCACACCGCATTGCTTTGACTACTTAAACTAAACGCATGCTTCTGTCTAGGTTATTGTTCAGACACTGAATGTCTTAAATAGATGCTTTCTTAGTTGATCTTGCAGGAGATATTATAACTTCTGGAACAAAACATTTGTGTGCAAAAGATACATAAAACAATGTGGCATTAGGGGTTGCCAGTACATCTCATGATCAAATAAAATTATTCAAATTTGGCCAAGCAGTAGCACGTCATCTTGTAAAATTTGTAGTGTACATAGAGTACCTCCATGTTTCAATAACGCTGAAAGCCACATGTCCAATATGAATGCCACCATGCACAAATGCAAGAGTTCAAGAAACATGTGATTGATACACTACAACATGTAAAATCTAGACCAAAAAGAAGCCTTATCTTTATAGAGTCATATCAGTGAGAGAAACAAAATTAATCATACTTCAAACAGAAAGAAACTACAAGGTACCTTTTTATCTGTATGCTCTGTGAAAGATAATATAGACTCCCTAAAACTGCAAACAAAAGTTCAAATATAATCAGAGCGAGCAAATGTAGCACGAATCCATATAAAATGTAAACGAAACTCTTAAATTAGCACTCCCAAATCGCGAATCAGAATTTTTTTCACGTTGAAGAGAAGTTGAGCACATGGTAACAGTGAATCAGTGATGACCGTAGTGAAGATTCTACAATCACTATACAAAGAATATTAAGCTAATATAAATAACAAGCAAATTGTAGGCTCAATCCTCATGCCAGTAGATGTTGCAAAGACAATGTCAACATTAAGAAACCAAATTGGAATAAGCAAAATATCTGAATGGTTACACAGTCTACAACTTACAGTCAGAATACCATGATTTGTATGCTTATCAACATCAGTAACAAATAACCATAACCACAACCACATCCACCACCACCACCACCACCACCAGAAAAGATAGTAAAGATCCCGCCAAGGACATGGTCTGGGGAGGCCCAGATATATTAGCTTTACCTCTAATTATTAGTAGCGAGGTTGTTTGCGATAGACCCACAAAAAAATTTATTTTTTTTTGAAAACAATGGGGCAAAATTACCAGTGAAAATAAAAAAAGAAGAATCAGTGAAAAAGATCAACTATAAGAGAATAGAAGATACCACATCCACAAGAACATTTACCCAAGTACCTCTAAAGAGGCTATAGACAAAAGTGTCAGCGAACTAGATAACTATATAATAAAACAAGATACCACGAAGCAAAAAATATAGTCTGGCAAAGCCAGCACGCTTTGGACAAATATAGTAACAAAAAATATTTTTACTTACCTCTCCACTCCAGGATGCAGTGGATCGTCATTAATGCGTTCAACGGTTAATATCTGCTTCTCTGCTAGGAATTCTAAGACCTGCAAACCAACATCTCTCATATAATCCAGGCAATAATCATTCAACTATGTCTAGACTTTAATTCTTCACTGAGGAATGGGCATCATCAAACGTACACAAGCAAAAAGAAGTCTCGGACATTTGACCAGTAAAGTAAATACAAAGAATTTACATGTTTTTCCAATATAATCTCCCCATCACTGAAATTTCCCTCGTCCACTACGCAGAAGTAACAAAAAAAACAGATACTGGGAGAGTTAAGACATGTCCTACCTTACAGTGAAATCATGAATAGCAGACTAGGAGTAAATAGAGTGGGAAACTCTATAAAGAGAAGGAAAAAGTTTAGAGGAAAGTTGCTCCCCAGTCAAGAATCTCTTCCTGACCAACAGAATTGCACACTGCCAAATGCCAACTTTATAGCTGACCAAGGGAAGGACAGTGATAAAACGTGTGAAATGAATTTGCATGGGAATCGCATAAGAAGATTTCTTCAATTTGAAAAATAAAAATTCATAAGAGAAAGAAGAATGCGTGAGAGGATAAGACATCCTTTCAACTACACAAAAAGGACATTTCATGCAACCAAACCTTCAGTTCTCGCCCAAATATCCGAGAAATAGTACCAATAAGATATTGTTAGTAGATATGCAAATTGATGCGAAATCTGTCATTTACTTCACGGCAGACTACCAGCTCCTCCTCCCCAACCCAATACCCTTAATGCAGCCACTCTCCTTGGACACATACAGTTCTTTACTTTCCTCAGTAGTCACTAGCAAGAAAAGGAGAGAAAAATACTCTCACCGCAACCCTCTCGAAGCACCAAACAAACTCGTAGGCTATCTTGAAGCTAGCTGAAAAAAGACGACCCAACTTCCATCAACTACTCTTAAAACCTTGACCCTCTACAAACTATCCAAGAAATTCTAAGTCTATGATAGGCCCGTTAATAAACAAACTTTCAAATACCCTTGTAACCTCTCTTCTTAACAACACCAACCACCTCATGGGCTATTGAAGTCTGCCTGTCCTCTACAGAAGTAATAGGCTCCAAAGAGCACAGCACTAATCTGTTAAAAACACTTCTGTCACAATATTATATATGTTACTAACAGAAATGATCAGCCCAAACTCCTTAATCTTGACAGAGTGATAGACCTTTGTAACCGAAGTATTGAACTGGACTTCATGCTCCTACTAATCATCCCAGTCTAGTCCCTATTCTAATGTTGTTGTAGTATTTAGTTGTGTTACCTCCCAAATGGTAAAAAGTGAAGAAGTGGATTCTGTTCTTTTCTGAAGGGTCACTTTTGGGAGAATAAGAATAAAATGTAGAAGCCTCAGCAATTTCGTGTCAGAAACATAACGCAAAAGACTAGCTGCAACAGAAAAGTTCTAATCCAGCTTTGGCACATCCGGCAGGCCATTGAAGGTTTAATATCTAACCAATCAGATGGCAAACCTTCGGAGACAGTGATGGGACCGCAAAATTATATGTAAATTGTTTTTTTGATAAGGAAATTTTTTATTAACCAAATCTGTAAAGAATACAAAAAAGAGGATAAGGCATCCTCATATGCAACCAAAAAAAACTACAAATCTCGCCAATGGCGTTGTACAAAGGTAAGCGGAATGCCCTTAAAAGCACCCGCCGCCTTAGCCAAAAGGGAGGCCAGATAGACCACATGGTCCCAGTCTCCCAGACATAGTCTATAGGCTTCCCAACATCACAGAACACTCGAGAGTTCCTCTCCAACCAAATACACCACAAGATGGCCATACACATGCACCTCCAAAACAATTTCCCCTCCCTCCCTCGCCTCATCGCTACGAAACGAAGCTGTAAAAAATCTCCCACCGTAGCAGGACACACAAAACTCTCCCCCTCCAGCAACCTACTCCATAAAGACCTAGCAAAGTCACACAGAACAAACAAATGCAAGCTATCTTCCCCATTATGACGGCACATCTATGATGCTCGGACTCGGGTATGGATCCAAGGGCCGGACATGTAAAAATTATAAATTGAAGATACGGGGACTTGTTTGATAAGTGTCCAATTTTAGAATATGGATACGGGGACATGGAAATAATAAAATAAAATAAATCAGATTAGTAGGGGAAAATGAAAAAGAAAAAAGAAAAAGGTAAAAAAAAATATCTTTTATTGTGTTTGTACGTAGAAACTAGAAAGGCACATGTAAAGTATTGTTAAAATGTTGCACAGATGTAGCCTAGGTAGTTGTAGCAGCAATAAATACTTTTGAAAAGGTCAAAAAGTCATATTTTATTCATTTCAGTCACTGTCATTTATGAAAAGTTAAAAGCCTTTATTGTTATCTCTACATTCACGAATTCAGATCTACTTTTTATATTCCCAACTTTACTTTCTCTCTCATCCAAAATCCCTCCTTCCCATTTCTCTCCATCTTCTTTGTTTTCTCCTTTTTCTCTTCACTCAGCAATGGGTTACGTCCATGGTTTTTTTGCCGTGTCCGACCCATATCCCGTGTCGGTACCCGTGTCGTGTCGTGTCGACACGGGTATGGCTGGGTAATCTGCCGAGTCCGAGCATCATGGCGGCACATCACACAGAAACCTGATAGAAGTGACCAGCCAGGCCTCCGGCGTTGCACCGTATCATAGGTGTTCACCGTACCAAGCACCAGAGTCCACACAAAAGCTCGGACCTTCAACGGAACCTTAGAAATAAATGTGGCTAAGGGGAATTGAGGAAACTGTGAAGGAAGGCTAAGATTGTGAAGGAAGGACTTGCAAGAGAAGACCCCAGAAGGGTCCCAAATCCAAATCCGGGAATCGTCCGCAAGGACGAGAGCAGTAGAGTGAAGGACACCAAGGAGAGAAACAAGTTATATGTAAATTGTAACACCACAAGGCTCATTGCTTACCTTAAGAAGCTTCCGCAATATGGGAATTTTTTTAAAGTCCTTCCTGTACAGCTTCATCATGTTATGTAGCATCTGCAGACCTGGGAAAATGTAGAAAACATAAGTTTATGCAAAAAGGTAACAATAAATGAATGGTGTTACAAACTATGTAATCAAGTTACCATTTTTGTTGATTATATCAAGAAGAACCCCACGGGATTTTGTTTTCAACATTGCATCGAGTATCATTGAGAGATCTCTATTGCTGCAGGAAAAAAAAACAAGAAAAAGTTTGTGAGAAAGAGATTACACGAGTCCAGAAGCATGATCAAATCCTACTCATGATGTGTTTCTTTACCTGTATCCCACGACCACTACTATGCTAGTAATAGTCTCCGTCTCACCACAATGTTTGTCTCAAATTGAATAATTATAGCAAAAGGTGATGTTATATGGTGAGAACTAAGAAACAAGAGGAAAAACTTGATTTCCCAATAGTTACCATTACAACCAACGACGATATTGGGAAAGTAAAGCATACAAAGATGCTACAGTTGGGTAGTGGCCACTGCATTCCATGCATATCAAGTGTGAAACTGAGAGAGCTTTAGGGGAATATATGAGCATTCATAAGAACATTAACCAAATAGGAAGATCAAAACCAACCTCTGAATTGTCCCACCATTACAACTATCACCAGAAGCTGCAGTGAGAAGTAGAAGTTTCAAATAGCCTTTAGAGGCATCCTGTAACAAAAAGGTACAAGAGTCATGGAGCAAAGATTTCCAAAACTAAATACCTATTTGCTTGTAAGGACAACCAGGAGCAGAGATGCAGAACATTGCCTCTTTCACTTGGCAGTGAATAAAATATTTGTTTTCCCTTTTTTTTTTTGGGGGGGGGGGGGGCAGTCGTGTTAGAATTTCAGCACAGCGGATGTGTAGTGGAACCTTATCTAAATAACAATAATAATATTCACTAATCAAACATATGTGAATATATAATATGAGGGGGAACAATGATGGTGAGCATTGCTATGCTCACCGACGATAGCTCTGCAGGCTATCTTCTCTTAATTCATTGTTATCTCCATTACATAATCTTCTCCTTATATACTATTTCTAACTCCTAAGAAATAGTGATTCATATTAATCTTAAGTTACAACCATTTGATAATGTAAGACTCTAAATGATTTACTATTTAGAGCTTACTAATTATAACTTCGATAATTTAAGTTCGTATTTTCCAACACACCCCCTCAAACTTAAATTATCCATTCAAACACTTTTGGTCCACTAATAACTTCGATGACCACATAACTTGACATTCTTCTGATGTTTGTGGCCATATGATCTTTTCTAGCCGGAGCCTCCTATAATTGCATCCTCCATGTCGTCTCTACAAGATGACTACTACTCATTGTACATCTTGTGAACTTCATATCATGATTTACTCTTCCCAATACTTGATCCTACTTTTGGATCTATTCACTTTTCAACATTGGGATTTCTTGTCCCAACATTTCTTCTTACAGCTGCGGCTGCCTCGGTCATACCGAGATTCTCTTTACGACTGCATTGCCACCTCAGTCATACCGAGATTCTTCTTACGGCTGCGTCGTCGCCATCTCGGTCATACCGAGATTCTCTTGGGTTTCTACCCATCTTGACTCAATAGGGTTTCTTTCTTTTACCCTATTTGTCTTGAGTTGGCTCTTATGCTTTGGCCTCTCAATTTCCTTTGGGTTAGCATATTTGACTACCCAAACCTGAATTTCTAGTTGGCATCTTAACCAATCTATTCTCGTGAGGGAAGCACATGATTTCTTTTGTTGTTGAATTGGAGGAAATAGGATCTACCATCGGCTTTGATAGCATGTTAGAATTTCGGCACAACGGATGTGTAGTGGAACCTTATCTAAATAACAATAATAATATTCACTAATCAAACATATGTGAATATATAAAACGAGGGGGAACAATGATGGTGAGCATTGCTATGCTCACCGACGATAGCTCTACAGGCTATCTTCTCTTAATTCATTGTTATCTCCATTACATAATCTTCTCCTTATATACTATTTCTAACTCCTAAGAAATAGTGATTCATATTAATCTTAAGTTACAACCATTTAATAATGTAAGACTCTAAATGATTTACTATTTAGAGCTTACTAATTATAACTTCGATAATTTAAGTTCGTATTTTCCAACAAGTCGCACAGAGGTGGTCAAACCAATTCCAAAGACAATAATCAGGTTTTCCCGTACCTTCCTCTTGCAGATACCACCATCAGCATCAAGCAACTCATTGAGTTTCCCCTCAACTGCATAATTGCACTTACATGTATCATTATCTTTTTGAATAACGTATTAGCATATTCTGGTTAAATTTCAGTTGCATAAACAAAATAGAAAGAAAAAAAGATTATCACCCTCTTCAAGATGACCATTGGCAGAACCCTGGAGTAGTTTCTTCGGCTTGTAGGATAGCAACTGGGATTTATGGACCATCACCAAAGCCTTCTCAGCACCAACCGAATTGCTGTTAAACTTTCGGTTTTTAACAGATTTAGATGGACGAGAAATTTTCATGCGAGGAAGTGATTTTGGAGGACCTACTTCACACTCAACCATTTCCACGTCAGAGATTCTGCCACTAGAATCAATGGAGCCAGAGTGTGATTTTTTAACTGTCCTTTTCACAGGCAAAACATCTGATACTGGTGAGGATATAGATGTGCTTATCGTTTCTTCTGTGGCTAATGTTAGTTGCTCTGCAGCAAACACATCTTCATTCCTCACTTCCCGTGTTTGTAGGGCTGCTAAATTCTCAGAAGACTCAGGAACTTCAGCAGTAGCTTCCTTCTCTGTAGAAGTTGGTGACTGTCCATCAACATCAAGTGGAGATTTCTCCAATTTACTCGTCGTCTCTCCATCTTCCAATATACCCTTCAAATTCTGCTCACATAACTTATCTTTAGTTGGTACTAGTTCAACATCCTCAGACATGGTTCTAGCCATCATATTTTCCAGCGTATGGTCAATTTCACCATTTTCATTAACCACAATAGGTTCCGGAAATTCATCATCTGAATCTCCTTGAACAATTACTTCTGCATTATGTGGATCACCACCTATATAGCCCCGGCACTTAGGAGAGCCGCAGTGACATTTCTTGGCAGCAGCACCAAATACCCGTACATAGTTGTAGTCAAATGTCAACTCTTCACCCTGTCAGGATGAGATACTTATGAGTTAAACAAGTATAGCTCATGGTCGAAAACATTGCCTCTCTCAGTAATCGGAGGTCAAAATTTCTGGTCACTTTACTAAAAAGAATATGAATTGACTAAAGAATTGAAGGTCATAATTCAGCTACGAGAAAGAATATTATCAAGCAAACTACTTCTGTATTGTTGAACATCAAAACACAAAAAAGGGATCTCCAGAATGAGTCAATACCTTCAGCCGTGAAAGGTGTCATTAATTTTTAAATTTAGCCATGCAAAGCTTCACATGATGGGTACAGCATCGTAGGAAAGATCATACACAAACTTTACAAAAGAAAGTAAGAAAGACTTCATATGTTCTGAGTCAGTAAATCCATCCTCTTAACTCTTCTCCATTATTAACATAAACTTAGGATGCAGATTTTGATTGAAAGCTCAAAAGAACTTTGTGAATAAAAAGGAAACTCTAATTTAGTTTTTCAAATTAGTACAAATTGGCACTTTGTTTGGATATGTAGTGCGAAAGTACGAGGGTGGGTGAGGGAAACAGAGAAAAAAAGAACATGGCGGACCAAGTTACTCAAAAGCCTCTTCAAAGAGAATTTAGATAAAAAGTTGGACTAGCAATTAATGCTGGAGAAAGCGAGATTTTTTATTATAGGAACAAGACCTGGAACTCTCAATATTCCGCTAATATTTAAATAAAACTACATCATTATAACAACCCTTCTTTAAAACAATTTTTTTTTTTGAAAATTTGATGAAAATAAACCCAATCTTGTGTGGTCCGACAATAATAATCCCAAGATGGACAATATATGTCATTAATCCAAAGTGGACTCTAGTCCCACAATATTGGTCCTCTGGCCAACACCGTTAGTTGGCCGTTATTGTCTACTAACTAATTGCATAATTATAGTTAATCTATCATATTATAATTGGGTTTAGTATTTTTGATGATAAATTAATAAGAGAAAATAGTTTTGGGTCCAAAATTTTGGGTTTCCTTTTGCTGGGAAAAGACAGATAATTGCGGAAATTCTTCTTTCCTCTTTGTGTGTTTAAAATAGGATTAATGAAATTGCGGAAAAATAAATAGATGAGGACACCAATATTTTTACGTGGAAAACCCTCCAATGTGAAGGTAAAAACCACGGGATGTAGAGTCCAGAAAACTTCCACTATAATATAGTAGGATTACAAAGTAGTCGTCTCTAGTAAAAACTAGAGGATATCTCACAAAAATACCTCACCCACAAAAGGATGGATTACAATGATTCACTCTCACCAAATATGGTGGAACACTCAAACAACTTGAGAAATGTTGATAATCTCAAGTTCCTCACGTTTGCGGCTCTCTCTCACTTACATTAGAAGTGGATTACTCTCTCTTGTTGTGAACACTTCACAATTTGATTTATTATCTTAGCCTCCTCCAAAAAATGGTATTTATAGGTAAACATGTATACCTACCTTATGTAACTCTAGCCATTCATTATTTGAAGGTTTCTTCTCCATTTAATATGCGAAACTCCTGGAGAGATAAACAAATGGCCAAGTATGATAACTTCTTCCACAAAAACTGCTCCATAGGCAATTTGTAGCTTCTAGTTACCAAGAATAGAAGCTTAATAGTGCATTTAACCTTCAAATATTCTTGTGTGATTTAAGATGGAGTCAAGCGTTACTCACGATGGTGACATGTTCAAACCGACAGCGGAAAATTACTCCTACTGGAAGCCAATGACGGAGGATCATCTATACTGCAAAGATTTGCACGTGTCGATCACAACCGAAACGCAGCCGACGGGAAAAACTGACGAAGAGTGGAAGCTCTTAAACAGAAAAGCGGTGACTATCGGAGTTTGTTCGAGCACGTGTCAACTTACACCAATGCCTACGAGTTATGGACAAAACTAGAGTCCATGATTCAGACGAAGAAGCCTCGTAACAAGGCCCACCTGGTGAGAAGATTGGTGAAGTTAGAATACAAAGATGGTCAAAATATGATTGAGAATCTAAATACCTTCAAGGGGATTATCAATCACCTTGGAAAGATCGAGATGAAAATTGATGATGAGTTGAAAGCCTTATTGCTCCTTAGCTCGTTACCAGAGAGTTGGGATACTCTCGTGGTTACACTTAGCAACTCGGCCCCTGAAGGTACACTCACCACAGATATTGTCTCCGACAGCCTAATGAACGAAGAATCAAGAAGGAAGGAACGTGGCATTTCCTTCCAGTCTGAGGCAAACGTTGTCGAGCCCAGGGGTAGTAATGAAACTTGTGGAAGGAGTAACACCAGAGGTCGTGACAAGTCGAGAGGACGGTCTAAGTCACGTCCAAGATTTACCTGCTACTATGGTGGCAAGCCGGGTAACAAGATGTCCGAATGCCGGAATCTCAAGAGAGATCAAAAGGCCGGAAATGTCAAGCCCGACCAAATCGACCCGAAGAAGAAGAAGAAGGAAGAAGAGAATAATACAACCGCCGTGGCAACAAGAGATGATATTGATGATGTCTTTCTATTTGGGGATGACAATTATATCAATCTTGCTGAAGATGATAGCACATGGATAGTTGATTCAGGTGCATCTTTCCATGTCACCCCACATGGAGAATTCTTCTCAGCCTACCAAAGTGGCAGCTTTGGTAATGTCAAGATGGGAAACAAAGTGACCAGCAAGATCGTGGGGATAGGCAATGTCAATTTGATGACCAACACGGGATGTGAGCTCGTGTTGAAGGATGTGAGACATGTTCCAGATATGCGCCTCAACCTGATGTCAACCGGGAAGTTATGATTGTTGCCAGAGGAAGAAAGGAAGGTTCATTGTATTTCACACAAGCAAAGCTATGCAAGGAAGAAGTTAATGTTGCCAATGATAACTCATGCTTGGAGTTGTGGCATAAGAGATTAGGGCATATGAGCGAGAAGGGATTACAAATCCTTGCTAAAAAAGAAATCCTTCTAGATGTGAAAGGTAAAACACTTGAACCGTGCACTCATTGTTTGGCTGGAAAACAACATAGAGTCGCATTCAACAGACCTAGCCAGCCACGTAGAAGAAATCATGTTCTTGATTTAGTGCACACTGATGTATGTTCTATGACTGAGAAATCTCTTGGTGGTGCATTATATTTTGTTACTTTTATTGATGACCACTCGAGAAAGGTTTGGGTGTCTTTGTTGAAAACAAAAGACCAGGTACTCGAGGCTTTCAAGGAGTTCCATGCCAAGGTGGAGCGAGAGATTGGCAGAAAGCTCAAAGTGTGTCCGTGCTGATAACGGTGGAAAGTACCGTGGCCCCTTTGAAGCCTATTGCAAGACATATGGTATTAGGCTCGAGAAGACACCACAGCTGAATGGTGTAACTGAGAGAATGAACCGCACAATCGAAGAAAGAGTTCGTTGCATGCTCTCTCATGCTAAACTCCCTAAGTCATTCTGGGGAGAAGCCGTCAAGAAAGCCATTGATATTATCAACTATTCTCCCTCACGCCCTTTGGATGGAGATATCCCAGAGGAGGTATGGACGGGAAGAAAGGTCTCATATGACCAGTTCAAGGTGTTTGGTTGTCGTGCTTTCGTCCACATCCCCAAGGACGAAAGGTCTGATTCAAAGACCAAGCAATGTATCTATCTTGGCTCACCGAAAGATGAATTCGGTTATCGCCTGTGGGATCCTGTGAACAGAAGGATCGTGAGAAGTAGAGATGTTGTGTTCTTTGAAGATCAGACCACCGAAGATACCAAAGAGCCAGAGAAGCCTAGAGTTCGTACTCGACGAGAAGATGACTCGTCCCCTATTGCACATGGAGATGATGGGGAACAAACAAGGGAGATTGATGATGAACATGAAGCTAATGATACCCTTGATCAAGGTGATCCCTCTACAGAAGAAATAGAGGAGGCATCATCAAAGACTGTTGATGTTGAGTCTGTCGAGTCCAGCGTGCCAGCGAACAACCCCAGTTGCGGAGATCAACTAGGGAGAGAAGACCTTCCACCAAATATCCTTCAGATGAGTGGATGACACTCACAGATGAGGGGGAGCCTCAAAGCTACGAGGAGGCCATGAAAGATCCTCAGAAGGAAGAGTGGAAGAAAGCCATGCAAGAGGAAATGCAATCGTTGCATGAGAATCATACTTATGATCTTGTGAAATTACCCAAGGGAAGGCGAGCCCTGAAAAACAAATGGGTCTACAAGATCAAGACAGGAGAAAGCAGCCCGAAGCCGAGATACAAGGCAAGAATTGTGGTGAAAGATTGCAACCAGAAGAAGGGCATTGATTTTGACGAGATATTCTCTCCGGTAGTGAAAATGTCATCTATCCGAGCAGTCCTCGGTAAGCACCGAGACAATGGTACAAGAAATTTGACTCTTTCATGGCTCAGTATAACTTCAAGAAGACACATGCCGACCATTGTGTATTCGTGAAGAGGTATGATACTGGTGATTTCATCATACTATTGCTATATGTTGATGATATGTTGATTGTTGGGCAAGATAAGAAGAAGATTACAGCTCTTAAAAACGCCCTAAATAAGTCATTCGTCATGAAAGATTTGGGACCACCAAAGCAGATCCTTGGAATGAAAATCACCCGAGATCTTTCCAAGAAGTTGTTATGGTTATCTCAAGAACGCTACATTGAGAAGGTTCTTGAAAGATTCAACTTGCACAAGGCCAAGCCAGCCGGACATTTCAAGCTAAGTAAGAAGCAAAGTCCGAGAACTGAGACAGAGAAAGAAGAAATAAAAAAGGTCCCATATTCATCTGTAGTTTGCAGTCTCATGTATGTCATGGTATGCACCAGACCAGATATTGCCTATGCAGTCGGTGCAGTGAGCAGATTTTTGTCTAAACCCGGTAAACCACACTGGGAAGCTGTGAAGTGGATACTTCGTTATCTCCGAGGTACAACCAAGAGGTGCTTGTGCTTTAGTGAAGGAAAGCTTGTGTTAGAGGGATACACAGATGCAGATATGGCAGGCGATGTCGATTCCAGAAAATCGACATCCGGTAATGTGACTACTTTTGCAGGGGGAGCTGTGTCGTGGAAATCGAAGCTCCAAAAGTGTGTTGCATTATCTACCACAAAGGCAGAATACATTGCAGCTACAGAAGCGTGCAAAGAGATGTTATGGATGAAGAATTTTCTCCGTGAGTTAGGCCAAGATCAAGAGAGGCATGTCTTGAAATGTGATAGTCAGAGCGCTATACACTTGGCCAAGAACGCAGCCTATCACTCCCGTACAAAACATATCGATGTTCGATATCACTGGATACGGGATGTGCTAGAAGAAAAGCTATTGCAGTTAGACAAGGTCCACACTGATGATAATAATTGGTCAGACATGATGACTAAGGTGTTACCGACCAAGAAGTTCGATGATTGTTGTGAAGGTACCGGTGTGGTGGTGCCCCCCAAATAAGTCGGGAAGGGGGAGATTGTTGGGGGTCCCGCTTTAATTGGTGGGCCACAACAAATAAATAAAAGAAAAGAAAAGAAAAATGAAGTAGTGAATATTAGTGGTGTTAAATGCACCATTAAGCTTCTATTCTTGGTAACTAGAAGCTACAAATTGCCTATGGAGCAGTTTTTGTGGAAGAAGTTATCATACTTGGCCATTTGTTTATCTCTCCAGGAGTTTCGCATATTAAATGGAGAAGAAACCTTCAAATAATGAATGGCTAGAGTTACGTAAGGGAGGTATACATGTTTACCTATAAATACCATTGTTTGGAGGAGGCTAAGATAATAAATCAAATTGTGAAGTGTTCACAACAAGAGAGAGAGTAATCCACTTCTAGTGTAAGTGAGAGAGAGCCACAAACGTCAGGAATTGTTTGGAGGAGGCTAAGATAATAAATCAAATTGTGAAGTGTTCACAACAAGAGAGAGAGTAATCCACTTCTAGTGTAAGTGAGAGAGAGCCACAAGCGTGAGGAACTCGAGATTATCAACATTTCTCAAGTTGTTTGAGTGTTCCACCATATTTGGTGAGAGTGAATCATTGTAATCCATCCTTTTGTGGGTGAGGTATTTTTGTGAGATATCCTCTAGTTTTTACTAGAGACGACTACTTTGTAATCCTACTATATTATAGTGGAAGTTTTCTGTACTCTACGTCCCGTGGTTTTTACCTTCACATTGGAGGGTTTTCCACGTAAAAATATTGGTGTCCTCATCTATTTATTTTTCCGCAATGTCATTAATCCTATTTTAAACACACAAAGAGGGAAGAAGAATTTCCGCAATTATCTGTCTTTTCCCAACAGTGGTATCAGAGCAAGGTTGATACCTTTGCCCCCATTCCCCGTCATGGGGGGTGGTCGGAAAAGCCACCCAAATACCCCTCTCTCCTCCCATCCCCTTCCACCAGCGGGCTACCTCGGAAAACTATCCCAATCTCTCTCCTCCTCCACCTTAACTACCTATCCGTCGTTTTCTTCACCTCACTTGAAAAAAAAGATCAAAAGGCAAAAGGAATGATAAAGTCATGACAATCCTATTCGAAGCTTCTAAATGGCAATACAATTTCCTTCTAGACCCAATCGCATTAAACCCCATAGCCTTAAGATCTTCAAGTGTCAAATATGGCAAATCGAATCTGATGGTGGTGGTACTAGAGTTTCCAATTCTCACCACCGGGATTCCGAACTCGATGGAGGCTTCTCGGAATCCGAATCGAAGAGTCGAGGATTAGGATTGAGATAGGATGATGGGCTAAGGAATTGGCTGATAGGATGATGGGTATTCGAAATCAATGAGGTGAATAATGAGGGTATTTGCCATATTTGACACTTGAAGATCTTAAGGCTATGGAGTTTAATGCGATTGGGTCTAGAAAGAAATTGTATTGCCATTTAGAAGCTTCGAATAGGCTTGTCATGACTTTATCATTCCTTTTGCCTTTCAATCTTTTTTTTTAGCTAAAAGACTTCATTTTTCTCTTCAGTTATGATGATAACTTTTTCGACCTGGGGTATATGTGGTGGTGGAGATCAGAGAGAGGAGGGCAGGAAGGTGGGTGACTGAAGGTGGTCATGGACAGTGGCGGTTTCCGGTGACTGGTGGGTGTTTGGGTTTTCATGGTGGTGGAGAGAGATGGAGGCCATTGATAGGGAGGAGAGAGAAAATTGAACTTCACTTGCCACATCATCACTTCTGTTACGTTCTTGGACGGAAATATGAATGGGGGCATTTTTATTTGACGGAGTTCAACTTCGGATTAATGCTGTCAATTTCCCATCTTGGGATTATTATTGTCGGACCATGCAAATTTCAGATTATTTTCATCAAATTTTCCTTTTCTTTTTTAAAAAAGAAAAAGTATATTGATAACATCAAATGTACAGCAAAAGAGAGGATAAGGTATCCTATAGTTCTTTAAAACATTAACTCGAAACATACTATCCATAGTTAATAACTCATAAGAAGAAAATATGGGCTCAAGAGTTGCGCCCGTGCATGGAAGCATCTATTTCTTAAGCATCCTACTTGATTATCCAAATAACAGAATGGAAACCACCACCCTATCCATCCATTTGACTCAAATCACCCATCCAGGAAAAGCCTAATTAGTCATGATGTGGTGATACCGTACAGAAATCATGCAACCTAAGGATACGATCTCAAATTGCAACCAAAAGATCATACGTCATTCTTACGATCTCAAATTGCTAGGACAATATTTTCATTTAACAACAGAAGCAAGGTAATAACATACCTTCATGATTTTCCTCAGTGCAAACAAGCCAACACAAATTTCTCCATTGACTACCCACTGTTCAAAAGAAAAAAGATAAGGGGGTAAAAAGAAGTACAGAGCAACATAAGCGAAAATAAAGTAGTGCCACTATTAATCTTCAAAGTAAACAACGAAAGTCCACCTATCAAGCAGCCACAAGCTAAGCTGGTTAACTGGGTGGGGGGTGGGGGGTTGGGGGGGGGGGGGGAGGGCTTCCGAAAAGATCTTTAAGGATGACGCACAAGTGGCAAAAAGAAACTGGCATTGATGAGAATTCTCAGGGACTTGCATCACACTCAACATCAGTATCAAGATAAAGTTTTTTTTTTTGGGGGTGAGATAGCGTATCAAGAGAAAGGAACAAATCTTCGAGAGTCACATACCTTAGCAGAATGACAATGTTTAACACAAGCTAACAGAAAAGAACGAATTATCTTTCCAACGGCTGGCTATAAATAACAATCTAACCCCGGAAAACCCCCACAGACCTAACCAATAAAGAAGCTAGGTAGGTGGCCTTCTCCCAAAACATTGCAGGAGGAACTGAAATCCCATTGAACACACGTGCATTCCTCTCCAACCAGATACACCACAAATTCACAAGATAAGTCATTATGGAACACCAACTTCCTCTCCTTCCCACCCCCAAAATCCAGAAATCGCATCAGCAAAAACGCTTCAACACTGGAATGGAAAACCCACAACTCCAGAAAACAATGCATTTGCAGAGAGAGATCCTTGACAGAACATGTCACCCCATTATTAGTCCAAGCACGATGAGCATGAATTGTCTAACCAAGATAATAACAATAAAAATTATTTGAAACAAAGGTGCGGGTAGATTTATGGAGAGCGAAACTGGAGGGGGAAAAGACGGGCCAGCTTTGCACCACTCCTTGCATAATCAAAGAACATGGTGGAACCCCAACAGCATAGCCACAATCCACCTAACCTCGAAAAGACATTCCAAGTTCAACTCTAAAAGCAGATCTTCTTCTTCGGCTTGCTGTTCTTTCTCAGGTATGTACATCATTTCACCAACAAAAAAAAAAAAAAAAAAAAAGTTGCCATCCTCATTTCCTCTCTTATAGTAAATATAACTCGAAGCCATAACACATAATGGACTACTACAGGCTCGACAAGGAAATCAGCAGGATTCATTCTCAGTTCTAGCTATCAATTATTACAATACATACATGACTACATGCTAACCCAGCAGCAAAAGCCCTCAACCAAAGTTCAAACAAGTACTAAACCAACAATGAAAGAAAAAGAAAACCCATGGTGTGACCCAGTAAGAGAGTTAGAGAGTGAATTCACCTTCTCCGTACGACAATTAGGATCACAACTATGGTTGACAAAACGACCCAAGTTTCCTTTGGAACATGCATCAATGACCTGAAATTCAATAGGGAAAATGAGTAAATTGGACATGGCAGCAAACACCACACAAATAAAGAAAAGTTTTGAAAATCTGGATAATAACCGGAGAATATTTTGTGTCATTGCCCTACAAGAAAACACCACTACAACGGAAAAGAATATACTACAGGAACTATGCAAACTGAATGGACAGAATATAAAAGAAGATGAATATCTTAATAAGAAACTAAGACAATCTAAAAGAGAAGAGTGGGGAAGAAAACACATAGAAGCACTGGTACAATCTAACAAAGTAAAACAGTCTTCTAGGTTTCAGATAAGGAAAAAAAAAATATGACAAAGGAAAAGAATATCAAGACATAGTGAGGCAATTAGAGGACAAGCTGCATTCACAAAGTAACCTACCAGAGACTTTAGACAATCAAGATCTATATATCGAGAAGGACCTTCTTTAATTTATGCCCCTCATACTTAACACAGAGTACTCATTTCAGTTTATTTTGAAAGGAGTAAAAGAAATAGAATACATGAGGAAGAACAAAGACAAATAGAAGAAGAAAAAAAATAGCAAAATCGTTCCATTGATGAGACAAAGAGCACCATATGGTGCAGTTACATTGTTACAAATACAATGACTCTTTGAATGCAAAAGTAGTCTAATCCACAAGAAATCTGCAACCTAGACTACTTTACACGAGAAAAACCACAATCAATAAATTCAAACTGCAAAGATCAATCTTTTAACTTATGCCTGCAACAAAAATTGTACTTCTCAAAGATAAGAATATTGAATATTGATATGGTGTACCAATATAGCACATTCAATTTAGCTTAAAGAAACAAAGATCCCTACTTGAATTCTTACTTGTGCGGGCCATTAATTTCAACTCACAAGATAAAGAGAACCACACCAATAAGAGCACTAACTGACAACAATGACCACAACCCCCCCCCCCTCCAACCTTAATCCTGCCCCTTCAACACATGAAGAATGTGTTAAAACTCTTAAAAGACTTTTGATTGGTGTCTTTATTTAAACTTTAATGCCTTTTTGGGAAGATCTGTTTAGTTTCCTGGGGAATGCCCAGGTGGTTTTCAGCTCTGTTACACAGGTTGGGCATATTCTGTTCTTTTGCAAGGACTAGTTAGAGTCTCATATGTAGACTACTTTCCAGTTGGACAATTGTTTTTACTGGATGATCGATAAAACATTCCTAACCTTTATCTACAGAAAAAGAAAACATAGAAGATGAAGGCCAAGACACAACAACAACATCATCATCATCATCATAAATATGACAAGCAAAAAAACGTAAGAACCAACAATTCTAATCACTAAGATTCTTCAGTCTCGCTGACTAATATAAGAGGTCACCTTTCACAGTAGAAACAGCATCCAAGGAGGCGAAAATCACATCGATGAACATTGGGTAATGACCAACAATTCTAATCTCTAAGATTCTTCAGTCTTGCTGACTAATATAAGAGGTCACCTTTCACAGTAGAAACAGCATCCAAGGAGGCAGAAAATCACATCGATAAACATTGGTAATGAACAACCATTGGTGCTTTTACTACAATACAGCAAACGATGAATAATGAAACAACCTCCCAAGCAAACTCAACCACCCCCACCCCCTTTTTCTCCAAACATAAAAGTGTAAAACATTATCCACCCCCCCCCCCCCCCCAACACGCAACCACAAAAAGCTTCCTCTCTAGCCTATTTGCGAACCCTTCTTGGAATCTGAAAGGAAACATAAATACAGAAATGTTACAGGCAAAGTCCAGAGCAGTGAATCTACCTCACTGCTGAAAATTGACTCTCTTCCAAGAGATTCTCATTGTTCTTTTTTCGTGCATCTGATTAGAATAATACAAAAGTTTTCAAAAAACACAGGATGGTCTGTCTAGAGCTTGAGTTCATGAAGGATGTTCCAAATCCAAAGGGAATTGCCGTAACTGCTTCCTAATACCCAAGTTGAACAATGCTTATAGACAAAATGAGGCTCTTGAATTTCCCACAATTATACCAAGGTGGCATTTTAGTGTACAAAAGCAGAGCCAAGAAACACAAAAGCAGTAGTCCCTTTCCCTTGGAACTACAATGATTCCTAAATTCACAAACCAAGAAAATGCACCCCCTCAAGTTCAAAAGAATACCTCACTTCTTAACTTTGAGGCTGATATAAAGAGATACAGGAACATCAATCATTAACATACACAGTAGAAAGAGAGAAACTCAAGGGTTTTTACTGACATCGAGAAGCCTATTGATTATGTCTAGGATCATATAGTTTACTTGGCTTCTCTTTGGGCTAAGGCGGCGGGGGACTTTAAGGGTGTTCCGGTGATCTTCGTCCAACGCCATTGGCGAGATGTGTAGATAGTTTTCATTTTCATACTGAGGATGCCTTATCCTCCACCTTTTTGTATTCTTTAACATTTGATTAATAAAATTTTCTCGTCTAAAAAAACAGAGTAAAAAGAACAGCAAACAAGCTACACCAGGCACCAACCAAAGGTTTCCCTACTGCCAGTAATCAAATGTTGACACCATGATACATAACGGTTTTGAACTTGCTGAACTGCAGCACCCCGCTAGATAAAGGTTTGTTAAGTTTCCAGGTTGTATCTAATATAGAGAGCACATACAATGACCAATGCAACCAATAAGAAGCTGATAAAATGGCTTATAGACAATAAAACAGACAACAAAATTCACATCATGATAGCCATGACCCGTTGCGCGACACCAGTAACGAATTAAACTCAAGAGCAGCAGAATAGGTAGCATTACTTCCACTCAAGTCAACAGTCTCAAAAGTCAAGATATAAGAAAAACACACCTCATCATCTGAAGTCTGAACAGAGAGCTAAGCTATTTTGCATAGGCACCTTAGTTTTCTTAATCCATCAAAAGAAGGAAAACTACAAACAAGGAGACATGTTGCACTGAAACATCTACGTCCTACTCAGATCACAAACTATCGAAATCAAGACACACTGAAAAAGGCATGGGAAGCACAAAGAAATTCACTAAGACAAGCAGTTGAACCTCATTCCCATTCAATGTCATGAAGTAGAAATGCTTATGACCCTTTGAAGCATACTCTCTTTGCCGTGTCTCATAAGCTTGCAAATCCAGCACCTGCATAAACCATAATTAAGATTAGACATACAAAAAAAGTACAATAACCTTCATGCTTTACATATACAAACATAATGAACAATGATTTTGGCAACACTGAGTTGTATTTTAGTTGCTTATTGTTCCAAAGCAGTCGCACAGATTGTCAAGTATTCCAGTCAGGAAAACTTTGTCAAATACTTAAAGTCAAGCATCACTTTTTGAGCTCTGATTCTCCATGTACCCCTCTGTTAATTATTAGCCTTAAATATAAAGCATTGACAGGGTTACCTCGCCAACATATTCAATGAGAAAGTGCCCCTTCGAAATATCTTCTAAAACTTGCAAGCCATACCCTTTTTTCCCACTTCGGAACCAACTAAGCTTTGCATATTGCCGTTTTTGGAACTGCATGAAAACCAAATAATCTATAACCTCTAAAAAGTGGAAAATATATGGAAGAGATGTGATGAAAACATAGCATATGAATAGGAGAGAAACTAGAATTCACCTGTTGATTTGAACAAAGATCCCCACACGGACAGGTTCCTTGAACACATTCAATGTTCAGCATCCTGTTCAAACACTGATTCCCACAACCCAAACTACCGTCTGCTGGAGTCTTGCAGTGGCAAACCATTATCTGATTGCAAACAATAAAATGCACGCATCAAGTACCATAAAAGTACAAGTAATTAGTATAAACATAAATTAAGGGGCGACAATCATGACAACGCACTCACAATCTCATTCGAAAATAAAGTTAAAATTCTGAAACCTAGTATTTACCTATTATTAATAAAAACATATATAACGTAGCTACTAGAGTTAGGTTGTGCAATATTTCATCATTTATTTTCGTCCATCGCAATAACTAGAGTCATATATGTTTGATACTAGCGACATTTTTCACTCTCATACAAGAATTTGGTAAAAGCACAAGGTAACTGTGGGATTCTAGAGATCCATGAGTAGGAAGAATTTAGTCATATATACAGCGGAAAGAATTAACCCGAGTTACTTCAAGTTTCAAAGTTAAAATACGTTACCAAACCAGGAGATAATGGAAGTTTCCGTGAAACAAAGGTTACCAACAGAGAAAGTGGAGAAATGAATACAGCGCTTGACATTAAAATATTACAGAATCAGTGAAGTTACAAACCTCATCCACAGTCTGGGATTTACGACTGCGGTGCAGAAATAAGTTAGACTGTATAAGCATCCACCTTGATGGCTGTGAAGCTGTAAAGGGACAAATAAAAGGCAAATAAGTTAGAGCCCAATAAAAGCAAAATGACTTCTTTACATTCATATTGCCAAAGCATAGACATGATACAAACCTACTACATGACTAATGGCAGTAGTCTTTGAGCCCAAGTTGCCATCACGAGCATCCTCTTCATCTGATATTTGCAGCTCAGCATTAATGTCAGCATTAGACTTCTCTTGGGGAATTGAACAATCAGCAAAAGCTTGAACTTGGTTGTCCTTGCAAGTCCTTCAAAAGTTCAAATACATCCTAATAAGCAATGAATGCAGGAATAATAAAGTAAAAATTCTTTAACTGAAGATCTCGACAGAACTTGGTAATTTATATTTTTCACTTAAAAATATACAGCCAAAATCCCCTCCCTTAAGTCTGAATAAATAATATGGAAGTTTTCTTGATCTTACTTTATAAGGCCAATTGAAATTCCAAGAAAAGCACAAACAAGTTCATGTATTACGCCAAAAAATGCAATTGCACAAACATTTGCTAAACAAACATGATAGTTTAGTACGTTGAACAAAATTAAAGATATTTACACAAGAATTATTCTAATGGGGCAATGGGGAGAAACAAGGGTAATTTATAGTAATAATACGTGTTTGATACAAGGACATACACAGGAGCCCTTTAAAATTCATGCAGCTAAAATACTCAAAGAGAAGTTAAACAGAAGAACCCTATTCCAAGCCATCCAACCACCATACGGAAACTTCTAAAATTCAATGTCTTTCAACTGCAACCCCCCCCCCCCCGACACACACACAAACACCCAAGGGAAGCTAAAAGATCGTCTCTCAACAAACAGGTTAAAAGATGTAAGAATTAACTGATAACTTCCATGTCTGGCCAAACATCAAACAGTTACTAACAAGCTAAAAGGTATCATTTTATTGGTTTTATTAAATGAAGCTAAAAATCATCTCTCAACAAACAGGTTAGTCGCTCTAAAAAATTAATTGTTAACTTCCATATCTGGCCAAGTGTCAAACGGTTACTAACCAAGGTATCACTTCATTGTATTTATTACTATTTCCCGCCTTCAACTAATGAATAGACACTTTCGGTTGAAACCACTATCTCACTTAATGCCTGACATAACTGCGTTAAGAAAGGAATCACAGAAGCCATCAATCTCACATACTCATGAATCCCCTCAAACATCCCCCCCCCCCTCCACACACAACAAAAAAAAAAGAGAGAAAATAATAAAAGAAAAAAAACCCAATTGTAGGTCAACTCAATTTCCCTCATAAGAATATAGACTTCTTCTCAAAGAATTTCACCATATTCCAACTTTTTATTATCATTTGTACTATTACTTTCTTATTATAATCATCATTATTGTTTTCTACTTCTATTATTTCTTTGTATTTTCGCGTACGACCTTTAAGAACAACCTAAATAGTAAATAACATGGAAGATATTTATTTAAATAATGAAACGGGTTACAATTGTGGGGACAGTGTGCCACGAATTATAATCAAGCTCGAAAACAGACCACTCTTTCCACATGAACTTCCCCTCCTTTCCTCCAAGGGTCTCCCAAAAACAGCCACACGGCTTGTTTAGCCATAAAGCGCACAAAACAAGAGCCTTCCGAGGCCCCGCTTATGAACCTCACTTACCATGGCCCCACACTCCATTGTTAGAGGCATCACAAATAGAAACGGCATTTCAGATACAGGAAACCCAACCTTGAGCTCCATAAATGTTCCGATATTAGAACATCTCAACTTTTGTCTCTTGAGGTAAAGCAATAAAGAAGGTGGTAAATCTACAATTATAAACATGACTTGCAAATATGCTTAGAATGAAATGAAATACAATTTTGAACTTAAAATCATAGAATTGGTCAACTCATACTGCAGCAGCCCTGACTTTTGACGTAACACCTATTATCTTTTTTATTAAAGGACGTAACCCCTATTATAGTAACCACAACAGCAGAGCAAAAGGTGGGAGCTCAAGTGGTAGAGCTCTCATGCATCCAACCTCTTGGTTGGGGGTTCGTGGCTCATTGCCCTCAATTTCATAATTGAGGGTGGTATTTGTTGTTATTATGGGTCTTCGAGCTAGCCCCCTCCCCCTGTGTGATGGGCCTAAGAGCCCAACTTCCTTACCTATTAAAAAAAAGTAACCCCGACAGCAAGTTTGCTCTATGATCCTCAGTTCTCAACATCACACTGGGTTGTAGTTGGTTAGCTGTAAAATTACAATTTCAAAGTGCTTTATGTATATTACAACAGTTCAGATTTAGAAGCATCACTAACGCCACATTCACCTAACTGGAAGGAAAGGGCCTAACTTCCAGTTCTAAACAAGTAAATGCCCGACCCGCATATGCCTACCCAGAACTTGTAATCAATAAATGCTGCAACTAAGATGAATACAGAAGATTGATTTCAACAATTAATAAACTTTACCATCTACAATTGGTTTCTTCAATGGCATCTGCAAGTTCAGCGGGGATACAGCGCCATTTATGACAATCATCACAACAAACCCACGCATTACGGGGTGGCAACATCGGTATGCCAACCTCAGTAGGGAGAACAGCCTGGCAAGATAGACTCTCAAGTGCCAATCCATTGCTAGTATCAGTTTTTCCTATATCGGCCATAACGATTTGTCCTGCGCATAATGTACTGGTTTCTTACTTTCTTTGAAATCTTAAATAAAATAGATAAAATATAAAAATAAGTTCAAACAATACGAAGAAAAAAACATTCAGAAGTAACGGAAAAAAAGAACAGAGAATAGCGTAAATCAAGAATTTTGCATACCAGTTTCTAGTTGGCCCCCATTTTTGTGAGTTTCATCCAAAATTTCATTCTGCTTGAACTTGGACTTACTTGCCAATTTTCTTCTGTTAACTTCGCATTGGTCAAAAACCTCCTTCCGATTCTTTGACTTACTCCTCGATTTTCCCTTCACTTTTGAACCTTGGGAATTTTTCTTTCCCTGAGTTTCATCAGGTGGAAGCAACTGACAAGAATTCCCTGAATCTGCAGATTCAATCCCAACACCCATCCCAGAACACATATTGCTATCAGCACCATTTTCTAAACCTGGGACCTTGTGGGGAACCTCATCAGAAACAGACAAGAACTCCATTGATATTAGCTCACTACCAGAGGTGTTGCTTGAAGGATTTTCACTAGCAACAGTGACGCCAGCATTATTAGAGCAACAAGCATTATTTGTTTTCCGCCATTGTCCACCCTTCTTTGACACCTTATCTTTACCAGTTCTGGCTTGAGACAGCAGTTTGTCTTCCATGCGAGGATTCCCTGCTAGACAGAGTTTGTCCTTCTTATTTCTTTTCTTCTTGCTTGTTTTTGAAGGAAGTTGAGAATTGAAATCCCCAGGATCACAATTCCCGTTGGATGTCGTGTTTACAGGGTTATGATCTACTGTCAAAGTCCTCGTGCCAACGGCAGAATCAATAACCTGGTCAATAACCTCGGAATCAGGGGAAGTACCTGGATCCAAAAATTTATCAGCATACGCACCAGTAAGCTTTTCAGGTTCCAGTGCAACAGAATCTGTATGACTAGACTTCCCTAGTGTTGAACATATCTCTAAATCTGCTCCTGTAAATACGATATTATCTACAGAATTGCTGCACCTCTTCAGTACAGGCATCTCTTTTTGAACTGAATCATCTACATTTCCTCCTGTCCTCTCGATATAGGAACACAAATCAGGCTGGCTACTATCACAGCCAATCTGAAAACCAGATATAGTATCAATTCCCGCGGGAGGGATTTCCTCCCCCTTATTTTGTTCCTCTTTTTTCCTAAATGTTACCTTCAAACGAATAGGACGATAAGGAACCGTCTGTCTTCCTTCAGATGATCGCGAGCTTGCAACCACCTTAAGCACATTGTTCTTTCTGCTCCTTTGGGCTGCTTTCTCCTTTTTTGGTCCTTTATGCAAAACTTTATTAATACTAACCTCATTGCTCACTTCAAAATATTTCGACAATTTCCCTCCCCAATCAGATGAACAAAGTGATCGGCTCAAGCAACTTCGTTTCTTTCTTGTAGCTCGCGAGATCAAGTCCATGGTTTCACATAGTGACATATTAGAGGCCTTCTTCATGCCTTTTGTTGCATGTTTCTGTCCTTGTACTTTCTGGAAAGAATTTCTAGTACGTGCACTTCGTCGTAAAGACAAAGAGGGAGCATCAGGGCATTTCAACTCACACGTGCCATCATCTATCCTAGCATTTCCTTTTCCTTCTTTCTCGACATGGTCAGAACTTTCAACAACATCAGTGAAACTCAAAGCTGCATGAACACCATTTAATCTGAATTCATCTTCCCTCACCACGCTCTTAGAAGAAACATCAACTGCCCCGATATAAGAGACAATCTCTACAGGACGTTTTACTGAGGTATCATCCCCACCTACTGTATAATCAGCCTCCTTTTGTGCTGTAGACCCAGCTGACCCACTAGGAACACTACCAACTTGCTGTACTTCTAATGGTACGTGGCCATCGTCCGAAAAACCCATTTGATTACTAGAACACGGATTTACCTCACTCTTGTATTGTGTTTCATCAAAACATATTCTGCTTAAACCAAGTTCTATACTTGACACATTCCGTATTTCAGGGTTAAAATCAGCCATTATTTCACAATTTGTATCTCCATCACCAGACATTGGACAAGCATCATTTGTATTACCATCTTCAGTTTCCAAGTGACCTAATCCCTGATCAGAGACCGAGCACGAATGTTTCTCAGCAACAGATTGTAAAACCAAGCCATCCCCGCCTCTCATTGTTCCCTCTGAATAATCAATGTCCAAGCTGAACATTGGCTCAACAATCCACTCCCCCAATCTCTGACCTAAAGAACTAACCACTAACTCCTCAACCTCATCAGCCATAAGCATTTATGAATCACGATTAGCCGCAACCGAATTCAGCACGAAACTCACAAGTACCCATCACTCTTTTCCAATCCCCAGCAAACTTCAACCATCCCAAACCCGTTGATTGACATCAAACAAATTTCACACCTCTGCTCAAACTGCATATATAAAACAGTCAAATTTACATATGATCATCATTTATTCCCTCAAATTCACCACAATGCAATACCTAATCACCCTCAAATCCTCAATCATTATCCATAACCCCCCAATTAATTACTTCCCATTAACAATTTACCTCCAAACAAACAAACAAAAAAGGTAAAATACAAAGCACCTGGTCCCCCAAACGTTAAATTTCACAATGAAAAAAAACCCAAATTCCGTTTCCCAAGAAAATTAAAGCCCTAGTTTCACAAAACTGGCAAGCTAAGAATGCACATAAAAATAACCGAAACAAACAGTATCTCGAGAGAAATTAAACACGAAAACAAAAACAAAATTGACGATTGCAAAAGAGAAGAAAACACATACCTATTATTGCTGAGCAGAAGAGGAGAGAAATAGGAGAGAGAAAACAAGGAATCGAGCCGTTGAATAAAATGTTGGTGTTTTTTTTGTTCGATTTTATCTTGCTAAATGCATTATTATTTTCTCTTCTTCAATTCTTCTTTTTTTTCTCTCTCTCTTCGTTTGTTGTTTGTAGTATTTTTTTTATTTAATTTTTTTGGGACTGAGTGAGGAGAGAGAATCGAGTGTGTAGCGGTGTCAAAGAAAACGGTTTTAATTGAGAAAAAGGGCACTGAAGGAGAGAAAATAAAGTGAGAGAGAGAGAGAGAGCCGTCGGTCCAAACGGGGAGCAGATGTTATCTTTCTCTCTCCTGCCCAAGTGCGGAAGTGCCCATTGTTTGTACCAAAAAAAAAAAAAAGAAATAATTGTTCTTCCCCTTTTTAATTTTTTTTTTATAACTTTTTTTTTTACATTTGACCCTCAAAAACATAATTGGGTGCTTGGGTTTTGTTTGGGTTGCTTGGTCAAATTTTGATGGGCTTGGCCCAATGTTTGACCAAGGTCAGACTGGCCCAGCACAGTGGGAATTTTTTTGGGTCCTTGGGTTTTGTTTGGGTTGCTTGGTCAAAGTTGGTACAAAAACTTGTGTGGACTTAGTTCATGATGGACCAATGGTTTGAATGTCATCCCATACTTTACTTGGAGTCACCCCTCTAATAGTGGAGTCACCCCCTACTTCTAGTGGAGCCACCCCCCTTTGAGTCACCCTATACTTCACCTGAAGCCACCCCTCAAATATACTTGGTCCATGGTGGACTAAGTCCACACAAAACTAGCTGCAAAGTTGGATGGGCTTGGCCCTACGATTGACCAAGGTCAAACTGGCCCAGCACAGTGAGTTTTTTTTTAATAAAAGTGGGAAATTTTCAAATATGGTTTTCCTTTTTCTATTTTTTTGGGGGAAGGGGGATTGGATTGGATGGTTTGACCAATTTGGATGGTTTGACCAATTTGGATGATTTGTCTAGGTGAATGGCTTATTATTTTATTTTATTTTTTTGGTGGGTCTTGCATAGAGTGCTTTCTTTTTGGGTGGATATCTCTTATCACAATTTCTGATTATGCCAAAAATTAATTTGTATAAATGCTCCTCATAAGACACCATGATATGGTATATTGAATAGCTTTTTTTATGTTAACTGCATGGGATGTTATCATCCAAATTGACATTGTTATACACCCTAATGGGCAACATCAATCGATGGCTAATAGGTATTGAAAGTGATGATTTCGTCCAATGCCTCATATCAAATTACATGTCATATTATGATGGGTGGAATCAAGGGGTACGGACTAGATATGTCAATTGGGTCGGGCGGGTCGGGTTTGGGTTTGGGTCATGTTGGGTTAGGGTCGCAGCGGGTCGGGTCATTTCGGATTCGGGTTGAGAAATGCTCGACCCTGACCCAGTGTTGTCGGTTCGGGTCGACCCACTGGGTCGAGTGACCCAATATTTTTTTTTTTCTTCTTCTTTAATTATATAGCCAACTTATGCTTTCAAATTGTATATTTGCCAATTTATAACTTGTATTAACTACGTACGTATATTTTTACACGTTTTGGTATGTATATACGAATATATGATATTCTTTATACTTTTTTTTTAATTATTCGATGAGTTGTGCTTTATATTTCTGTCCATTTTAGCGTAGTTAAAAGCAAAAAATTTTATTTTGAGAGAACAAATAGGAAGAGAAAAAGTTAATGAAAAAAAAAAAAAAAAAAGGTTTTATTTATTTTTTAGGATATTTTAGTCAAAATTTTTGTTTATAATTTCAAATTGTTCTATTTTTCAGGTCAAATGGGTCGACCCACTAACAGGTCGGGTTCGGGTCAAACCGAATTTCAGGTCGAAAAATCAGTGTCAGAACCCTGAAAAACGGGTCGAATTAGGTCGGATTTTTGGATCGGGTCGAGAATTGACAGGTCTTGGTACGGTCAATTAAATTATGGCTAATACATTTGGAAACAGACCAGACCAATCGATTAAACTAACACTTTGATCGGTCTAATCGAACAACCAAAAAAATACATTAAAAAATGATGTAAATTAATCGATCAAAACCAACCATTTCGCCAAACCCAATAAATATTTGGAATCACAGTCGAAATGACTCAATAATTGTTAAATTTTGTGTTTTAAACTTTAACTTTTTAGGCCACTATAACAAAGTTCAGCGAACCATGTTTATTATAGACTTATAGTTGAAGACAATGGAATCTCAACTCTTGTGAATGGAAAAAGTTTTTTGGCCAACCCCTTATCGTTTAGTATGATAATAATTAGGGTGAGGTGATTAGTCACTGTGATCGACGGTGGGATACCCTGACAAAGAACAAAAATAGTTGAAGACAGTGGAATCTACTTGGTCTCCAAGTGATTTTTGTAAGCGACCAGGAATCTACTTTGTCTTTTCATGTACATAATAAAGAGCTCTTTATTAGCTTTCGAGAACATCCTTTAAATCCGGTTATTGTTAAATTTAATATCGTTTGCACATATCGTATGACCTATTATTAATGGAATTTCAATTTTCCCTCAAAAAAAGCTTCCGAAAACATCGAGAAGCCTTCGCCCACAAAGAGCTAGATATACTACACAATCCCACAACAGGTCAGCTGACCTAAAAATACCACAGACCACCCTGGCATACCTCCTTAGCTTAGAGCTAGAAGTCACATGTTAGAGCTTATATTAGTGACACTATGGGTTTTCTTGTAGTGTTCATTTCACATGCTTCTTTCCTATATACTTTCTAAAATGTTGAGTATATTCTTTCTGTTTTTGAGCTAATT
The DNA here is from genome assembly GCA_038025085.1 of Tetragonia tetragonoides. Lineage (NCBI taxonomy): Eukaryota > Viridiplantae > Streptophyta > Magnoliopsida > Caryophyllales > Aizoaceae > Tetragonia > Tetragonia tetragonoides. The sequence goes on along the minus strand of CM076140.1, from coordinate 12,902,001 downwards.
CAAATTAATTATCTATCTAGGCTTAATTAATATATACATTAGGATAGTTACATCCTTTGATCAAAACTATTATTGTGTTGTAAAAAAAAGCATTTTAGCACACCAAACTGATCGATCATACTTTAGATACGCAGAGTGAGTTGGTGACTATATATGAAATTTTCCAACCATAAATTATCCATACTATATAGAGCCAACTTATGGAATATTGAAACAAGTATATGGCCGGAGTTTATTAGAATTGAGATCTTCTTCATTTCTCTTGTTTCTAATTTTTAAATGGAACGTTAGTTAGACTTTCTTTTCTTATTTTGCCTTTTTAATTTCCTTAATTCAAAAGTTGGGAAGAAGGAGAATTACTCACCCTTCATTTAGTAAATAGAAGCCTTTATTTCTTTTAGTATATGGAGAGGATCTCAGCTCGTTTACTAAGGTAATGGGTGGCTTAACTGAGACGGGTCATGATCATGAATATTTTTTTCCTCAGGATGTTCTCATCAAATTCAGCAGTAGCCTTTAATTTTATCATAGCCCTGATGTATGTTCTTAACCACAAAGATGGTATGCAATAGGATAATTACCTAGCATTTAGGCAATAGTACTGCCAGGCAACAATTTGGTCCCAACACATTTGAAATATTTGCTTAATTGTATAAATAATACAATCACATACGTTAATTAGCTAAGTAAGCACACCATAGGCATTTGAAAGCCAAGAAAACTAGAATTCAAGTTTGTTAATCTGCAAGGAAGGTCAAGGGATGACCATCTTAATTTATTATTACAACACACCAGAAATATCACCCTAGTTAAGTCCTTGTTGATGGGCATTGGATGATCTTCATTAATTCTCTAGTTTTTAATCCTTGCTTCGCACGAGCTCGTAAAATTTTCCTGCAGGTTGGGTTGCATCGGCTGCACTCGAAACCCATACGGGACGTGGTATTGGTAGTCTCTCTCCTGTGGATTGTTGCACATGCCACCATCCATCTCTTGCTTGTGCTGCATAATCACCATGACATAAAAATTACGGTGATTAGCCAAAATGATGTTCAAATTAAACCACAATAAACTTAACACATTACAACCTATAAGAGTGTAAGGCTAAACTTAGTTGTAGGACTGTAGGAGTTCAAACAAATAGGACACTAATGACAACCCAAATCCAAAATGTCCTAAAATCAATATTTAAATTGATGCTTTATTTTCTCCTATGTATATACTGATCAATATGATCATCAGTTGTCTCTGTAGCTTCCTCATTCTACCACTAAAAAAAAAGAGAAAAAAGGGTTCTTCATCATCATTCTACCACTAAAAATAAAGAGAAAAAAGGGTACCCTTTTGGCAACGCTCGGACATAAGTATTCGACGGTACTTCTGTTAATGGCGAAAACATGCTAAATTTTCAAACTATTGCCGAGTCAAACGGCTGGACATATATTCATGTTCGACACTTTTAGCCGACACCATGCTGTAACATGGACCATAAGTGGATAATCCAAACTAACTGATATATGGGTGCATCTTGCATTGTGAATTTGTGATAGGGCTACAGTATATAGAAGCTAGAACCCTAGAACAACAAGCATAATACTGTTCATATATAGTTACTCATATATACTCCACCATATTCCATTCATGAATAAGATGCATTGGAAGACACTGCTATGCATACTTTTAAAGTTAAGTAGTCCATATATTCATTTCTAGATATCAAGCAATCAATTATCAATTACTACATCCGTTTTTTGAAGATGTTTACATTTGTTTTTTCACTGTCTCCAATTCACTACTTTGACCGTAGATAATTGTAATTATATGTATATATAAATTATAAATTAATAAGCAGATTAGTCCAATTTGGTACACACATAATTAGATTCAAATTTAGTAGAGCAAAACTATTATTAATCGGCAACTAATTATCTAAAAATCGTCACATCTGATCCTGAGGCCGTTAGACGACCCTCACTTTACACACGCAGTCCCAGTACATATAGGGCTGGCAAAAACTGACCCGACCCGATAACCCGACCCGAACCTAACCCGAAAAAAGCGGGTTAGGGTTGGGATTTTTGACCCGAAACATTAAATGGGTCGACCTGATTGACCCGAAAACTTAAATGGGTTAGGTTAAGGTTGAAAATTTCAACCTGCTCAACCTGAAAATTACCTGCTCAACCCGAAAATATTAAATGGGTCAGGTCACAGATCAGGTCGACCTGATTTTTATCGGGTTCGGGTCGACCTGATCCGTTTAACCCATCTAAGTTAGAGATAAAAGCTTAGCCCACAAGTGAAATGGAAAAAAAAAAAAAACTGACCCAAAACTTAGCCCAAGCCCAAGCCCAAAATAGAGATAAAAGAGGGAAAAAAAAAACCCTACCCCTCATTTTATTTTGCCGTCATTTTATTTCTCTCTCTTCCTCACTCTCTCTCATTCTCTCATATTCTGGATCCTTCTTCGGCTCTTCGCCTCTTCCTCTCTCCATCTCTCGATCTCACTGTCTCTCTCATTCTCTATCTTCCTCATCTTCAAGCTCTTCCTCACTCACTCAGTCTCACTCTCTCTCACTCTCAGTCTCACTCTCTCACTCTCGAGATCTCTCGATCTCTCGATCTCTCGATCTCACTCTCTCGATCTCATTCTCTCGATCTCACTCTCTCGATCTCTCGATCTCACTCTCTCGATCTCTCGATCTCACTGTCTCGACTTCTCTCATTCTTTGTTTTCAAGTTGTGCACCTTATATCTTTGCTGTTGGGTTGGAATTGGAGTACCTTGTATTCAAGTAAGTTAAAGTATATTCTTATAGTGGTTTTGTTTAGATTAATGGTTTATTCATGTTTAAGTTTTAAACTTTTAATTCAGTCGAATCTTCATCTCTTTTTCTCTTTTTCTCACCCTAACTTTCGAATCTCTCATCTCTTCATCTCTTTTTCTCTTTTTCTCACTTCATTTATGTTTTCTATCTTTTTTTTTTTTACAGATTTAATCAAGTTATACCTCACAAATTTCAAACAAGACGGTTAGTTTTCTCTTTTTCTCACTTCATCTATGTCTTCTGATTATATTTTTAATTCGTTTAATTTAAATTATGATAGATTCTGAGTACATATACATAAATTGCTTTGACTGTGGAGTCTGTTTTCGGTGGATGGTGGTCTGTTTGTGTCTTGTTGGTGTTCAGTGTTGCTGTAAGTTTGTGTCTAGTTTTTGATTTGTCTAAGAGATTGGGCTTTTGGACAAGGTATTAAATTGTCTAATTTTCTATTTTTAATAATCTGTGTAATCTCATTTTGTAAAGAAAAATTCTGTCTTTTTTTAAGTTTTCTTTGATAATCGTATTAATTATATTTTTTTGTAGCTTTGATTGAACCACAATTGGAGGAGTTTTGTGGATCCATAATGAAATTAAAGGTGAGCGATGAAGAGAAAGAGAACCCAGTTGAGAGTCCGCCGGAATCGGGCTTCGCAGCCGAAACTCCGAAAAGTGCAACCGAATCGACAATGTTCCATTGATTTAAACTTTAAAGTTCTGAAAACTTGGATTTTTTGGTTCTTGTAATTTGTAAACTTGTAACTCTGTCATGACTGTCAGGCTAGCTGGCTAGGTGCTGCCAAAGTGCTTGTAATTTGTAAACTTGGATTTTTTTGGTCATGACAGTGTCACTGTCAGCATGCCTTGAGACTTGAGAGTTTGAGGTGCTTTGAGCACTTGAGGTCTTGAGGAGGTGGCGAGGTGCTGCCAAAGTGCCAACAACCATTTTTATGAATCATTTTACAAGTGTGCAAAATAAATCAGGTTACGCAGGTCGTTTTCAGGTCGACCTGATCTGTAACAGATCAAGTTAGGGTCAGATTTTTTGACCTGTTTATTAAACAGATCAGGTTAGGGTCGAGTTTTCTGACCTGTTTAGTAATCAGATCAGTGGGGTTCAACCCGAACCCGACCCGACCTGATCTGTTTGCCAGCCCTAAGTACATATATACAAAGCTCTATTGACCTTTGACCTATAGCTACACCTTTAATTTTATTAGCTGCGTATCTATTTATATTACATACTACATATAAACATGCATGCAAATAATCATTAGCATTAAGAAATACTTACCGCCAGGTAAGCCAGCTGCTTATTCTCCTCCTCGAGAATCGTTTGCTGCTCAAGTTAAGAGATATAATAATAACTTAGGCATTGTTTGTTTCAGATTTTAAAAACTATTTTTCTATTTAAAAATAGATAAAACTGTTGTTTTCTTCAACAATGACGTTTGGTTAGGAAAGGAAAAAAACAGTTTTTAGCAAAAACAAAAGCAGAAAAATAGAAAAACAAGAAGCGATAAATTTTCACTTCTACAAACAAAAGAATCATTTTTTTTAGATTGAGTAAAACAAAACTGAATTTAGAGAGCAGTACTGAGGAGAGAGAAATTGAGAGAAGGGCTAAACTGGAGTAGGCAACCAGCCTTTCATTGATTGTCGTGGTTCATTGATGAACCGGCCGAACCCATAATTTATTACTTTCACAGTACTGGGTAGATAATACTCATGTACACCATGATCTGGATAATTGGGGAAGCTTTGACTTATAGTAATGGAGATGAATGAAAGCATTAGAGTTCCATGGTACATCACGGCTATGGATCTTCACTTGTGGGCTTGGAGATAATTATGTATCTTTTCTGCTTCTCTTGTCTTTCTCTTTTTCTTTTTCTTTTTTTTTTTTTTTTTTTTTTGTTTTTTAGTGTTTGTGGGGAAAGATTATCTATACTGATAACTAAGTGTGTTTTGTATTCGTAATATACATTATATATACTATATCATAAAGTTAACTATGAAAACCATTTTTGATTAGCATCTTATCCAAATGTGTTTTTCCAAGAATTGCTTTTTAGTAGTAGTTTATCCAAACAAAATTGTTTTGTAAAAACTGTTTTTTTTTAAACTAAAAACAAAAAAATTGATTTTAATCAATTAAAAACAAAAACAAGAAAAACGTTGCCAAACACTACCTTAATTAATCTCGTGCAGAGATATTGACAGTTATTCTCAAAGCATACTTTCAAACGAGTCCGATATTGAATATGTTTCGAGGAGTTTGAAATAAAGGGTTAAAGGTCAAGCAAGTTAAAAAAATCAATGTAGTTCAGTTCAATCATTTCATTTCAGTCCAATTTTTTTAAAGTATGAAAAGAACAGAGCTTATTATAGTTAGTTAGTTAAAGGAAAAAAAGGGGAAATGAAAAAAATTAGTTGTAGAACAAAATGTTGAGGTAATGATGTACAAGTACAAAAATATTATTTTGACAAACCTTGTGAAAACACATCTCGTGGATTTCCATCTGCCAAAAGGAGGAAAACAATAGTCAGCATGAGGGTTATTATTTCAATTTTCAAATAATATTTTTATTACAATTAGTACTGATATCGATCCAGTCTCCAATGTCGACTTTCTCTCTAAGACAAAAATGGATAAATTACCAATTTTGAGAATATAATAATGTAGTTAATAAAAAGGGATTTGATTACTTGCCTGCCTAGCACTGATGTTAGCAAGTCCATGATCAAGGGCATCCTCTAGCCTCATGAGATCTTGGTATGGTAAAGATGTGATGTCCTCTCCCTTCAGGTGCCTAATAAATCAAGTACATAAATAAACTTTTTTTTTTAATAATTAGGTCCTCTTTCTTTATCTTTAATTATACAATTTTATACTCCAAGAAATTAACAGTATTTATGAAACATATAGCTATAATTAATTAGATATTATAAATATATATGCATACCTGAGTTCAATCTGCATGTTGTCATTTTCTTTCTTGATTCTGTCTAACTCTTTGCTCAGATTCTGGTGTTATTGTGTTTTAGTGTCACAAACCAGCAAGTGAAAAGATACACATCAGTTTGAACCAATGTTACATACTCAAATTCTAAATCAATTTATAAAGAAATCTAAGAAATAATTGCATAAATTCAACAATCATTCGAAATTCTGGAAATCAATCTCTATATATGCCATTCAATTGTTCTATAATATAGCTACAAGGACCAGAAAGTACATTAAAAGAAAATTAAAATAGTAACTATTTTGCAATTAATTAGGTATTAGATTTGCATCATATAACTAAAAAGACCACATCAAATTTGCTAACATATACAAAATCTCACATCAATTGTACAATGAAGAAAACTAAAAGTGCAATATATACTAAAAAAATTATTTCTGCTTTCCATTAAGCATACATTTAAAAATTTATCAGAACTTTTAGGTTTTAAAGACAAAAAGGGATTGAAAAAAATGAAAAACAAATTTAGCACGAATTCAGACTTTATCTATCAGTAAAAAGAATTGGTTGCTTGGTTAGACTTGCATAGATCAGAGCAAGAAAAAAACCAGATCTTCAGAGATGTAACATAACATACAGATCTAGGTTTGTATAGCAGCTGTCAATTAGCTTTCCTGATTTGACAAAAAAAAAAACCATAAAACCAGAGAAACTAAGCTATAGAAAAAGAAACAAACTCATACCCAATATAGATCTGTTCAAAGGATGGATTTTTTCCATCTTTTCTTACACATTTTTAGCAACAAAAATAAACCCTTGTCATGTCCCTTGAGGATTACCAAGCACCCTAGCTAGATGGACGAAACAAGGTTTTCAACACAAATAAATGAAAAAAAATTGGTTTTCTTCATAAAAGATGGATTTTTTTTCCACTAAAAAATATAAATGATGGGATTTTTTTTCATCTTTTTAGTTACTCCCTTCATATAATTTCATATTTAATTAGTTCCTTCTTATAATATCAAAAAAATAGAAAATATATCATAACAAATTCAAACCCACTTCATGTTTCGCATCCCAGAGCTTTGTTCCAGATGATTGCTTGTGGTATCTATCCAGTATATCAGCAACCCTTTTCAAAAAAAAAAAAAAAAAAAGGGGGTCAGTAAATAATTAAATCTCTCAAAAATTACCAAAAAATAATAAAAGTAAGCTAAGAGAGATAAAAATATTTGGTACATACGTGGTAGAAGGGCTACAATACTCAACCATTTTGCCAGTGTTATTAAAAATAACAAGAGAAACTTTAGCATCACAAAGAACACTAATTTCTCTAGCTTTCTTGATAATCCCATTTCTTCTCTTTGAGTAAGTCACTTGCCTGTTGTTTGTGTTCTCTATCCTCTTTATCTCTATCTTTCCTCTCCCCATATCTCTAAATTTTCTCTCTCCTCTTTTTTTTTTTTTCTTTTTCTGCTCAATCTGATGAATCTTTCAAATGAACAAGGAAGATGAGATGGTAATAAAAGAAAGCAAGAGAGAAAAGTAAAGTAAAAAGAATTAAAGAGGGGTTGGGAAATGGAGAAGTTAGAAAGGGTTAGAGAACAAAGGAACTTTCTTTGGAGAACAGTAGGGTTTGGCTGTATATAGGGGAGTTGTTTGACAGTGATTATTATTTTTTCAGATTTGTTTATAGTTTTTTGTTTGAATTTTATGTTTTGTTTGCTTTTTTGTTTGTTTGATTTTTTGTTAGTTAGTTTCATGTATGTTGTTAACCGTTGGTCTTTTTCCATCATCATGGGAGATTGATTTAATTATTACTGATTATTGACATGGTGATGATGGTTGCTTTTTTAAGATTTTTTGATGGTTTAATTAATGATAAGTGACATCTTGAGTGTTTCGGGGATACTAATGAATGAATGTGGATGAGGAAATGGTGTGGTTGATGGACACGTGTATCTTTTATGAGCCTTGAGTTCTGTGATGGTCATGTCTTAGCTAGCTAGGGTTTTGAGGTCTTGGACTGAAACTTTGGACAACATCATTAGCAAAGGTGGGAGAATGCTTAAATCCACCACACGTATCTTCACCATCAAATCTCACGCTAGTGTATCCAAATTACACGGCTTATCTTCTCTACATATATAAAGCTGGCATATTTCGTGAGTTTTGAGCCATGTCACACCATTAAATGTATTATTAGAATAATTTTTAACAAAATAAAATTGAGAGTTTGACTTGTGATAAATAACTAGAGTTTTATAAGTGTTATAACTTAATCTTTGTCGAAACTTCAAAAGCAAATGTAATCTTCTACACATCTTCAAAAAAATAATAATATTTGTACCATCGTATTCGCATCGGAAAATACTCCAATATGATATGCATTTACAATATGTTTAATCTTAACGTATAAGTTCATATCCAATTTTAATTAGCGTAAATATATTTTAAAATATATAATACTAAAGAATAAAATAACAGGGAAAATAATAAAAATATATATAACTTAACCCGTGCATTGCACGGGCATCATTACTAGTTGAATTATAAAAAGTGAAAGAAATTCTTACCAAACCCCTTTGCTAGATAGTAATAGCAAAAATTAACAAGGTGGTGGTCTAGTGGTTCCAAACTTACTCTTAATTGGTTTGATAAGACAAGGTCATGGGTTCGAATCTCCAGTCCCCCCATACCTTGTGTTTGCCGGTTTCTAGGAACTATACTAGCCCCTTGTTGATGCTACGTTGAAGGGGCCAGTGCTTGCGATTGTTGTTTCAGCTAGTATGATATGTTCGCTGTTGAACACGAGAGTTCGAACATGACGTAGCGGGGCCTCGGTCGCCATTCATTTTCACCCTCGTTTTGTTAAACAAAAAAAAAAAGGTAGTAATAGAAAAAGCAGCATGATTTTGAGTGTGGGGGGACAAAAATTTAAAATACTTAGGGGTGTGTTCTTTTCCACTGATTGGACCTTAATCAATTAGTGAAAATAAGTGGCAAGACCTTACCCAATCAGTGAAACTCAGTGGATAGACCTTACTGAATCAATGAGAATCAGTGGTAGGATCTTACTCAATTAGTAGAAATTAGTGACAGGACCTTACCCTATCAGTGGAAATCAGTAGCAGGACCTTACCCAATCAGTGAGAATCAGTGGAAATAAGTGAAAAAGACCACACCCTTACTCTATAATGTAAAATGTAAAGGGGAGAGGGGCTGAACAAATTAAAGACAAACATATGAGGTTTAGGCAAAAATTACATTAAAATAAGACTTTTTCTTGGGTTGATGGAGGGGGTTGGGGCTCCGACCCTTGCTGACCCACCCATAGTTCTGCCGCCATTGCTGAGTAGTACAAGTATCAAACAATAATGGGTACTTAAAAGATAGTTACAATATTTTCAATGGTTAATCAAACAAGCACCGCATAAATGTACATATATGTTGATGGCAATTATTTGGTGTCAAGAAATAATATATCATCCTGACCAGACATATTTTAATATAACAATATACAAACCAATTTTTATTTTTATTTTTTATGATAAATAGTGTTTTCGATCCAAACTGCTATCTGAGGACCAACACATAGGGCTTAGGTCTTCATTCCCTTGTAATTGCAACATAATACTACATATACTCTATTTCTTCATTAGTACGTGGATGCACTTTTTCTTGATCTTTTTTCTAGTAATAAAAAGGTACTTAGAAGTTGCTTTATGATATTTTAGATATCTACATTGTTATTGAAATCGATCTTATTGTTTTGCAAGTGTTGTATGACTTAGTTTGTGTCTGTATTACTTATTTAATATGATGATTTGAAAATACTACTCGTAATATTTAACAATAATGCATTTCGCCCCTACTAAGTTATTTCATATTGTAAAATGTAGATGATCGATAAATGTCTATTCGATCTCTCTCCTTTAATTCATATGCAAACTTTTTTGCAAAAAGAATTAGAGAAATAGGTACCCTAAAAATTTTCAATAGTGGTGACATTATTTGACAACACCATAGAAAGCCCGAAAGTTATTACTAGCTTCTAGCACGGGAGCAACATAATAAGAAGAGATGGGGCTATAGGACACATAGGGCGCAAAGCCGTACACAATAGAGGCATAGGGCTCTGGTTAAAGCATGCCAAAGGGCGTTTCACCTTCTTCCTGGCTTTGCCAAATGGAGAATGGAAATTGAACAAAGAGAAACAAACACAATATTAGAGTGAGTTTACACTAGGGGCAACAAATAAAATTTAAAGAAACACGTAGCAGAGTTAGGTATTTGCTAATGACATCTTACTTTTTCTCAAAGCTAAACTTTATGAACATTATCAACTTTTTTTTGGTGCAATGAGTATTATATGAACTTTAAGAATGCACTTTAATCACTTAAAAAATAATGCACATTTTAATTGATATCAATGCTAAAAACTTTTTTTGTTTTGTTTCAAGGACGTGTGAAATAGTCCACAAACTACACGCGCCTAACAAGTCAACCCATCTTAAATGGGTTTATGAGCTCAAGTAGAGGAGAAAACGACTCTCACTTTAAAGAAATGTAGATGAGTTTTTATTCTCCCTACATGGATATGATGAATACTTAACACCTTTAACCATTAAGTTATGAGAGAGTTATTTACCACATATACAGTTATACTCACACCTCATCCTCCAATGCTAAGAACTAATTCCATATAGCTTTTGAGATTTATGCAACAACATGATAACAGAATTTCAAAATTATTGTTTTTGAAATATTAGTGTTCATATTACAAACCATACTTACTATTTTACTGTACTTTAAAAAAAAAAATTGCTTAGTATTCGTATCTTTTTTCTTTTTCCACAACACTAAAAAATATGGAGATTGGAGAAAATATTCTTTAAACAAAATATGGAGAAAATAACCAAATTTAGCCTGGTCTAGCGGGAGTATGTTCTGGTGGTTTAAGTACCAACCTGAGTTCGAATCCGGCTAGACCCATCTCCTAATAAATTATCCGATCCTAAAGTACGGGGGCCGGTCAGCCCCTACCACAAAAACAAAAGAGAAAATAAAATATATTTCAGTCCACTGGCCATCGAGCCAGGCCTGGGCCCCAAATCAGCCTGGCGAGCTGGGTCGTTTATGATATCAGCTCTAGGCTTTCCTTAATCCTCTTCGGCCCATTAATCTATTATGAATTTATGATCGCAAGAAAGCTAAGGGTCCCTTTCACAGGAGTCATGCAAATCTTACTGGAACTTGGAAGACTGCAATCACTGCATTCATGACGGAAGCTAACTGAACAGTGGGCATGATAGCTGAGTAGTGCGTTAAAATCGCAAATGCGCAAACGAAAGTAACTCGAATGAATACGTGCAACACATCTATTTCAGTTTAGAAATCATAGGCTTGGAAGGTAAGTTGGCAAGGGTATACAATTATGCATACAACTCCTTTACGCAGCAAATTCTAGTCAATCCTTTACAAACTATGCATAGCCGCATAGGGCTCCTTTCAAGTACTCCTAAATTATACACTCTGCACTGCAAAGGGGTTTTGGCATACAATTGTTACAAACTAAGCCAAGATTCTGAACTGCATATCCAAGGAACGACAGCTTACTGTGATTGCCTTCAATTAGGCTAGCCCAAGCACTCCAGTTAGACAAGGTTCAAAAAACAGCAACCCGTAGGCCACTGGTTTGAAATGGTCCACATTTGCGTTTCCATAAAGAAACTCCCTATAACCAGTTCGATATGCTGAAATCACGTAACTTTCTCAGATGTCTCTCCATGTCTTGGCGAGTTTTTGTCCACTCTTCCCTTTCTATCACAGTAGTTGGATCATCTCTTTCAGTCTGAAACCATAAATGCATGCCATGAAATTTGAAAACCACGTAATCAATTTCAAACACGAGAATTATAAATTAAAAAGAGCAAGTAAAAGAATAAAGATACTGACCGTTGGAATTATCTTGAAAGTGTTTCCAAGATCACGTATGACAAGCAAGTCCTTTTTCCTGTCTCTGTTTCTCCCTCCAGGGACAGTGACCTAGTCAGAAGGGCCAAACATAGCAATCAGCAAACTCATATATTCTTCAACTATAAAGCAATCTTTCAAAAAATGCCTCAAAACACCCCAGGAGTCCCATTTACACATAGCCTGAAAATATACCAACCCCCTCCCTTATAGTTTGAATTACAAGCCACAAGCACTCTACCATGTCAGGGAAAATTAAAGAAGCTGCACGATAGCAATCCTCTGATAGTGTGAAGATATCTCCATTTAGAATTTCAGTGACAAGTTACTGCAGCAATCGCTCTTTCGCCCAGAAACCAACAGTCAGACTAGTTTGAAAGGAAAACATTATTGACTAATTAAAAATAAGTTTAGCCTAGATGGCTGCTAGACTTGTTTGAAAAATGGTGGAAGATAAAAAGGGGAGATACATTATTAGAAAAGCTGAAAAGATAGCTTCAATTGAAAACTAACCTCAATGGAAAGGGTTCAAAACTAATTTTGTTTGAAGAATAAGGGTTAAACATACTTCATATGGCTACTAAACATAAACATTATATACCACACAGAAAAGAAAGTAAACAAAAAGGAGGAACACATTTCAAAGGAACATAGAAAAATATTAAAGAAACTGGGCCATGGGTTTTAACTTTAGAAAGATGCGGCTGAGAAAGAACCTCGAAGGTCATAAATGTACTTCAATTTGAACTAGCTGATTCAGAATACTGAGATCTCGTCTCCTAACTAATGGTAGAGATTGAGATGAGGGATAAAACTATAAAAGCCACAATGACAGACCATATATTTGTTAATTCATACAGAGATTGATGGACCATCAAGAATGTCAAAATTGATAAATAAAATAATGAAATGTGTAATTGACATCACCGCCAAGGTTGGCCACAATCCAGCACAAAAATGTGTAGTCTATCACACACCTGTCCTAAAGCTTCACATGCAGAACTAAAAGGTCACTAAATCTGACAGACAATCAGAAAGATTTAAGTGCATACGAGTACTCTCACATATCAGTTTGACAAACTCCAAGAGCAGCACCATTGTATCTCCCAGACAACCGGCCTTATTCCCCTCTCTCTTTTCTTCATGTCACTTGTGCCATTGCAAGCATATGCATGTGCACGCCTGACTGGCTTTCATTCAGCATGTATCCATACATGCCCATGATCTTGGTGTTCCGATATCCAGCAAGACAACATCACAATCCCACTAACTTAAAGAGTTAAAGCTGATGCCACATATTAAAGAGTGATTTTTATTAAGCCATACAGTATTCCCTGTCATACAAGGAATGTGTTTCCATTTTTTGATGGCCATATATACTCAAATGCTACAAAAAGGGGGAAGTTAGTTACCATCAGGCACGTACTCCTGACGAAAGATAGAGAAATCGTGTAAGGAAGAAGAAAAAGACTTTTACCAATCAGCTTCAAAGGCGATTATAAAGGCTATGCTGAACTCGCTTGAGAAGGTCAATCTGTTGGAGAGTTGTGGTTTGGGTTTTTCTTAATTTTTTTTTTTTTTTGTTTGGGGGGGGGGGGGGAGAGGAAGAAAATTCGTTTACTATGAAGCTATTCCTTGCAGCCTGATGCATTGGTTAATTCCGTATGACAAGCAACTCCTGATGCAGTCTTTATGAAACTTCAGTAATGGGTACTGCTTTTTGCAGTGGTGGGGACTTGGGGTTAACCTTTGTTCGGATGCTAATGGGTAAATAGTTTAGAAGGGAGTTGGGAAAAATGGGGTCAAGGGCCTTGTAGAGGAGAATCAAAGATAAAAGTGCATTTGTTAAGCAATCTAAATTATTCCCTGTTCCGAAGGGTTGCATTGTATAGAAGTCAAATCTCAAGGTGATACTATGTGATTTTTCAGGAGACAAATCATGTGAACACAACCACCGGCTGACTCTCAATACTAATTAACAAAGCCAACTCCCTTTCCATTGCCCATCCTTCTTCAACTACTAATCCGCACCTTTGGATCTCTAAAGTTTAAACTGTCAAACACTAAACTTCTAGTGCTTACAGATAAGCATAAAATTGTTAGATTCCTAGTTTTTTTAGTTGTAGAAAAAAGAGAAAGAAGAAAAAGTAAAGCACAGTAGGAATTCTATAATATTATTTTATCTGCATCTGGCATCCCCTGCTCCATTGCATCTTTTTAGTTTATCTATGTAATCTACTTCTCCAATTGAACTGCTCTATTCTATCCGGCATCTGGCATCCCCACACTCTGGTAAAGAAATTGGTCTCAATGTCACTAATGAAGCAGTATAAAGCCTACTATAAAAGTCAAGAATATGCCTTACCAAAACTTTTGCTCGAGTGATAGATTTTGTTTTTGAATCAATAACATATATCTCCTCAAAATCTAATACAAATTCTGGGTCGTTCAATCTCCTATTTCTGTAATGCTTTGTCAAGAAAACCTGGCAACAAAAAGGACAAGAACATTGTATGTTAGACAAGCATAGGTGTTACTGGAATCATGAAACTGAACATATTCATACATCTACAAATTCATCACTCATTTAGATAGGGGGTGGGACAATAAAATTAGCTGGTGCTATGGTGAGCAGAATTAGGAAACATAAAGCAGAGGTTCCTCTACCTTTGAGATTTCTCTTTCTGATTTGTACATTGGATCTCGAGGGGCATCAATAGGTGGTTCAGTCACATTGTAGCACCCAAAATCACTCTTTGCACAGCGGATGTACTGCAGTTCCAACATAAAGGCATAAAGTTAACACCAGCTCACAAAAGTAGCAAGATGAGAATATCACAAAATAGGCAACAATACCGGTGGTGAATGGTGATCAACTATTAGTTACATGGACGTAATACAAAATCAGCATGACCACTTCCATTCAGTCAACAGATTGTTGCACTACCTTGGATACTGTCTAGCAACAGTATCTTCTAAATATGAAATGCAACTACAAGAGCCAACAAAGTTAAGAGTCACTCAAAAAAGGAGCTACCTTTTCAGGCATTGGAGCCAGAACTTTCGGAATCGAGTAAATATCTGTGTCCGGGGGTGTAACATACATCTACATTCAAAAAGAACAACAAATAACAAAGAGTTACACATCAAACCGAAAGGAACCCACTCACCAATTTCACAAATAAAGCATCAAACATCACATCCACAACCGAATTCAATCAGAAAAACCCATATAACCTCAATAAATTGGGATAAATGACAAGAATCAAGCATTAACTCAGTAAACCTCCTTCACCAAAATCACAAATAAGGAATAAAAACAAACACCAAGCATTAAATCCAATCAAAAGGCCAGAAAATATTGACACGCTAACACAGAATAAAACAAACCCGAAACATCAAACTAGGAAACCCACCTCAGCTATCACACCCAGTATCAAATGTACAAAACCATCCACAACCCCACAATCTAAAATAACTAACCACCTGGGCATCATAAAGATTACAACTTAGTTAAAGTTTAAGCTTCTATTAAGTGATTCACTGCCTATCTGAAATCGTAAATTATCAGGCTCCGGTGGTTTCACAAATAACCTCAACAAGTTGGGGATAAGTGGCAATAATCAAGCATCAACTCATTAATCACAGTTCACCAAATTCACAAATAAGGAATTAAAACAAACACCCAGCATCAAATCCAATCACAAACTCACAAAATCTTCACACACTATCACATTGATTCACATATAATAAACAAAACCCAACATCAAAACAGCCACAATGCCAAAAAACCTAAGCGGGCAACATTAAAATCACAACTTTATAGAGAATCATGCTCCAATTATTAAATTTAAATAAAGAATTAAAAGAGCCACCTAGCATGAAATCCAACCATAAACCCAGAAATTCTGGAACCCACTGACATAAACAACAACTCTGAAACATCAAATTAGAAAACCCACCTCAGCAATTTCAACAAACATTAATAAAACCAATCACAATTCCACAAAATTTCACGAAACTCATAACCCAATCAACACAAAAATCACAACTTTATAGAAAAACCCAGCTCTAATTAAGTAATTAACCACCTACCTCTCTGAAATCATAGACATCATTATCAGGATCCGGAGGTTTCCTAATAAAGAAATCACAATCAAAGAGACAAAGCTTATGAAACTCCTCTTCATTAATCCGATAATCAACAACCACTTCAGAATCCCCTTTCTGAGTAGACACAAAACTCTTACTTTGAACATTCACAATTATCTCCTCATCACCAGCAATGCGGGAAACAAGACCAAGAGGTTCGTATTCGACATCGAAATCTTTTTTATTATCAACCTCCTCTGCTTCTTCATCGTCCATCTCGTAATCCGGGGACCCGCCATCAGCGTCGCCGTCATCGGAGTAGACACGAAAATCTCTTCTTAAGTTGAGGGGGTGGATGGAGGAGAAGGGTTTAGGAGAGGAGAGAGAAAGGAGTGGGAGGTGAGGAGAGAGAGTGGGAAAGGGAGGGAGAGATGGGGGTTTTGGAGGGAATGGGGATGGGAGGATGAGGAGAGGAGAGGTGAGCATGGTAGGAGTTTTGTGGGGGTTTTAGGAGGGGATAGGGGAAATGGAGGTGGTTTTAGCCGTTGGGGGTTGAGAGAGAAGGGAGTGAAGTTTTGGATTATTGGATAAATTTGATTAATTTTGGATTAATTAGCAAAAGTATGTGTTTAAAAAAATACATTGAAAACCATTTTTGTATGTATTTTAACCATTTTTGTATGTATTTTCTCATTCCAACATGTTACCTCTTGATGAAAAAGACTCTTTAGTAAATTAATAATATTTCATATGTTTGGGTGTCGATTTAATATCTATGGATAAGTCTAGATTTTTAGTGAAGGTTCTGATGTTCGAACCTTGGAAAAGACATGGTCAATGGTGGGCCAGTCCAAGACGTCCGTCCATCCGGTCCAAAAAACGAGCAAGTATGGACAAGCTTTGTGTGAATTTGGAAGCCTGCCTGTGGGCCTGAAAAATATGTCAAGCCCGGCTTGCGTCCAGTGAAACCCATTTTTTTTTATCAACTCTACCTTGGATCAGGTGGATATAGGTTGAAATCTCAACCATTAGTTTAATAGTCGAACTAATTTTTAATTAGGTTGCTCTTAAATTGAAGTAAAAAATCTCAAAAAAATTTATTATGTAAAAAATTAAGGTTATTGTAATGCCCCTAAAAATTGCTCGGGTCTTGTTCAGACCATGCCGGTGTTGGTCAGTTGTGCCTTGAGGAGGTATTGTGTCTATGGTTGGCACTTTGTTTCGTGTTGTGTTGCCTCATCATAAGGTTGACTGGGGCACAATCAAAAGCCCATGCTTAAATAGTCGTGTGCCAGACATGCCATGTTAGGCCACGTCTTCCGTTTCTTGAGTGTTAATGTTTGAAAAAATAATTCAACCTCTATAACCCCTTACTCCATGTTGTTGCTCAGGTTATTGAGCTTGCTCTATACATGTATATTTAATGTTAAATTATTTATTTTTATGCACTTTTTAAGCAATTAAATATCGAGTTATCATGTTAAATATATAGTTTTAAATATTTTTCTTGATGGTATTTTCTTAAAATAATTTAATAATTAGAATAATGGACAAACTTAATTTTTAAAGTCAACAACAAATATGGGAAAGTATTTATTCATTGAAAGATATTCAAAGACGACTTGCAGTACTATATTTATTTTGTAATGAGTTCTGAATACAAATTGTAGCAAATTGGTGGGCATTATACTTAATCACTAAATTTGAATAAATTAATAAAAATTTTCATCAACTTGATATGAAGTTTTTTTTAATATCTTTAATTCGGTATTTTTAGAAATAACCCCAAGTACCCGCTAGGCCGCTAGTAGTAGTGAAGAAGATAATTAAATCATTTTTGTAATTTTGAAAATTAATTTCCTTAAGTACTTATTAATTTAAGGAAAATTTGACAAAAATAATCCGAAGTTTCATCTATCCGACAATAATAATCCCAAGATGGGAAATCTATATTATTAATCTGAAGTTGACACCCGTCCCACAATATTGGTCCATGGATAACGGTGTTAAACTTCCGTCATCCGTTTGATGAGGTGGCAGTAATTAGATTTAAAAAAAAAAAAAAACTTGAAATTTTCTCTCTCCTCTAATTCCTCCCAATTAGCGCTTCTCTCTCTCCTTAATTTTTAAAGTCAACAACAAATATGGGAAAGTATTTATTCATTGAAAGATATTCAAAGACGACTTGCAGTACTATATTTATTTTGTAATGAGTTCTGAATACAAATTGTAGCAAATTGGTGGGCATTATACTTAATCACTAAATTTGAATAAATTAATAAAAATTTTCATTAACTTGATATGAAGTTTTTTTTAATATCTTTAATTCAGTATTTTTAGAAATAACCCCAAGTACCCGCTAGGCCGCTAGTAGTAGTGAAGAAGATAATTAAATCATTTTTGTAATTTTGAAAATTAATTTCCTTAAGTACTTATTAATTTAAGGAAAATTTGACAAAAATAATCCGAAGTTTCATCTATCCGACAATAATAATCCCAAGATGGGAAATCTATATTATTAATCTGAAGTTGACACCCGTCCCACAATATTGGTCCATGGATAACGGTGTTAAACTTCCGTCATCCGTTTGATGAGGTGGCAGTAATTAGATTTAAAAAAAAAAAAAAAACTTGAAATTTTCTCTCTCCTCTAATTCCTCCCAATTAGCGCTTCTCTCTCTCCTTTCTTCATCTTCCCCAATCACTTCTTTCACTTTGCACCAGTAGCAAATTACCAAAGAGCAAGCTTCTCTTCACAAACTTTATTTCCAGAAAACCCTTCCAACTTTTTCGTCTCTACCCCTTCTCTCCCATTAGTCAGTGAGGGTGCGACCATCATCGAGCTGCTTTCCGGCGAAGATCAAAAGCTGCTACTACTAGTACGGCATACCGATTGAACAAAATCGAGGATACAAAACAGAACCATAAAACATAACAATTCAACCAACCACTATAAAATAGATGATATCTATAACAACTGAACAGAACACTACTATATAAGACCTCGACATCAACAATTCAAGACTATTTTAGAATCCGATCTGAGGAAAAGAAGAATAATGATTTGAACTCAAAATTTAAAATCCATATCCTAAAGCACAAAGTTCAAGCTAATTAAATCGATTTTTAACGACAAAATTCGAGCTAATCAAACACTTGACCAAAGCCATCAGTTCCTACAACAAGGGCCGCGACTAGTGTTTTGTGAGGTGGTGGCTGGGACTGAATGGAGGGTGGGTTTGTGGTGGTGGGGGTTTTCTGGGCGATGGTGCAATTTCGTGTTGGAGGTCGTCGGTAGTGGGCTGAAGGTGGGGAATTATGTGTGGTCGCCGGCGGTCACGAATGGTGGTGGGGGGATTTGATTGTGAGGTGTTTGCTTGGTTGTTGTGATGGTGGAATGGTCGAGGAAGGTTGTGGATGGGAGGAGAGAGAAAATGGATTCAATGGGAGAGAGAGTGGGAAGGTTTTCTCTTCCATTAATGTAAATATTTTTAATAAATTATTAATCATAATAATTAATGATGATTGTGTCACTAAATAACAACTAACACTAGATTGACAGAGTTAGCTATTGGACTAATTTTGTGAGACTTGTGTCAACTTTGGATTAATAATATAGATTTTCCATCTTGGGATTATTATTGTCGGATAGATGAAACTTCGGATTATTTTTATCAAATTTTCCTTAATTTAAAAAATATTTTACAAAAACCACAAACTTTTTGAAAAGAGGAAAACTAGGAAATGATAATAGTACATGGCCAACATGGGATGGGGTGATGTAATTGAGTCTAGTGGTATCCTTTTCGATACCTTGCCATAAATTGCCTGCCTCCTTGTCACTTTACTGGTAGTACTCATGTCATGTACTCTAGTATTGTATTGTGACTTGTGTGAGTGAGTGAGTGACCTAAAGTTTACCCTAATGCTAAAGCCAACATTGCCAATGCCACAAAAACTAATCACACAAAAAGGCAAAAAGCCTACCTTATGCCTTTTAACCTTCTCTTACACCAAAATTTCCCAATCTTAAATCCCCCAATTAACCCAACCCATCTCTCTCCATAATCAATTCTTCCATTCTCTCTCCTCATCTTAACTCTTTTTTTTTTTGTGCTCACTTATCCCATCTCACACCCTTCTCATCTCAAATCTCAAACCAAAATTTGCAAAAAAAAAAAACATCACAAAATTTTGGGTTTTTTTTTCTTTCTCAGAGAATGAGAGAGAGAAAAAGGATGGTTAACGGGATGAAGAAGACAACGTTTCTTCCTTGTTAAAAACAACAAAAAAACCTTTTCCTCTTCTCCGAAACGTTTCACTTATCCCGCCATTGTTATTCTCTATAATCTCTCTCCTCTCTCTCTCATCTCTTTCTCTCTCCTCCGTTCAACTTCTCCGATCCTCGTCACCGGAGAATCTCTATCTGTCGTCTCACCGTACGACGGTCGTATTCTAGGGTTTTTCTCTCTCCTAGGTTGCGAGGTTTTCTCGATGGTGGTAGAAGGTGGTGGGGGTGGGCCCTCCACCTCCGTCGGCGGCGGAGAGACGTCTTCGTCGGCGAGGGTGACGTCATCGTCGTTCGTGAAAGTCGGAGACCGTACGAGGTTTACGGTGGAGATAAGGCCCGGTGAGACGACTATTGTTTCGTGGAAGAAGCTTGTCAAGGACGCTGCTAAGGCCGACCGTGCTTCGTCCTCTGCTACTGCCCCTCATGCTGCTGCTGCTGCTGTCATTGCCGCTCCCGCCGCTCCTGTTCCGGCTCCGGAGCTGCCTGCCAACGCGCACCCCTCGCTCGAGTCCAGACTCGCTCCGGTATGAAGCTTGGTTCAATTCTAGGTCTTTCCTAATTTGTTGTATAATGTGGTTTGCTTGAAGTATTTATTTTGTGAATTATGAGTGAATTTTGAGCTGTTGACTGCTAGTGCGAAACTTGGTTGGATTTTGTTGTGTGAATTTGTGTAGCCTGATCAACCTAGTTGGTTAAGGTTTGAGTTTCATGGTAATTTGAATGACTGAAATGCTAGTTTTGGGTTATTATGATGGCAGGTCTTGGTCTTTGTTGGCAATGAACATATAATTTTGGATAGGTGTTTATTGTTGTTAATTGTGTTTGGGATTTGGATTGAGGTATTGGAAACTTGGAATGAAGTACACGAGATGGTTTGGGGCTTGAGGGTGATTGAAATGAGAATTATCAAGTGCAAGAGACGTGCTTTGTCAATTCATGTATCCTGTTCTAGTATCTATTTAATTTAGTGCCAGAATTTCCATTTGCGCTTGGTGTTTCTGGAATAAATGGTATATGAAATACTTAGGAGTGATATTGGGACTATGGGGTAAATGGTTTAGGGTAGATCTTCAACTCATTGAATAAGCCATGTATGTTAATCTGTTAGCTTCCATTACTCAAGGGCTTCACCTCTAGGTACCCTGGAAAAAACTTCAGTTGTAGTTAATCATCTGATATAGGATCTCTATGCCGTAATACCGTTACTTCTTATGACACAATGATGGAATCAACATCCCCTCTTGGGTTTATTAGATTGTTCTAATGTGAATTCTGTCATCTCCACATCTGTTCATGTTATGCTGTTTTACTTCTGATGCTCTTCTACATAGTACATAGTACATACTGAAGGAGGAGACTTACCTGTGATGTCAATTGCATTGGGGATTGTACTTGGAATGCTGTGTTGTGATCTAGGCACTAAGGTTTGATAGAATTTGTAAACAACCCATGTCTATGAGAATGAGAAGCAAATGATGTTTAAGCATTGCTTGCCTGTACATCAGTTTTTTTGGCCTCCTTGCATACTGTTTTTACAAGGTTAGCTGGCTGTATATTTGGCGAAAAGCTTTTTTAGTCATTTGTCAATTTGTCCTAGCTCTGTGTAATAGCTATGGATGAATATATGCTGGCTGGAAGTCTGATCGGAGTGCAAAATGGAGACTTCTACATTTTGTTATGGTGTAAATTATGTAACCTCGTTTCAATTAGATAGGATCATGAGCGAGCATCTATTAAGAAGATTTTCCTCCCTCATTTGCAGGGTGAGCCTGATGCAAATGAATTGAATGATGCAGCTCCTTCAAACCGTTTCAGTGCTGTTATTGAGAAGATTGAACGTCTTTATATGGTAAGATATAGTTTCTGTTTACTGGAGTCTTGGATTCGATCTCGTATGCATTTAGTGTTAGGAAGCCATTCCTTCTTCTGCTCCCTCTTGAGAAATGAATATGATCTTTTGTAAAGTTGCATTTTATATATTGTCCAACTTCCTTTAGGGCAAAGATAGCAGCGATGAGGAAGATATGAATGATGTTCCAGATGATGATCAGTATGATACCGAAGATTCATTTATTGACGATGCAGAACTGGTGGGTATTTGTTTCTTTAGTAAGCTGTGTACTGGATTGTGCTCTTTTCTTCTTCCCCTTTCCTGTCTTTTTTCGTGTTTTATTTTAAAATTGATATTGTTTTTTTCTTTTTCGTTTTCTTTTTCTCACGTGGCTCTTAAGTAACGGGCTACGTTACCTTTACAAGGTCCAGTGGAGACTATTGAGAAATCTTACCAGTTGGAGTAATCAAATGGTTGTTACATACTAATTGGCTATTTTTCTTTCTACCTCTTTCAGGATGAATATTTTGAAGTTGACAAGTCAAAGACAAAGCATGATGGATATTTTGTCAATAGGGGAATTCTGGAGAAAGTGTGAGTGCCTTGTCTTTTCTTGGACAGCATACTCTTTCTAATGTGATTGTGGTCTTACTGAGCTTAAAGTAGCAAATTCTTAAAATGCGTCAACTTTCAATCTGAAATAAATTTTGTATTATTAGTGCTTTCTTGTTTCTGTTTTGTTATCATTATTGTTGGTTGTGTCTCTTATTTGAACTAAAAGAACAGCGTGTCTCTATCTAGCTTGGACCTATATCTTAATCTATTGCATGTTCTATGTCACTTGTATATAGGAATGAACCAATGGAGTCAGCTAGTCAGCAACCAAAGAAGAGGAGGAGGAAAGATATGGCAAAGGCTCTTAATGATAATGATCACGGTCATGGTCCTAATAAGCATATGAAAGTGGGCAGGAAGGGGGCTGGAAAGTCTGCAACATCAGTTGAAAAGAACATGTTGCCTGCTTCTCACGGCCCATCTGTAAAAAGCTCGGAGGAAATGAAACTACAGAGCCAGATGAATGCTTCTGGAACATGTAGCCAGAAGATTGCTGGTGATAATAAAACTTTGTTGGACCTGTCTCCATCTTTCAAGACTTCAAATGGTGATGCATCTTCCTCTTTAGCAGAGAGCAGTGACAAACACAAGATTGGTGTGCTGCTCGCCAAAAATTCTAGTAGCAAGAAAGAGGCAAGTGAATTTAATGATTTTCATATGGACTATCTTGGTGAATTTGTGTATATGCATAAACCCCAATCGTTGAAACAGAAAAATGCTGAGGAGTTTGAACTAGTGATACAGCAGAAGGACAAGAGCAGCATGCGTGAAAGGATAGACCTTAATCTTCCTGACAGCAAACATACTATGCAACCTGTGGTGAGTAGTACCCCCTTTTCTTAAGCTCGTGATTTGAGCTGCTGATACTTTCTGTCTGGGTTGAAATTAAGTTGTGTGTTTCTGCAGCCGTTATCATTCAAAATTCCAGATTAAGATATATATATCTTTTGGAGCCATCAAAGCCATATATTTATAAATCTGATTTTGATAATTTTCTCTCTCTTAGCTTTCTAAACTGAATTATGCCATTGACGAAGAGCTCAGTGGAGTTACAGAACCATTTTCGCTCCATTTTTTGTTTTCTTTCTGTATGTATTTGGGGTTCTTGACAAAGTGGAGAATTTTTTAAGGGGTTTTCGTCAAATCGCTTATTCTTTATTCTCTAACAATGAGGTTCTAATTATTTAAGGAAGGTAATTATGTGTTTGCATGGAAAAGTCAGCTAAGTTAGGGTGTGGTTGGTACACTAGTATTTTTGCTTGCTGAAAAAGTTAGAAGTGGGTGAAAAAAGAGTAGAAAAATAATGAAAAATACAATTTAGCAAACTAGCTGCTATGCTGGAAGTTGAAAGTGTGTACGGGTAGCATCTGAAAACTAGCTGTAGTTGTTGTTGGAAGTTGAAAATATTCTGGGAAAAAGCTGAAAATGTAGCTGAAAGCGAAAAAACTTGCTGAAATTTTGCCAAGCATACCCTTAGTTTTAATTACAGGATTGCAAGGTTACCCTACGAACTCTTGAATATCACAAGGTCCATGTGAGATTTCCCTATATCTTTAATTTTCAATCCTGGCTTTACATCCTTTATCTCTATACCTTACTGGTTGCCCAACGTTTAGGAAGCCGGGGCATTACAGACTTACAGTCCACGGTTGTTATAAGCCGTTTACATATATGTGTGTGTGCCTTGCGTGTTTGCATGTATGTTAGATTCATGTTAATTCGTAGGTAACTTTGTGCTGATGGTTATCATGCTTAGACATCATAGCCCAATAGTGCACGTGCACCAAGGGTTAGAAGTTGCTATGCAATAATTTTTATCGACTGGCTGTACTGATCTTGGGTGCATGTCCCGTGGACAAGGTATTTGTTTTGGCCAATCAGTGTATGGACATTTCGACATTGGGAATGAAAACTAACGGCACTTTTGACATGGTCATTTGGTTGGGCTAGAACCCTCAGTGTGGAAGTAATCCACCACGGGTGTGGTGTGGCATGGTCATGGGGAGCATGGTTGGAGTTCTAATTTGTTGGACCTTGTTATGGACTTGGTTGCAGACCCATGTCCCGATGCCCTTGATTGTTTAATTGGGTGCATGACATTGAGGCACGCCTTATGCTTTGAGATGTCAATTGCTGCTCTTATCTTTGTTTTTTGTTTTTGTTTTTGTTTTAGTTTGTTTGGAATTTCCAACATCTAGAGCTACAACAATCTTGTACATGCTGTACGTGTTACGACATAAAAGAGTATGATTTCTGATTTGCAGAAAACTGCTATTGTGCATAAAAGGGAAGGTTCCAGTATTAAGCCAAAAGCTAATTTGTTGGAGAAGGCCATTAGAGAACTGGAGAAGATGGTTGCAGAATGTGAGTGGCATGCTGTTGTGGTGTTAATTCATCATTACTGACCCCTGATATGCTGTACTCATTTCTTTTAAACTTGCAGTAAGACCACAGATTGTGGATGCTCAAGATGCTGATGCGGTGGCACAGTCTATCAAAAGAAGATTGCCACGAGAAATTAAGCTGAAACTTGCTAAAGTTGCTAGATTATCGGTATACAAAAGCACTTATAACAGAACAGCTATTTAGTCTTTGTCATGTTTTGCAGCTTTTAGTATTCTACTATGTTTGTTTTAATTCTCTGCATTTGCAGAATGAAAGCAATGGTAAGGTGTCAAAGGAACTCCTGAACCGTCTCATGGGTATCGTTGGGCATTTATGTCAGATCAGAACATTAAAGGTATTGGCTTTATCCCAAACACATGATGTGCAACTCTTATTCATGAACTTGCATGTGGTAAGGGAATTGATGGTGATGCTTTGGCAGTAAGAACAAAGAAGTGACGGCATTTTTCTTGATAGTAACTTGGTAATTTGTTCTGGACATAGTTAATTGGTTATTAAATATTTATTATTAAGCAACAAAGTATACAATTTTTACACTTTTTTATATATTTTGTCTTTGATAAAGAGAAGCTGTCTGATAAGACAAGAATTATACAAGGCGAAGTTATTTGCAGGAGTCATGCAGTAATACAAATACAGTAAAGAAAAGCAATTGTTCCAATTCCTTATCTTAAAAATATTGTTGGCAAAGGCTTCAAGGGACTATGACACCCTAGACGCAAATGCAGGCTGTTATTTGATGTGATGGTTGGTAATAAATAGAATTTCAGCTTTGCTGCCACGAAGAATTATTTTCTCAAATCATGCCGCAAACTGTGTTACAGGCTGTAGCCTGTAGGTTATTGCATTGACTGTTATAGCTGATTACTAAGCCTTGCACGGTTGCACCTCGATGTAATATCTATGAGATGCCAATGCGCAATTATACAACTGTTGCTGCAGTTGCAACAACCATGATCAGAATTCTGTTCTATGAATCTACGAGAAGTAGCATTATTTGTTGAAAAAAATAGACAAGTTATGGGTCATATTTGTTTTCCATTGATGATTCATCTATCAGTGTGCTGTAGTTTAAAAAGTTTGAGTTGAATATCCATGTGATTTAAAATTTAATGTATGTTGAGGCATCTTTTTCTGTTTTTTTGACAGAGACACTTGAAAATTATGGTGAACACAAGCTTGTCTGCAACGCAAGAGACAGATGACAAGTTTCAACACATAAAGAAGGAGGTTATTGAAATGGTTAAAGCACGTATTCCTTCCCTTATGTCTCAGGTATCTACATCGTTCTCATGATCTTTTCCAACCCTCATACTGACATGTGTTTGCCCACGTTTGGGTGTTTCAGTTATCACTTAAAACTGCTTTTGCTCTCACAATGATGCATTTGTTGATATCTTGTGTACATTTGTATATTTTACGATGATCAAGCGGCCAATATCATGGTTGGCTTACCTCCTTGGAGAATTGTCAAAAAAGACAAGACCTGTCATCCACTTCAGCTAAAACCGCGGAGAAGTTCATATTTTATTTGAATTTTTTCAGGCAGCTGAACAAAGTGGAGGATCTGGTGATGTTCAAGAATCTGGTCTTTCAGATAAAACATTGAAAGGGAAACTTCGTATGGATGCCACATTGGAGGACAAGATGTGTGATCTCTATGATAGTTTTATTGATGTATTGGCCTGCAATGCTCTTTCCAAAGCTACTTGTCCTTTGTTAGGTAACTGAAATTAGAAGGCAAATGATAATCTTATTTCTTCTAATCCACGTTAAACCTTTGATTTTATCAGGGACTTGATGAAGATGCTGCTCCTCAAGTGAGAAAGTTATATGCTGAGGTGCGGCTATTTAATAGTTTTCATTGACTTGTATATTAGTGCTATTTGCCACTTGCATTGTGCATGGCGTTCAGTATGATAGTGACCACTGTTTATCCTGTGGGTTCATGCTTTTGGTATGGTTGGGAAACTTAGAGGTCCAACCTAGGCACATATTTGTGGAGAAGGATCCTATTTATTGGAGTTTAATGGCCTTTGTTGAAGAGAATAAAACATATCGGCTTGACCCACTTGGATAATACTCCCTCTGTCCCACACTAATGTTATCACTTTCCTTGTTCATCCGTCCCACACTAATGTTAGCACTACCTAAGATGGAATATATTTTGTAGTCATATTACTAGAATACCCTTACTTGTGGGCCATATGTTTCTCTCTCATATTCAATTAAAAAGTTTGAATTAAGAGTTGGGACCACATGATAAAAAGCAACTCAATCAAGGGTAAAGTGGAGAATTTTGCACCCTTTTGATTTTTCCTTAATCTCTGTGCCCAAAAGAAGTGATAACATTAGTGCGGGACGGAGGAAGTAATATTTATTCATTGATGACATACACTGGATTTGTATCCTGTTACTTTTTGGCGAGGGAGGGGGTGGGGATAGGTGGATTTGGAGTTGTTTCTGGCAGATCCCTGTTTTCTCTTGTATCATGAGTTTGTATTTACTTACTGTCCTCGTAATTTCTGGGATGAAAAGGACTGGTAGGCTTATAAATCACTTACAGGTCAAATTAGGTTTGGAGGAGGAGAAGTCCAAGACTTAGCAAGCTGTTCTCTTAGCTACTCTTTGGTGCTTATGGCTGGCTGGGCATCATAGTATATTCAGGATAATGAAAATAATAATTTTATTTGGGAGATGGCGGTTTTCATGTCCTAACGTTTGACGCTGGCTGTAGGTTTCCTCCGCATAAATTTTATCTGGTTTTGCAGCATATGCGTAACTGGAGCTGCATCATGTCTTGAATTTTTTATTTGTCCTTTTCATCAAGTAGGACACCTATTTCTGCTTTCTGACATGTTTCCAGTCAATTGTAATTGCCTTCACTTTATTATTTATTCTGATTTTCCATAAGCTAATTATTGTTTTAGTCCGGTAATTTCAATAGTGTTCCAGTTAATTTGTATATTTGATAACATAAATTGCATCTGTTGTTCAGCTTGCAGAACTTTGGCCTAAGGGAGTAATGGACAATCATAGGATAAAACGTGCAATTTGTCGCGCGAAAGAGCGGAGGAGGACGCTGAACGACAGAAATAAGGTGGGATGATTTTAGAATGTGTACATCTCTTGCTGACGTGTATGTTACAACAGGGAGTGACTTCTGCTAGTGTTTGTTTTTTGTGGTTTGCTGTCTGTTTTGCGTCTTCTTCTTATATTATTAGTACAGAGTATTATCTATTTAACTGTGAAGATATACCTGATCAGACAGATTATTTTTTATCCCTTTGTGCTGAAGATGAAACTTAAATTTTTTAGCTTTACATTAAAATTGAGTGGTCTGAATACAGGATTAGACACTATGCGCTGCTTATTTTAGTTTTTTTTTGAATTGTCGGAGTAGTTCTTGTGTTCAATAGGTACTCAATACGAGATATACCGTTCATGGCTTAGATGAAAGTTTTTTTTTTTTTTTTCTTCTGGCCTAGATTCTTGCATGTTGTTTCTTTGTTCTTGATTCCCTCATCATCCAGAGGGTTTTGTTGCCTTTACCTGTACTTTGATGCATAATGGCCCGATGCTTGGGCATGATTTGCTTGTTTTCATGTACTTGTTACGTTCTTCTTTCGCGAGATTGTCAGTGAACATCTTAAAATGATTGGGTCATCGGGTAAGTAGGAAAAAAAAGAAAAATAAAATAAAGCTGCAGCATTTATCCAAGCAAGAATCGACAGTAAAACACCATGTGTTATGGTGTGGCTTCTTGTAGAAGCGACGTGTCCCGAACATGTCACACTAAAATAACCTTGGGAGATTGTCAATTAACTCTTTTTTGGCTTGAGTCTATCAAATACATTCCTTTCACTGCGTTACTTTGTTCATGAGAGCATCTTGTGATTCTCATGAGTCTAGTGATCTCCCTTCTTCTGTACTCAAACAGGTGTGTATTATCTTCTTCTTCATAGAACTTTTCTTGCCTCTTCTGGTTATGTAACCAGCTCCGTTCCAGAAGGGAAGTTTTTCTGTTTAATTGATGCTCTTTGTTATCCTTCCTTTGAAGTTTGAACTGACCCCTTTCTTTGCTGCCCACAAAAAAAGAGAAAGAAGAAGAAGAAACTGATGCCCCCTTTAGGCCCACTGCCCTCTTACACAAAGAAACAAAAGCTAAGCGATAAAGTGGAGGCCTATGCATTATACAGATCTGCACTTGGTTGGATCTGGCTTCACCAATGTGCCAGTGCAAAATTCTTGAAAACCAAGGATGACTGCTGTTGATCTGGTAACTTCCTCATTCGTACATGGCTGCTACTGAATGAAGTCAGTTGGGACTGGCATGAAAGGAAACAGAATCAATGATGTAGAGAGTGACTAGTATGAACTAAACACTCAGCTGGTAGCTCTGCGAGCTTTATCCCAGAGGTCACTGATTCGAGCCCCCTTAGGCAATGGAGCTTTTCCTGGACGTTAACTTGAGGGCTGTAGGATTAGTCAGGCGAAGCTCAGATACTCATGTACAAAAATGGACTTCGGCTCATGGTAAAGAAATTCCTCGAGAGATTACGGATAAGAATTAAGCTAATGCACTGAAAATGGTACCAAAACCAGACCCTGACCAAGCGCAGAGAACCTTATAAAGCAACAAGACATGGGTTGTACCATGTAATTATTGCACGGTTCGATATTACTTCTGAGGGGGAATTGCTTATGATAGAAAAACAGCATGTTAGTCCCATTGGGTCCTGTTACTTGCTTATTACAAGATTATAAGCCGGCCTCACAAGATTAGTACCTATTCAAGAGCTTATGGCTTGAGGGATGAAACATATGGAAATGATTTAATGGAAGTGTGGAACTTTCTAGTCCGAGAAGAGTCTTATTAGTATTACTGTATGAGACTTTCTAATGTCTTATGATGTGACATATGCCTTAGGATACTGCAGCTGGGTTTCTGCATCAAAGAGAGGCATGGCTGTTTTCAGGGGGTCCCAAGTCCCGCGCGTTGTTGATTTAATTCAAGTGTTTAATGGTCATATTTATATCCAATGTCAAAGTATTGGGCCTAGGGTTGAAATGAAGAGTCTAGATAACATGTTTTGATAAAAGTTTAATTTGATTCAGTGAAGAGTGAGAATGGGCTTTTGGCGGAGGCTGGGTAACTAACAAAACCCAGAAAGAGGCATCACTACCGCAATTTGGTCATGCTTAGTGTAGTTAATAGTTGGCCTTTTCCCTTTATTTCAATGCCAGCTTCCTTATGTTGTTCTGATTTGCTTTTCGCAGTTTAGGAAATAACCTTGTCTCTTTTTTTAGATAAAGAGGAAATAATCTTTTCTCAGAATGTGTTAGATTTTTGTTTCTCTTGATGAATGGTTTATTTTAAAAGGGTCTAGTTCCTCTGTATGTACCAGCTGATATTAAGTAGTAGTTGTTAATTATTCAATCATTGGTGATGTTTGCTTGAGAACTCTCTTCTCTTTTGTGGATTCCAGAGTCTATACTGGAATTCCCTAGTGGATTTACTGCGGTGGTTAGAATAGTAATTTGTGTCAATTTGCCAGCGAAAGATTAAGCTTCGTCACAAATACCTGTTGTGGTTGAGGCTTTCACCTTTCGGTATCACATGGAGTGATAAAAAAGAATTCTCTGGAAAGCTCTGTTCCAAATTCAGATGTGGATGTAGGATTGTTTGTAGTATGATAAACTAGTCTATACATGCATTACACATCCGCTCCACATTTAGTCTTGTGTATTCCAAAGCCAATACAGAATTTTGATAGTGACATTGCACGTGTGTGTGTTAGATAGTTCAGTACAGTTGTAGATTCAAAAGTTGTGTCATATTGATTAGCCTAGTTCTAGCTGGGCATATGGTGTAAACAGAGAATTAAAGGATGCGTGATATCTTCATGGTACTGATTGGTATATGTTATCCTGAAAGAATGTTGTGTTTCTATTTATGGTGTATGTTTACAGCAAAGGATCTTGGTAATCTTGTATGGATAAAAGGTAAGGGTGAATGAAGGGAAGAATTGGGTTGGGTACTTGGGTGGATGTGGAGACTGGAGAGGGGAGGGGCAGTTTCATGTAACTGTAATTTCCCAAAAGAAAGGAAGATAGGCCGATGAAGAGACTTTCAAAGGTTTATCTGTGAGATATATTGAATATGATTGTGAATTAGTATTATGTTCTTGCAGGCTACTTATTGCCTGTCAGCCCTTTCTGATTAGTCACGAAGTTAAGATGGGAAAATAACACTTCCTTTCAGAAATTCTATTGTGTGCAAAAGGCAAAACTGGTTTTAGCTCATTTGATTTGATGCGCGATGGCCTCTGAAAATTGAGCTAGGTTTTGTGGCACATGAATATAGATTCGCTGCTACCTTGCGATGAGCAGTGTTTTGATTCGATTTACTTATAAATTGGTGAGTTTCAATGGTTGATTGTCTGAATTTTTTCTTTCTGCTCAGCAGGATCAGGAGAAAACCAAGAGGAAGAAGCTGGTCGCAACAAAAACAGAGGACTTTGTCCGTGTTGAATCTAGTTCACCTGCTCAACTGCAGCATGTAGACTTGAAATTGGCCTCTGATCCTGGCATTGCTCAACAGAATAGGTTTACATCGAGCACCACAGGTTCTGCAGCTGCAATTGGGCCCACAAGTACTGCTGCCTCGATGCCCCTTCCGTCGACAAATGTGCCCAATTTTGATCGATCAAAGCATGAGAAGGTGAAGGGGACACAAAACAGTTCTTTGATTGATGTGAAGATGGTTGATGGCGTGGTTGTAAAGAAAAAGGTAAAGAGGAGGACTGAAAGCCCAGTAGAGGGCCATTTACGTCCAGATAAATTATCTTCTCATCAGGGAGACGATAGACAAAAACAACATAAGCATGCTGCTCCCCACAAGTCAAGTTACGATGAGTTCCGATTTGAGCCATTGACATGATAGATCAAAAGATACAATGAACATGGTTGTATAACAAAGTTAAATTCTTATCCTCATTTTTCCCAATTTTCTTCCTTACCATCGCTTGTTTCAGCAGATGGTTTTAGCCAGTTTTGTAAATTAAGTTCCCTTTCCCTTTTCTCATTCTCAACCTAATGATGAATAGAGTGCTCATAGAGCTATGGTTGATATTGAGTCATTTGTCACAGCAAACTCGCTGTACCCTCTTTGTGGCTTTGTTGTTAGCTGAGGGGCTTTCCGGTTTTGTTGACCATAACAATTGTTTAGACTGCTCCAGTTAGGTATTTTGTGGATATCATCATTCTCTTCATGCTCCTAGGGTTCTCAAGTTGAATATGATGAGGAAATCAGACATGTTCCGTTGCTCCATCTTGCTGCCTTCTAACTGCTTGTCGGGCAGTTTTCGACGTTAGCTAGAACAGTTGGCTTGAGCTCCGTGAAAGAGGAAAATCAGGGGGTACCTCTACGAAACAGCACGTTTTGACTGAATTGGCTGTTGGAATTCAAGCCTTGTGCTAAGCGTCATGAGAATACTTGAAAGCTTATGGTGCCAACATTGTTTTTGATGATTTGTAATTTCTTCAAAGCGATGTAGATAAATGTACTCTGAAATTGGTTTCTTGCACTATTTGAGAATTGTGGGACTGGGAAGAGCAAGAAGCCTAATTCGGAGGACGTTTATAAGTTCTCTCTGTTAGGTATTCTAGCTTTAGTTAGTGGTAGATGTAGATGTAGTTAGCTCAAGATCCTTGTCGAATTTTAGTGCTTTTTCTTACAACAATGCCCTGTAGGTTGTGTGATTGCTCCTATCTGTAAATTGTTAGCTAGGTACATTGTTGTACTTAAAGTGCTCCTGATTTGATTAGTACTGACTGTACTAAAAGGTCCCGTATTAACACTAATGTTATGTTTACAATGTTGTCTTTTTAAGAATGCGTTTTGGACATTTGGTATTCCGTTCGAGTATGTACATTAGAGCTTTTTATTTGCAAGATAGTTGAGTTGTGAGGTTGTGAATTGCACAACTTATTTTGTAGATATTGAAATTTGCTACCTCAAGCTCGAATAGAAAATTCTTTGGGTATGCTTTTTGCACTCAAAATGACACGACTTATATAAATACAAATAATATTTAAATGCGAAAAATAAATAAATGCATTGAGAAAGCAGAGAATTAGAACACTTGTTATGTACGTGTCACTCGTAGCACAATTATATGTATAAAAACACAAAATGCACCGTGTTCACACTTTATATACTCATCTGAAATCATCTAACATATTCGGTACTATTCAAGAGCAATAAACTCTACAACATATCTTTCATCTTGTTTAAGGCAATAAGAGTCCTAAGTATGTATTTTCTGTATTTGAAATAGGCGAAAATATTAAGAAAATAATAATCAAGAACTTATATAGAAAAAGATACTCATTCCTCATCTATCATTCATAGAATTAAACTACAACAGATATTGGATAGGGTTTTTGCACTCTCAATGACAACGCCCTATGGATGACATTCAAATATGAAGATAAATAGATACATAAAAATGAAACATAAGTGTTAGAGCACGTGTTAGATACGTATCATCCGTGACATTCAATTATATGCATAAAAATACAAAATACACTGTATTCACATACTCATATTTACTCATCTCAAATCATCTAATATATATATATATATATATATATATATATATATATATATATATATATATATATATATATATATATATATATATATATATATATATATATATATATATATATATATATATATATATAATGATGCACATTACTAGATTGACACATGGGTATTGACATGTAAGCATCCATAAATACACATTGACACATAAGCATCTATTTAAATAATTTAATTACATTATTTAGGAGTCAAATATAGTTAATTCGTAGTTCCATGCTAATTTTCTTCACATGTATCTATTATATATATATAAGTGAATGTGCACCGTGCTAGATTGACACGTAGGATTTGACACATAAGCAAATTTTTTACATGCCATCACATATTTTATTTTTATTTTGATTAGGAGTCATCATTTATTTTAGGTGCATGTATCTCTATTGATACAATTTAATTCTTATATAGTATTTATTAAAAATTTATTTCATTTATGCCTATTAGGGAATGTATCTAATAAATCATTGCATTAATAATCAATGACATAAAAAAAATATTTTTATATGAAACGAAATATATTTATATAAAAGTGTGCATCGCACGATGCATGCAACTAGAATTAAATAGGAAACCAAGAAAGTTGATTGAAGTATAGAAATAATGAGGTCCATAGATTAGTAATTTTATAGCAAGATGTGACATAGACAAAAAAATTATTGCAAGTTTGTACCAATAAAAATATTTTAGTTATTATAAACGCATAAACCGTGCATCTCACGGAAATGTAAGTAGTTCTCACTATAATTCAAACCAAGACTCCAAGAGCAATAAATTTAGAACTTCTATCTTGTTCGAGGAACAAAATCTCAATTATGGATTTTACATAGTAGTATTTCGAAAAATATGGAGAAAAAAATAATCAAGATTTATGTTTAGCCTAGACCAGTAATGTCAGTCACCAGCTCCATACTCCTTTTCCCGCGTTTCTCTTTCATTACTCCCTCAGTCTCTCTAGAAACTTGCAGTAACATCGAATTTGAACCCCTTTTCCCCCTTTTCCTCCATTTCTCTCTCTCTCTCTCTCTCTCTCTCTCTCTCTCTCCCCAGAAATGAACACGAAGCCATTCAAGGGCTCAAATGTATTCATGTCGCGAAAACTAGTACCGCCGGAGTTATTCGATTCGTTACACGATGCCCTAAAACTCAACGGTGCTGAAGTTTTCCTTTGTTCCGATCCTTCTCGTAATGGTCCCAATGATTTTCATGTCATTTCTTCTATTGAACATGTAATTAATACTTCGCCCTCTAACTTTCATTTCTGTTTTCAATTTCTAATGGTTTATTTGATTTTAGTTTGATCTTTTCAACTAATTTTGTTTTTTCAGGAGAAATATGAGGATTTGAGAGAAAAGGGTTGCAATTTGCTAGGTAATTTACTATACAGTCTTATCTTTTGTTGCTTAATTTGCGATTGGTTTTTTTTTTTTTTTGTTTTTTCTTTTATGTAATTTAATTTGAGCTGCTAGATGGTAAGATACAATAGGGGAAAATAAAGAAGGATAATGAATGATAGGGAAGTGTATTCTATTGTTGATAGTTGGACATGTCCATGGCTTATTTCTTATTGGTGCTAGTGTGAGTGAAAGGGGGATGGATATGTACTGATAATTGAAGTTCATAACTTGGGAAATCACTTTTCTGGAAGAAAAACTTGGCACCGCAATGATTGTATGTGCCAAATTTACTTTTGGATCAACATTCGACTGTCTGGTACATTATGAAAAGGAATTTACCCGTTTAAGTTTCATTTCTTCCTGTCATTTACTCATACTATCTGTAGTAATTCCTTTTCTAGTGGAGCTGGAAGTGTCACAGTTTGCAAATTCTTAGCTTTGGATTTGTAATGGACTTATTCGAAAGACTGAATGACTGACTGTTATGGGATTTCTTTTTTGTGAAGTAACATATAGTTGATGTATTTTTAATTAAGGGTGTGACTTGAATTACCTCTCTAGTTGCGTACATATGAACCCTCTTTTCACCCGCCTAAGTGGGAGCCTTGTAAGAGGCACTGGGGTAAACATATGGTGTCTTTTTAAGCTTTTACATTGTGTAACTGAAGCTTTTATAAACTAATCGATGGTCATGGTGCCGCCAGAATCTTAGCCGTAGGAACCTAAGTGATTGGATACCTTCTTTCAGGCCGTTAATTAAACTCCTTATGTCCTGTAGAACCTGTCGTCTTAGGTAAAAAGGAAGAAAGATAGAAATTAGTGGAAGGCAACACATATTAATGGTGTTTGTGCACAGAAAGAAATATCAACTGATGTCAGGCAATGTCAGCTGCAAACGGACTTAGCCTGCTCTAAATTTACCCGATGTTTATGTAGAGTGGTCTGTGGAGGCAAGAAACTCTTAAAGAGAGTGGAGCATAAACCCCCTTATTGAGGTCTTGCCAACTTGTATTTTTCTACATTTCATCGCATAACAAAAACGGGGTTCTATGAATCTTGGGTCAACTATACTTCTTGCAAATAAAATATTCTAACATCAAAATTGAATAACATGGATGTTGATGAGACAAACTGAGTGATTGTTCTCAGAGTACGTCAACTTCGTGACGTGTCTGTTATCTTATATGAATTACACCATCAGTTTATCTTATATATTATTATCATTTTATTGGCAGGTCCACAATGCGTCCTTTCCTGTGCTAAAGAGAGAAGAACTCTTCCTAAGCTAGGATTTGCTTGTTGTCTTGCAATGGATGGTGTTAAAGTGCATGCATCTGGGTTTAAGCTAGAGGAAAGGGTAAATATTCAAGGGTATAAACATTTGATCAATTTATGCTAAATATTCGATGTGCTGTGCTCTGTCCACCATTTCCAGTGGAGCCAAAAGTTTCACTACTTTTTGGCTTCGGAATATAATGGACTAAAGCAAAATGGCTTATAAAACTATCGGCACTTCTTATTTGTTGTGAAGTTGCCGATGGTCGTCGCACTTCGGATCTCGGGTCAAACAGAAACAGCCTCTCTGTGAGACTCTCACAGGGGTAAGACTGCGTACAACCGACCTCCCCTTACCCTGCCTAGGCGGGAGCCTCTTTGGAGGCACTGGGGTAATGTTGATGTTGACGTATTCGATGTGTTGTGCAAGAGAATGCGTATTCTTTATGTAACAAGCATAACCAGTATCCTGTGCTATTTTGTTTAGGCTAATCTTTTCATTTTTTATGACTTTTTGATAAGTTTTTGGCTTTTCATGATGGGGCAAAGCTAGTTCTAGTGAAGAAAATGTGTTTATAGTTAAAAATTTAAAATCAATTAGCAGGCTTCTGTTTTGTTGATGACGAGGATCAACCTGATGTTTTATGAGGGGAATCTACCAAAAGAACTTGAATATTTGCTGGATATATCTTTGTGAGAAGTGTGCAAATGAACTGGTATGGCCGTGTGGGCTATATGGCTATATGCTGAATGATAAAAGAGAAGGTGCCTCGACAGAAGCTTAGGTTGGGTTATTTGGAACAAAATACACAGTTACACTTTTCTTTATCCTAAAGAATAGTCCTCGATGCTATATATTCTTCATTGCTGGTCCAATGATGCTATGTTTTTATACTTGTTAAATGTTTTTCATTTTCAGTCATAAGTCTTTGGAAGTGGATGTTGCATTGCTTCCTGTTTCTTTCTGAAGATTGTTTGTAGTTGTGTCTGTTGAAAATCTGATTTTATTCCATAACCTGCTGAATTTTGTGTGATCCCCCCCAGACCCTCAAATTTAAGTCCAGAATGTTCTATAGTTTACTCCCATTTAGATCATTGCATCTTCACTTTATCAGTATGCTTCATTTCTTCATTCTAAGCATACATGTCTCTTGACTATGAAAATGCAACCTACTATTGCATTGCTAAATATTAACATTTTGGATCTATGGCTTAAATGCTACTGATTGTTCTATATTCAGAGTTTAGAGATTTTTAACTTGTATTTGTTCTGTGATGCCATGTTCTCATTTCAAGTTACTCTTGGCAGGAAAAAATAGAAATGCTAGTTATAGCCATGGGTGGAAGCTTTCATATTAACACATCTTCAGATGTTACCTTCGTTATTGTGAAGAATGTGAGGGCTGGAAAGTATAAGGTTATTTATCTCTATCATTCTTGTTGCTTTGCCGGACTGATGTGGAGTTTTATGTTATACAGTCTAAGATTCTTATTTGACCTTTAAGAATCTCAAATGTGTACTTTTTCACAAATTTTCAAATTGTGTTTTCACCTGAATGTGAATCTTTTGACTGACAAGTCTTGATCACACTGTTGCTTAGCTTCCCATACTTTGTCTATTATGGTTGCTGGATGAAGTAACTTGTTTCAGTCGATGTGTTTCATTTTTTTGACAGTGGGCAGTAAGTAAAGAGAAGCATATTGTCACCATTAATTGGTTATATCAGTGTTGGAGTGAGCATCGTGTTGTTCCCGTGGAGTCATATCGAGTCCCTCCCTTCTCAGGGTTGCTAATCTGTGTTACTAGAATCCCTGGAGGTACCTAATATCTGTAAATGATTCTGGAAATCTAAGTGCTAATATTGCCTGTTTACTGATCTTGTTTAACAATACTCCATTTGGTTGACAACATTGACTTTTTTTTCTTATATCTGTTCGTGAATGCACTTAAATTTCCAGATGAGCGAAAGGAAATGGAGAAGCTTATCTCACAAAATGGTGGAAAGTACTCTGCTGAACTTACCAAGTTCTGCACACATCTCATTTGTGAAATATCCTTAATATCACCCATTAGTCCAGTTTAATTTTGCAGTTGTTGTTTGGCATTTTAATTGTAGACATGCTTCTGCTTCATTTATCTGTCCATGTATCTTCTTATATCTTTACAAGTATCCTCAATATCGCTGTTTGGCCATGGTCGAGTATTGGTTCACACTATTGCTGCTGCCACCTTCTATCTGAGACCTTCTCTGTATAACTTTGTGGTCAAATAGGTTTTAAGTTGACTTTTATCCCTTCACCCTTTGCGCCTGGTGTCTCATTTTGAGAGTATGACCACAAAGTCAGGGTGCTTGACTTCTGCTCTGTGCATGAATATGCTTCTGGTGACCATCACGTCACCTGTCAATTGTCTTTCACAAAAAAATCTTGCCTCCAAATTTTTTAGTCAGAGTTACAAATTAATTTAGCTATTTTATTTTGGCCCTTGACTTATATACAAGTTCCTGAAGGTGATAAATTCACGGTTGCCCGAAGATGGCAGAACATCTGTATTGTTACTCGAAAATGGTTTGATCAATCAATTGCTAGAAGAGGTATACTTGAGTGTACTGTTTATAATTTTTAGTGATTTTGTTGTGTCCTTCTCTTGTGAGTATACCCAACCGTGAGTTCTTAACTTGCTTGTTTTTGTTGTGATTCAGTATGTCTCAGTGAGGAAGCGTATCCAGTTCGGAGTGGTTCTGCATCTTCGAGGGGTAAACTGATAGCCAAATCTGGTCAGGACAACTGTACAAGAAATTCACAATCTGTCCTGTCAACAGCAGCCACAGATTTGTCCTTTCGTGCGGTTCCATCCGCAGGGAATATGGATTCTGATCTGGATGTTGTCCAGTCTCAGAATTTCTCTTCTGAATTACCAGATATCTCAGTCCTTGACAAGAAGGAAGAGGCTGGACCGCCTGATTTACCTGATAATGGTATGGAGCTGGAAGGTTGTGTTGCTGATGATTCAGAAACTGACGACAATGACTTATACCTGTCAAATTGCAGAATTTGTATTGTCGGTTTCAATGCTTCTGTTATGCGAAAATTAGTTGGTATGGTGCGTAGAGGTGGGGGTTCCAGGTACATGTCATGGAGCGAGAAATTGACACATATTGTTGTTGGAGCTCCATCAGATTTGTAAGTCAACCCGTTTTGCTTGCTGCAACTTTCTCCCTCTTGTTTAGTCATTCTTCAGTCAGTCCTTCATATCTATATATTCTCATTCATGACTTCTGGATTTCGTTGAGGGTCTGTCAGACAGTCTGGGTATACTCGCAATACTTCACAATCCTCTTGCTTTTCTAGTGCTAACACTGCATCCATTACTCTCCCCACTTGATTTCACTAGTTTCTCTCTGGTCGTTTCCTTGTGTTGTCAAGTATTGGTTTTCCTTTACAGCTTTGCTTGCATCTACTTAGTTCTAAAAGAAATTTCCTTATCTAGCTTATGTGGATTTCTGGAAACATTTAGAGCTTTCTTTTCGTTTGAAGGCTCTAATGCCACCCATCTCAGAAACGATGGGATCAAGAGCAGAGTACTGAATCATTTTTCTTATTCTGTCTTTGATTTTACTCAAAATATTGGATTTGTAGTGCTATTAATAATTCAGCTAATTAAAAACGATCATTTATTACTTTTCTTTTATTTAAAAGGATTCTTACAGCTATATGTAACTTTGTACTTCAGATTTGTGTTTTCTGTGTACCCTGAAGTTAAGAGTGCCTTTTTCATCTTACCTGTTTATCAGAGAAAAAAGGAATTTGAGAGGTTTAGCTGCTCTTGGAGTGATACACTTTGTTAGACGCAATTGGCTCGAAGATTGTGATCGAGAAAAGAAAGAGGTGCCTGTAATTCAGAAGCATATTGCTTCTGATATACTTCTACCCAAAGGTGTCTCTATTCTCAAGGAACTACCTAATTCTGTTTTTTCTTC
Source organism: Tetragonia tetragonoides (assembly GCA_038025085.1). Taxonomy (NCBI): domain Eukaryota; kingdom Viridiplantae; phylum Streptophyta; class Magnoliopsida; order Caryophyllales; family Aizoaceae; genus Tetragonia; species Tetragonia tetragonoides. The sequence goes on along the minus strand of CM076140.1, from coordinate 12,861,683 downwards.
TGGGTTTCCATCGTTTTGTTTTTGTGTACTCCCTCCGGTCCACGGAAATCTTGACGTTTGGAGAATATGACTAATATTAAGGAAAACACATTTTAGCACAAAAATTCCAAATTTACCCTTAAAAGAGCACATGAGATATTAAGAGAGAGAAAATAATATTTTAGTGGGTATTTATTGCTTTCCTTGCTTTTGTATTACTTTCATTACTTTTGTAGCTAGTGTCGTGAGATTCTTCTTTTTTTTGGTGGTAACTAGCTAGTGGGGGTACGATTTTGGTGGAAAAGGGAGGAGAGAGAGTGGTGAAAAGAGACACATGGGGGTGAGAAGGTGGGAGGGGTAAAATAGTAAAGGGTGCTCTAATACATTACCATATAAGGAAACGTAAAGATTTCCATGGTCCAAACATAAGTGGAAAGTGTAAAGATTTCCGTGGACCGGAGGGAGTACTATCTATAGCATATGTAGTGGCTTTGTTTCTATGATATTTTATCATTGTTTCTGAGTAGTTGTGCACAATGCACATGAAGTTCTATAATTTTCTTATTACTATTGTTGGATTTCAAAGATTTGTCAGATTTGTCAAAGAAAGCAACATCTGTTGGCATGAGCAACAAAAAATCAGGGGAATGCTCAACAATGCTTTACAATACCTCAATGGATCTGACAGCAGGATCTATAGAAATTGAAACCGGAATCTCATTGGATAAAGGAGGAGAGGGAAAAACAGATATGGGTAGGAACGATAGCTGCTCTCTAGAAGGAAGAAAAAGAGTTTCACAGAGTGATAAATTTTGTGCTGGAAATGACAGAGACACAACCCAACAGAAGATTCAGCATGGCAAATGTGTGAAGTTTTCAAATGTATTTTTCGGGAAACTTTTCTGTTTCTCCTGTTCTTTCCCTGAAGACAGGGTAAGTTATTTTTCGGCTCCTTGATTCTGTTAAGGGCTTAAGGCTAGACGTTTTTGACATATTCACCATGGTTTTGTCGAAGTTCAGGTTCTACTATTCGATTTTGAACTTATAGCATGTCACCATCGTGAAAGATAATTAAGTAAATCCAAAATATGATTTAACTAGTGCCTTCTGTCTTATGCATCTTTTATCTTTCTCTTATCCTCATTTTTCTTCTGTAAGTTTCTCTCATTTGGCTTCCAACAAATCTTTATCACGCTAATATTTAAACCTTTTTCCTTTTGTGTGATGTATCTACGATGCACAAGTTTGTGGTTAAGCTCTTTTTTTCTTTATTATTTATTTTATTATTATTTGGGTATCACAACATGACCCTAGCACGTTTAAGAGTCAAACTTTTTAGTTACAGGAATACTTAGTATCTAGTTAGTATATTTTTTAAAATACTCTTACTCTTGAATAGCTGTAGGTACAATACTCGTTCTGTATGCTTGTTGTTTCTATTTTTCATAGTCTTTAACCCTGAACTTATATTTCTCTTTTTAATAAACAAATTACATTGATTATTATTCTTTTCCCCTTCAAAATTTGGTTTAGTAAAAGTATTCTAGGTTGATTAGTTTTTTCAATCAAACATATATTTGACAATTTTATTGTAAGGATTCTATTACTTTGACCTAAAAAAGTCAAAGAGGACATCACAATGAAACAAAAGGAGGTTGTTATTCTAAAAGCATGCTCTAATTGCAATACAGAAATCCATGACAACATGGTTTTTACTTATTAGCATGTGTACATATGGACAGGACACCTTTGAGTGGGTGAAATATGTTCTAGTTTCAAACTCTTTGCTATCACTATTTTAAAATGACATAAAACAACAACTCCATCAGCTGTCATAATGTTTGTTCGCTAAAGGTTGAGACTTGAGAATCTAGGTCTGGTATTTTTAGTAACTCTGGACCTCTGGTACTATTGGATTTCTACTATGGCTGCGGCACAGCTTCTTAGCTCTTTTTAGTATAATTTTTCATAATTCAAGTAATTTAACAGATTCTGAAGTACTCTTTCTTTTGCTCCTGGGAGTTGGTTTAGAGAGATGAAGTTGTTCAGTGGATAAAAGGAGGAGGAAGTCAGGTAGCAGATGATCCTGTCCCAGTGAATGTGGACTTCACTGTCGAAAACCACGGTGTGGTGCTTCAATCATCTAGCACTTCTCAAACGACTTACGTCTCAAGTCACTGGGTTCGGTCTTGCTTAGAGGTACAGATGCCTTCACCCTTTATTAAAGTTTCACTTCGAAGTTGTGAACTTTTTAGACTAAAGACAGTATTGGATGTACCCCTTGTGTGCTTTAGCTGTATGTAAGTTATCACACATGTTTGACAATTGCACTGACTTGCTTGTGATAAAATTTATATTTATTTCCAGGAACATGAGTTATGACGTCATGGTTTTCTTGCTTGGACTCATCATGAAGAATTTGTTTGTTTTGTTAATAATGTAATTGTTTTTATCCATTGCTTATCTGTTTGAAACAAAAAAAAGAAGTATAATCTGGGAGAATGAACGGGCTATATATTGTTTCAATTTTCTAGGCTTTCGCCTATGTGCTGTATTCAACATTCTATTTTCCTGTGAATTTTTATATTTCGCTGGAGTAGTTTTCTAAGCAGATTGCTTCTTCTGGGACATGATCCATGACAGAACCTGTTGGTTTACTGTTAAGGTAGGGAATGGGGGGGGGGGTGGGGGGTTGGCGAGGAGTTGGAGGGCCAGCGTTGGAAGAGATAATTACGTTACATCAACATCACCCCAGTGGGGCTCCTGCTAGGCGAGGTAAGAGAGAGAGATGGGGAGTCAGGTCAGTGTAAACAGCCTTACCCTTGTGAAAACAGACAAATAGAGAGGCTTTTTCTGTTTGACCATTGATCCGAAGAGCGATAACATTGGCTATTTCACAGTAATTAAGTAGTACTGCAGATAGTTTCTTAAGCTATTTTCTATTATTCCATTATTCCAAAGCCAAACAGTAGTGATCTAGTGAATCTTTTGGCTCCATTAGAAATGGACATGAGATAATTGCTTGAGTACTTTCCTGCTAACATTCTTTGTGGAACTTGTACTTCACCAATCACCAGTACTGCTTTGTATGACTTGTAATTTACCACTGTTTTAATTGTATCCTTTGTTGATTTGGAATTGTTGTGCCTTTCTGCTACACCCTTGAAGCATTAATAGTATATCGTTTTTGATTTCGACTGTAATTTGCTGGCTAAGAGATAAATAGACACATTTTTGTTTGATTATGGAAGATCTGCCAAAGATCCCTTTGAAATTTCTTTTTCATTGCTCGATTAATATATTGATGAAGCTCAAATGTGACTTTGTTTTGTAGGATGGATGCGTGCTTGATGTTGGTAGTCACATACTTTATTCTCCACTTCCCTGCCAGATACCTTTACCTGGATTTCAGGGGTTAAGGTTCTGTGTTTCACAATATATGAATAGAGAGCGAGTACTTCTGCGAAATTTATGCTTTGTCCTTGGTGCGAAATTTGTGGAAAAACTTAACAAAAAAGTCACTCATCTGTTATGTAAATTTGCCAATGGCCCCAAGTATGAGGCTGCTGACAGATATGGAATTCAGACTGTTACATGTGAGTGGCTTTATGAATGTGTCAGAAAGGTAATATGGTTACATTTGTTTTAGCTAAAGCATACCTCATTCTTCCTGGATTTTTTTAAAATATTTGATGCCTGTGAACCATTTATGTTGCACAGGGTGACGTTGTTGCAGTAAATAACTTTTTCCCAAAAGAATATCCTCAAGATCCTGAGTCTGGGGTGTGCACTGTGAGCCAGTATACACAATCACAGTTTTCATGTCAAACACAGGACTTCAGAAAGACGAAAACTGAGTCTTCTACTAAAAGAGTAAGATTGTCAGATTTGGATCCTAAAACAAATCAGAATATGCGAATACATTCTACAGAAGTTGATATTTGTGAAGATGCTAAAGGGAAAAATCACTCTGTTCCTGATGCTGCTGCTGCTGCTGTAGAGGATTTGGAGCATACAAGCAAGGTACAAGGCTGATCTGCTTTGAGTTGTGCTCATATATAGTGTTCCTCGAGTTATTGCATTTGCTTGTGGCTGGGGAAATATTTTCTGTGTGTTTGTGTATGCACATGCACATGATGTGGTATAATCCATAGCTGTTTTCATGTCACACCCAGGTCTTGAGAAAGACAGACACTGAGTCATCTGGTAAAAGATCAAGATTGTCGGATTTGGATCTTAAATCAAAACAAGATACTCAAATGAATTCTACAGAAGTTGATAATTGTGAAGATGATAAAGTGAACAGTCACGTTGTTCCTGATGTTGCTTCTGCTATAGAGGATTTGCTGGAGCAAACAAGCAAGGTACGCAGCTGATCTGCTTTGAGTTGCTGTGCTATATAGTGTTTCCTCGATTTATTGCATTTGCAAGAAGGTTTGATACCTTATGCTATTGTGTATGCATATGTGCATGCAAATTGTGTAGAGGCTGTATATCCTTACACCTCAATTGTGGCAGCGTTCCTTAGTGTAGAATATATATACTCTGACATACCAATGTTTCTAAAATATGTATTCGTTTCTTATCTAAATCTTTCTGTTGTTTCAATTTAGATTCAGGATCTGAAATCACCGGTTGGCACAGAGGGAGACAAAAGTGTATCCTTAGTTTGCAGTTTTCTTATCCTGTTCATACATACTATTTCAGCTTCCATTTTTTGTTGACCTTAATGATGTAAAAGATCTTCTCCTCTGATTGTCCGATCCTTGGTAGAGAGCATACAGGTTCTCACTCTGCCTTTGGACCATCTAGACAATGGTTAAGCAGGTGAACCCCCTTCAAACAGTGTTTAACTGTATTTTTGTATGGCGTACCAATTATGCAAATTCATGCTGCCATGTCTTTATTAGCTACAATGTAATTTGACTGCCATATCTTTCAGGGTCATGTTTTTTTCATTCAGCATACTTAATATTTGGGCCTTTTACTGAGCATTAAATATTTTGTTTTGCTGTATTTATTTGCATTCGATTGTATTCTTCAGCCTAGGGAAAAAGGAGGACCCTCAAAATGACTCTAAAGATCAAAGAACAGGCATCCATGATGGTTTTAGCGAAACACAGACAGATTCTCAGGTTTTGGCTCTTTCACTTCTATATTCTTTTTGATGTTTGGATTTTAGACCCTTGTCTGAAAAAATCAAATGTATGTTCTATGAAATTTACCAGAAGATAAGAATGAAGTTCACTTGCCAACTACAAACCATCTGAGAAGGTTAACTTGGGTTTCCTATGTTGCAAATGCAGTTGGTAGGTTATGAAGACGATCTATCTGGCAGGCAAATGATAATAGACAGAGTTCGAACCCGAAGTAGCATGACTTGAATTTTAATCAATGGATTTTCACAGAAGCTATGGAGCACTATAGCGGAAAATATGGTTCAAATGGCATTCCAAAATCACGACATCCAGCAGGGGCTGAGAAAGAATCAATTCATTAGGCAGACTTTGGAGTGCTCTGTGGATTATCTGGCCTGCTAATGCAGCCTCTATTTCTGCACAAAGGAGGATTATTACCTCATTCCGGTGGCAGAACTGCAGCAACTCTCCAGTGAGCTTCTTTCGTATCAGTTGGTTTAATTGTTCGAAAGTGGCAGGTTGGCAGCTCAGCAGATTGCTTGCTTGAGCTCGTATATATTCACATGCCTTTAAGTTTTATCCCTTTTTTGAGTGCTTTAGCTATGCACAATCAAGCTTGCGTTTTTGTAAATGAATTGCTGTTGCTGTAGCTGTTTATAAAAGTTGTATGTATATTCTAAAGTAAGGTATCATTGTTGGCCGTATCCGTATGTGCAGGGATTACCAATTAGTGGCAGTTGCTTGAGCTCTTTTGTACAATTTGATCTCTCTTGACCTCCTTTTATTTATTGATTGTGACTTTGTGAGATCTAGTGCTTGCTGCTCCTCTTTCCTGCCTAACTCAAGGGGATATAGAAGCTTTCACTTGGAAAAAAAATGTAGAAGGCTTTAACTAAAAAGACTATGTTCTGCATTTGAATCAAATATAAAAATCGATTTAGTTAATCAACTAATCGTACCAGAAGTATCAGTTAATCGAAGATCGTTAACCGAAATTTTTGGTATTGTTGCGGTTTAACTTTTATGAACTGACAATTTCAATTACTATATTGGAATGCGCTTTCAGTACGGTTAACCCATCGTGAACAACCATCCTTAATTAATAGACCAATTTAGAAGTAGTAAGTTTCAAAAACGAGGAAAACTTTGGAAATTAATGCATCACACAGGATTCCAAACTACAGACATTTTATGACTATAGGTCCTATTCTTTTCGTCGTTTCCATGTTGCTATCTATCCGTTTCGTTTCGTTCCGTTCCTCACCGTTGCGCACCTCTCTTGAAGATAACAAGGCTAAGCTATATATGGCTATATCCCACAATTCCTACTGGTACAACCTGTGAGCTGTGATTGTGTGACCCAATCCTTAATCCGGTTGTGCGGGTCCAACAAAGAGTACTATGGAAAAAGTAAGTACGTGTATGACTATTATCTGTTAGATTGCAAAAATTTGCATTTGCAATCCTTTCTCTCACTTCATGTTTAGTCTGTCGTCTATCTGGGTTTTGTTTTCCTGCTACCGAATCACATCAACTTCACCCCCTATTTCTCTCTCTCTGACTAACGCTGAAATCCTCACCAGAGATATTGGATAGAGAGAAGAAAGAACTGACAAAAATGAGGACGATTTTGACAATCAACACACCACGTCCACCATCATCTTTTCCCCCTCCTAAACTTCACCCACACCATTCGCGTCCCCACCCTTTTACTCTCTCCTCATACCATAATCCTACTAAAATTTCACTTATCACAACCCCACACACATAACCCACAAAAAAATATCCCACAAAGTTTTAAAAATTATTACCCAGATGTTTGAATAATGCCAAAACAGTAGATGGTAAAGATTGTGAGGGTTTGAGGAGTTTAAAGACTGAATCTTTAATGGTGGCATGTGGGTTTTGCTCACTTGCTGGTGATCAATATGAACCACTCTCCAGCAGCCACCAGTACTACTGCCACATATTTCCAATTTCGCCCTCATGGGCAGTCCAAATTTAATGATTTTAGGCATGCCCAGAAGCTGTTTGGTGGTGGGTATGGCTTGGTTTTGCAGAGAAAGGAGCTACGGCGTCTCAAGTTTGTTGCTGCTGCTGAGCTCCCCAGGCCACCTTTTAACCTGAATTTGGGTTTGGATTCTCAGGTTTTTGCTTTTCTTTGCTCAATTTTCAGTTTGATGGTTTGAATTTTGGTTTAGTGAATTGGTAGGATAGAAATTAGGTTCTTTTTCTGATGGGATGTTTTAGATTGTTAGAAGAGGTTCTATGATTTTGTTGATTGATTGCTTTTCTGGGTTCAGTGCATTTGTGATCCTAAAGCTTATACTGGATGATTAACTCTTTGCTCTTTTACATTTTAGTGGAAATGGACCAATAGCTTACTTCATACAGTATCTGTTACTCACCATCCAGTTATGTCTCAGATTGGATATTTGAATGTAATTCAACTCCCCTATACATCCTGGGAGCTATATTCCGATAAGGAAATGTTTTTTTCTCGTTCCGTTTTTTTTCTTTTCCTGGGGGGGGGGGGGGGAGGGCTGAGTGTGGGAAGATGGGAGATGTGGATGAAGTTAGTTTAATGCTGTTACCTCAGTATATTCATGTAGTTTAGTTATTTGTAATGAATCAGTACTTTGTTAATATGTTTAAGCTTGACTACTGGGGGGTTGTTATGTGGGTTCGACATAATTATAAGCAGTTGTTTGAGCTTGGACTATGTTGGTAATTCATCTTGTCTTTGTCTTTCTTTGGGGAACCCCATTGTTAGAAACCCGACTTTTGAATATGTTCACCTTGATTTGATGGATTATCATCTAACACAAGTGGCTTATGACGAGTCTCTTGATTTTTTAACCTTAATATGGTTTTCTTAATCAAATATATATGGTAGCGCAAGTTCAATATGAGTAGTTGGCCATTTTAGTTTTTCATTGATACTTATGCTTCTGGTTTTGTAGACCTTTCAACCTCATGATGTGTCACAGCTGCGTTGGATTGGTCCTGTCCCTGGGGATATTGCTGAAGTAGAGGCGTACTGTAGGATATTTAGGGCTGCAGAACATCTACATATTACATTGATGAACACGTTATGTGACCCAGAGACTGGTGTCTGTAGTGTGTCATATGATTACTCTTCAGAGGTGTTGGAAGATAAGATAGTGTCAGTGCTTGGATGCATGATTTCTCTCTTGAATAAAGGACGGGAAGATGTTCTTTTAGGAAGGTCATCGTTTATGTCATCCTTTCGCATTGAAGAGGTAAAAACAATGGAGGACAAACTTCCACCACTTGCAGCATTTAGGAGCGAAATCAAGAGGTGCTGTGAAAGCTTGCATGTTGCTCTTGAGAACTATTTGATCCCTGGCGATGATAGAAGCGAGGATGTATGGAGGAAACTTCAACGTCTGAAAAATATATGCTATGATTTGGGATTTTCGCGTGTGGAGGACTCTCCCAGTCATATGTTGTTTGCCAATTGGACTGCAGTATCTCTATCCACCACTAAAGAAGACAATGTACCCACAGATTCTGATATTGCTTTCTGGAAAGGTGGTCAGGTGACAGAAGAAGGTTTGAAGTGGTTATTGGATAGAGGTTTCCGCACCATTGTTGATCTTCGAGCTGAGACTGTGAAAGACAATTTCTACCAAGCTGCTATAGATGATGCCATTGGCTCTGGGAAAGTTGAGTTGTTTAAGTTTCCCGTTGATATTGGAACAGCACCTTCAATGGAACAGGTTGAGAAGTTTGCATCTTTGGTATCTGATTCCAGCCGGAGGCCCCTCTATGTTCATAGTAAAGAAGGTGTGTGGAGAACATCAGGTATGATTTCAAGATGGAGGCAGTATGTGGCCCGTCATGAATCACAGATTGTTTTAAATAGTTCCATCTCTTCGAATGGAAGTGTAGCACGACGAACAACCGGATTATCATTAGCTCACGGACCCTTTAATGCAGATACTCAGGAACACTTTGATAATGAAAATAAATTGGAGCCAAATAGTACGAAGGAAATTAGTACTCCTAATGGGGACGTAAGCAATCAAGCCTCTGCAATGATTGAGAAACATGATCAGAAAACCAACGGGGACAGCGATGGTGGCCCCAGTCATGGCGAATGTATACCAGTAACTGATGTTAAAGAAAGCACATTACAGTCTGCTCTGAGTGTAACTGTTGACCCTTTCAAGTTGCAGTTTCCTCCCAGAAATGTCCTTTCTAAAAAAGAAATGTCCAGCTTTTTCAAAAATAGAAATATATCCCCACCTACCTTTCTCAATTCTCGACGGAAGAGGTCAGAGTTAGTTTCTGCTCCTAAAGAAGCATTTACTAGTAGTAATGAAGTGGTTGAGCAAGTTAGGATGGATTCTGTGTCGGTCCTGATGGAGACAGGGAATTCAAGTGGACCATCTAGGAGTAAGGATGTCTCTTTGCTTGACCAGAAAAACACAGGCAATGGTACGGCTCTGGATTACGCGAATCGTACTTCCAGAGGCAAAATTATGAACGAGGATAGGCCTCGCATGCTGAAGAATGATGTTTCAACTAGTGTGACCAATACAAATGCGGGCAAGACAGAAATTTCTGAAACTATTGCGCCACAACAGAAGAGCAATGGTCACTTGTCTGTAGCTGCTAGAGATAAAGGTTTAGCGGTAATTGAAGGTGATATGTGCGCTTCTGCAACTGGTGTTGTGAGGATACAATCAAGAAAGAAGGCTGAGATGTTTCTAGTTCGCACGGATGGATTCTCTTGTACAAGAGAAAAGGTGACAGAATCCTCACTGGCATTCACTCACCCAAGTACACAGCAGCAGATGCTTATGTGGAAATCTATACCAAAGACTGTCCTCTTGTTAAAGAAGCTGGGGTCAGAACTCATGGAGCAGGCTAAAGATGTACTCAAAACTCTTTACTCTCTTTCTCTCTTCCCCTTTTTTTTTCTTGTGTGCTTTTCTTGATTAACTTTTGAGACTGTTCTGCTGCACATGAACCGTTTTTCATTCTTGCATTATGCTGCACAATGCGGATAGTCAAATCACTATTTCATGAACGAGGAAGTAATGTGGAAGCTTGTTTATCTCTAAGGATGACTCGCCTCCTCTGAGATGATACACTTTCTTTGAGTTGATAAGTTTGATGGCAAACAATCGCATCCCACTCTCTGATGGTTCCATTACACTATCAACATAGGTTCGTAAAGTCATTTACATAAAAATATGTAATAATAAATGGTGGAGGTCCATGTGCAGCACTACATATGAGCGGTGGATCGATGCCACATGTGAAAATTGCATCTTAGGTTCTTCTAATAATGGCTCAAGTACAACTTGTCTAAAACTCTAAACATGTTCATGTACATGCAGCGAGTTTTCTTCATCAATAGTTTTACTGTTTGCTTGCACAGTACTACAAGGTAATCATGATCAAAAATTTGTATTATGCTCTATTGAGATTGTGGTGTTTCTTTGTTAGTTAGAAAGTGGGTTTGGATGGAATGAAATAGTATCTCTCTCCAATAAGGCATGTATCTTTTACCGACACACAGAAAACACATTTTCTTCAAGAGGACACCTTCTCCCCACTTCATACCTTAGTATTTTTTTTACTCTTTTTTAATTTATATGGCGTCATGGTCTCTCATAGAAGCTTTTCTTTCTCTTTTTGATGTGTAGGTTGCTTCTTTCTTGTATTATGAAGAAAAAATGAATGTTCTTGTTGAACCAGACGTGCATGATATATTTGCAAGAATACCAGGATTTGGGTTTGTTCAGACCTTTTATGGTCAAGATAGCAGGTAAAAAGTTTGCTGGCGGATGACTCCTTTTGATGCCTTTTGTTATTTTATGGCTGGAAACTTCCTGATTGAGTTTATTCTTATATTTCAGTGATCTTCACGAAAAGGTTGATTTTGTAGCTTGTCTGGGAGGAGATGGGGTGATCCTCCACGCATCGAATTTATTCAGAGGTGCCGTTCCCCCAGTTGTGTCATTCAATCTTGGATCACTTGGTTTTCTCACATCCCATAATGTACGTCTCTAAACTTATCTTGTGATTCAATATGAAAAAGAACCCCTTTCTTTTCATGTCACAACCTAATTCTTGCTATGTTTTGTAGTTTCAAGACTATAAGCAGGACCTTAGACAAGTTATCCATGGCAATAACACCAGGGATGGTGTGTATATAACTCTGAGGATGCGCCTCCGATGTGAAGTTTTCCGTAATGGCAAGGCAATGCCTGGTAAAGTTTTTGATGTCTTAAACGAGATTGTGGTTGATCGTGGTTCAAATCCATATATTTCCAAAATTGAGTGTTATGAGCACGACCGACTTATAACCAAGGTAGGCTACTGTTGATTTTTTTTTTATTTTCTCAGTATCATAGCAAGAAGCTTCATTTCTGATGATTGTTTTCAGTTGATTTTTCCTTAATATTCTATGTACAACAACAAACTGGGATATTCCCCCGAGGGTAGGGTCTGGGGTGGTCCAAATATACGTAACCTTACCTGCTAGTTGCCTTATAGAGAGGCTATTTCCGAAAGTGTACATTTTGTATTACAACAGTGATATAAGACAACTACTTTCCATTCCTAATCAGGTTAATGGTTTTTCATGGGCACACATCTACAGATATTTGATTCCCTTGGAAATTATGAAAGTTGCATTGGTATGATGGTAAAACGCAATAAATTTGCTTTGAATTTTGAAACAAGAAGAATTTTAATAGATAATATTAGGATTTTTGAAACGCATCTTGAAATGAGAGAATAAATGCATCTCTAATCCACTTTGATGTGATTTTAGTATAAAAACTGTTATAGTGTGCCCATGGACGCATATTAGAAAAACCATTAAGCTAAACATGAGGCAAGAACTGTGCTGTGTCCCCTTTCAATTAATCCCTTTTTCTTTGGAACTTAGAGGGACCATGTGTTTGCAACTGTGTGAGTTCTATAGAAATTGGTAATTTGTTTATTTTGTATGTAATACATACATTTGATACAATCCTCTTCAGGTACAAGGTGATGGGATCATAGTAGCAACACCAACTGGAAGCACAGCATATTCAACAGCTGCTGGAGGTTCCATGGTGAGTACAACTTCTCAGCTTGGTTTGCAGTATTCACACAGCTTGTTCTACAGTCCTTACAGTTGAAAAGTTGTGATCGTTTATATGTTTTAGTTTCCTTGCTCTTCATGGGAAATATGCCTTTCACGGTTTACCTGTTTGAGTCTATGAGATCTGTGAGTTTGTCATCATCCTAGTAGCAGTATCATGTCATTGTCAGCAATGTTCTGAAAACCAAATCGGGCATCAAACCGATCTCCCAACTGGTGCGACCGATTGGACAGCTCTCAAAAACTGGGCCACTTGATATTTTAGAAATAAAATTTCAATATTTTAAAATGTAAAACTACTTGGAAAAATAAGATAGCAACAAAAATACTCCTGTTTTCTAAAGCACAAAAAAAAAAAAAAAAAGATGATTGATATGTATCATTTAGTTAAAGGAATTTTAAAGAAATGAAAAGAAAAGCAGGTTGAGTAAATCTTATCAGCCTTGGTCTGTAAATCTGCATAACAAGTTGGCACAATATGAACCTAAGGCATAAAATGAGAAGAGAGAGAAGGAGGAAGGAGGAAGGAGGAAGGAGAGGGAAAGAAGTTGCACCTAGCTAGAGGACTGGGGCTCTAGGAGGAAAGTAGTGTCCACATCGATCAGCTAGAGCGAATCTTATAAGCCTTGGTCTATAAATCGGCTTAACAGGTGGGCACAGTTTGTTGCCTTGATAGACTACCGAGAGCTGTTCAAAAGTGGTCCGGGCCAGCAAACGGGCTTGGGCTGAGTTAATGGGCCGCATCCTTATGAAATCACTAAAACACGTAGTCCAAGCCCGCTTCTTTTCAGGACCCAACGAGTCGGGCCAACTGAACTATCCCGCCCATGAAGAGCTCTCAGGCTAGACCCTAGGTCCACCTAGTTAAATGAACCCAAAGGCATAAATCAAGGAGAGAGAGAGGAAGATGAAGGAGTGAGAAAGGGAGGAGAGAGAGAGAGAGAGAGAGGGAGGTCCACCAAGCTAGTGGACCAGGGGTCTAGCCGTCTAGGCAATAAGAATCGCAAGTGGGAATTTACTTTGACCATGAAAACAAGTGATACTAGGCCTATTATAAGGCTTGTATGATGTATCTGGTGGCCCAAAAGAGGACAAGACGTCCTTTGAAATATCTAGTTACAAATCACCGCACCCAAGTTATGGTGAATCTGAGTAATGGTGTAATCTCTGAAAGCCCCAGAAACTCTAACCCACAACAAAGCTAGATAAGTGGCTTTATCCCGCACCAGCTCATCCGTATTAGCCACGTTGAAAACCCGTGCATTCCTCTCGAGTCAAAGACACCAAATAATCGCAAAGATTGCATTACACCACAGCAGCCTTATCTCCTTCCCTCTCCCAACCCCCACAATCCGCTCCTGAAAGAACTCTGCCACACTAGAGGGATGAACCCAAGTCTCCCCAAACATTCCAAACAACTTATTCCACAATCGACTAGCAAAATCACAAGTGAAAATAGCATGCAGGGAAGTCTCATTATATGCCCGACATATAAGACAAACATCCGGTAAGAGTAACACCCGGCCTCCTCCTTTGGCGAACATCATTAGTATTCACCCTATTCAGTGCCAAAGTTCAAAGAAATGCTCGCATCTTCAAAGGCACTTTTGCCTTCCAAATGAAATCTGCCATAGGAAACTGGGGTGAAGAGGTGTTCTGAGGTGTTGGAGAAAGGACTTACAAGAAAAATTCCCAGTGGCCAACCCATCTCCTATAGTCGTCACCCTCAGAAAGTAGGACTGTCTCCAAAAAATAGACTAAATCTGTCACCTCACCCATCTCCCAATCCTGCGGGGCTCTCCTCAAATGAAGATTCCAAGACCCTGCTTGCGTGGAAAAGAAATCTGCCACGACAGCACCATGAAGAGTAGAAAGCTGGAAGACACGCGGGAATGTGGAGCAAAGAGACTGCCCTCCTACCCACAGATCTTCCCAAAATCGTATCCTCCTACCATTTACCAATTCCAGCTCCAACAACAACAACAACAACAACCCAGTAGGTATCCCGCCTAGGGCGGGGTCTGGGGAGGTCCAGATGTACGCAGTCTTACCCCTAACTAGTCGCCTAGAAGAGAGACTGTTTCCGAAAGACCCACGAAAACTTTTTTTTTCATTTTCAAAACGGTTTTTTCGGGTAATAAAGCAATAAGGGATGATCAAAAGGGCAAGAAAAGTAAAGCTGTAAACATACTAACACAGGATATTACTAGATGAACAACATACAGTGAAGAAGGCACTACAGGCTATGAACAAAATGAATCAACCTCTATTACTAGCCAATGCAAAACCCATACTCTAACGAGGGTCCTCTTTACCATTTACCAATTCCAGCTCCACCAAAGGCAAAAACCTGGATGAAACTTGTGAAATAAGCTTCCAGGGGGTAGCATGTGTACTCCCTGCTACCACCTGCATATCCAGCCATTAGGGTACAACCCATATATACTCCTAATAACCCTATGCCAAAGACTCTCTGATTCAAGAGGGAAACTCCAACCACTTTCCCACAAGAGCAATATTCCTATTTACCAATTTGCCTAAACCCAAACCCCCTTTCTCTTTGGGGCGACACACCCGGGCCCAACTCACCAAATGCTCTCTCCTTTGTCCATCAACACCTGTCCACAAAAATCTCTCATCAACTTCTCAATGCGCTGCCCCACCGCCATTGGTATCCGGAACAAGGAAATATAGTAAAGTGGTATACTGGATAAACAGGATTGAATAAGTTTGATCCTGCCACCCAAAGAAAAATAACCACGCTTCCACCCATCTAATTGCTTAGAGATCCGTTGAACAACCGGCACCCAAAAGCTCTCTGATCGTGGGTTTCCATGTCTGAATTTATCAGTTAGCCCTCTTTTCTTGATCTGCTTTTGGTACAGCTTTTGCGTAGTGCACTTATCCGCTGTCTTCTCATGCTGTTACTTTCCGCTTTTATTCGTTTCAAAAATATTGTTACTACTTGTACTACTGTCATTTTTCATTATTGTTCTTATACTATTATTTTCAACTTTAGCGGGATCTAACGGCATCCCTTCGGGGACATCTGATGAATGATACAGTGTGGCATCTAACTGTGGTTGTTTGTTGTCTCTTATATTGTGTTGGATACCTGCATGTGTATGCCCGAGTTGAAGTGTCTTTTGGTGATTGTGGAATGTAGGTACATCCAAATGTCCCATGCATGTTATTTACGCCAATTTGCCCACACTCGCTTTCATTTAGGCCAGTGATACTCCCAGATTCTGCACGGTTGGAATTGAAGGTTAGCTTATTTGTTCACTAAATATTTGGATGAAAGTGAACTATAGTATTTTGTTCTATGAATTATTATTATTTTGATGAGTTTGTGATGGAGCTCCTGCTCAACTGAGTTAACTTCTATCATTATTCATTTAAGTAAAATCTCTAAGTAGTTTTTGCTATGCATCTAAGCTCGGAATTTCTAGTAGTTGTTTCCTTGATAAAGTTCGCTACTTCTGCATCTATTACAGTCTTCAGGGACTACTTTTGAAGTGCCAACGTTTTTAACTATAGTATCACATTGTCCTATATACCTTCAGTGTTCAGTCATGTCATGCCTCCTTTTCATGGAGCATTGGAGCCTAAACCTAAAGCCATGGCCCCCCTCCCTAACCCTACGTCCCTAATGAGCACACAAAGATTCAAATAGGTGAGGGCAAGGGAAGCTCCTCCATCGTGGAGGTGAGACACCAGCCTGGGTCTTTGCCCAAGTTTGAGTTTGTGCTGAGCTGCTGACTGCACAAGTCCACAAGCCCAGCTTTAGCAGAAGTTTTCTCTGATTCCCAATCCAAAAGAAAAGAAAAAGTATCTCTGAATCACTATAATTTTTGCTCCATTAGTCCATTCTCTCCCACCTTTCACAGAATGGAGAACATTTAGGTTTTCTGTTGAGTGAATGAATATACTTCAGACTGAGGATGGGATAATGTTGTTTTTTAATTTTTTTTTTCTTTTATTTTTTAGTTTTGCTCTTGTTGTGATAATGGACGTCAGATTCTGTTATAATTGTTAAAAGAAACTTGTTGCTAATCTCTGTTGCTGAAAAATATTAGGTTACTTATTTAACGTCCAAAAACTACTTAGAGATTTTATAGAGTACTCAAGATAAATTTTTTGTTAACAGATTCCTCAGGATGCAAGAAGCAATGCATGGGTTTCCTTTGATGGGAAGAGAAGGCAACAACTCTCTAGAGGGGACTCCGTACGGATATCCATGAGTCAGCATCCACTCCCGACAGTCAACAAGTCAGATCAGACTGGTGACTGGTTCCGCAGTTTGATTCGTTGCCTCAACTGGAATGAAAGGCTTGATCAGAAGGCCCTTTGAAGCATCCTTGAAAAATGATGCCATACAGGTTCATGTATATTACTGTACAGAATTTTCATCTTAGTTTCTGTAGATATCACACTATTTCCTTATAATTATACCATCCATTGCCAACATAAAGGTAGGAGTAACTGCTTAATTTTAAACAAATCTTCCTTCCATATCTCATAGAAGATTACACTGTATATTGCAACAAAATGCATTTATAATGAAATAAAGCATTTGCGTTCGTTTATTTGAAGCAACCTGTGAAGATAAGCTTGCTGTTAAATTATACTTTTTGTTCCATTGCAAACTGCTCTGTAAGTCTGTAATAGTAATAACAGGTTAAAAAACCCATTTCCCAGCTCTGGGTCTGTTAACAATAACATTATGCTGAGTTTTGCAAGAGGCTAATAAAATAAGCTATGACAAAGTTCATGATGTGCCTTATTTTGATGCTTGTTGTTCCAGATTTCAAATCCTTTTTATCTTGGAGTTGGAAGTAATTAACTTGTTTTGTTATTTTGAATTTGAAGCTTGTTAGCATGGGAAAATATGTTGAAGTTGAATGTAAGACATGTCTCAGTGTTTGTTGTGGAGTCTATTCTTCTACAATCAGCATATCATCACTTAAATGAAGTCAAAACATATATCTTTAGTAAGTGTAATTAATCTAGTTAAATAAATTTATTTTATGCAACTTGTTTTTTGCCTTACAACCACCACTACTAGAGTGGGATCTGTCACTTGTGGGGTTTTAAGATGGCAAGATGTGAGTAATTAACCTTATCCATAATGAATTATGCAATTTGTTTTTGTTCACTCAAAAGGATGGTAACCTTATCCTAGAAAAACTTTGTGATCATGGCAAAAATGCGGAATATTAATAGTCTCATGGTCGTATATATCTAGCTTTATGTAGGAAGTATGTACACTTGTTGCGCTTTCCCCACAATTACATGTGATAGGAGCCTAGGAGGCCCATAGCAATACGTCTTGTGTGGGGCGGACCAATCCTGTGACGCGTGGATGGGAGACAGAAGAGAGAAAGAGAGGAGGACGGGAAAATGTGAGAGACCCTATCCCATAGGTCCGCCTATACAAGCTTTTGTGAGCCCATAGGCCATAGAACATTGATCACGCAATAACAGAATATAGTATTCTTAGGATTTTGTTTTAAAGGTTTTTTGTGTAAGAAGATGAAAGAGAAAACGTACCGTCCTACAGTTTTCTTCAGAACAAATACTCTGCAACAGCTGATATTATACTCTCTGAACTTGTGCAGTTTGTTTAAATTGCCTGTCCCTTTTTCTTTCTATCATTTATCTTTTTAAGTAATTATTGTTCGATCAATTATTCACACTTCGTGAGTTTGGGATTATATATGTTACCTGTTTTGCTGTTTGTTGGTTGTATGACTGAATATTTGTTGGACTGCTTTTCCAGAAAGAGGTAGTATGTATAAATAATTTGCTATAATGCAGTCTCACATGCTTGTAACCGAGATAATCCTTTTTTTTTTCTTTTCTTTTTGAGGGATTATGTCAAAACTTCTACACTGTTGTTGAACACATATAAGAAATTGTGAACTAATTAAATGTGCTAGATCTTTTTTAAAAATAATTATGAATATTTAAAAGAAAAATCAGACTAAAGGAAACATGAATAAAAGTATGTATTAAGGCAAATATTACAGTCAAGATTACAGAGTACTACTTTGAACCACACAGATTGTACTCCAAAGCTTCCTTCTAGTTAGACAGTACAGCCAACAGCCCTTTTCCTGCTCCTTGGCATAAAATATTTCTCAGAACTTATCCACCAACCCACTAAGTAGGGTAAAAACCTCAAAAAAAAAAAAAAAAAAAAACAAAAAAAAAACTGAGCAAATTTTGTTTTGTCTCAGTGAAAATTAGTTGAAAGAAATTTACACAGCGTTAACAGCTTGGAACCTTGGCTCTTTAGGCAGGAACTTCTGTTCTGCATACACAGACATGTAGTCACCAAACAAAAACTTTGGATAACTTACACTCACAGCAATTTCAGCTTCAGGACTTGCCTCCACCTTCTCCTCCTCTTTAATTACCTCCTCGACGAGCTGTGGGGCAGGGGCAATGGTCGCCTTGTAAGACGGGTTGTAGAACGAGGCAATAGACCTCCTGTTCCCATCGTGAGCAGCCAAAACTCTGTGCCAGGCGCTCTTGTACCTGCCGTTGCTCAGGACCTCAATCTGATCACCAGTGTTGATGACAATGGCGTTAGGTACAGGCTGCACAGGGATCCATTCCTCACCCTTAAGCATCTGTAGGCCACTCACTTCGTCGTCCTGAAAGAGGAGGATCACACCCCCTGCGTCTGTGTGGGCTCGCAGGCCTGTCACGTGCTCTGGGTGGGGGCAGGGTGGGTAGTGGCTCACCTTTGTGCCAAAAAACGCGGTGTTGTTAGTTTCTTCTTGGTCTTCACTGGATCCTCCACTGTTGAAGGCTTTCTTGATGTAGCCTTTTGGTAGGCCTAGGTTTTCATCCATGATCTCCATCATTTTCTCTGCTAGCTTCTTCAGTTCTGTTCTGTACTCTGCCATTGTCTCCCTGTCATACACATGATTCTGGATATAGTTAATAATTATTGTTGCCCATGATAAGTGTAAACACTAGCTGTAGGGACAAAGACGTACAAAAGATAAACAAGTTGGTCTGTTTTAGTTTTGTCCTCAGTGGTGGTCATAGTCAAAAACTCACATGAGGCGACCCATGCATGACGCATCACTTTTTAGTCCCAGCATATAATTTGTTACTTGGAAGATCTACAGCACTGTGACTTGGTTTACAGGAGACAGAAAGGTCGATTTAAATGGATTATCTTTCCATGTCTCGGATACAGCTCGGATACCAGCTAGATACTCAATAGTTATTTGCAGAGTTTCTTGATATAGACAGTAGAAACAGAAAGCCTAGATTTGAGTTCACTCAATTATGAAGGAAGAAAATGCTTTCAATGAGGCAACATAAGATTAGTATATGCTTACTTGAATCCAGGAGTATTTATTGGCCACTCATTATCATCAGTAAGGAGGAACACATCTTCCCAGTCGACTCCTCCTACTTTTCCTTCACTCTTCTTCTCCACGAGCTCGTTCAGCATCTTCACTGGTTTCGAGCTCTTGAAAGCTTCCTCTCTTTCGAGCTTGTAACAGTCCGAAGACACCTTCTTCACCCTCTCCAGAAGCTCCTCTGAAATCCCATGGTTCACCAGCTGCAAAACAATATCACCAAAGACTATTACAAAAAATTTCTATTACATTATGACATGTCCTACATTGTGACTCTTTAGTACTAATATATGAGCATGAATATATATTAAGTACCTGAAAGAATCCCCATTCTTCACAACCATCGTGGATCTGAGCCATGATTTCGGCTCTGTCTTCGCCATTGAGCTTCGAAAAATCGATCACAGGAACCACCATTGTGTATATTCTGAGCTGAGTAACTGAAGTTATGTAAAGAAAAGAGTATAGGAAAGAGAAAGGGTGGCTAGTTTATTTAGCTTTGCTTTCTCTCTCTTAGAACTGATGAGTTTGTGTTGTGTTCTGGGGTTTGTGGTGGCTGTGGTTATTTATAATGCAAAAGATTTTCCCGCTAAGTGGGATTAATAACCAATCATAATTGGTATTGTTTTGCTTTAATTAGTAGCATGGCTACTTGCTAAAGGTGTGACGTGGCAAGGGCGGTGATCCCTTTATTTAGTGTATGCTAATTATTAGGCATTAATTACATAAAGCAATTTCAGGTCAATGCTCAAAGTAGACGCTTACTGTGTTAACTTAACTAATGAGTTTGTACTTGAAATATACTCTTTTTTTAAAATTATTATTGGATCGTCAAACCCTGTAATGGTAAGTCTAGCTATTTTTTAACGATATTTGTCCTTAATTTACCTGAAATTTGGCTGGTCAACAGAAGATATATAATGGTGGGAAAATACCAGAAAATCAAAGTAAGCAGAAAAGAGAACAATAATGGGAGCTGACAAACTTAGTTAGGTAGGTTCATTTTTTTCAAAGCTTTGATTTTGAATAAGAAAATGGGGTTGTATCCGATTTAGAAATATGGCTGAAAGATATGTTTTTTGTTGACATTGACAATAATTTTTGGTTTCTATAAATTGATTGAACATTGATATCACCCACTAGAAGAGTATTTAGGTTAGTATGTTAGCGAGATCTCAATGCTACCTTTTATATAAAAGGGTTATTTTTGACGATTTTTATTAAGTAAGACATGTTTTTTGGGTGCAATTAGAAAGTAGTACTATAGCAAAATATTTTGTTTGAAAAGTAGCGGTGCTATCAAAGTAAGACGGTTCACAAAAATTCGTACGAGGTGACCTTAAGGTGAAGTTCCCTTTAACAAGCATGATGTCATGCTTAAATATAGAGGGGGCCTCATCTTGAGGTGACCTCATAGGGTGCTCTCAAAAATTGCTATGAAATGCTAATAAACTAGTTGTAGGTGTAGGTGTAGGTGAAAGATAGTATGTATAACTTTCACAAAATTAGTTGTAACTGTAGTTGCAAATTGAAAATAATCTACCAAACTGTTTGGTAGTAGAGATTAAAAATACTAACCAAAAGTTTCAAGCTGTAACTTTTATTGAAAAGTTAGGCCCTCTTCTTTTCGTCGTTTTCATGCTGCATTCCGTTCCGTCCCAATTCGTTCCGCGTCGTTCCACATTCTGTATTGCATTTTGTCTCACATTTTCTTCCATTATTCGCACCGCCGTTCCATTCCGTTTTGTTCAAATCTGTACCGTTCTATTCTTCATTACCTCGCAACATTCCATTAAAGAGAACAAAGCCTGATTATGTTAGCCATCTGATTTATCTTTGGTCCAATTGCTTCAAATTCAATTGTCTACCGACTATTAACATACTTCTCCGTGTTGGCCACCGTGATACAAATTACTACCTCCTTAAGATAAACTCCCTGGTCCCTAATTGACTTTTTTAACACATGGGGTCTACTTTTGAATATCAACACATAATACTTGTAAGTTGTAAGTCGTAAGTCGTAAGCTTTACTTCTAATTAATTAACATAACTTAAATGTAGGCATTATTTGAGGGTTAAGTAACACGAACAATTAGGCTACTTTTTTAAACCATCATCAAAGTTTTAATTTGTTTATTCATTTGCTTTGTCAACCCCTTATCTTTAATTTATTACATAATTTACCTCTATTTTTTGTACGGGTTTGACGAAATGGGGTTATTTTGATAATTTAATTTTGTGGGCTACGATAATTGGTACGGTACAGTTGGCATTGTTGTTAGCCCTCTGATCTTGACTATGATTTGCCTGAGTGTTAGGAGACATAATTGACTCTGTGGCACTATTCTAACCGCATGATCATGACTTTTATTTGTAATCATGCATGTTATTAGTAATCAAACTGGCAAGGACTTGCTGTACTGTACCCTCAAGCTTTGTCCTCTTAAATTTACGGACAACTAGATTTAATTTATATGGTCTCATTTTCACAAATAAGTAGTTTACTCCATATAAGACTATTCCACGATGAGGCGGGTGACTGTTTTTATAGAAAATAAAGGTGACTTATTGTTTACATGCCACTCTTCTTTTTTACTAAAATTACTTTGTCCCATTATGGGACGGTTTTATACAAATTTTTGTACATTATTAAAGTTTCTTTTTTAGTGAACACCGTCCAAATTATGAGCAATCATCCTACGCTCTTACTATAACTTTAGTTGAAATGACACTGACTTTTTAGTGAAACAATAATAACTATTAATAATAAGTAGCTTGTACATTTCAGTTGAAATGACAATAACTTTTTAGTGAAACAATAATAACTTTTCATAATAAGTGACTCGTACATTTCTAAAATGTGACCCCATCAAAAAAAAAAAAAAATGACCCCATTTTACCAGTAAATTAATCTCACACAAAATTTAATGTGTACCAGAGATATTTGTATTCATCGATCGGTACATTTCATTAGAGCATTAAAAGTAAAACAAAAAACAAAAGAGAGATGAAAAAGGTGCTTAGCTTGTAAATGTCGACGTGTCATCAATTTAAGGTTTCAATTTATTCTTGATTAGTTTAACTAGAAGTAATTTGTCTTGGTTTACGTTCCCAACTGCCAACCGTCACTTAAATCGAAGCTAATAAGCTTTAACAAACATATACCGTTAGAAGATTAGTTAACAAGAGTAAGACCCGGCCCGTAGCTTGCTTCATCATGAATCATGTTTCTATAAAATATAACAACAAAAATAGAAATCATACTAATAAAATTACTAAATTATTGGTGGTGGCCGTTAATAATGTTGAAAGATCAAAGAGTAAAAAGGGTGCTGAGTCAACTCAATAAGTTGCAATAATTAATAATGCTACTACACACTATGCCAAATTAAGTTGCAATGATTAACCAAAAAGAACGAAAACCCCCCACGAAGTTGCCACAGTTGCTGTCTCTTGTTATGACCTATTTTTAGCTGGCATTTCCACCCCCATCCCATCCCTACACTCGTTACTTCTATTCACTATGTAGGGCTCTAGCTTCCAATCAAACTAGTACGCAAGTACTTCACACAAATAATTCTAATAATCGAAGTTTTAACAAACATATACCGTTAGAAGGCCGGTAGTAATGAGAAATGTATTTGAAGCGATCGATAACAATACAAATGAGATACATTGACGTGTTTGGATTCTTTAAAGTTCTTCTATGTATAGTTTCGTATTACTCCATTGATATGGAGTATAGGAACTTAGGAAGAGTGGTTATCATTAGCTTGGAGTGTATGCTATTTTAGGGATAATAAACTAACTAATACTTATATTATATGATCTATTGGTGTGTATAATCAGTTTTCATGGGAGTATAAGACTTCTGGTTGTTAGCTAGCTTCCACCTTTGACCATTTTTCGACGATTAAATACTTGACTTGACAATATACCCTTAATAAATATCACACGATAATATACTCTTAATAAATATCACGTGACATTATGTTTTTATTGTGGGTAACATTACTAGGTTGCATCTTTTTCTCATTCAAAAGAACAACTTATAGTTGCAGTTCGCAATTATGACTATAACTAGTTTTCCCATATTTTTCAAACAAGTGGCATTACTTTTGTAGTAAAAGAGTACTAATTAACAAAATGAAAGTCTAACAGTGACTTAACACCAAAGAAGGGAGAAACTATGGTAATAAGGTCAATGCTTGGGAATTGAGTTTGCCATGTTCGCGCATAAAGGGTTTAGTTGGCCGCCCCTTGCAAAGAAACGGGCATGATTGGCTTCAAATTTGTCACTTTGATTATTATGTCAATTGTAAAGTGCTGAATCCAAGCAATGTCTTGGGTATGTCATCGTCCAAGAAGATGAATATGTAGGGGATCGGAATACATTTATTTGTTCTTCTTAATTATACTCAAAAAGAAAAATATTGGAACTTAATTATTAGAAGGATCAATCGAGGAGTTATAATTCAATCATCATAAGTGAGAAAGTAAGTTGCATGTGCATTTCATAAAGTTAATCAAGCAAAATTTGTCCCTTTCAATTTCGAAGCATGAGTACTAGTGCAAGTTTATGCTCCTCATAAGAGCCGACTCTATAACAATTAGGGTTCGTTTATTTGGTAGGAATGGTGATTATAATGTAATGGATTATTTTATAACAGAAATGTGAGGTGAAAATTAAAGGAAAATGATGGGAGGACAGAGATAGAAAAAGTGGGATTAATTGCGCGATACAATATTCACATACAACTGCTCAGCTTTAACTTGTGTAAAGATAATTACTTTAGATAATATAATCAATCTCATTTTGTAATGTCGTCTCTTCTCCCTTTCTTCTTTTCACCTTACAGTTACTCTGTAAAATTATTACATTACATTTAAAGTGCTTCTCTTTCTAAAACCAATACTACAGTAGATGCAATTTATAGCTCGATCGATCACTCACTCACATACTGCATAAAGTACTCCCTTATATACTTCATACATCAAGCATAAAGACATAACACTACTACATTAGTTATTATTATTAGTTTTTCGGTTCCACAAATTAAAAAGGAGCAAGTGAATAGCAACTTATGATCAGACACCCTCGCTACTTCATATTCAGAATCTCATGTTAAACAACAAACTTATAAGACTAATAATTGATGAACAACCAACGTAAGCATTGGCCTCATCAATGTAACAACATCAAGTGGCAAGTATATATAGTTTCTAGAAGCCGATAGTTACAGTATAAGATATGGGGAATAGGGAATCGATCTCATTACCTTGCCTTATCAAATCGCTTGAGAGTAAGTTTGTAATCACTTGACCACACTCTTAAAGTACATACATAATAGCTTATATAATAAGAACCAATTCTTTAACGTACATCACTTATTCAAGTTATTATGCCTACTAGGACAAGCTAATTAAGCTAAGTGGTGATCAAAAACAAAATTAAGCTAAGTGATGCAATCTACACATTTATCTGATCTACAAGTAAAATTTTGTGCATGTCATAACTTGTTAGCCAACCAATTGACAAAATCTTAGACACGATCTTAGGCTTTCATTTATGACAAGATTATATGTACTAAGAGTACAATTAAGTTAAGGCATGCACTAATTCAAATGGCTGCGGTTCATTGCCTCAAGACACTATATAGTTGATTGTCCGATCCCTAGATATAAGGCATCTAGGGAGAGAAGAAAATGAAGTTATAAGTGTGGGTATGTTCATGCATCATGCATGGTGCTTTAATTTGTTGTTCCCTTTTAGCTTTCTCTCTCATCTCCTGCTTCTATCACATGCTAGCTGACTAATGGTGTCTCTGATAAGGCATTATCTATGAGAGATGAGGTTTGTAAATCAGTCCAGGGTGCCTGTACATAACCATATGTTCTGTCATGCTCCCAAATTCCTGTCTTCTGCACTTGATAGTAATCCATAGTTTAATCAAAACCTTACATATACTTGCCACTATCCAAAATTATAGCTAGTAGATGTTATTATTGTTATTTAGAATACTTCAAAAAAAATCATAAAAACTTCAATAAGACGGTTATATAGTAACTTTCGTTGAAACAAGAATCATTTTTAGTGAGACAAGCGTCACTGTCCATAATAAGTGGTTCCTCCATTTTTTGATACTGACTCCATTTTTCTGTGAGTTGGAATCACACAACAAGATTTGCTCATCAAAACATAACTTTGCTTAATTTCATTTCATATTTTCTTTTGGCACGTGTCCATATTCAGGATAAGTTGCTTTTTTTTTCTTGGCAAAAAGAGGGTGCAAGTGAAACGGCGATCGAAGCACTCGCCGCTAAGTGTCATATTCGGATTCTCGTGTTCAACATCGAACATATCACACTAATTGAACAACAAGCACGAGCACTCAACGTAGTATCAACAAGGGGTGAATATAATTCCTAGAAGCCAGGAGACACAAGGCATGGTGGATGGAAAATCGAACCCATGACCTTGACTTACCAAACCACTTGAAAGTAAGTTTGGAACCAGTAGACCATCACCCTTATTGGTCGTATAAGTTGCTAAAGGCTGTTAAAAAGCATCTAATAAACATGAAAGTTTGGGTATTGATGAGAGCGGTCGATGTATTAGAGTTAGACAAGAACGAAGTTACAAAATGATGATTACGAGCGGATTTCATGAGCTTATCAACTCCAAAATAAAGTTTATACATAAAAAATTTATATTTAAGAAGACATTGAAGGTCTTCAAGGTATTTGATTTTGCATTAATAATATTCCATGGTGATCACATCATCATAAAGGGTCTTATATATATCCATTGTAGTGGAGAGGGACTTGCATGTTTTCTCCTGTATGTGTATCTATTTGGTGTACGATTTCTCCTTTATACTTGGTAATATTTTGTTCTTGATTCCATGAGGTGTAGTGTTGTTCTTATTTCTGCTCGTATGGTTTCGCTGTGGCTCATGGACCTCTTTGGGTGGTTGCACTCCATTCATAGAGGTAGGGAGTTGCTTTCACATGTGGCCTGATAAACTTAGGTCAAGGTGTATTTGGCTGCAATTCATAGGTGCTTTGAGGTAACCAAGGCGTGGCATATTGCTTGCCTCAATGGTTATTTCTTCACATTTTTGTAATGGAGGTTAGGGGTTCAAATCCTGACTCTCTCAAGTTAAAGGAAGATGCTTATTCAATCAATTGGGATGGGGTTCTCTGTGGCCTGTGGGGTTAGGTTGTCCCTTTCTTCCTCAGGCTTCACGGGGCGAGTATATAAGCCATTCAAAAATAAAATAAAAAAAGGAGCTTTAAGATGTTTTTGCAATTTATGAGTGCTTTCTCATGATCTTATGCAACATATTTACAAAACATCAACACTCAAAACAACAACAACAACAACAACAAAAAAAACACTCCTTTACAGAAGGCTCCAACTTTTTTTTTTATACGAGTAATTCGCAACCACTACTCTTAGAGTGTGCACAGGATAAATTCCGAGTGTATGCAATAGCCTGCAAACAAAGAGGGTTCAGTTGGATTGGAACCATGGTCTATTGGTCTTTGGCTCTTTGCTATCAAATCCAATCTCACAATCAACTATACTACCCCTTTCCGGGCTAAAGAAAGCTCCAACTTGGAATACATGAAAATAAGCCCATATTCAATATCTATAATCTCTGCTACAGAGGTTGAGCCCATAAACAAAACAAACCGCTCTTTCAAGAATACGGGTACTATAGATGCCCATGCCAAATTGAATAGCCATGTCAAAACGAACCAATTCGACTTGGCAATTGGCATGGGTTGAGTAATAGCCATCACAGGACAATCCTAATGAGATACTGCTGTACTTCCAATTTCCAAACAAGAAAAATAAGTAGGATTATCATTACAAACTAAAGTATGTGTCATCGGATGCAAAAACGCCTTTGGTACATGTCTTCTTCACAGTGTCTTTAATTAACAATACACATATATAGATCCCTTTCTAAGAAATTACAATATCCAGTTTGCTACTTCCACCAACCTGCTGGGTACATGATCCACAGGAAGATCTGCATTTCCCAGCTCTAAAACTTGACAATCTACTGCAGCAGCTTCCGACACTACTGACTTCATTTGTCTTGCATGAAATCCCACCATTTTTCTCTATTGATCCTTCAGACTTAGTACAACCTTTTTCTTCATCACAGCACTTGGTTTCGGTTTTGCACCGTTGAACGGATTTGATTTCCTCACATGATCCACCAAATGCACCAGAATTGCTACTGCAACATCCTGTACCTGTACTACAGGAACCTGCTTTTGTCCTAACTCTTGTAGTCCTACAAAAATCAGCTTTCGCGCTAACAGAATCCTGGCACTTGACTTCTTTCTTACTTGTTGTATCACAACAAGCGGGTTTGCAACATCCAGTACTACAAGAATTGGCGGCTTTTGTGCTAACTCTTGTAGTCCTACATGAATCAGTTTTTGCGCTAACAGAATCCTGACACTTGACTTCTTTCTTACATGTTGTATCACAACATGTAGGCTTGCTGCTAGAAGTAGGAGCAGTAGTCTCGGATTTCGAAGTCCCCCCTAGTAGCAGCATACTATTCAAGATTACCAGCAGGCAAGTACCTACATCAGTCAAGACAGCAACTAAGAGCATTGGGTAACCAGCAATGGCCAATGCAAGAACAACACCTTTGGTAGAAAAGGATATCATAACATTCTCGATTATTTTCCTTGAGGCTCTTTTCGATATCTGAATGGCTTGTGGTATTCTCCTGATGTCATTTGACATGAGAATTACATTCCCAGTCTCCATAGCCAGGGCAGAACCTGAAATCCCCATTGAGATACCAATATCAGCCGTTGCTAAAGCTAGTGCATCGTTTATTCCATCCCCAACCATAGCAACTGTTCCATCTTTCTTTAGCTCCTCAATGATTCTAGCTTTGTCTTCCGGCAATAGTTGTGCATGAACTATGTCTAGTCCTTGGCCCAGCTGCATACAATCAATTTATTTTCCCTTAGATCATTTAAATTCAATTAAAAAAATTGCAATTAACAGAGAAAAGCTGTCAGAATAAACCTGTAAACAGATTACATGGCCAGATAGGCCTTATTTTTATGTTACTTATGTACCTGATTCTGAACCTGTTGAGCTGCACCATGATTATCACCAGTAAGCATTGCGGTTCTAATGCCAAGCTTCTTTAGCTCTTTAAGTGCTTCTGTGGCTCCTGATCGACAGTCGTCAGAGAGACTAAAAGTTCCAACCAGAGTTGCTCCCACGTATACAAACCCGCTTGCTTTCCCTTCAGCCATATTCACTCCTTTGTCGTAATCTGAAATTACGGAAGCAAAACATTTAACACCACTCGCACCAAGGAAGCATAATTCTGACTATGTTATGCATTTCTCCACATGTCGAGAAGTAGAAACTCACTTTCTCTGCATCCTGCTCGAAGAGAAATTCTATAATTTCCAATGTGGACATGTTCACCATCAATCTTCCCATATATGCCTTCTCCTGCATAATTGTGAAAATCCTCCACCTTCTCTGGCAACGGCTCAATGGAATTGCCTATAGCATAGTTGACAAGTGCAGCTGCCATTGGATGGCTTGACTTACTCTCAATGCTTGAAACCCTGAAAATGTCCAGAACCACTATCAAGTTTGAACTTTTTGCAGTATCAGGAAAATCAGAATTAATCCGATACTTGTATCAGTTAGAAGCTAACCAATATAGTAACTTATCCACGCTAATTGTTTCATGTATGGACTGAAAATTTGTGACGACAAAATCTCCTCTTGTGATTGTCCCGGTTTTATCAAAAGCTATGGTCTTAACTTTTGCAAGAAGCTCAAGGTAATCCCCTCCTTTGAAGAGAAGCCCTGTAGTTGCAGCTTTTGAAAGAGCACAGAAAATGGTAACTGGTGTGGAGATGACAAGTGCACAGGGACATGCACTCACTAAAACAATCAAGGCGAGATGAAACCAGCGCATCTTATCACCAGCATGTAAGATTATAGGAATTACGGCAACTGCAGCTGATATCAGCACCACCACTGCAAAATGGAATTGAGTTGAAGCTTTATGAAGAGAAGGAATGAAACAAAACAAAAAAATATTGATCATAAATTTGAGTATCACTTACCAGGAATGTACCACTTTGCACAATTGTCAATGAATGTTTGGATTCTAGCCTTCCTACTCTGAGCCTCTTCTACAAGATTAACCATCCTCGCTACCAAGCAGTTTTCGGCTATAGTAGTAGTTTTGACACTGATATAACCTGATACAATGCCAGTTAGTAAGTGCTAACAAAACTGAGACATTCTAAGCTATGACTGATTTGCTTCAGTGACCAAATATGGAGTACCAAACTAACCATTTAAATTGATGGTGCCAGCCCAAACAGTGGAGCTTATCTCTTTGGTGACGGGGAAAGATTCTCCGGTCAATGCCTTCTCATCTACTTCACATTTTCCCTCTAGAACGACTCCATCAATAGGAATAACTTCTCCTGCTTTGACTGCAATAGTTGTTCCTAACTTCACACTTGTAACATCAACTTGCTCTCCGGTTTCAGCAAGTACTGCTTTCTGTGGCGTCATGCTTGTCAAAGATGACATGACAGACATAGCCTATGGTGCATTAGATTAGTGACAAACACTTGAGTTACAATGCTAGAAACCAATATTTGGAAATTACCAAATTTCCAAATTAATTTGAAGTATCTAAAGGAGAGAGAAAGGAAGCAAACCCTGTGACTCGCTCTTGATTCAAGCCACTGCGCTATATTGTAAAGGAAGACAATAATAGCCGCATCTGTGTAATCTTGCAGAGCTATTGTTCCTCCAACTGCAGGGTACCAGAAAAATATATGAAAATATGCTTAAACCAGCATCTAACTATGGTGGTAATTTCACACATTTATCCCTTGAACAAGTAGCAATGGTTTTCAAAAACTGATACTATCACAATTATCAACTGTTGTGAAGGTTGATTAGCTACATGACTGTAGAAGTGTAGATTAGTTATACCTGCAATCAGAACGATGACATTAATGTTCAGTGTCAGATTTTTAATAGACGCTATGCTTCTCCAGACAATGTTAGGGGCTCCAATCAGCACAGCACCAATCGCCAACCATTGCATAGGAGGGTAAACATATTTCAACAAAGACAATACAAGCAATACACCACAAGCTATGTTCCATGTTCCTGGCCATCTTTTCGTGTAGTTCCTTTCCTGTCGAGGCCTAATGCTTGCTTCTAGCCGCGCTTGGTTCAATGCTTGAGCTGAAAATAACAAGTAACTTCAAATTTTTATCTATGCGGTATATTTTTTTGCTATATACCAGAGGATAGTGTATAGCTAGCTACTTTGCTATAAGTATTACTCTAATTATATTCTTTTTCCCTATTAATTACCAATTTGGGAAGGAGAAATGGTGAAAATATCGTGGACCACAATCACAGTCTTGGTTGGGACAACTACAGAAATCTCCTTGACACCATTAAGTGGCTTGAGGATTGCTTCAATAAGTGTGACTTCAGATGAGCAGCATAAGCCCATGACCTCAAAGTAGCTCTTCTCTAACTTGGCATGATCCTCCTGTTTTGTACAGTATTAGATATATTTTCCATCAATAACATTGTCTAAGAAAAACAAAGAAAAAAAAGTAAAAAGATTTCTTTGTAGGCTCAAACAATTTAGTCAACCCATGACTAGCAAATCCCAAAAACGTTGATGGTAAACAATTTTTGCCTCTAGTTACCCAGACTCTTCTCTTCGACTTGAGTATTCGTATCGGACACTCGACACTTGAACATGGATGCAGACACTTGAACATGGATACAGACACTTGAAACTTCTTTTTAGGCCAAGACCAAGCCAAATTTTCAAAAATATTGCCGAGTTCAACAGTTGGATACGTATCCATGTTAGATACTTCCAGCCGAGTCTATAAAACACAGTTTTACCCATATCATTTTTACTTGTGCTACATAACCAATCAAATCAAACCCAATCCATTTCCACCAAGAGATACAACAAAATCTAACCTCTTCAAAAGACAAAATAGATTTTACGCCGATTGTCAGCTACCTAACACAACCCTCCTTCAATAGGGTCGGGCTCGAATATAAATATATTACATGTTATACCCAAATCAAAAGTTATCTTCAATTCGATATTAATTAATTTTGAAATCATAGTAATTAGCACATGATGATCAATAATAGTTAGCAAACGAAAAGGGGGTAAAGAAGAAATACTGTTTGAATGAAAGGCCTTTTATTGAGTAGACCACTTGAATTGCTGCTCCCTATTAGGGGTTCCTCTAATGTCGACATTATGCCTCCACTGCTATGGTCTTCGACTCCACAATTATATGAAAGAAAACCTTTCTTGCCAATATTAATGCTCCTAACTTGTAATTATCTCTGATTTGACTTTTAACTGATTTTGACTTTAAAATTTGTCCTTATATGGTTAGTTCGTGCCAAAAATTGATTAGTAATTAGTTAATTAATTAATTAATTATAGTATATTTATTCCACCAGCTGTGCATGGCACATTTGCACTAGGTAGACGGTAGTTGTAATTTATGTGATTTGACCCAGTGTTAGAAGGAGAGTATTGGTGGAGAAATAAATTAAGTATTCGGAGGATTTTTTGCTATGTTATCTTCTTGATAGAGATTTGTATTTGTTTCTATTCTTAGGTATTTTAATTTCTAATTAGGATATAGTTTTTGTCATCTATTAGTGGATGTATGCAGACAATTTGAAATTGGTTGAAAACAACAAATTTATGGTTATTTCGTGTCCGATTTCTGCGCATGCTAATTATAGGCTTTTGGCAAAAAAAAATCAGGAAAACTATAACTTTTGTTTGTTAATGAGTCTTATATGAGGTCGTCTCAACTGCTTAATATGAAGCTACCTTTATAGTCAAGTCGGACATCAGCATAATATCAAACTTGTTTGACACTTCTCACATTGAGTCGGCCTCATGTAAGAACTAAACTAATAGAGTAACTCATTAACCCTGAACACAAAATAGTACTCCTATATTCTTAAGAAGCCACATTTGTGCCTAAACGGTGTTTGTAATGGTGCAAAGGCCCAAGCCAAAATAATACTCCAGTAGTTATAGTCAATACGTATCGGCTTCGATATGACGAGAAGAGAAAAAAGAGGGAGCCCAAATTCACCAAACAAAGCCCATATTGAGGTCTCAGTCCAAAATCATTGCCAGAGTAGGCTAAAATCTAGGCTAGTCTAGTCTAGAATTTAAAAGGCATAAAAGTAGTAGTATCTAGCCGCCATATGGACGAAGTCATCTATGAGGGGTGAGCAGAAATTTTAGGTATTCAGTATTGGAATTGGAACCAGTTCGGAATCGGTGGTTTCGGAATTGGATTCGGTCAACCAATTCCAATTCCGGTTCCTAAAAGTAGGAACCGGTATCAACCAACTCCAATTTCAATTCTCGACTTTTAGGAACTGGAATCGGTTGGGTACCCAGTGCAAGAACGTTTTCTTTTTCGTTAGATCAAGTAACTCCGATTTACCAAATGGGTATAAAAAAATGCCACCCTTTACCACATGAGTATAATAAAATGCGCCGGTACCACCTAGACATATAAAAACGCAAAAAAGTGCATATCCACCCAAAAAAAATCCGGAAAGGATCTCTGGTCAAAACTAATTTTTAATTCTTTTAGTTACACTTTCCCCTTATTTTATTTTTATCTCGTGTTTTTCTTCTTCTTCTTTTCCTTTTCTTCCTCCATTTCTCTTTCTCTCTCACCCTGCTGATTCCTTTGTTCTTTCTGTTGGACAGGCTCACTTACTCATCTCCACCTTCCATAGTTGTCAGCTTGTCAACCCCTCTTTTCTTTTCATCTACCTTCTGCATAACCCAACCACTAATTGAGCAAAACCCAGCTTGAAGCTTGGAGAAAAACGAAGATGTCAGTTTACGAACCACCGTATTTTCGAGCAAAACAAAGGAGTAAGAGGAGAGAGAAAATGAGAAAAGGTTGGAGCAAACTTACTCCTCTACTGCCATTAGTACGGCTTAAAGATGCCATGAAATCGTCAATTATGCTTCAGTTACCTTCAATCAGATAAAACGAGTAGAAAATCGCTTTGATTTTGACCAATTCCCCCAAATCAAGTTACCCCCTTACGAACCCTAACCCTAACTTTTTAACCCCTTACAATCTGTTGAGAATTAAGGATCAACATCGTTAGATAGGAAGGGGTCAAAAGAAATAAAAGAAATGGGGATAAGGTAATTAAAATAATAAAAATTTAGTTATGGCCGGAGATTCCTCTTGGAATTTTTTTTGGGTGAATCTGCACTTTCTTACGTTTTTATATGTTTAAGTGGTACCGGTGTATTTTATTATACTCATGTGGTAAGGGGTGACATTTTTTTATACCCATTTGGTAAATTGGGGGATCAAGTAATGATATATACAGTTTAATGATGAGAGAAATTTGACTTATTGTGTGCATAAAACTGAATGTTTATATGGTAACAATGTTTTTGCTAATTCAATACAAGCTAAAGCCAGAAGGCTATTCAATCAGAGAGTTGGACTAGGCTGATGATGCCATTGAAGTTCTTCATAACCTCAATATACACCATGGTCATGTAGTATAAAATATATTATATTTGATAGGTAAAAAGCAGAATTATTCTATGTTCTTATGTACTAAACAAAATCTGCCAAAAAAGCCAAATTTGGATTTTATTTGGAATCGGTGGGTACCTAGGAATCTGTGGGGACCCCGTGGATCCAATTCCAATTTCTAGGAATTAGGAATCGGTGTAACCAATTCCAATTCCTAGGAATTAGGAATCGGTGTAACCAATTCCAATTCCAATTCCTAGAAATTAGAAACCGGTGGATCCAATTCCAATTTCGGGTAGCGTAATATCTGTTGGATACCCGGTTACGCTCACCCCTATCATCTATAATCCTACATTGTTTGACATGCCATATAATTACCGTGTCACCCAATAAATTACTTAGTTATATATATTAGTTATATAGGCATCAAACTAATATCTAGCCGCCACATGGACGAAGTTACCTACATTGCTTGACATGCCATGCAATCACCCTGTCACCCAATAAATTATATATCATAATTACTATAAATAGTGCAAGCTCAAATATTTAAAAAAAAAACAAAAAAGAAAGAAAGAAAGGAAACGTAAAATTGAAGTCATTCATAAAACCACAAAATCTACATAATAATTAGATTAAAACACAATGATTAAACCAGAGCTTGTCAGGCCATATCAGTCGCTAAATTGCCGAATGACGTGTCAATTTACTAGTAACGTGTTATGTACTCATAGCGAGTAAAAAAAAGAGAGAAAGTAACAACAATCAGACGTTACAAAAACATAATGGGATTTAATGACTCCTTCATTCTCACCTGTTGTCAAATGTCATAAATCAAATAAATTGAATAGTAACTAATTTCTCTCACATATTGATGAGCCAAAATAATAATAATAATAATAATAATAATAATAATAATAATAATAATAATAATAATAATAATAATAATAATAATTATAATAAAAGAAGCTAATTTATCTCTCATGAATAGATGATGGAACACATACACATCATCAATTCATCTCCTACCTTCCCATATATTCAACGTTCGTATCTGGATCTTATCGCCGTCGTCTGCCATCTTTCCGGCAACGTGTACAACCAATCCTCAGACCGGTCCTGAGCTATTGGAGGCCCTGTGCGCTAAAATAAAAAAAAAATTAGGTTTCAACCCTTGTCTTGATATTTTAGAGGCCCGGGGGATAAAAGTGCAGGCATACTTAAATATCAATAGCATGTTTTACCGCCAAAAAAAAAAAGAAAAAATAAGAAAAAAAGAGTAACGGTAACAATGTTATAAGTTCAACTGAATTAACTTATTTTATTGTTAATAAGATTTCTCAAAATTAAAAAATAGTTCATTTTACAAATATTCCTCCAAAAATGAGAAAGTTATATGCTATTGACTTATTGAGCATTGATACTCCACTGTACCTTAAAACAAGAGAAAATTAAAAAGTTCACGCAATCAGTGATAAATTGGGATCAAAACTTGATAGTAATCAGATCCGAACTTGGGTGCGGGCCCTCACACTCTATAATGAAAGCTTCAAACCACTAAACCAAATACCATATTGTGTTTCTTAATCACCACATTTAATATATATATATAGCATAGGATTTCTTTCTTCTGTTTTGGGCGCCTCTGACATGTTGAGCCCTGTGCGGTCGCACACCTTGCACGCCCTCATGGACGGCCCTGCCAATCCCCATTTTGGTATTAAGGTTATTCGTATTTCTTTTTGCGATTGGTAATTAGCCTAATAGGCATTTGGTATCCGCACCTACTCTCTTTGCAAGGTAACCCCTCCAGCTTTATTAAACTTAGTATCATTATACATTACTTTACATTATTTTCTCTAAACAGTAATACCAACTTGAATGTTTAAAACTATTTAATATAATTTTTAATTAAAAATATACGTTGTAAAATATCAACAAATATAAAAAAAATAATAATTAGCTAGGAATCGCTTCAGAAAAAATTGAGAAAGATTATGAGACCTCACTGTAATAGTAGAGAGGGCTTGGCGGTAAGTTTCGAGGCACATGGTGGTTGGGAGACATGCTCGGTAGCCAAAAATCATGGAGTAGACATGCCCAGTGCATAACTTTCATAATGGTAAGCGGTTCATGTCACGTCACTTGTCTTTCTTCGCCACAAGCCCTCTCTCAAGCAACTAATACCCATTAAAGAGTCTTATAAGGTTTAGTGGTTCTAACAGGAGTAAACATGTCTTGTTCATAACTTTCATACTTGGGTTTTGAGAGTTTGGAGAATTACTTTCCAAAAGTTTCACCTCAAACTTTTCAAGTATATTATTAAGTTATGGAAAAATATAATTTTTTTCCACAAATTTAGCTATTTTAAGTTAAAAAATAGAAAAAATATAATTAAAAAATATAAATCACTTCAATAAAATTCGAAAAACTTATGCCCTCACTTTAATACTCCCTCCGTTTCA
Source organism: Tetragonia tetragonoides (assembly GCA_038025085.1). Taxonomy (NCBI): domain Eukaryota; kingdom Viridiplantae; phylum Streptophyta; class Magnoliopsida; order Caryophyllales; family Aizoaceae; genus Tetragonia; species Tetragonia tetragonoides. The sequence goes on along the minus strand of CM076140.1, from coordinate 12,824,953 downwards.
TAAAATCGTAAACGTTTACTTTTTCACGGTCTCCAAGACACCACTTTGACCATAAATAACTACAATTATATGAATATAAAAATTATAAAAAAAATGATTTTTTGAAAGTACTTTCAAAAATGAATCTAACAAAAGTATTTTCATATTGTGAATCTTTATATATTTTCATAAATTAGTGGTCAAAGTTTGTTAAGTTTGACCTTCAAAAAATAAACGTTTATGATTTTATGAAACGGAGGGAGTAGTAGAGAGGGCTTGGGGTAGGTTTGACGGAACAGGGTGGTGGGAAGCCATGCTCGGTACCTAAAAACTGTGGATTAGCCTCTGATGTCTAGTAAGAGGCCCTTCAAGCATACCAAGCACCCGATAACCTACCTCGGGGGAACTCCCATGTCCCCTAGGGCCTAGGGGTGTCCCGTGCGATGTTGTGCGAAAATATGAACTTTCGTTCGGGGCCTCGTGGAAGCTCAAAAACGTGATTAGCCTTCGTTTTCGGCATCCCGGGGCTCGGGTGTCATTTTCTCCCAAACTTCTCCGGGGGGTCTACCATGACGCTAGAGGACCCTCGGTGCCCCGGGAGGGTCATACGGAACACGGAACTTCGGTATCGCTCATGGCTTTGGTGTTCCAACTCTTACACCAATGTCCTGCAACACGCACTTTCAAGCCTGTCAGTGACTAGATAAGCGACACTAAGGGTCTCCCATGTCCCCTAGGGGTGTTGCATGCGATGTGGTGCGAAAATATTCACCTTCGTTCCGGGGCCTCCCGGAAGTCTAAAAACCGTGGATTATAACCTTCGTTTTCGGCTTCTCGGGGCCGGGTGTCATTTTTGCCTAAACTTTTCCGGAGAGTCTAACATGGCCTTATTGGACCGTCAGTGCACCGAAAAGGGTCATCCGAATCGCCGAACTTTGATGTCACCCATAGCTTGAGTGCTCCGACTCTTACACCCATAATGTCCCATAAAACGCCCTTTCAAGTCTATTAGGGACCGGATAAGAGACCCCAAGGGCCTCCCATGTCCCATAGGGGTGTTTCGTGCGACGTAGTGCAAAAATATTCACCTTCCTTCCAGAGCCTCCCTGAATCCCAAACACGTGGATTATAGCCTTCATTTTCGACTTTCTGGGGCACAGGTGTCATTTTTGCCCAAACTTTTCCAGGAGGTTTATTATGACCCTAGAGGACACTCGGTGCCCCGTGATGGTCATCCGAATCCCCGAACTTTGATATCACCCATGTCTTGGGTGTTGCGACTCTTACACCAGTGTCCCGTAAAACGCCCTTCCAAGCCTATCAGGGACTGGATAAGCGACCCCAAGAGCCTCCCATGTCCCCTAGGGGTGTTCCGTGCGACGTAGTGCGAAAATAACCACTTTCGATCTGTGACCTGCCGGAAGCCCAAAAAACTTGAATTGCAGCCTTCATTTTCGGCTTCCGGGGGCCCGGGTGTCATGTTTACCCAAACTTCTCCGGGGGGTTTATCATGACCCTAGAGGACCCTCGGTGCCCTGGGAGATTCATCCGGATCCCCGAACTTCGATATTACCCATGGCTTTGGTGTTTAGGCCCTTACATTAATGTCCCGTAAAATCGTCCTTATAAGTCTATCAGGGAGCCGATAACAGACCCCGAAAACCTCTTATGATCCCTAAAGGTGTCCTGTGCGATATGCTGCAAAAATATTTACCTTCGTTGCGGGCATCGCGAAAGCCCAAAAAACGTGGATTGTTGCCTTTAATTTTCGTCTTCCCGGGGCCTGGTTTTCATTTTTGCCAAAACTTCTCCGGAGATCTATCGTCACCTAGAGGATCTGCAGTGGCTCCGAACGGTCATCCGAATCCCCGAACTCTGATTTCATCCATGGGACATGGGACATGGGCGCTGGGACATAGGCCACCCAGATTTTGTTTCAATAAATCTTTGATGTACTTAGTTCATTTTGATCCACTATCTCCTATGATAATTGTTTGGGTGTCCTTTTCGGGGGGTCCACAATAATATGTCAAGTTGAGGGAGCTCCGAGTTAATGGTCCTACTGGGCGATCGGCACAGATCAACAAACGTGACTGCCCCGGGAGGTTTTCCGAGAGGGGGCCCCTCCGACGGTCAAGTCAGATGTTTGCAGGAAGGAGAGAGAAAGTTCAGAGAGGAGGTCTTGGAAATAGTGCTAGAGAGAGAAATTAATTACCTGAAATAAATGACTGACCATTTATTTATAGGAGTCCCAGTGGCAAGGGGTGTAATTTTCCACCCTGTCAGACATCAGCCTTCCGCCTTTCCTTTTTGGGCCTGCCATGTACCCATTTTTGGGCTTTATTGGATCAGCTGACGCGTCAGGGAATATTCCCGGAATTCTTGGGGGGTTTAGTTGACTCCTTGACTGCCACGTGTAACCTTCTGATTGGTTGTTTGACTAATTGACTTTCTTGATGACGTGGCGGTCAAGGGCGGTCAAAATGAATATTTTGGGTCCCAACAATAATATTTGGTAGAAAAACTTTATACTAGAGTATTCTCAAGTTTGTTAATAAAAAGCTAATAATCGTTTCCTAAGCACTCGGTCAAATATAGATCAAAGTTTACAGTATGACTAATCTTAATAAGTAGAACCATAATGCAACAAGCAATGTCATTTAGGGGTAGATACCTCTAACTTTTATAGAGGCACCACAAGCCAATGAATGACTTCTTTTATTTTTATTTTTTTTATCAAAGGCTAATTTACCATGACTTGAAGGCGTCCCTCCCCCTAACACTTTAATATTTTCCCTTTAAGAGTCAGGTTGCGAATAAAACTTTCCAAATTCCCGCCTTGGTGTTCTTTTAGTTTTATTTATATGTTAATCACAAAATTAGCACCAAAAAGAAAAAAGAAAAGTATTACAACCAAGTTAGAAGCAAGGCAACATATCTGAAAACATTAACTTTAAAATTAAAAAAAATCCCCAAAAGGGTTGAAACATCCCGTACATCGCACAGACATACACACTAATTAAAATTTGTAATTCACCCTATATTTTCTCTTTAGAAAAAAAAAGGTGGTCCCTCTCTCATGACCCAAAAAAGGAAGCTTAAAAATGACCAAAATTGGTTCATGAGTAGGGGTGGCGGTGGGCTAATGAATACCACCCTCTATATATCGTAGATGGAGTACGATATGGAAGGGTTTGGCAGATATGATAATGGGATGGGACATGGAAATGAGTATCCACCCGATGAATATCCACTCTTTCCTATTCATTTTGAATGGATATGGATTATCATAAATAGATGAATAATGGATATGGGATTGGATATAGATATTTATTGGATGGGATATGGATGATGATTTATCATCCATTTACCACCCGTTTATCACCCGCTCACCCAAAATTATTTATATTTATATTTTATTTTTATTTTTATTTTTATTTTTACTTTAAATTTATTTTTATTTTCTTAACATTTGATATATATTTTCACTTGTTTTTTATTTGAATCGCTACAACAAATATGAGAATGGTACACACTTTTTTCACCACACTTACAAAAGTGTGAACTCAGGTTCAAAAAACACGGAGCTTTGGCACACTTTTAAGCGTGTGGAAATAACTACGAGGTTAGCCACGCAGCCAACCGTGGGAAAATGGCAGATTTGTCACGGCTTCAACCGTGGTTTCTTTTGGGGATGGCGGGCTCGCTAAAAAAAATTAACATTTGGGGCTTGCTTTTATTCTAGCTAGGCGTCTTTCAGAAAGAAAAAAAAATGAAATTGAGAAGTACGCCTCTCTCTCTCTCTCTCTCTCTCTCTTTACTTCTCAGTTCTCAGATTTCTCACCATTGAAGGTCGTTTTATCTCATGCTGCTCTCAACTCTAAAGTACCTCGCTGCTGAGGTGAATTTCTCTCTCCTCCATTCCTTTGGTCTCTTGTATATTGTTTGATTTGGTGATGTTGTAAATCTAGGTTTTCGGAATTTGGTGATTTTGCTCATGATTTTTTATTTAGGAAAATATTTCTTTAATCTTTGGATTGCTGGTGCATAAATTCTCTCCGTTGGTCCAGTTACCAGTAATTTCGAAGCTAGCGCCGATACCTTCTTCTACGCCCACAAGACCTCCAATAAGGTTCATCATATTCCTCCTCTTCCCCATTCTTTGTCGTTAGGGCTTTCACATTGGTATTTTTGTGGTCTAATTAGTTTGAAATTAGGGGCCGTTTGGTTTGGGGTAATGATTAAGGGGGTAATGGAATAGATTTTTAAGCTAAAATGAGAGGTATGTGAGGTAGTGAGGGTTAGATTTTGTGAGAAGGAGGGTAATGATTACGCCCATTTGAGGGATAATTGAAACCCACCTCCCATAGGGTAATGATATTCCCCCATTTTCCTTCATTTTCTCCATTACCCTCCAATCGTTACCCTCATCACCACTTCACATTACTATTTTAGCCTAAAAATTCATTCCATTATCCCCTTAATCATTACCCCAAACCAAACGACCCCTTAGTTTTTTTTTTGTTGTAAATCTAATTTATGATGCGTTATACATCGAATTAGGGATTGATAATTGACCAATTTTTTCTTATATGAATGTATTTGCTCGAATCAAACTTAATTTGAGTAAGGGTTGGTTCATTTATGGCTTGATTTATTATCCCTAACTCTGACTTCTATTCACTTGGTGTTTGCCAATGTTTTATTTTGGTAACTAAAAAGACTTTATTAATCACCAGGCAGGATATAAAATACAGCACAGAACATTTGACCATACAACTCTGAATCTACCACCAATAGCTACAGATGCAATAAACATGTAACCCTTCTAGGAAGGCTCACAAGGTTACTTCAACCCACATTTAGCTAGGGGGTAAATGACAAAATACACCAAACAGGCCTAGAGCTGACTTAAAAAATCACAAAGCTTCTTGTTCATTTGGGCTTAAGCACACACATTCAGCTTAACTTTGCGAATGAGAACAGATGGTTCACTTGTCTGCTGTTGGAAACATCTGAGATTTCTTTCAATCCAAATACAGTAACATAATGTTGTCCCAGATAAATCTGGAAAAGTGACATTTAAAATATATATGCTCAAAATCCTCAGTGCTAGTGGTGCAAAGACAACATTGTTCATCAACTTGCATTCCCCATTCTAGTAATTTATCCTTAGTTCGCAGTATTCTAAGGAGAGCAAGCCATAAGATAAAAATAGCTCTAGGGGAGGCCTTGTTGCCACATATCAGATTCTTCCAAGGTACCTTAGGTAGGCTGCCTTTCAAAAGATTATAAGTAGCCCCAATGAAGAACTTCTCTTGCTTAAGCACATTACTCCAATCTCCTAACACTCCCATGTTTTTCTTGCTGTCAAAAAATTTCTTAATTACCCAAGCAGCCTGGTGTTTGCCAAGGTTGCTAACAAAGGTGAGCATTTTTAAGACTTAAAATTCTTGTTTTTTTTTTCGAAACTCTGTTGTGCTAGTTCTGATGGGGGTGGGGTTGGGGGTGTTAGTTAAATTGTGCTTGCTTCAACATACTGATTTTATGTGCTGGTGCTACTTTTGGAGCAGTTTGTGGATGATCTTCTGTTTCAGCTGTGTTCTTGTTGAGTGGGGAGTGATAGACTCAAAATCACAGTTTCCTGTGTACTTTCTTTGTGGTTATGTATATGTAATCATAGTGTTTCTAGAGACTTATTGAAACTAGGAAGGAATGACAACTCAGTTCTGCCTTTTCCAATTTTAGTTGTCAATTTCAGTATTAGTTTATGTTACTCAAATACTCACTGGTTTAGGATGTTTTGAAGTTGGTTATATCTTGGAATGAGTTGGTGGTTCTGTGGCTATTTTGGTAGTATTCTGTAGTTCTGAATTTAACTGATGAAGTGTACTACTGTTATGCTATTTTGCAGCTGAGCTGGCTGTAGCGGCTGTTACTGGTGTATGTGGATGCTGTTTATACATATTGCTGGCTGCTGTGCAGGTACATGAATAACATAATGACTTAAAATGAAATACACTAATAACATATGGCCCTGCTTGAATGCAAAGGTTTTCTGGTTTCACCTTAGTAAACACAATTATTTTGTTTAAAGTGTTTCTTTTTACAGGTATGCGCATTTAGAATCATGGTGTGCTAATTCTCTGTGTACTCGCCAGTTTCAATTGTATAAATATGAGTGATGATCGTAATTTGTCCATTTCCAGGCATATAGGTTGTATACTTGTGTTGATGGTATTTCAATTTTTCCAGAAAGCACTTTGCTTATAAAACGTGATTGATTTGCGATGTTTGTAAGCTAAAAGTATTGTCAGATAATGCGTAAGGCAATTTTGGCCTTTCGTGTTTCTCTCGGATCCTCCTAATACGTACCTTTCTCCCTGACCCTTTCACCCTGGCATTGTCTTTTTTTTTTCCATCATTTATTGCTTGAACTGGTTGATCAGAATCTAAAATAGTTGGTCTGTTCGTAAATTAGTCTATTATAAATGTCAGAAAAGAATAAAATAAACAAGAGTTTCAGTTCTGATTTGTTGTCTGTGTTTTTCTAATATTGGTGGTGTTGCTTCTGCTGCTGATTTTGTGCAGGATTATTGCAGTCCTGCGATAGCTGCTACAATAGACTAACAGGTTGTTTTGTTGCTTATCCCTACTCTCTGGTGTGGGGTGGAATATTGCTCTGATGGCTGTTGTTTATGCAGGCCTTATGTGCTGTTGATGCTGCCTTGCAGGCTGTGCGATCTATAGTGTTGCAGGTATGTATGTTGCTAGACTTGCTACATACTGTGGGCTGCCTTAGAATTTTAACGCTCCATATCTCATTGTCTCAACTTATCTCTTTGTTTTGCTAAAGCATTCTGGTAAATACAGCTCAAATATTTCAATGTAGTTGTTGCGGGAATAATGTATGGTGCTTTTTTTTTTGTGCACACACACTTTGGGACAAGTCCCTTTTACTTTCTATTAGTTTTGTCAACTATGTTTGCATTTGTAAACTTGTGTTTTGTTTTGGATCATGTAGGATGTTATCTCTATGCATTAAGGGATTCCGATGAAGTGGGAAATCTAGCATGTCAAGACTCAAAACTCGCTGCAATAGTTGATTGTCAAGTTCAAGATTAGTGGCTTTTTTTCATGTAATATTTTGTATTGAGATGTTTTGTAGTGCTATTGTGGGAACAATTACTTCCTGAATAATGAATAGTATTCTTTTGAGAATTAATATATATATCCTTTATTTTAGTTTCGCTTGTCTTTTTATGAATGATTTTTACTATTGTTTTTTTCATTTTATATATATATATATATATATATATATATATATATATATATATATTGCCACGCTTTTGAGTTCAATAAAAGGAATCCCGCCATCGAAATATATGCAAGGGCGCCTACAAAAATATGACGCCTAAAAGTGTGGAGAAAACAAAATTACCACAAATGAAAGTGTGGAGAAAAAAACATTTGTCCACGCATAATAGCGTGGCTAATAAAAAGTGTGGTAAATTATCCACATTGAATTTAGTCACGCTTTTAAAAAGTGTGGTAAAAATCTTTTTCCAAGCTTTAAAGTGTGGTAAACCCGCTTTAGCGTGGTTAAATAGCATTTTTGTTATAGTGAATAACTATATTTATTTGGCTAAGTACTTAAGTGTATTTATAATGATTTTCGAATTCATTTATAAGTTGATTTTTTTTTATCTTGAATGTGTATAATTTTTCTTAATAAAAATGTGAATTTAATATACAATGGACATCCATTTACCCGCCATATCCATGGATATCTATATGGATGGATGAAATTGAGTTAAATGGATATGCGTATGGATATGGATATAGATGGAGCACAAATAAATGGATATGAATATGGATATGGCTCCACCGCTCCATATCCGATCCATTGCCATCCCTAGATGGGGTGAATTTCAAAAGTCATACGACCACACTTAGGGGCAGGGATGGATATAACTTTGCACTCGCCTAGTTTTATCTTAATACTATACATTTCATTTGGAAACTATGTAAATTATTATATATTGTGAAATATTATATATTGTGAATTATTTTGACTAGTTATGACCCAAATACCCATCGTTGGAGCATATTGTGTTGAATGTTTGTTGTGTAAAAATTCACCTAGTGTACTTTTCACTTTCTAGTTTGTTCTACTTGTCACAAAATAGGGGAAGTAGTGGTTTACCTAGGTATCTCTTGGTAATTGGAACTTTTTGCATGAAACTACTTATATTTAATCAAACAATATTTGACCATTTTTAAGAAGTTTTAAATCCTAACTAGGATCACAAAATCTTGTATGAGGCGGCCTCACAAAATGATCGAGGTCTCTCATACAAGCATGAAATTATGGTGACGTTATGTTTGTATATAGAGATCAGGTAACCTCATCTTGATGTGACCTTATACTATACTTATTGAACTAGAAATTACAAGTTTTTGAGAAGTGTTACTTTCCCCATTGAACAAACGGCCACTAAAACTTGGTGATTGCTTGACAGCCATGCTCCTAGAATACCTTTTTTGGAAAAGACGACATTTAAGTACATTTTTATTATATGATTTAGTTTGTGATCATGAAGAAGGAACAATATTTAAGGCCACATAACTGTTTTTAGTAGTTTGTGAAGAAGATGTGTTAGATTCTATTAAGGGATATATAATATTAATTGGCCATAAATATCAGTTTAAATTTTTGATTGAGTTGTTTGTTCCAATAAATGATATCAGGGGCAGATGACTAAGAGACCCTGTGTTCGAATCCTGAAAGCCCTATTTTTTAAGTGGAATTTTTCAACATGTGATATGAGCAGGGCATGAACATGTGCATCATCCATACTTCAAGCTATCCCAATAGACATTCGTGTGAAGGGGCATATGGTTTCAACACAAATTCAAATGACCAAAGCTAAGTTTAAATTTGAAGATTCCAAACTATTGATAAGTTAACAAATAAACCTTTTACTGTTAAATTTTGTCCCCCTTCTTTTAATTCAAGTGAATTATTATGCAGGGAAATCCCAACTCCTCTGGTCTTCAGTTGTCCTTGTACCTTCTTTTTTTCTTCTGTATCTCTATTTTCTAAGTACTTCTCATCCAAAACTCGATCTCCTCTAATCTGAAGGTTTCGAAACGCCTTCTGAATCCGGTGGCCCGAAGTTGAAGATCAACTAATGATTTGTTCTCATCTCAACCACCTCCATATACCCCTTCAATTCCTTTAGAATCTTTCCTGTATAGCTAGAATCACAAGTTAGCATGGAATATGAAAAAATGGTGCTATGAATAGACAATGAATGAAGAGTGACTATAATATTGTACAAAGGTAGAAAATATATAATTTGCCCTAAGAAATAAATGCTAATGTCATTTATATATGTGCTAATGAATTATTTGGAAACTTGGATTTTGTAATTCAATTTTTTCCCAACATGAAAAACTAAGAGATTGAATCATATGTTTGAGTCATGAATAACTCACAATTACATACATTTCATAAAGTATCAAAATTGTCAAACTTGAAATGAGTCATGCAACTTTAGTTTCTCATTTGATCAATAACTCTCTCCCACTTTCTCTTTTCCCTATTATCAACATTTCCCTCTTTCTTTTGTTCAGTTGGAATTTCAAATTTCAAGCGATTTTCCAAACGCAAACTAATTTCAATAAGTCTTGAATAAGTTCGCCATCAAGGTGAGGCCTTACAAATTCCAAAACATTGAGTATCTTGAGATTTGACACTGTGTTGGGTTTAATAAGGAAATGTGAATAGATGGCTAAACTCTAGTGATGAAGAGAAAATTCCTAATTTGAGTTCTCAAATATTCCTTATACTAGTTATTAGCAGCAATTGCATAACTCTTTTCCTGTACCCATGTTTTATTGATAATTTTGAAGAAAAACTTCATCCTAGAAATCGTAATGCTAGTTATATACTGATCATATATACATAATTATTAATTTCCATACCCTAATCATTTTTTACCAAAGAAAAAACAATCAAAATTTCAAACCATTTTCTTGAGAAATACTTTCTACCCAATCAAACTAACATAAAAGTAAACCAATATATACGTGCATTTAATCCTAGCTGATGCTTGCAATTGCAGAGATGAACCTAAACAAACACACATGTATCCCTTAGCTTCTGCACAGTTGTACTTGCACTCATTAGTTTATATATGAAAATACAATTAATAATTGACGATGAATATATAATTAATAGGGTGTACTCAAGGATATATACAATTTGAATCAAAAAGGATACATACAATACGACTGTCTATATAGCTATATTGAGAGTAGAAATAAAGAACTTATGTTGATCGATCGGCAAAGAGAAACTGTGTAGGAAGAGAAGAAAGCTGGAAAGAAATAGGTATATTCGTAAGAGATTAGACAAATCTGCTAGTATTTTTCAGAAACGGAGGGAGTATACCGTAAACTTAAAGCAGATGACCAGCATATATACAAAAAAAAAAAAGAAGAAGCAGATACTTCATAAATTAACAAGGAGATCAGAGTTACATATAACGTATTATAGTAATTCATATATATCATAAACTAGTTGAGCATTCAAAGTACAACTGTAGATAGTAGCCACAGGGCTTAAGCTCCATTATAAAGCTAATATACTTATTATCTATATAATATTATGCTATTTTTTGACCTTCAGTGAAACCATTTTAGGTTCTCTGTGTGTGTGTATATATATATATATATATATATATATATATATATATTCTCGTTTCTTTCCTCCAAATAAAAAAAGAAAAACCCCATTTAAAGAGTTAGGTATTTAGGGCAAGTATATATTACGCCGCCGGTGCCACATCATCACCATCATCGTCATCATCGTCGTCACCGTCGCTCTCAAACGACCTCTTGGTTGCTAAAATATTGAACATTACCTCATTACCAACTCTAACAAACTCAAATTTTTCAACTGAGATAAACACCATTCTTTATGACTATGAAAAAGATGAACAAAAGCAATTAAAATGTATGTAATAAACACTATTATATTGAGAAGATGGAGATAAATTCATTTGCATTTGTATCCCTATTTATATACTATCCAAATAGAGAATGTTGGAAAATCTTCTAGAAATATATGCAAGTCCTTTTTATTGCTAGATATCCTTTTTTGGTAGGGACATAATTGTTAACCTTTTGAGTATGTGATGCACAATGTAGCAAAGGATGAAATTAGGGCTGATAAAGCAACAATTTTAAGCTACAGTCCATACGATTTACAGACAAGTGGCACGTGGGCCACAAATGTTAGTGAGCTTATGCTAGGAGCCTGTTATTCACAATCAGCACGTGCCAGCAACAGTCCATGCACACTCTCATGCACCTACTTCATGTGCTATGCTCATGTGCTTCAAATCTATGACATACTTGTTCCCTAGTCATATCCAGTCAAACTATAGTCACAACTATGGGTCTATCTAGAAGACTAGAATTGATTTGGCTGTTTTGCTTTGAGTCATTTATGATCCACGTTCACATTATATTATGTTATGGTTAAAACCTTAGAATTGATCAATACAAATCATAGTTAATTGCAAATAGTACCTAAGATCAGATCATCTTAGCTCATCATTAAAAAAAAATTACGCTCTCTTTGCACGCCCCATGAAACCTGTCTTAGGCTCTCAGTGACAACATGTACGATGCAACAATTAGAAATCGAACTTTTGATCTTTTGTTGGCAATCGTCGAACCTTAGGGCTCGTTTACTTGAATGTAATGGTGATTACAATGTAATACACCATTTTATAGGGTAAATGTAGGTTGAAAAAAGGAGGGGGAGGAGAAACATGGAAATATAGCGAGTTTGATTACAACATTCATTGTAATCACAATTGTTCTACTTTAGAACATGTAAAGATGATTACATTGAATAATGCAATCAAACTCCCAAAGCTCATATTTCTCCTCCCCCTCCTTCCTTTTCTACCTACATTTACTCTATAAAATGGTGGATTACATTGTAATCATCATGGCTTACAAGTAAACGCCACCTTAGTGTTACCCTTATAGATCCGCTCTTTGCCATTGCGTATATGCCTCAGAGCATCTTTTTCAGGGAAAAAATAGAAATTGCATTAATAATAGGTCATGCACCATCTACAAACGATATCAAATTCAACAATAAACGGATCTAAAACACCAGAAAACATTTTAATTGAAAGACTATCAAGCACTTGAGATTTGACAATTCCGAACGACTTCCTTTTTATCCTTGTTTTCCCTATCACAACCTCTTTGTGGAAGACCTGCACAACTCTAACATTGTAGACAGCCTCAGGGCATCTTAACTCATCATTTGTGTTACTTTATGTAAAATGATGTCTTAGCTTGTTTATATCTTGATGGTATTCTTGATCGAAGATAATGTACATAGTTCTAATTAAGGAAAAGATCATGGTGATTCATGCAATTAATCAGAATTAATTCCCAGGTATCCTTCTTATATGTTGGTGGGTATTAAAGTGTGTTAGCCTCCATATACTTGTAATCCAGTCACTCTTATGCTTATTTGACAACCTAGATGTCTCGCTGTTGTTGGTGATTGATAATTTGTCGTTGGGAGTAGTTTTATTGTGTCTAGATATTGTATGTGTCGTTATTGTTTACTAGTCAAGTGTATAATCTCGACAACCTTGGTGTCTGAAGCTAAGGATGTTCAAAACCTCGGCTTTCATGCTCCATCTATTGAAAGGTGTATTGATCATTTTAGGCGTTAATATTAGTCTTTGGTGTTTAAATGTGTACTTTAATTTTAATTAGCATTGGCTTTTTATAGATGATACCCTTTTGTGTAGAGAAACGTATAGAGCTTTGACTTCCTTGATGTTATGTACTCTTGATGTTTGAAGGATGTTTAGAATTTCATTAATTAATAGTGTAATGAGCTCATTAAAGCTTACATAATGTATCTTCTTTTTTTATCTCCATTTTTTTTTTTTTTTTTGGGAAATTTCAAGAAAGCCGCCCTCTTTGAATATTGAGACTCGATCCTGGATCTTTGCTTGGAGCGGGTGACTCTTGATTCCTGAAAGGTGTTTTGTGCGAGGCCTAATGCTATGCCCTATGCATATATGGCTGTTCCGTTCAATTTCAAGATCCAGATTATAATTCTGGCATCCTGGTAGACGGGCATACAATTGCTCATCCAACTTTCTGAACTGCAGCCTATGGAAAAATATATTAATAACCACATTCATAATAATGGGAATATATTTTACAAGTCTTGAAAAAGTATCCAGTATCCACAGAGGAGAGCACATTATAGACAGTGACCCCTTTTGAGTTTTGACATATTATGAATAAGCTTATACTCCACTAATCTTAGCTGTGGGCTACAATCCTCAGGGCTTCTTCGTTTGCTTCTTTGCTTTAGTCCAAGCAGTTCCAAAATGAAAAAATCATATGCTGTTATTTACTCCTTTCTCAAATGCCATTATAGACTACTACTTCATTTGAGATCTTTCATCTGGGGAGCGAGACAGCATCATTCTTGACAGAGCTCGAATGAAACGTGCATCCAAACTCACATTGAGATTAGATACTGCCCCTATTCTGTATTCTGTCGTCACCTTGTAACAATAAAAGACTTCAGGCCAGCTCAATGGAAGACTGTCAAGTGCTGAAATGACAACCAGTGCCACCATCCTCGGCGGACAAGCTAGAAAAGGGGGTGATTCTTGCTTGGAGATAATTAATCTATTCGGAAAGGTTCAATCCTTTTCAGCTCACTGAATCTAATAACCCTGCCAGATATCTTGGAAGGCTTGTAGCAGTTTTCCATGGAGGGGAGCTGTAGGGGTTATACGCACCATTTCGGACTCCTAACTGTGTCCTGACAGCCATGGCATAAGGCAATCAGTAAAATAGTACTGCAAAAAATATGAATAGTAGTGGCAAAAAAATACTCTTTCCATTTTGTTTATAGATTCCCATAATCAGAATAGCACACTAATTTAAAATTAGTAATTAAGGGTAAAAAAGAGTTTACAAAGGTAAAAGTGTGTAGAGATAAGAGTGGGATTCATATTAATATTTGACTTGAGGGCTCGAAATACAATAGTTGAAGGAAAGAGAAATTCCTAATAAGGGGTTGAGTTTCGTGACAGAACTAGCCTTGAAAATCCAAATGGACATCTAAAAAGAAATACTATATCAAATTTTACTCACGGACATCTAATTTGAAATGGAGGCAGTAGTGTGTTAGAGTACAATTATTTGAATCACAGGTAAACAAGGTAATACGTACTATAGGTCTTCTTGCTGTTCGCTGTTAAGATCTGAATAACTCTTCAGACTCCATTGGGGATGACCAATACCGGAAAAGTGATTCCACAGTCAGCCTCCTAAATGCACTGAGCATAGAGATGAAAAATCTACAACCGTCAATTTTGTACTCTTCCAGTGGATTTCTGTGCCCAAAACTTCTCACATTCACCTGCAAGTTGGTTACATGAGCCATATGTAGTGGAACGAAAAATAGAAACTGACTAGAAAAGTATATATGTACCGCTGAGCTAAGCCTGTTCATATTGATAAGATGATCCTTCCAGAAAGAATCTAATGTTTTGATTAGTACCACCCTCTGTATTTCAAAAACAGACAAACATGGAATCAAAACTCTAATAACATTGGTAAAGTCATACTTGCAAGCTGAGACTACATATTTGACACAGTAACGAACTGATTAACTGAATTCTCAAACTAATGGAATATGTGGTAAAACACTGGGAAATTTAAGGGGTTCAGCTCCGTCAACTATGCAAAAGGATCCATCATATTCGACAAACAAAATCATGATAGACCTGCTGCCATTCAACAATCAGCATTCCAAAGTGAGACAACAGGGGGAACACGGATAAACTACACACAATAAACCAGGTACACAAGCCTCCAACCAATACAGGGTATGTTTCATATTGGGTTCTTCAAAGCCAAACGATAGACTCCATCTCTTATTTCTAATGTTTATCTTTCAATGGCAGAGATACTGTTTTTACTTGATTGAAGACTGTGCCTGCTACTTCAGAACATAAAAACTAGAGGACAGTTCACCAAGATATTTGACCTACTATGTTATAATCCATGCTGAAAATTTGCCACCACTGTCAGTATCAACTCTCACGAGGGGTGAAAATGGTATATGCCACACCATATTTCATAGCCAGGGAAGGGAGAAAAATAAATAAATAAAATAGACAAAAAAGGCTACTGGATCTGCCAAAAAGGAATATAAGAAACAACTATAGCTCCAACCAAGTATATGCCCCATAAAAACAAAGAAAACACTTTTAAAATAACACGAGGAATAAAGATTGTTAATGCTATGAATGCTCCATGATGGTCCCTGAACCATCCAAAGGCAGAGAAATCTCCAATATATTCTCGACGATTGCCAAATAAAAGCGATCAGAAGTGACTGAAAGTCTCAATTTAATGCAACTACTTATGCAAATTAGCTAACAATGATTCCAACTTTAGGCATGGCTTTTTCAACTTGCATGTCAATATGCAGGTGCTAATACCCATGCAAAATAGAGCATATGCAAACATACCTCAATGTCCTTTACATATGTATCATCATAACCAGACTCTTCTATAGCATGTAGATATGATGCTATAAGAAAATCTCCAAGGTACTTCCGCAAAATATTGATGATCCCTCGGTACCTCCCATCCCTAGTTTGACATTAAAAGAATCTATTTACCATACTAAAGCTAAAATAAAATGTCTACATTGATAACAAACGACATCTTAAAAAATGTACCCACGTTATTGAATCATCAGCACATATGGTAAGCCATCGCTTCAGGGAAGATGTCTTCCTACGAATTCCTCTGAAGGCATTAGGAGGCCTTGGTAAGTCCGGAGGTAAAAAGTTGTCGAACTCTACAGGATGCGAGACATCAAATTGGGAAAGGGACTTGAGTAGGCCCCCCTCTGTTACTTCTGCAAACGAATCTGGAGAATCCCACTAGTTAGCATCATGGCAACATGATAGCCATTCTCAATTGTTCTCTCTAATAAAAAGTAGATCAAAGAACGTAAAACTTTATTCATAAAAGCTCACCATTCAGCAGCTTTCCTCCCAAACAAGAAAACTCCTTCAAGATCTTCCTTAACTTCCAGGCACTTGGATGCTATCCAAACAGAAATCAGAAAAGGAAAACAGGCGAAAAGAAAAAGAGAAAAAATGCGAGTTAGTTGTACACAGGCCTATCCCTTAATACGGAACTCCGTAAGGCCCTTCAATTGAAATATAATTGTCTACAACTTTATGAAAAGATAAAGAAGTGAACAGTTATGAGCCATCTTGACTTAGTCCATTATAACCATTCATTATCATTATCCTAACCCTAATGCCTCTTATGAAGCTCGCTCCCACCTATGCAAGGTAATGGGGGATTAGATGTATGCAGCCTAACCCCTACAACACAGACAAATTGTTTCCATGAGACACTAATTGAAATTTGAAATGAGTTGAATGTTTTCAACTTAATCAAAGTAAGAAACAAACAACAGTTCATCGACCATTTAATTTAGTCCCATACTTCTCCATTTGAAATGAACATTAGCCAACTATGGTCTCAAAGATAAAATTGTTGACACTCTTTCAGTTGATGGCCAACACTTAAATCCACTGCAATAAGACACTTAAATCCACTGCAATAAGTTGATCTATATTCTATGCCAGTCTTTATCTGACAATTTAAAACCTAAACTATGACACTATCATTGTGGGATGGAGGGGCTGGCTCACAAGCGGCACCTCAGGCAAAGTGAACCAAGTATTAGAGAGTTCAAGACAAATAAATGTTACTGTAGTTGTAAATTACTAGCAATTACCTTGTACGAATCAACATTACCCATAATAATTTCATCTACCACAGCTTGCATGTATCTGTAAGCAATAATGTCACAGAAAATAAAATAAATAAAAACAAGAACAAAAATAAAATACAACATTTAAAGAATAGTCATCATCCCATACAACAAGGCAGATTTTCTTTGATTGACACGCTAGGGACACAATAAAGGATGGAGCATTCTAAGCTTACGAAGAATTGTAGTCCCTCCTTTCTATATAGACACCAAAGTGGAACTAGAAATTCTAGGAAAGGGATCTCTTAGAAAATCATCTAATAGTACCATGTACCAACCAAGGTCATCAAAATACCAATAGGTCTCCTTAGAAACCTATTGAAATTTTGGCCTAATTTCAATTTAACATCTTGCAATAAAAAAAAATTAAAAAAATAAATAAAATAGGAGAAAGAAAAAAAAAAGAAAAGAAAAAAGAATACTCTAATTTTATTAACCCAGAAATTTTGATCATCACAATTTGCATCTATAATGTTAGGCATCATCTCCTTTGCATGTATAACTATTAGAAACATAAATAACCCTTTTAGAGACTCAAAAAGGTTTCTTTCAATAAAGGGGTAATATTAGGGCACAACATTGTACTAGCTATATGCTAAAACATTTATTTGCTTTATTAGATACAAATACGCTACACAAAAACTGCAACATTTCTTGAATCATGGAAGCAGGAGATGGGACCTTTAATAAGACAAGATTCCACCTTCGAGAACCTTCTATGTTAAATGGTGAGGGGTGGTTGGATTTAACGGATTTCCACAACAAATTGGCTCATAAACATATGTAATATTTCCTTGATGCAATGGGGTACAAATGAGAATAAGACTTTGGTTGCAGCACATTGATTTAACTGGTGCTATCAGCTGCATACAGTAAGAATTTCTAATGGCTGAAAAATTAAACAAACTCACTGGATTGTGTGTTGCGAACAACTTTCTGCATCACCAGTCAAAATCAACTGTCGTAGGTCATAGACATGCTTTCTTTGGACCTGACAAAACAATTAGAGGATGTACCATAGCTAGCCTGTCTATGCACTTTGATCCAGTTATTGAAGGGTGATCCTATCATCTAGGCCTGCTATAAGTTAATCAATGACTTGATTATTTAATTCTTTTTGATTGATACATGTCGGAGGAGGGGGGAGCTATGGGAAAAGACATCATCCTGTGCATGTACCTTTAGACTATCTGAGACAAGTTTTGATACTAAGAAATACTAGCTCTACTTCTTCAACGAGGATTGAGATCATTGCATGATGTTCTAGATACAGACACAATTGAGAACTATGAGGATTCCCGTTATTTTAACCAACCAAGTGACTCAATAAGCCCCATTTAAGAACAAGATATGCAATTGACTTAGTAATCCAATCATGAAGACTCTAAAAGCATACCTCTAAAACTTCATCAAACTCAACCAGGTTCTTTCGGATGTTAAAGAAATACTTCTCCACATTTATTTGCAAGGCCAAAAGCTTCATACAGGACAGAGAGGTTAGCCGAGGTCAGAGTGATAGAAATGATATAGAAAGCATATCGACTATGCAATTATCCACTAGTCACCTGTTTGACGATGGTATCACCTTCAATTGGTAAATCCTCGTCATTTGTCACTCTTGAAATGAGTTTGATAGCCCACTCAATGTCAAAGTTGAACTTCTGAAATATTTCATCCTGCAAGCTGTTAAATGAACAGTGATAAGCTGTTTTGGGGGAATCTTTAGATTGAGTGATTGACCGATCCCTTAATTTCACATTTTTAGAAAATTTTGGGGATTACACAAACTCTTTGGAGCAGGTTAGCTACACCCTAGGAGAGACTTGGGAGTTCCCAAATACTGTCATGGACTTCTTGCAAGCGAGGCGTGGGGGACTAAGTTGGAGGAAGGAGAAAAGGTGTTGTGGAAGTGTGCTCTGTTTGCAGTGCTTTGGTGTATCTGGTTGGAACAGAACGCTAGAATCTTTGCTGGTATTTCCTAGTCAGTTAATTCTCTGTTGGATGGGGTGGTCTACCTAGCCTCTTTGTGGGCTAAGGCTGCTGGTTGTTTTAGAAGTTATCCAGTAGCACAGGTTATGCTTCATTGGGCTGAGTTGAAAATAGTCTTCCTTTGAGGACTCCTTGTGCTCCCCTCGGTGGGTTATTGGGGGTGATTTTAACGTGTTGCGTCATGCTGGGAAGAGGCGTGGAAGGGGCTTGTCGGGGGGTATGATTGAGTTCGACTCTTTTATTAGGAAGTCAGCTCTTGGAGACCTACCTCTGGGTAACGCGCAATTTACTTGGAGTGTTAGTGGGAGACGTAATGCGGCATCTCGGATTGATCGATTTCTTGTTACTAATGAATTTGAGGATGAGTTCCCTGAGTTAGTCCAAGAGGTTTTGTCTCGCTCTTGCTCTGATCATTTTCCCGTCGTCCTCCAGTCTGCTCCCATCAAGTGGGGCCCGACTCCGTTCCGTTTTGAGAACATGTGGACGAGTCATGTGGGTTTTGGGGAGAGAGTTCGGGATTGGTGGACGAGTTGTGAGGTGGATGGCTGGCATGGTTACTGTTTTATGAAGCGATTGAAGTTTGTTAAGGAGCACTTAAAGATTTGGAATAAGGAAGTTTTTGGTGACGTGAGGGCGAAGAAAGGGGAGATCCTTGAGGAGATTTTAGTTACGGATCAGGCTTTGAGTTCTAGGGGGCATGATGAGGAGCTTTTGAGGAAGAGTGTTGAGTTGAAAAACAGTTTGGAGGAGGTTTTAATGAAAGAGAGGCAGAGCCAGAGGCAGAAGATGAAGGTATGGTGGGCTAGGGAAGGGGATGTGAGTTCTAGGTTGTTTTTTAAGGTGGTTAATGGACGGCGACGGAGGAGTTTTGTGAGGGAATTGGAGACTAGTGCTGGTGAGCGAGTTACCGATGTCGATAGGATTAGTACGGAAATCACAGAGTTCTATAGGGGCCTCTTTACGGAGAAAGTGGGAGCTAGGCCGATGATTGAGGGTGTTGAGTGGTCTCCTATATCCTTCCAGTTTATAGATTGGCTTGAGAGGCCTTTTGAGCTAGAGGAAATTAGGGTTGCGGTCTTTGGGATGGATAGGGAGAAATCTCCGGGGCAGATGGTTTTACTATGGCTTTTTACCAGGATTGTTGGGAGGTCATTAGTGTAGATTTGCTTGGGGTTTTTAGTAAGTTTCATGCTACTGGGGTGATTGGTAAGAGTATGAATTCGAATTTCATCACTCTTGTTCCCAAGAAGGACCGGTCCATTAAAGTGAGTGATTTCAGGCCGATTAGTTTGGTGACGAGCGTGTATAAGATCATCACTAAGGTCTTATCTATTCGACTTGGGGCTCTCCTGTCTGGGACAATTTCGGTGGCCCAGAGTGCTTTTGTGGAGGGGCGCCAGATCCTCGACGCTGCCTTGGTGGCTAATGAGGTGGTGGATGATGCTCGCCGCTCTAGCTTTCGCGGGGTTGTGTTTAAGTTGGATTTGGAGAAGGCTTACGATGGGGTTAGTTGGGATTTTTTGGATAGGGTGATGGATAGGAAAGGGTTTGGTGGGAGGTGGCGTAGATGGATTAGGGGTTGTTTGTCTAATGCTAGCTTCTCTGTCCTTGTTAATGGGGCTGCGCGTGAGTGGTTCACTTCTTCACGTGGTCTTCGGCAGGGAGACCCCTTGTCCCCCTTCCTTTTTACGTTAGTAGTTGACGTTCTTGGTCGTATGTTGGATAGGGGTGTGGAGCGGGGACAGGTGGAGGGCTTTCGGGTGGGTCGTGAGCGAGTGCCAGTCTCCCATCTTTAGTTCGCTGATGATACGATTCTCTTCCTCTCAGCCGATGTTGAAGGCTTTAAGAGGATGCTCACGTTGTTGCAAGTGTTCGAGGTCGTGTCGGGGATGAGGATTAACTTGTCTAAGTGTAGCTTGCCTGGGATTAATGTAGAGGGGGATCATTTAGAGTCTTTGGCGGCCTTAGTAGGTTGTAATGGCCGATCACCTATTTGGGGGTGCCTCTTGGTGGTAACCCTCGAACTGTTTCCTTTTGGGAACTGGTTGTGTCTAGAGTGGCTAAACGCTTAGATGGTTGGAAGGGGGTGTATTTCTCTTTAGGGGGTAGGATCACCACCCTTCAGTCTTGTTTAGCGAGTATCCCTCTTTATTATATGTCTCTCTTTCGGATCCCAGTTAGCGTGGCTAATCGGATTGAGAGGTTGATGAGGGACTTTGGTCCGGAGCAGGGGAGGGTAGGAGAGATCACTTGGTTAGTTGGGAGCATGTTTGTCGGCCCAAGACGGATGGGGGCCTGGGTTTTGGTAGATTGGTGTCGAAGAACACTTCGCTTGTGGGTAGTTGGTTATGGCGGTTTCCCCTGGAGTCTGACTCCCTATGGCACCGAGTTATCAGGAGCAAGTACGGTCTTCAACACAATGGGTGGGACGCCCATGCCGGCTCTTCCGTCTCCCACGCCTGCCCTTGGAGATTCATTTCACAGGTATCGCCTTTTTTCTTTCCACTGGTCAGGTACAATGTGGGTAATGGTAATCGGGTTCGGTTCTGGGAGGATGTGTGGAAAAGTAACGTTCCTTTTTCCTCCATGTATCCTCGGGTTTTTCGGTTATCTACCCTTCATGGGGCGCCCGTGTCTGCCTTCTTTTCATTCACGGGTGGGTCCTGGGACTTACATTTCCGGCGGTCTCCGCATGATAGAGAGATGGAGGAACTTGTCTCTCTCTTAAGTGTCCTCCACTCTACCTCTCTCGTCCAGACGGACGATTCTCGGACTTGGCTTGGGAACCCTTATGGGGTTTTCACTTGCAAGTCTTTCCTTCATCAGCTTAGCATTCCCTCACAGTTCCCACAATTCCCTTTAGCCAACTTTATTTGGAAGTCTAAGGTTCCTTTGAAGGTTCGTGCTTTCGTGTGGACTTTGGTGTTAGGTAGGGTGAATACCTATGATATGTTGCAACGTCGGAGGCCTGGTTGGTCAATGTTACCGGGTTTTTGTGTGATGTGCCGTCATGATGGGGAGGATAGCCTGCATCTATTTGTTCGGTGTGACTTTGCTAGGTCATTATGGAATAGATTGTTGGATGGGGAGAGCTTTGTGTGTCCTGCTAGGGTAGGGGATTTTCTGCAACTACGATTCACAGCAATGAGGAGAAGTAGTGAGGGAAGGATGTTTTGGAGATGTATGTGCATGGCCATTTTGTGGTGCATTTGGCTGGAGAGGAACTCGAGAGTGTTCCGTGACGTTGGGAGAGATATAGATTATGTTTGGGACCATGTGGTTTACTTAGCTTCACTTTGGGCTATGGCGGCAGGCGCCTTTAAGGGCGTGCCGATTACTCTTGTACAGCGCCAATGGCGTGATTTATAGTTTTTGTTTGCATTCTGTTTGCATTTGAGGATACCTTATCCTCTCTTTTGTATTCTGTATTGATTTGATTAATAAAATTTTCTTTATCTAAAAAATAATAATAATACTTTTTCTTAATCAGAGAAAAAGAAAATTTTGGGGATTATGGATAAGGTTTGGGGTATGAAGTGGTTAGTCATTGGGTGGAGCCAGGAAGGGGGCTGGGGGTTGGTTGCAATTCGAATAACTGCTTGTTGCGGCTTCCGCCTGGGTGGCGGGTGGCGGAGGTGGGAGGGAAGGGGGGAGAGAGAGGGGCAAAAGTGAGAGAAATAGAGAGTGGGGGCTAGGACATATTGAAGAAGGGTGCGGGGAGAGGATAGAGAAAGGAGAGGGGATGGATAGTCGCGTTTTTGGGTTTGTTTTAGCTTTATTATGTTTTAACCTTTGAAAATTGAGTGAAATATTCTAGTAAAGTTCAGATCTTAATGACAAATTTGACTCTTTGAACCGAGAGACAGAGACTTCTTTCTGAGCTTTGGTTCCGATCTAAAACCAATTCTGTGTGTGTGTGTGTGTGTTGAGAGGGGAGAATTAAGAAGACGAAAAAATAGGTCATATTAGTACCTGACCATGAACCTTGTAGATCCCGGATCACCTTGTCTTCCTGCTCTGCCACGGAGCTGCAAAATGCAACACAACATAAGGATAAACTACAAAAAAAGGTAGATGCAAGAACAGTGGGAAATGGAAAAATCAATCTCTCCAATAAGATTTTTATAGAGAAGTGCTTGTATTGGTTCACCACGTGATAGAGACACTTCCTGCTAGTAGTCTTACCTCCCAATTTATGCATAGATTATCAATCATGGGTCTATGTTGTGGGTGAGAAGAAAGGATAAGAAGCACGGAAATCGAACTATCAGTCAACATGTATACTTGTATAGCAACAATTCATCCAGATCCATACCGTCCAGAAACTGTAATGAGCAAACTACACATCACACCTGATTATCAATTCTACGAGACTCGTGCGAAGATGTTCCAATGACGTGAAGCCCTCCAAGCCTTTTGACCTCATCCCCTTCATTTAAGCAATGCAATTCACAATCTCTCAGGGCTGATTGATAAGCCAGGGCTACTGAAGGACCAAGAGGGTATGTCTCGGACTCTTCTGCAGCAAGCCTCTGTAGCTCCTTTAAATTAACTGACTCACTCATCTGGATTGACTCGGATATCATAGACTTTGCCTGCTGATATGTCCAGCTCTTACCCTCATTTTTTCCAACATACTTGGCTGTGTGGTTTAGCATCATGTTACAAATTAAAAACTTAGTAATGCGAATTGACATTCCTAAGCTGGAAATTGTAAAAAAGCAAGATTCCAACCAATCAAGGATGCCTTCTCTAGCAAAGCTGAGGATGATAACCCAATTTTGACTTTTGACATCGCCTACAAAATTGAAAAGTAGAAATTAGCTACTTCAGGAGGTAGCCATTTATTTACTAATACCACCCAGCAGGCATTACCTTTTGTGAACTAGGTTCACCGTCAACTGCAAGCTCAGGAATTTCTCGTGATAGAAATGGAAGCACTTTATTCTCAATTATTTCTTTTGCAAGCATCTTAACATCCAGAAGCACAAAGATAAAATGGTTAGTAGTAAAAAAACAGCAAAATCGCTTCTTAAAAAAGAGGTTTTAAACAGAAAGCCTACGATACTTTTTATTAGGAATACTCTGGATACCTCTCGCCACCAGCATCCAACAATACATATGATCTTTGAGACATCTTTAGGGATCCTAGAATCCTACTTCTGATATAATTACTGCTCTTGAAGGTACTTTTCTCTGAAGACGACAAATGTAAGTGTGCAGGAGGATTTGATCAAAACCCAATTTGGCATTGTGCTCCCTCATTGAATAGAAGTTCAGAACTTTAGATGAGGAAGAACTAAGCAAAGCTCTTCTTGAGATGAAAGCAAACAAGGCTGAACTTCCTATTCCTTAAAATGTTCGAAGTCATGTTCCAGAAATCACAGAAATCTTGTCTGCTTTGTGGAGATATATATTCAAATTTTATCATCCCTGTCCTTGAGTGCTCCTTTGAGATGAACTTCAGGGCTCAGACTTTAGGGACAAATTGACATTGGGACTTTACCAGCCATGAGTTCTTTTACACGTCAAGCAACAAACAGGAAAGGGCTGTAAGGTTTGTTTTTTAAGCTTGACAGAGCCATGTAAAAGCTAAGTACATGATTCATTCTCTTAATGCTACTGTTAAGGTGACAGACCATTAACCTATTTTTGTAAATGTTTCTGAGCCTAAATCATTCAAAACCTTGAATTTTTTGGACCTCAATGGGGAGTTCCTTCCAAGTGTTAAGAAAGTCAGAGTGACAACCAAGAATATTCCAACTGGTTACAAGGGTTGATGTAGCAAGGGAGTCCATGCTCAGACTCAAATAAGACAGTTCTAAAGTAGTATGGGAGTCAATGCTCAGATAAGACAGTTTTAATATCAGGGTTGGCTGGGCATAATAGGCTAGCCACAGTGGACCTTGGTAAGGGAGGATTAGACTCAGGGTTCTAATTCTTGGTTATCGATCGCGATCGGGTTATCGGTCGCGATGTCGCGGAAGCGTGCTGATACGCGCGGCTTTCGCGGCATGAACTTTGTACAGGTCATACCAGCTGTATCGGTCATATATTAGCTGTATAGGGCCTATCGTCCATTTATTAGCAATGTATCGGTTATGTATCGGCCATATATCATCCATGTCTCGGCCATCTCAGATTCTTAGCCGTATGTCGGCCTTTTCGAACACCCCTTGATGTAACAAGATATCGTGTATCGCAACCTTCATATCGGCCATATATCATCCATATCTGATGAAGGGGTAACACGTCCCTTTTCGGTTATCGAATTTTTGCCGGAGGGTACCTCACAAGAGTAATATTAGAACTCATGGTACCTCTGAGATATTATTGAAATGTTTGGGTACCTCAACGACATTCATTATGGTTTAGGGTCCCTCACTGAAATTCTCCCAAAATGGTTTACCACTGATTCTTTTTCAGACTCAGTTTTAGATAGCATGTTTTGCTTGACTAATCCCATGGGCCCTGAAGTTAACCACCAGGAAAACCTCCAGTGGCCCTGAGAGGACTCGAACCTGGGACCTTTAGCATAGATCTCAGAGGTCTTACCAGCTGAGCTACCCCGAACCATCACTCTCCGCTTGAAATATGGATATATAATAGAGATGTGTGTTTCAGAAGCCGACATGACCGCGAACTTTAAAAGCCTCAATAAGCAAGTACACTTACTTTTGGGTTTCCGCCCAAAATGATGTCTGTGCCTCTGCCAGCCATATTTGTAGAGATGGTAATAGCATGTTTTCGTCCCGCCTGGGCAACAATTTCAGCTTCTCTAGCAGCATACTGGGGGGGAAATCAAAAGGAGGACAGCAAATCATGATGGAGTAAAATATTGCATAGAAGTCGGAAACCATGAAACACAGTTAAATGTGTAAAGAACAAGTCAGATAATATGTTACCTTAGGCCGCGCGTTAAGTACATTATGCGGGATGTTTCGTTCCTTCAGAAGATTGGACAAATGTTCAGAATTCTCGACACTGTATTACAAGAATTAGAAATGTTAATCAAAGCTGTAAATGTTTGAAATTAAATATACATGAAATAAACCTCCAACTTTGATAAGTTTCCGATCCCAAAATAAGAGCATCAAAATTAATTTAACATCCACAGCCGAAAGAAAGAATAGAAGAGGATGAGCTATCCAATTCCAAGGCATAGAAATAATTTGAATATATAAATGGGCCCTGAAGTTAACAACAAAAAAAAAAATAATAATAAAAAAAATAAATAAATAAAGTGGCTTGAGGGGACTCGAAGTCTTTAACCCAATACACAACAAGTTGTTACATGTGTGGTTTTAAAACTCATACCACGAGCCCATTTTACTTTTTAGCACACCAGCTATTACAATATGTTACCAAAGGGGTTGCACTTGCACCTATAAACAGTATTGCATTTCGTATATAGGAAAACCCTTAGCTCAAACTTTAACCTTGACAATGTTTAAAATAGATTAATTTTTCATAAAATAGTTGGGTCTTAAAACATTTACTTTTTTCGCATAACTTAATCAACATACTTAGTTAGGGGACTCAAATTACAATATCAACTTAAAATCTTCAAACTAGTCAATATGCACTGGTATAGCTACAACTCTTGATGCAACACCTGCAAGGTACCACTCCCACAGAACAGGTAACCATTAAGCATTTGAGATGCAACCACGTAACTATAACCTATCTTACCTAGACTCGAATATGGGTATCGAGTATGGGTACATATCCAAGTGTCCGGTTTATAATGACTCTAAATGTACAAAATGGGGGACTTGTCCTAAATTCTGTCACGGGTACATATCCAAGGGCTCGGTTGTCCCTGGACCATGGCTAAATTGTACAACACGGGGATTTTTCCTAAATTTTTACGCAGGTACAGAGAAATGCCGTACATATACCTTATAACAAGATTAATTTAAAACAAATTGTTCCTTATATTAAACTATATGAAACTGATAAAATTCTTTTGATAGAAATAAACTAAAATTTTGGTCTAAAAAAAATGATTACCATCAGTGTTCTACCCACTTGTTGAAAAAGTTGATACATTATGAAATAGATCATAGCACAGCCCAGCGAAAATGGTCTTGCTTTCCTACCTTATAAAAAATTAATAAATAAAAATTTTAATCATGGCTTTCTTTCAGTTTCAACATTCTGTGCTGCTTTTGAGCTGATGAGAAAGATTGGAATAGATGGACAAACCAAACCTTGAATTTGATTGCTATATCAAAATACATGGAAATTGGAATAACAGTCTTTTTTCAAAATCAATCAACAATCACTCTTTCCTCTTAAAGCAGTCTACCAAATAGATCAAAAACTTCCGAAAACAAAAACAGCAAGTGGACTTAAGGAAGGGATAACAGATTTTACCTAGTTGTCCCAACCAGAACAGGTCGTCCCAAACTGAACATGTACTCAACCTCCTTACTGGCATGATCCCATTTACCATGTGCAGTCTAAAGCAATGAACAAGCAGAACTAGCTGTTATCTTTCCACTAAAAACTTTTCTGACAAGAGGTAAGGGAAATGCATAATGAGGATGTGAAATCCCTACAGCAAAAGCCTGGATGGGTAAATCTTTGCGAATATTAGAGAGATTTGTAGGAACTTCAACAACCGGCAACTGAAACATTTTGAGGAATTCTTTTTCCTGTGAAAGAAAGAAACATCAGCACAGTTGGGCACAATTATATAATAATAATAACTTTTGACTGTCAGTTTGACAGTGATGTATATACTTCGGTCTTTGCAGTCCCAGTCATCCCTGACAATTTTGGGTACAGCTTAAACAGTGATTGATATGTGATTTGAGCCACCACAACTGAATCAGCCTGGGAAGAACATTCATCGGTGTGGATCAGTAAAGAAACAACAACCAAAAATGTGCAGGAAGCATTATAGAGTGCAAACCAACGAATAATATTCATACCTGAATTTTCACACCTTCCTTTGCCTCCACAGCCTGATGAATGCCCTCAGACCATCTCCTTTTTTCTTCAACTCTACCTGTCAACTGAAACAATATTTGCAAATTGTTGATAGCTAACAAATAGTATGTAAACCATGTATTTTCCTGTGAGGAATTGATGCGTAAACTAGCTCGTTAAAATCTCTCACTTATATTGAGTCTCTCAAGAACAAAACTTGCGAAATTAAAAGGGATAAATTGGACCTCACCACAAATGAATCCTAAAGGTAAAACCACCAGATTCAATTGATAAAGGGGCCACTCAAACTCACCACTCAAGTTATAAAGGCAAAGCCACCAAACAAGAGATAAAGGGTTTAAGATTTCAGAAATAGAGGCAGCACTCTATCAGTTTTTCTCATCCACATAATCTAAGTATTACATTCGATTTCTTTAAATATTTATAGGCTCAAACATGCAATAAACCCTAATGGAATACCCTAGAAAGAATCCTTGCTGTCCTCATGAGAGAAGGGCTCAAAAGTGGTCCCCAAACTGTTTGGTACTCAGCTGTAATTCTAGCGCCCAAATGGTCCCCAATAGTACAAATTGGAGCGTGTCCTTTGTACTGTTGGTCATTAATGCGCCTTGGCTCCTCTTGAGCTGGTAGATGTCCTTATCACTTGATCCCCAAGGCATAAAACAAACCCAAAATGATCAGATTACTAGGATCAATGACATGGCACTTAATTCCCACCCGTTAGCTGCACTAATGTTGATTAACATCTACTTGTACGAAATTAAAAGACTAATTACATTAATCTAACTTATTGAAAGCATTTAAATGATAACCCTGATGTTTTAGGTGTCCCTAATGAGTAGAATACACCCCCCATTGTGTGCCTTGGTGCCGAACAAGCTTGCAATCTGAGATAGAGAAGGGATGCTCGCCCAAAGCATGGTCAAGCTTGTTCTTGGAGCAGCAGCTTGCTCAATTGATTTCGTATCAGGAGTACATTATATTACCATCCTTATGAGGCCATGAATATTGTCTTAAGTTCAACATAAGCAACTCAATTAAGAAACACAACAGCAGTGGGATACAAAACCTTCAAAGTTTCACCAGACCATGCCTCACACCAGAAGGCAAGAACTCCAATGGGTACAAAAGGCAAGCAGGTGGGTTCTTGGAAATGTACTTAGGCACTTTAGCTTCCCGAATGTTTTTGTACATTTGATCTGCTTGTGTGTCAATCTGGTAGCTTTTCCATCAACTTCGATAGAGAACTGGAGTATTTTTTTTTTCCTGGGAAGGGAGGGGTAAGACAGAGGCATCCCCTCTCCCCCTACTTGTTTGTACTATGCATGGAGTTCGTCAGTGTGCATGTGTACATACTTCGTGGATGACCTATTGCTCTTTTGTAGGAGTGATAAGCCTACCATCCAGTGCAAGTTAGCAGCACTGCATGACTTATGTCACGGCTGCAGCCCAACATTGCCAAGACTTGTCTTCATTTTGGTGGGGTGGACCACGAAGATAAATAAAATAAAAATAAAAAAGCCATCTTGGAGTGTCCTGGGTTCACTGCACGGCAGTTGCCGTTTGAATATTTGGGAATCCCTCATTTGTCCTCCAAAAGTAATCAAAACAAAGATCAAAGTGATGCAAAAACACCACTTTGTCCCAAGCTAATCCTACGGAAGATAATGGTCCGAAAAAATCCAAGTGTTCCTCTCCATCCATATGCATCAAATCACGGAAAACATTGCACATCTCCACAGAAAAATTTTCCCTCCTTAGGCCCATAACCCCTATACTGAAACTGGAACATTATATCATTAACAACAAACTTGAGAGACAACTAAGTATCCAGCTTTGCCCAAAAGCCCCAAACAGCCCTATCCATATAATGTCTTTTCATTGGGGATATAAGAATAATTGTATTAATTAAGAGCTAAGAAATGACAAATGTGAGGACAGGACGTCGTCCCAGTAAGCAGTTTATATAAAGCTCTCCGATCTCGTTGTACACCAAAGACACTCCTGATAAATTTTCATGAACGGAGGCCCAAGTAAAAGCAAAGAACACGACTATGTCCCACACCAAATCTTCTAGAAGGTACTAATTTCAAAAGATCTGCAGTTAAAATTAAAATAAATAAAAGCAACTCTGCCACTATGGCCAAAGCAACTGGGCTTTTAAAGGGGTGCCCCTTACTGACGTTCAACGTCATTGGAGGGATTTGTAAATTTTCTTTGAGAGTACTTCTTGTCCTCTTACATTGTAATACTCTTTTGGTTTTAAACTATGCCAATATAATCTAGCCACTTCTCTCCATCCACACATATGCAAACCACAGCAAACATTACAAACTTCCATTGAACTATCCATTCCTTTTTAGACCCAAAGCATTTATACCTAATCTAGAAACAAACAAGCAAACTTGAAGCCGTTCCTCAAAAAGCTGAATCAACCGCATCCATAACAGTCCCACACAAATAGACAGTGCAAAAAGAAACTCCCCACTCCTAAAGCACACTACACAATTATCCGGCAAGATCGTCTTGTGTGGGCTCCGCTGCCGTCGTAAATTGTCGGTGTTAACTCTATTAAAAAAAGGTACAGATTTTCGAGGGAATTATGAATTTTGGCAATCCAAACCAAAGAATTTAAAGGGGAGGACAAAAAAAAATTACAAGGATTAGATGCCAAGTGTGGAACTTGGAAGAAGGTCTTACAAGTGAAAAGTTATGCTGCCAGAAACATAGAAATGGGCACAGGGCACGTGAACGCCAAAACGCAGAAACTCGGACATGCAAATTTTCATGCTAAAGTCCTTTCAAAGCTCATGGAAACAAGACACAATGTTGAAAGGTTGTGGGGAGATGGGCATAGATCTTTGGGTTTATGTGGCCTCCTCCCCTGGGCACTAACTCCCCATTGGCATCTGAGATGGATGGCTTATGGGAGCCCATCCTTGCCTACCTAAAAAGGGGAAGAGATAAACAAAGTGCAGAAGCAAGCAAGTGATGCAGAAGGAAAGCCTTCCACAGTTTTAAGAATGACAAACAATACACTGCCATACATGTCTAGAGAGGTCGGCAACCGGAACAGACTTAACACTTAAAGTAAATTCATTTTACCTCATTGATTATGAGAGCCTTTCCATTCCGAACTATGTACTGGACGTCTCTTCGATAAAACTCTTTAGCCTTCAAAGCATTTACAACAAACCTGCAAGATCATAGTATATGCAGCTGAATTAACAGGATAGTGTGAAGAGCAGTAGCTTTAAGATAAATGGTTAGGCATAATGAGGACCCAATGATATAAGCATTCCAATTCCACACGTGAAAGTCTTAGTCGGGATTCAAGATCTTAGCATAGAGAGGAAAATCTTGGACAGAGAGAGCCAGATTAGGTGTTCAAAATTTGTGAAATCTGAATAACAATGCAGACACAGGTCCAATAAGTGTAAGTGTACATGCAGAGCAACCAGGAAGTAATGGTGATAAGGGGATTCGGCGGAGATAAGGCGAGGAAGCTTCTTTGGCGGAACGCTTTCTTTAGTGTATTTTCTTATTAATACAACACTTGTATTAACTCAAAACTAGTGAAATGTGAATAACTGAACTGGTCCAGTAAGTGTTAGTGTACGCAGTTCAACCAGGAAGTACTGGTGATGCGTAAAGAATATGGATAATAAAATGTTTGAAAGATGAACATGAGTACATGACATAAAAATAGTGTAACTTCAATTTTTTTATTAATACAATACGTTTATGCATTACTACAAACAGCATGGACTATGAACATTGATTTTACCTGGCCCATGGATCATTTTCATCCCATAAGTCATTGGTTTCAAGAGCAAGCTCAGCCAGAGAAATACCTTCTTCTGTGAGTTCCACTGAATTATCCTTGAGCTCTACATTATAATGCTGTCATAAATTCACAAGCTTAGAAATATCCAAGGGACAGAAAATAAACTTAATTATCAATTGAAGTGATTAGTGCAAGTTGGAATGCATCACTCACAATACCCCTCACAAGTAACTCAGCTACTTTGGCAGCAACAGGATAGCGGCCAGCATCTTTATGGGCCTACAAATTTACAGAGTAACAAGCCTTTCAGCAGAATGCTTGCGAAAATATTTGGATGTAGTTATATCAGCAAAATAATTATATGTTTAGAAAAACAAAGACAGCAAATTACCTGTCCACTTATCAGTAAAGGGCTTCTTCCTTCATCAATAAGAATAAAATCGACTTCATCGACGATTGCAAAATGAAATGGCTTTGGCCTGTTTTTTCTTTGAGATTAAACTAATAAAAGAAAATCAATGACTAAAAAGATCCATTTGCTAAGATAAGTACCATCTCATCACAAGTTCTGCACTAGTTCCAGCAAGATTATCCCGAAGATAATCAAAACCAAGCTCCTGAAGGCATACAAAACAAAACGAATTTGACCTAGTTGAATCAGATATATGAGAATGTAAATGAAAAGCTAGATTTATAGGCCAGCAGCAGCACACATATCAAGAAGTTGCTAAAGAGGCAAGTCACTGCCTTCCGGAAGAGAAAACAGGAAAAACAAAGAAAGACGTGTGTTGATAGACGTACTGAGTTGTTGGTGTATGTTATATCAAATCCATAGTTGAGTCTCCGCTCCTCAGCCTTCATTCCCTTCTACACTCACAAATAACAAGATATAGACAAACTCATGTATCCAGTATCCACCAAAACAACAAAAACTCAACATGCATAACGTATTAGCCAATGGCCCAAAACTATATCATAAAAGTCTAGATTGAGGGATGCCTCATAACTCACAAGTGTGGATAGGAAAATGAATAAAAAGCAAATCATTAAGTTTATGATTGATTATTAAAGAACATGAATCTACCTGAATAAGTCCCACTGAAAGGCCAAGGAAACGATGAACGCGGCCCATCCACTCAGCATCACGACGAGCAAGGTAATCATTGACAGTTACCACTGTCAACAGTAAAATAGACAGAATCAGCAGGAAACTTCTACAATCTACCTAGAAGCTACGTGAAATTGACTTACCTACGAGTCACAGTTACGTGACCAAGTGCAGGACTCAGGCTATTTTCTGAAGAATATGTGTCCTGGGCCTAAATTGAAATGTCCAAGACTCCATATTCATGTGGGAGTATCAAGTTTTCAGCATGGTAACTTTAGGTAAAAGGAAAGAGCCCTTGGAGATGGCTAGAAGGATGAATTATACAACATATGCTTTAGGAAGCCTCAAAATGAATTGCATAGGCTGGAAGAGAGACGCATCTTCACCAGATTCTGACACAAAAATTTCATGTGCTTTCTGACAAGCGATAGGAATTTTTCACATACAAGGTCCGCCCTCCCCACGAGGAAAAAGAGACAGAGACCAAAACAAAGGGAAGCACATAAATTCCCTATGTAAGAGGAGCATGCCATGCTATGGTAATAGTTGACTCACAATGTTCTGTTGAAGACTCGATCGAACTGCTATTACTCAATCAATAATCAACATCATGCATGATAACTTACGTCAAACACTCACCCAGAATAGAACCTTTTTTTACTTCAAACAGAAAAATGATTTAAGTTTCCAGAAGTTAATTGAGGTTAGTAAGGCAGAAACGTCACCTGATCAACGAATAGTAGGTAATCATTGTACATTGAAGTTAGAAGCATAGCAGTTGTAGTTCCTAAAGTTACTTCAGCAAATGAAAATTTACAACATATGCACGTACCATGTACACCCTCTCCAGTCAAAGCATTGAGATATGCTGCTAATGTAGAAACCAATGTCTTTCCTTCCCCCGTTTTCATTTCAGCAATTGATCCATCATGAAGCACTGCCCCACCAATGATCTAATAACCAATAACACAATTTGAGATTAAGCCAGCGAAGCTACCCCCACAACTGGTGAACAATACACATAAGGAATGTGTATGTGTGTTTGTATGGACGTGCAAGAAAAAGATTACCTGAACATCAAAATGACGCATCCCAAGCATTCTTCTTGCTGCTTCACAAACAACCGCAAACGCCTCTAAAAGATTGAATAATCACATAACATTGCAAATCAAATAACTACACAAGCACATATAACATTGTTGCCACTCATAAACATAAGCTGACCAGCCTGTATATCAGCAAGGGTCTCCCCAAGTGCCAACCGAAGTCGAAACTCATCAGTCTTTGCCTTCAACTACAATTCACCAATCAAAAACACCAAATTTAAGAAAGCCCGAAACAAAATATAAAAACACAACAAAAAGCCCCAACTTTTTTCCATACCCATGTAACTAACTAACATTAGCAATCCACAAACCTGATCATCAGAGAGACTCTGTATCCGAGGTTCAAAACCATTAACAGAATCAACAAGACGGAAATAATCCCTCACAACCCAGTAATTCAAACTTGAAACATCACTCCATTTCTTCTTAATCTGACCCACACCCTCCTGCAAAAATAACACCAATAGAAAAACATACACTTCAGTGAGGCATTTCAACAAACACCTGGTGGGCAAACACAAAAACATGAAAAACACCATCAAAACCTTCAAAAACGCAGAGGGCACTAATCTGGGTTTGCAATTAGAGCGTCGATAACGAGATAGAGAGCGTGGATTTGACGAACGGTAAGGATTAATGCATATGGGTCGATTTATAGCGAGCCCAGTTGTTTCTTTAAGGCAAAATGATGGCGTTGTAGGGTTTAGGGGATTGAAGAGGGAAATTGGAACGGTGGCCATGAGGAATCTATTGGGTTTTTTCTATGAATGGATTGAAGCTATAATTGAATGATAAATATGGCGGTTTGGGTGTCGAATTTCTGGAGTTTACTGATATAGTGATATTGCAAGTTTGAGGTTCCGCCAATTCTTGGTTTTCCCCGCCTCCCCAGTTAAACGGCTACAAGTCTTCCAACCACCAGCTTAATAAGTGAAGTCACGGGAGCAAGGCTTGTGATATTTATGTTTGGGTTATTGTTGATTTTTATTTTTTGTACTGATTGTTTAAAAAATTTGTTGTTTTGTGTTGATTTTACTATTTTTTGTTGATTATGGTTGAACTTTGTTATAATTCTCGACTTTGTTAAATTTTGTTGTCTCATTTGTCACCATGTAATTGAAATTTTTTCGAGTCACGACAATGAGGTATGATAGTGAATTCTAAAGGTGTGTCAATGTTATTCTTTTTGGTCATGGAAGAATAAAACGTCTATCACCAATCAGGGGCAGTTTTAGCCTTTGAGCACTGGGGAAAGTATACTCACTTAAATATGGATTGTACGGGTTGTATTTAAAGGGTTAAGGAAGTGCCTCCATCCAATAGAAAGAAGTGTCCCCAGTTTTCCGCTCAAACCCTAGTCGTAAAGAGGCCCCCAACTCAAACCTAAAGAAAGAATATTTCACGTGACGGATGGTTGTGAGGAGAGAGAAAAGAAGGAACAAGAAATTATTCGACTCTCTCTATTATTCATTGACTCTTTGTAATAAATTTGCAATCTGGACTTCGTGTATAGAAGTCTGGCCTTACTTTAATGGAAAATGGTGCCCCTTCTAATATTTTTTCCTGAATCCACCACCATGGCCAATTCACCATAGTGCATGCTTTGAGAGTCGACATGTTGGGAAAAGAGAGAGTATAGGGGGGGTGAGGCGGCTGAGGCCGAATGAGTGAGTGATGTTGTATTCAGAATTCACATGTTGCTTAACCATTTGAAATCCAATTTTTGTTTAAAATAAAATACAAATTGATTTGACACAAGTGCGTATATATTCAAAATATAAGTGTCTTTCAAAGAGTATCTTTGGCTCAAGTTCAGGATTTCAAATGAAATCCACCATCGAAGACAAAACCATTAAGGTAATCTCATCATCATTTAGAAAATAATTTATTAGTGCCATTTAAATGTGATTCATTTGACCTACTGCAATGAGGTAACTCATATGTGAGTAGACAATGTGGTGAAAAACAAGGTTGAGTCTAGAGTTGAGAGTTTATGAATTTGACAACTCCTCTCTTAATATTTATGTTGGAGATTAATTTAGTATAATTTAGAATAATATCTACATAATAGTATAGAAATTTTTAAAAGGTAGAGAATTAATTGTTCAAGAAATTGAGTAGGCAAGTCTAGAGAGTACACGAGCACAATAAAACTCGAAACTTGCATTATTTTTCTTCTTCTTTTCACACGAGGTACAACGACAAGTACAATATACATATACATACTACATGGGTGATAGGGGATTCGAACCTGGGACCTAAGAGCATCCTTATCGCCAATAAAAAAGGATAGTTAAAATGACTTTTTTGTGTTTCTTTGCAATAATAGTGTTTCTTTGTGGAAGGAAGATTAAAAAGGGGGACTGCGTAAAGATTAAACTGTGGGAAAGATATGTCAAGTGTATGCCAGACGCCTGGCAGGAAGTTTACCACTAACACACAGTCAATGAGGTGAGGACACGTGGCTGAGTGGTCCCGCCTCACTTGCTTGCCCATTTCATTTTGTTTCCCAGTTGCATTTGCCAATTACTATTATGTGTATTTATCTTTTATTTACTATTTTTGTAATGTTTTAACTAAATTATTTGCATTGTTGTTGTTGTTGTTGTTAGCACAAAATTTGACCCCTCTAAAAAGATAAATATTATTTATCACAAAAAAATTTTAGAAACAAACAAAGGAATCTGGGAAAAAAAAGTATCCAAAATTATTAAAAATATATTCCCCAAAAAATTATATTTTTTTATTAAACAATTTATATTTATTCGAATTTAATGTTAATGAAATATTACATAATATTTAAATAAATTTTTCCTCTCAAAAAAAACAATATTTAAATAAGTTTTATGTATTTTGGGGTTAAGATGGTATAAAAATCTTGTGGGGTAGATGGGTGGAGTCATTCAAGCAACCCAGGGATAATTGGGTGATTGCTTATTTGGGAGAGGTATGCTTAAAAGTGAGGCGGCACAATAAATAGTGTTTTGAACAACTTTAAAGTATACTAAAAATAAGGATACTCTAATATACCTAACACCTCAATTTGACCATTAGACTAAGATATTTTTAATTCGAAACTTGCTTTGTAATTTAGGTTACTACTCCTCCTATAAGAAAATACTTATACTTTCTCCGTCCCATTAAAATGTTCACACTAGTTTTTTTACGGTCTCCAAGGCTCTACTTTGACCGCAAATAATTACAATTATATAAATATATAAATTATAAAATTATGATTTCTCGAAAATACTATTTAAAATGAATCTAACAAAAGTATTTTTACATTATAAATTGTTATATTTTTTGATATATTTATGGTTAAAATTTGTAAAATTTAACCTTAAAAAAATTAGTGTGAATATTTTCATGGGACGGAAGAAGTATGAGAGGTGCACATAAGATGGATCACACCAAAGGACATGTGAGAGTGAAATACAGGAATCAATAACGTTCTTTGCATTTCCAAAACAAAAGTTACAAAACACTAGTAATACACTCTCTTAACCAAAAAAAGGAAAAAAATAAATTAAATAATTAAATTAACAGCCAAACCAAAGTACCAAACTCTCTTCTCCCTCCAATCTGTCTCTTGCTCATTCTCTTTCTTCATTCAAGTCAGTCACCATCTCACACCCAGCAGAAATGGAGAAAAGAGGGCAAGAAAGAGTACACAGAAATTCCTAAACAAGTCAATAAATTAATTCCAAACACAAAAGAAAGTAGAAGAAAAAGAAAATATGCCTGGAACAAGAAAGTTATTCAAATCAAAGTCTGAATTGGATTTGGATCAACCCAACCTCGAAGATTATCTGAATCTTCCCATCGAATCCATCCAAGAACCCCATGGCGAGCTCAGATTGTAATTAACCTTTTTCCTATTCTCTCTCTTATATTAAAGTTTCTACCTTTGATTAATAGTTCTCATTTATTAATCGTTGTTTGATTTTGGGTTTTGCTTTGTTTTTGTTTTAGATGTGATTTGCTCGATATTTCACCCCACCTAACTGAGGCTGCCGGTGCCATTATTGATGTAAGTTAAAATAATGAGCTTGGTTGGTATGTTTATTTGATTTTATTTGTCATCTGTTTATTGGGTATTTGTTTTTCTGTTGAGTTTGCATGTATTACTAATCCCCCTGGTTTGTTTGGGTTGTTTCTGAGATTTTATTTGTCATGGGTTTTTATGGGTTTTTTTCCTTCTTCTGTATAGTTTGCATGTACCATTACATCTTCCCCTTGGTTGATTAGAAATTCTCTGATTTTATTTGTCATTTGTTGATTGCAGTCATTTAGCTGTTGTGTTAGGAGATATGGTAGTTAGATAGTTAATCAGGAATAAAACAGACTTCAATACAGTGTAGGCATTGGATTGCTTCTATGTACACACTGGATACCTTAAAAGTACGGATTGAGTTTGTGTCGAGCTATTGCATCGGAGTACAACAAGAATGGTGATGTTAAGAAGTCAACAACATTTCAGTGTGGATCCTGCGAGCGTAGGATCCTATTTTGCAATATAGTAACGTATTTTTTGTTTAATTTTATTTTTAAGGTGGGACTTTTTAGTATCTTTACTAAGCAATAAACTATTATGCATCATTCACTTGGAAGAATTTCATATAGATTTAGTGGAATGAGTTGTTCTCGTTTTAATGTGATGGCAATGGTTGCTATGGCCTATGAATCTAGTTGTGCAATAATTTCACCTAGCCCTTTAAGCTAGAGAGTAAAACTTTGTTGCTGTCCTAAAATTCATGAGAGTCAAGGGATTCTTTACTTATAGATGTACTATCATATGCTTTTGGTCGTTACCATTCAAAATTTTCTGTATAAACTTCGGCCTTAATTCACAATGAATTATGGTAAAAGTGGACAGAAATTATGCCTTTGCAAATCTGTCCTGCCTTGTGTGTCTGCCCCTTGATGTTATCCATTGTCACCTTGCTGTAAGAAGTTTCTTTTGTTGACTGCTATTTGTGCCTTCTTTTTAACCATCTTGTTAAAATGCAGAATGGATATCCTCGTACATTTGGTTATACAATAACTGGATCTTAACTGTTTCAAGCTTAATTTTTGTTCTTAGAGTTTGCATCTCACAGATGATCTGACAAAACCCTCTTTATTTGATGTCTGAGCAGGATACTTTCACTCGTTGTTTCAAGTCAAATCCTCCAGAACCCTGGAACTGGAACTTATATCTATTTCCTCTTTGGTGTTTTGGAGTGGCAGTTAGATATTTGGTTCTTTTCCCTGCAAGGTCAGTTTTTCTTATTCTCCTTGAAGAAGAATTACTTTACTTTCTTTGTAACTGGAAAACCAAACATTATGTCAGCAAGTTGAGATGAGAGTAGAAGAAAATAAGGGCTTTCTTGCAATTTGGAAATTTGAGAGTATACCCATGTTCCTTGTTCCAACTTCCAAGTCATCTTGGAGCTTATGTCCCAACATCGGAGTGAGAGGTATTCAAAGATGAAAATAAGAATTGGTTTGGGTACTATTGATACTCACACTAAGTGAGGTTTTCATTTGTCCAACTTTGTTTGATTGATGTTCTTCAGACACAAAGTGGTAGGTTAGTTTTGTGAAAAAATGTTAACCAAGGAGATTGTTTCATTATATGCATCCTGTTAACTTCTGTTCGTATCTCATTATGCAAACTGTTATACTCACCTTAACAGAATTAGCACTATTAGAAAATCACTGGTGTCGTCATTCCTTGTTGCCCCTCTGATCCTCTTGCCAATTTAAAAGGAAACTTACTTTTATTTTCAGAAAATTTGGTTTAGGTCCCAACTTAGGGGTAATGCAGAGAAGCATCTGTTAAGTAAAAAGAGCAGGGGAATGTAGTCTCATATAACAGCTGTCTGAGCTATGTGATCTCGGAAAGATTTAGAATGTGACTAAAGGAGCTGTAAGGATCCTTCCTCTCACTAGGGTGTGGATGTCCATGCATCTTTTGTTACCTTTCCCCTGCCACACGCCCACACCAAATATTCACTTAATTCAAGACAATAACAAAATAATTAAGTTTTATGCTTAATGAGTTATACATCAATTTTCTTTGGTGAAATCGCGATGGCCATGAGGTGGTAGCTCATCAAAACTGCTTCTCTTTTGAGCAGACACTGATTACCCAAATATTTTCACTTTGCATAACTATGATACCTCCTACGAATGTTTCTAGTATGCACCTTGTACGGTTTTTAAGTTCTACTCTGTATGGTGGGAAATTATGAATACCCCTGTTAGCAAAATGATTGAAAGACCCAATAATAGAACTTGTAAAAAAGGATTTTGGGTTAGAGAGAAGGAGCCTGATCTCCTTCAGCCGTCCATGATAAATTGGACATAAAACCTCTGGGGAATCAAACAGAAGTCCTCGACCTCTGTGATGTCCTTTTGGATAAAAGAAGTACATAGTGTTTCAACCATTGCACTTTGTCAATGTCCTTACAGGTGAAATTTTGATAAAGGAGCGAGAATATGTCTCACTTTGTAAATGTGGCAATATAGAGGATATTTCCTCCCATTTCTTTGTAGTATATGTCCAAACACATACCTTTGATATTTGTCTTACGAACACTTGCATATTATCTGCAACTCCCCTGATTGCCACTCTCATCTGCTTGAAACAAGTTTTGACCAAATATAGAAAGATCTCATGGCCTCAGCATTTCATGTGTGTAGGCTTTGGTCCTATCTGAGTGCCGCTAACCTTTCTTAGGAACCCCTGCAAAGAATTCTAGACCAAGTATAGAGCACACTATTGAAGAAAGCAACTTGGTGAACTCAGTTAGCGATGATACTTATTTCCTGTC
The DNA here is from genome assembly GCA_038025085.1 of Tetragonia tetragonoides. Lineage (NCBI taxonomy): Eukaryota > Viridiplantae > Streptophyta > Magnoliopsida > Caryophyllales > Aizoaceae > Tetragonia > Tetragonia tetragonoides. The sequence continues at coordinate 12,784,269 of CM076140.1, read as the reverse complement.
ATATGAGTTCTATTCAAACTTCCCTAGAGTAGTATATCAAAACAATTCCCATTTGACATTGGTCATCACTTCTGGGCTCTGGCAGACTATGTTGACTTGTCTTTCTCCCACCTCCAAAGCATAACAGCTAGAGTGAACATGTATTCACTTTTTCTTTGACATCTAAACTGTTTAATTGATCTTTTTATGTCAAAAGGTGATAACCAGGGAAGCACGGACACTCCATGGGTGTCGTGTCCCGTGTCCAAACGTATTGGACACTTGACACGCCTTGGACACGCGTGGACACTTCTTCTGGTTCTCACTCTAAATTTTTTTCTAAACCCTAAGATTCCTCCATTCTGCCAACACTTCTTCCAATTCTCTCTTTATTTTCACTATTCACTCTTTTTCAAGGCAGAACTGTTTGTGACCCGTTGGAGTTCTGACAGTCCATTTCTCTCTCTCTCTCTCTAGATCTTCTCTAGCTCTCGCTCTCGATTCTCGCGCTCTTGCTCTCTCGCCGGCGCTCCGGTAAGATCAGAACGGTCACTGACCGTTTCTGTCTCTCTCTCTCTCTCTCTCTCTCTCTCTCTCTCTCTCTCTCTCTCTCTCTCTTCTCTCTCTCTAACTTTCTCTCTCCTCCCACCACCACCCCCCACCACCCCCCCTCTCTAGCTCCCTCTCTCTCTCTCTCTCTCTCTCGATCCCGCTTTCAACTTTCTCTCTCTAGCTCTCTCTCTCTTCTCTCTCTCTCTTTCTCTCTCTCTCTCTCTCTCTCTCTCTCTCTCTCTCCTCCCCCCAACCCCCCCTAGGTCGGTGATCGCCGGCCGATCTACAGAGGTCGGTGACCGCCGACCCACTAGGGGTTTGAGTAGACCTCCGATCATTCGCCGGAGGCCCCAACTGAACATCGGCGAAACTTAATCGCCGTGGAGGAACAGCGATCGGCCGGAGAATTCCAGCCCGGCTGTGAGGCCTGAAAGTGCTCGCCGGCGAAATCCCACCACCGCAGTGGACCACCCCGCCAGACGGGAGGCTGGAGTAACACCACCTCGCCAGTCGGGAAGCTGTCGGTAATTGCCGACCACGAACAGCACCACCGCCCTCTGCCCGGAACAACCCCCGCCGGAGACAGGTAGTAGCGCCGTGGTAAGCACCGGCGTACCTCTATCCACCAGATCCGAAGCCCCTAGCGCGTGTGTTGACTGCTCACTTTTGCTTACTTTATTATTTATTATTCTTGTTGTTGACTTCTCTGACCCTAGCACGTGTAGTTTGTTGTTTGGTACTGATTTTTGGAAACTAGTTTTGTGTGCTACTCTGTCTCTTAAGTGGAACCTAGTAACATTTCTGTTGGTTTCTGTGCTTGTTTTTGTTGGTATCTCTAGCCTTTTTATTATTATTATTATTATTAGTATAATAATAATAATTATTATTATTAATATTATTATTATTACTGTTATTAGTACTATTATTACTATAATAGTAGTCGTAGTATTATTCTAATAGTTTTGCGACTGCTAATATTAAGTACTTGTACCATCGTTTCGGTTGTTATTATATGTAATAGTATTATTGTTTGTTGTGGCCTTTGTTGTGGTATTTGTTACTATTGTTATTATTACCATTAATAGTAGTATTATTATCAATATTACTATCACTATCATTATTATTATTCGTATTATTATTATTAGTACTATTACTATTTTATTATTATTATTATTATTATTATTATTATTATTATTATTATTATTATTATTATTATTATTATTATTATTATTATTATTATTATTATTATTATCGTCATTATTACTATTATTATCATTGTGTTGTATTAGTATTATTACTATTGTTGTTGTTGTAAATCTTGTTTGCAAGCATAGACGTTGATTGTTATATAGTTACGATTTGCGTCACCTAACCTTTTGGTGCGCCAGTACTTACCTAGTTTCATGGCTTTTCTAGTTCTTATTTTGAGTTAACTGTCTGACCATTGCTTCGGTCGGTGTGGCATCTTTGACCTCTAGTGGTAGAGTTAGGGCCAGTCCTTTGGTGAGCTCTGGGTCTCGAAAGGGGAGAGTTGGGGCAAATAGATTGAGGTTTGGCACATAGAATGTAGGGACACTCACGGGAAGAACTCTAGAGTTAGTGGAGGTTTTAGAAAAATATAAGGTTAATATCGTGTGTGTTCAGGAGACGAGGTGGTCAGGGGCCAAGGCAAAGGAGATCAATGGATTCAAACTTTGGTATTCAGGGTGTGCGAGTCAACGGAATGGGGTCGGGATCTTAGTTGATAAGGAGCTTAAACAACATGTTGTAGAGGTAAAGAGAACCAATGATAGGATTATGTCTATCAAGGTGGTGGTGAAGGAGGAGACCTTCAATGTCATTTGTGCTTATGCACCGCAAGCAGGGTTGGATATGCAACTTAGGCATCGCTTCTGGGAGGAGTTAGATGAGGTTATTCAGCAAGTTCCTCCTAGTGAGAAACTCCTTGTAGGAGGAGACTTCAATGGACACATAGGGGCCACGTCGGATGGGTATGCTGGTGCTCATGGAGGTTTTGGGTATGGAGTTAGGGACGATGGTGGCACGTCGGTCTTAGATTTTTCGACTGCGTATGACCTAATGGTAACCAACTCCTTCTACAACAAAAGAGAGGAGCACCTAGTTACTTTCAGAAACAGCACCGCTAAGACCCAAATAGATTACATTCTTGTTAGACGTGGCGACCGAGGTTTGTGCGTGGATTGCAAGGTTTTACTAGGTGCGTGTGTGTCGACCCAACATAGGATGGTCGTTTTGGACCTTAAGATGAAGGGGTGGAAGAGGAAGAGAAGTGCACACAATGGCATCAAAATCAAGTGGTGAAATCTTAGAGGAATTGTGGGGAGTCAATTTAAGGCAAAGGTTGAGTCGGATAGCATCTGGAGAAGAGAAGGCAACGCGAGTCAAATGTGGGCAGGGGTGGCGGATCTCATTAGGAATGCGGCAAAGGAGACTTTAGGAGTTGCAAGAGGGATAGGAAGTAGCAAGAAGGAATCCTGGTGGTGGAGTGAGGACATTCAAAACAGGGTGAAGGCTAAGAAGGTTGCCTATAAAGCCCTAATGGATAGCACTATAGATGAGAAAAGGGTGGAGAAGCGGGAAGTCTACAGAGCGGCAAAGAAGGAGGCAAAGAAATCAGTAGCAGAAGCCAAAAGTAAAGCATATGAGAGCTTGTACCAAAAATTGGCCACTAAGGAGGGAGAACAAGACGTGTACAGGTTGGCGAGAGTTAGGGAGAGGAAGACTAGAGACCTGGATCAAGTTCGTTGTATTAAGGATGAGGCGGGAAGAGCTCTTGTGGACGACGCGAACATCAAGAGGAGGTGACATGGGTATTTCAATGAGCTCTTTAACAATGTTGGAGACGTAGCCATTTCGTTGGGAGACCTTACCACAGCCGAGCAACACCGCAACTACAGCTTTTGTCGTCGCATTACGAAGGAAGAAATCAAAGGGGCCATGCGGACGATGAAGAGTGGGAAGGCAGTAGGACCAGATGAGATACCCATAGAGGTATGGAAGAGTTTGGGGGAAGAAGGTCTATTGTGGTTAGTTAGGCTTTTCAACGTGATCCTCAAATCCGCAAGGATGCCGGAGGAGTGACGACTCAGCACATTGATTCCCCTATACAAGAACAAAGGAGATATCCAAAGCTGCAACAACTATAGGGGTATTAAGCTACTCAGTCACACCATGAAGCTATGGGAGAGAGTGATTGAGAAGAGACTAAGGAAGAGTACTCTAATCTCGGAGAACCAATTCGGTTTCATGCCAGGGAGGTCAACAACGGAAGCGATTCATCTGATTAGACGTTCTATGGAGTACTACAGAGAGAGACAAAGGGACTTGCACATGGTTTTCATTGATTTGGAGAAGGCGTATGACAGGGTACCCAGAGAAGTTCTGTGGAGGTGCTTGGAATCCAAGGGGGTTCCAGTCGCCTATATCCGAGTGATTAAGGATATGCATGAAGGAGTGAGGACTAGGGTCAGGACTACAGGAGGGAAAACTGAGCAATTTTCTATAGATATTGGGTTACATCAAGGGTCATAGTCGAGTCCCTTCTTATTCGCAACCGTTCTGGATGAGCTCACTAAGACTATCCAGGGGGATGTGCCTTGGTGTATGTTGTTTGCCGACGACATTGTTCTGATAGACGAGACTAGAGAAGGTGTTAACGCCAAATTGGAACTTTGGCGGGACACACTAGAGGCAAAGAGATTCAAGCTAAGTAGGACAAAGACCGAGTACTTGGAAGGCAAATTCACAAGAGATGGGGTTGCCTCGGATATGGAGATTAAGATTGGTACGGAGGTGGTACCGAAGAGGGATTGTTTCAAATATCTCGGTTCAATCATACAGGGCAACGACGAGATTGACGATGACGTGACTCATCGTATCAGAACAGGGTGGCTAAAGTGGAGGAGTGCAACGGGAGTTCTATGTGACAGAAAAATTCCACTAAAACTTAAAGGTAAGTTTTATTGTACAGCCATCAGGCCAGCTATGCTATATGGGGCGGAGTGTTGGCCGGTGAGGCAGGTGCATGTGCAGAAGATGCGGGTGACCGAGATGAGGATGCTTCGTTGGATGTGTAACTCTACAAGAAGAGATAGAATTAGGAACGAAGTGTTGAGAGGCAAGGTGGGAGTGACCGATATCGACAACAAGATGCGAGAAACAAGGCTTAGGTGGCTTGGGCATGTGAGGAGGAGACATCGTGATGCACCGGTGAGAAGGTGTGAGAGAATTACACTTAGAGATTGTAAGCGAAGAAGAGGACGCCCGAAGAAGACTTGGGGAGAGGTAATCAGGCAGGATTTGACCCGTCTAGATCTTACCGAGGACTTGGTCCTAGATAGGAGATTATGGCGTAGCAGGATCCGTGCAGAGGATCCGCGTTTGATTAGGGTTGTGCATTGGCTAGTACTAGAGGTTGATTCATTTTGTTTATAGCCTGTAGCGTCTCCTTCACTTTATGTTGCTTAGTAAGTAGAATCTTGTGTTAGTATGTGTACTGATTTACTTTCCTTGCCCTTTTGATCATTCTTCACTGCTTTACAAAAAAAAAAAAACAAAAAAAAAAACGTTTTGAAATGCATTTTAAAAAAAAAAAAAAAAGGTTTTTGTGGGTCTTTCGGAAACAGTCCCTCTTCTAGGCAACTAGTTAGGGGTAAGACTGCGTACATCTGGACCTCCCCAAACCCCGCCCTAGGCGGGACACTTACTGGGTTGTTGTTGTTGTTGTACTCTTTTTCAAGGCACAATTATTATGTGGGAATCATATTTTCTGTTTTTTATAATATATTTTTTATTTAGTTTTTTCTTTACCGTGTCCGCGTCCGCGTTTCCTTGATTTGAGAATCGGCATGTCTTGTGTCCGCATGTCCCGTATCCGTGCTACCTTGGTCATAACACATGAGGTCATCTTGTTAATGGTACTGCTGTAGTTTCATGTGTAACTAACACCACATGTGCGACTCTAGAAAGTCTCATTATTCTACCTTGAAATTCTAATCTGGGTATGTCATAAGGTTGTCTGAAGGTTTCTTTGACAAATGCAACTAACAGGTGATGTGACTCTACCTTTGAACCATCTGATGCATTTTTTATGAAATTACAGGGTTTTCATTTTGACCATAGGATGGATTATATTTCTTTCCCTCTACTTTCCTGTTCATTGCTTACTCAAGGGTCATGATAAGCTGAGGAAAAATTTGGAGGTACTGACTCAACACCTGACATGTTATTTAATGTAAGAAAATGTCCATATATCTGTTAACTTATATACAACCATCATTATTTAATTTGTTACTTATACTTGTTAACATCCAACATAAATGTAAAATAAATGTTAACTATCATATCTTTTTTATCCTGAGTCCATTTTGACCTTTTATTCTCTTTTTCTTTGGTCTACGGAAGGGGGAGAGGTTTATCTTCATTGAATGTGCACATTTGACTAAAATTTTAATTTAATTTTGAGAAAGATGTATGCTTATCTTTCTAATTGCTTTTTTGTTTCCCTGACAGAGGTCTCTTGTGGAATTGATTTGCTGTTTCTTTGTTGCATCTTGGACTGGGGTTATAAAGTATCATGGGCCACGTCCCAGTGTGAGGCCTAAGCAGGTGCTCTAAATGGTGTCCTGATTTTTCTTAATTGTGGCATAATCCAAATATCAGATCTGTCTGTTTTCCTATTATAATAAGCTTATATTCTAATTTGTGTCACCCAAATACTGATGCTATTAGGTAACAGTTATTTTGGGGTGGAGGGGAAATTGAGGCCATTCTGAATATGTATCTAAGTTTTTTCTTTTCCTTTCCATTTCTTTGTTTAAACAGGTCTTTGTGGCCAATCATACTTCCATGATTGATTTCATTATATTACAGCAGATGACTGCATTTGCTGTTATCATGCAGAAGCATCCTGGATGGGTTGGTAAGCTTAAGAATACATATCATGAAAATATTCGTACTTCTGTCTTATAATAGTGCTTGGCCTATTTCGTGTTGCTTTTCTATAATTTCTCCATTCTGCTTCTTGCACAGGACTTCTGCAAAGCACTATTCTGGAAAGTGTTGGTTGCATCTGGTTCAACCGTTCTGAAGCAAAGGATCGTGAAATCGTGGCTAAGAAGTATGTTGGAACTAGCTAAATTTTCCCAGATAACATGATTCTCCTAGTTCTTATGTCAGGGATTGGAACTTTCAGGTTAAGGGATCATGTTCAAGGGGCTGACAATAACCCCCTTCTAATATTTCCTGAAGGGACTTGTGTGAATAACCAATACACCGTTATGTTTAAGAAGGTTAGAGTTTTCTCTTTGCACTACAGGCTATTCTACCGCTTCCCCCTAATTTTCGGGTATATACTATTCTCGAAGTTTGCTAGTGTGACTTTGTCTGGGTGATTTGCTTGTTTCTCTCTTTTATAAGTTTTACTATTAACTTCTTTCAACACTCATTTCTTTGCCTTGCCAGGGTGCATTTGAACTTGGCTGCACAGTTTGCCCAATTGCAATCAAGTACAACAAAATTTTTGTTGATGCCTTCTGGAACAGCAGAAAGTAAGTGCTGCTAATAGCTTCCTTAATTAGCATTGACAGTTTCTGAAGTAGTTGTGCTCCCCCCCCCCCTGCTTTGTCATTTGACTGCTTGTGTAGTTTGCTTTAAGCTTCTTTCGATTTATTTTATTATTTTATTTTTAATAACTCTGTAGCATGTCTATTTAAATTAATCCCCCTACCCGGCATGTCTATTTTTCCTCACTTGTAATTAGATATTGTTTGAGAACTCCTTGGTCCTTCTAGGCTGTCACTCCTCATTTGTGCTTTCTTGAAACAAATTTCCTTATCCAAAAAACAAAAATAATCACAGATGAAGTACAAATTGAACAGACCTGTTTCTTAAAAGTAGAGTTGCCAGTTGTCATTCAACCAGTCTTTCTGTGACACCTAGTCTACTCGGTATTTGGGTGGCAGTCGTTATACGTCCCACCTGCATCTGAGGCTCACCCCGGAGTCTTTCTGTTTGTCAGATTGGAGGGGTTGGGGGTACAAGAAGGTGTGTCAGTGTTACAAACCTAGGAGATCTTATCGTTCTGTTTTACTGGTGTTGTGCAAACATGAGAAAACCCTGGGGTTATTATTTGACTAATAATCATTTTATTCTCAGTTGTGGTCCACATTTATAGAAATGAGATGATACCTTGTTATTTACTTAAACTACTAACTTTTATAACTTGGTAAATGAAATGTTGAGATCCTTTCATTTTGTAATTAGGGAAAATGTTCAATATGATATTGCAGGCAATCCTTTACAACACATTTACTTCAACTCATGACATCTTGGGCTGTTGTTTGCGATGTGTGGTATCTGGAGCCCCAGACTTTAAAGCCTGATGAAACACCTATTCAATTTGCAGAGAGGTCTGTGATCCTTGCCAACTTTCATATCAACTAGTTTATCATGGGTTTGGTTTGTGGCTTTAAGCAATGATTTGTTGTGCTGCCTTTGCAGGGTTAGAGATATGATAACTGTGAGAGCAGGTCTTAAAAATGTTCCTTGGGATGGGTATTTAAAGTATGCACGCCCGAGCTCCAAACACACAGAACGCAAGTATGGCTGACAAGCTCCTCTTTAGCCCCCTCTTTCATGATTTATAAGACTACAGTATGTTTGATATATAAATTTTTGATTCGCTATGATCAATAATACGTTTGGCTGTTTGGTCGTTTTGTGCGCAGGCAACAGAGCTTTGCTGAATCCATATTGGCGCGGTTTAAGGAAGAGTAAAACCAGATATTTTGATATCCCGGCAATTTTCTTTTTCTTTGTTTCCAACACACTTAGACCCACCCCCTCTCTCCCGGCTCTTCACCTATGTTGTCCAATTGTCAGGTAGTTCTCGTAGCTCAGCAGTCCCTTGTGCTGTGCTCATGTTTTGAGCGATGATTTTAGAGCATCTGTTTGACGACGCTGGTCCTTGTAGATCCCTTTAGTGGATCGGAAATCATTCTGTCAAATTTGTTCTTTTCCCTCCACGCCCCTTCATTCTAATGCCTTGTAAAGACGATAAATGTCAATACAGGAGTAATATTTTGATGAATGGAGGTTAGAAACTATCACACTGCATCACTGCGTCACTGCGATATGAATTATCAAGATAATGATCTCGTTACAGAGCAACACGTCCATTCCTAAAGCTCTCATGTTGTATTTCTAATAACTAGTTTAAATGAGTGCTCTCATTAGGTTAGACCAAGCCAAGTAAGAGATGTAATATGGCCCATAACACAACAGAAACAAAGCTTTCAAAAGAGAGGAGATAAAGTTTAAGTGCTACAACATAGAGTATATGTTTGGTATCCAAAGACAAATAAAGATGAGAAGTGTTTGTTTCGAAACCACTCTGCTACGTTGATCAACTTTTACTGTATGATTTCTTTAGTTAAATATGTGGTGCATAACTGCATATATAAGATACAAGATATTTGTCACCAGCCAATTTCAACTGAGGAGGGCTGGGTTCTGTTGGAGTCCAAGTTACTTGTAAAAGAAAGAAAAAAAACTATTTACAAAAATAACTAGGCCACTGTCCTTGATTGATAACTACTTATATAAACAAGATACTTATATGCACATCATCAGTTGAAGATGGAGATAATATACACAACACAGCTCCAAATCATCTTTAACTCTTGATCACCATCCACAATGATACACCTGAAGGATGGGGAGGAAAAATCAAAATCAAATTTCAGCAAACAAATGTACGGGGGTTGTCCGGTATTCAATCCATTGCCAAAAGATGTTGATCTAAAAGTAAAATAAGGTTACTATCTAGGCAAACGTGAAGTTTTCAGGAAAGTCCATAATAGAGGTAACAAACACACTTTTTCTGAAGACAAGCAGTAATGCAAATTTTAATCGCAAGTACATAGCAGATAGACTAATAGAGTAGTGCAATTTTGTCTGGAGCAAAGAAAAACTTCACGCTGGTTTACTCAGATAGTAACCTAGTACTAGCAATACATTGAATACACGTTCTAGTATGTGATTTCCAAAGAGAATGAGGAAACAAACTCTCCCTTTGACTAGCTCCATGCACAGAATGAACTGCACCAATGTCTAAGAAATTTGACTCCAGACATTCAAGCTATGTATTACAAGTAATTTTGCTTCTTTCATAGAAATATCAACTTCTCAAACTTCATATAGCGAGGAGGGGGTACAGAGTTTTCTTCCTTTTTTTTTTTCCTTCTTCAGATTTTCTATGATGAAGATGAAAACAAACCTAAAGACAGATAGCTTAATTAAAGTGCATTCATTACAGGCTGTTAATGACAACCTTCAACTCATTACTTATGTATCACCATCAAAGTCTTGCAAGCCGGAAGAACAAAGAAAGAAAAAAAGTCATACTTTCTGTTTTTACTTCTGTTAGGTCGATGATCAAGTAAATGGTCTTATCAACTAATATGTTAAACATCACATTCTTCAACCGTATGTTAGAATGTAAAAAGTTGTCCAATTTATTAAGTACACAAATGAATAGAAACAAGAAGCCACATGTCAGCAAATGCAAGTAATACCTTGATAAGTCTGTTAGCATGTCCAACAAACAGAATCCCTTCCACATACAACAAAGCTGTTACTACAGAATCACAAGCAATAGGTCCAACTTCTCTAGTATCCATATTTAACACATCTCCCTTTATTTCCTACAAAGTAGAATCACATTAGTTGAAGGAAAATCATATGGAGTGTCTGTAAATGAGAGGATATCGAACACGGATACACTTCCCCCGAATGCAAACAACTAATTCTTCCAGTGGGAACTCAATTTGCTGAAAATCATACATCAAACTAATATAAACACCCTTTTTCAAGGTATATATTGTTTGATGTCGAGGTACTACCACCTTACCATTCAGAGAGTATTACTTTACTGCAAATATATTTTATCCTCTTCAATTTTTCTAAAATATGGATAAGAAATAAGACTAGAAACACCCTCTACGAAAGAACAGTATTATTGACACTGACAGTTGTATTTGTATGGATTTAATATATGTAAGCACATAGCATATGAAATTTACTTCTAAGGAAAAAATGAAACTCAAGAGAAGTAAAAAGCTCTATATCACAATAATGTGTTATCTCTGCACATATACCTGGACTTTCACAATCCTGTCCCATCCTCCGGTGAACATCCATTTTTCCTCCTTGGCAAGAGCAAAAATGGCGCCTTGATGAACTTGTTTTGATGCCTTTAACACATCTTTCATCCATATCTGCAACACTTGAAGAAATACAGCCATTAGTCATAGGATTTTTTGGTATGGTATCCAAATAATACAATTTGTTGATTTTTCCAACCAAAAACATCTTCTGTCCTCTGCCCCCCCCCCCCACCCAAACCCCGCAAATCTATCAAATCATCTTTGGATATGAAAGCTAGTAAAGTTCAGCATCAAATTTGTAGGTTCCCCACCTCACATGAAAAACAGTTACTTTGCTAGTTTAGAAGGAAGATCAAAATGAAAAAAGTTCAATACTTAATTTTGTTGCATTCCCTAAACACTCATTGGGGTTGTCTATCCACCCCTCAACTATAAATGTCACATAGTAGTTATATCTCGAACAGAATTTCCCTCTGTACTTTAATTTGATGCGACAGAAAAAACCATTCACCTAGCTATATCAATATAACAGAAAAGGGCCAAATAAAAAACTTAGCAAACAAAACCTCAACTCTAAGAAACAAAACATAGCAAAGAACCAGACAAACTAACAAGTGCTATGATTAGCAACAAGTGTGCTTCTTTCTTGAGTTAGTGGACAAAATAAAGTCGTTTATAGTTTATGATGGCTTGACAATTTGCGGAAGTATACAGCTCTCCTTGTCCATGGGTGAAGCTCTTCATGATATACTAAGTATTGCTCGTCATAGAGGAAAAACAACAAATCCAATTGTAATGTGCAAGACAGCTCAATCTAGCATCAAACACTGTCCACGAATCATGCTTAACTGGAATTTCCTAACTTGCTAATTGTTATTGTCTTAGCAAGCAAATATTAGAACTGTAGTAGGGTCTGAAATCCAAACCTTTACACATCCGTTCTCATGAGCAGCAGTAACCGTATCTTGGTCAGCATGAAGAGAAACTACAGAAGACACCGCCCCAGGCATGTGTTCACCAAATACTGCCAAAGGACTATGATCATGAAGACACCACAATCGAACAGTTCCATCCCAACTCCCGCTGTAAAGAACTCCATTGCATAATGCTAGGGTAGAAACCACAGATTTATGACCCTCCATATTGCACAATAGGGTATAATCCTGAAGGGCAAGAAACAATTAAGCCATATGAGAATGACTATGCTGAGTGATCCATTTAAAAGAACTCGTAACAGCATAAAGGTACCTTACCCTCAATGACCAAGCTTTTATCAACCTGTCACCACTTCCAGTATAGAGATTACCAGACTCAGAAACAGCCAACGCATGTATACCACTGTAGCGCCAGTCTTTTTGCTCATACCACTTCTTCAAGGGTTCTTGTCTAAAAGGCACCACTACTTCCCAGGCAAAAATGCCACCTCCACTATCAGCACTGATACACAAGGGCTTTTCTTGATCCACAAAGACCACAGCCATGACTCGCTGCTCATGGCCTTTAAATGTATGCACATGAGTCAAATCCTGTGCATGTTAAACACATTAACAAGTTAATCAAAGAGGGACACTGTCCTACAAGGGATATACAGAAGCAAAAAGAATATCCAAGAAAGAACTTTGAAGCTTTATTACACATACTGGTACACATTAAATTAGGAGAATCATGCCCCTCACCCAAAAACCCCTTTTTATACAAGCTTCCATCATTTCACTCGTGCATAATATGGAACTGACGTGATGGGGGCATGTGAAATAGAGAAAGTAGATAGTCTTCTTCAACCACCGATCAGAAGGAAAGAAATTAAGACATCTGAGTGGGGGGCAAAGTAGAAAAGATAGGGACTGAGGAGCAAGAAAGAAAAGAAAAAGACCGCTTGTTGTTCCCATTGACTAAAGGGCCAGTGCAGAGCATGGGATTTAGCTTCATTTTTCTTTTTTCTTATATTTGGGGAGGGGAGGGTGTTTGCCCTTAAGATGAGAATCAATTTCACGAGTAGCTTTTGAAGAAAAGATGCTCGGCGTAAGAGATTAGTCGCCTCCATGCTCGAACTTTGTAAAAGCGAGACATGGTATATTACTCGCTCTTATTACATCACATTGAAAGGTAGGCACATAACACTGTTGAAATATGCTTTATCTGCAAGCGGAGTCTCTCAGTCAAGTGCCTGATTGATCTTTAGAGTAAGAATCATTCGGGGTCTCATGTACAGACTCCAGGGGCCGGGTACAATATGTTGCTGTCTGTAGGTCATTTCTCGTTTGCCAGTCATTGGTTGAAGAGTGTAGTATGCTTTTCATGCATTTCAATAAAATTTTTGAATAACATGTATTTAGATAGACATGGTTCAACATTTCCTTGTCAGGCAGAAAATATAATCACCAAGGCAAGATGTCACGTGCCGACACCGAGCACCACTCTAGCTCTCGTCGATCCCGCTGCCACTTAGCTCACAGTCCGTCGAAACTAAGTCAGGCTCCCCTTTTGTCCGGGCACAACACCTTCCGGACGCACACTACGCAGCGTTGACGCCTCCTCGACGCCTAAGTGTTGCCGACCCTCGTGATCGACTAAGGTTGCCGCCCGTAAGACGACTAAGTTGTCGGTTAAGTGGGAACGTTGAAAAGAACAAGTGTTTGATGCAAAGAGAAAGGCTTAAGTGTTGTGGGAATTAAAATGCACTTTACTAAGTAAAGCTTTTTACAAGTGTTTAGCTCTCTCTACACACTTTGTACAAATGAGGGGTCTCTCCTATTTATAGGAGTTCCACCTTCTCCCTAAGCTTCCCCAATATTCTAGAGAATTCTACAAGCTTCACAATATTTAATTACACAAGAGAACTCTAGAAAACCCTTAGAAAATATCTAAGTCCCTAGAATAATCCCTAAGAAGCTCCTAAGAACCTTCAAGAGCCTCCATGCACCGGATTTCCCAAGAACATTCCAGAAACCGTGTTCTGCTAGAGGTTTCTGGAGACTTCCAGCGCCTTCTGGCGCCTGTGCCCAGTTTCCGCTCCAACCTTGCGCCCTTTTACCCTGTCAGCGCCTATGTTCTCCCTGTCAGCGCCTATGTCAGCGCCTCTTATCCCTTGTCAGCGTCTACCAGGCCATGTCAGCGCCTAACTCAGCACCCCAAAATTATACTAAGTACCCAGTATGAAAGTTAGGCACTTCTCATGTCTACTCCTGGCAGATTGGGCAAAGCTCTAATGACTCTTTAGGGGGTAAGTGTTTTGTGAGAAGCACTCGGCAAAGCCCCCAGGCCACCCATGCGCCCTCGTCACGCATGATGTCCGGTGAGGAGTGTCGCTCCATGACAAAGAGGACAAATTATCACCAGAATTGAGAAAACTTGGGCTACACAGATTACAATGAAAGTCAAACCTGCAGCAATGTCAGCAAGAAAACTTGCAGAAATACTCTCCCAGAAATCAGAGAAGGATATTGACAGAGAAATTCCATAGCTAATAAACATTGGCTCTCTTTCTATCTCAGTAATATAACCACTCAACAGTGGTAAACTGGTAATACTGCAAAACATGCCACTACACATTTTCTAAAATCTAATGACCAAGAATTGGATCCAACATTATTCTGAAGTCTATGTACCTGCAAAGACCAAACTTGGACTGTTTTATCGAAGGAAGAGCTAAACAGAAAACCTCCTACAAAAGGAAAAGAGCATATTCAAGTGTTAAAAGATAAGAAAGTAGCAAGTTTTGTGTTTGCATTGCCAAGATTGATCATAAGAAAATCCAACATTTTTGGGCATGCAGCAAAGATAGATTGATCAGGTGGTTGAAGAATCTCCTCTTAAGTCTTAAGTGGCAAAAGTACTTGGTAAGGATAATAAATCTTCTTGAGAGGCTCTAGTCAGACCACAAATCAGAAGCATTATGAGGCTACCACCTTATATATGCAAAGCTTTAATATTTCTTCCTCTGGTAATACTACAGTTTCAAACAAGTAGTATCAGGGTCTACACTGTACACAATGCCACGAGATACCATGCAACTGGCAACTGGGAAGGGCCCAATCACACATGCCAGACCCCGTCTCCATGAAATTTCAACAGACAAAAACAACTAGCAGATAATGTTTGGCTTGTGCTCCCACTCATACATACGTTCTTCGGTATGACAACTTGCTAGGAAACAGATTTACCACTTCAGGAATGACAGCGCACAAAAAGACCAAACTTCTGAGCATAAACTAATAAACATCTTCATGATTTCAATATGCTGTTGGAAAAGTTAAGGAAAAGGCACCAACATTTATTTAATGCACAAGGAGCATGGTATATATATGGACTACGTAAAAATTTTGCGAGATAATATGAGAGGGACAGCATGGAACTGTTACCTCCAACACAGAGTCCTGTAATACAATCCAGATGGCCTTGCAAATCCTTACAACGCACTGTACCAGCAGATAGCCTGCGAACAGCATCGTCTACACTCACTTCCCCAACCTGGCTAGGATCAGGTTCACAATCATTATGTTTCTCATTCAACTTGGAGACTCTTGATTCCTTCCTTGAATCATTTGACATACACAATTCTCCAAGAACCAAGCATTGGGAAGCATTCCCCTCCTTTGATGCCCCATTCAAGCTAGCCACGTGATCAATATGTCGATAAATATTTATTCCTTTGATACACTTCCTCACATAAGGTATCACTGGTCTGTTTCCTGGATCAAAATCCAAGCATTTGAGCAGAATTTCCTGCTGTGACGAAGACTCACTGCCCACTAGAGTCTCTGACATAGAATCATTTAATGTCTCTACCCACCGCAAATACATAATCTTACACTCAGAAACTATTTCATTCTTTGGCTCAAAGACAGCTCTTAGGTAATTGTACATCCCATCAGCAAACTGCTTTCCAATAAGCAACCTGAACAAGAAGCACGCTAATAACCAAACATCAGAACTGTAATCAAATGCACAACCAATGTCATTGTTCTCTATTTCAACCCCCTCCCTACACAACAACTCCAACAACACCTCTGGGCTAACAAACACATCCATCTTCAACACCTTTATAACAAGCTCTTCAAACTCTGAGCTATCCATTTTTCGTCTACCATTCACAACCTCTGCAACACACTCACGAATCTTTCTTCCCACCACCAAAACCTCACCCAGGTCAATATATACATGACCAAAATCATCGAACCTAAAGCAAGACAAACCCAAACAACCACAAACAAACCCTTGCGATTGCAACCCGACCAAAATTTCACATAATTCAACACCAATGGCTGACAAATAAGACATAAAACCCTCACATTCTTCACCAACCCCATCTCCCAAACGCCCGACATTCAACAACCCATCATTCTTTCTCTCAGTAACCAAATAAAGACACCCGCTTTCCAAATCAAGCCACACCCCAAAAACCACACAAACCCTAGACACCCTTAAAGAAACCCTCAAAAGTGAACCAAGTTCAGTTCTTTCACCATCACTCATACAACCCAAAACCCTCATAACTTTCCCCACATAACTATACTTAAACAATCTCTCACTCTCAACCAACCCAAGACAACCAATTTCGACAAGACCCACCTTTTGACCCTCCATCAACAAACATTTCATAAATGAACACAAACCCAAATCAAATTTAACCCTACCAAAACATACCTGATCATCTCTTTCATCCTCAACCAAAACAACCCCGCTTGGCAAAACCCAGTCTTTCCACTCCCGGTACAATTCATCTGACCAAATTTCAGGTGGGAACCCAAAACGACGTCGTTCTGGATGATCATCAATTTGGATGGTTTTTCTGATGTGGGGTTTTGGTGAGTACAGAGAAAATCGAAGGAGGTCGATGTTTTTGGGGAGAGCTGAAGGGCCTTGTGGGTATGGAAGCTTGACGAGTTGGGTACATGATGGGCAGCGAATGGCATGAGAGAGAGACGAGGAGAGAGAGAGGGGTAATTGGGTAAGGCAGGATTCACAGGTTGAGTGACCACAAGAGAGTACACGGGGAATTGTGTCAGTTGTATTGTAGGGTTGTAGGCATATTGGACACTCTGGTGGGTCTGTTTCTTGGGGTCCCGGTAATGATGACGTCATTTCCCGATCACTGATCTCTGTGCTTTTGTGAAGACTGAAGAGTGAAGACGGACTAAAGTATTTCAAATGAGTAGTGGTTGACTTTTGTTACCAATTGGGAAAAGTCAAAGGATTGTTATTATTTATTTTTTTTAAACTTCTTTTATAGAAAGTCATCAGGCGCAAGCGCGTTGGCAGGGTTTTAAGAGAGTCTTTAGAGAGAGACTCTCTAAAAATCCTAGCTCTCCAAAGAAAAATTTCAGCCGCCCCTTTCCCTCCAAGCTCCCTCTTCAGCCATTTTCACTTTCAAGCTTATTCTCTAGCCATCTTTCATCCTCAAGCTCCTTCTCTACCCCTTCATATATTATTGGTCTATCCCGATTCATTGAGGAAAAGAGAGAGAATTTTAAAGCCTTTCATCCCACTACAAATCTGGAATTTGTTTGGGATTTTTTTCCAATCAATCTCTTGAGCTTTTGAAGTGTAGATCGGGGATGACCTCTCGACCTTCGTCTTAAGTTTTTCTTTTTTCGGTATTTTTCCGAAGAAACCGATGTTTTTGTCTCAGGTCGAGCCTTGTCGGTGACCTTCAAGTCATGGTTCCGATCTAGGTTGATTTCGGGCTCATGAATGAAGAATTTGGGGTTTTTTGGGTTTAAAGATCCGAAAATTCTAAAGCAAAAAAAAAATAAAAAAAAATTCGTTTACTGGTTGTTGGTGTTTGAGGATCCTGATCCTCTTTGTTTCATGATCTCTGGAGCTGAAGAACAAGATAGAGTTGGGAAGATGAAGATGGTTCAATATTTGTATCATTTTTAGATTTCTTTTTTATTTGTTCTTAGCTGTAATTGTTTCATCTAAGTCCTTCACTAATCTGTTAGTGAAGGCACTTTAGGTTCATCTCCAAGGGAGATTACTTGGCTGTCTTGCCTTTTCAAAAAAAAATAAATAAATAAAATCAGGCGCAAGCGCGACGGTCTTGTATAAAAAAAAAAAAAGTTGCTCAATGAATTAAGAGTTTAGCCTTTAGGGAGGTGTTGTTTTGCTTCCCTTAATTTTCTTAGAGCTTTGGGTGGGAGTGGAAAGGAAGGGAAGGGAGGATAATGAAGGTGAAATATTTCAATATTTCACCTTGTTTGGGAGTTTTTTTTTTTTTTTTTTTTTTTTTGATAGTACTTGTTTGGGAGTTTAAGTAATGAGAAGTCCCCTTTCACTCCCTCCCCCCCCAAAAAAAAAAAATTGTTTACTGGTTGTTGGTGTTTGAGGATCCTGATCCTCTTTGTTTCTTGATCTCTGGAGCTGAAGAGCAAGATAGAGTTGGGAAGATGAAGATGGTTCAATATTTGTATCATTTTTAGATTTCTTTTTTTATTTGTTCTTAGCTGTAATTGTTTCATCTAAGTCCTTCACTAATCTGTTAGTGAAGGCACTTTAGGTTCATCTCCAAGGGAAGGGAGATTACTTGGTTGTCTTGCCTTTTCAAAAAAAAAAAAAAAAAAAAAAATCAGGCGCAAGCGCGACGGTCTTGTATAAAAAAAAAAAAAAAAGAGTTGCTCAATGAATTAGGAGTTTAGCCTTTAGGGAGGTGTTGTTTTGCTTCCCTTAATTTTCTTAGAGCTTTGGGTGGGAAGGGAAAGGAAGGGAAGGAAGGAGAATGAAGGTGAAATATTTCAATACTTCACCTTGTTTGGGAGTTAATTTTTTTTTTTTTGATAGTACTTGTTTGGGAGTTTAAGTAACGAGAAGTCCCCTTTCTCTCCATTCTCCCTCCCCGATTTGGGGGGAACAAAAATTGAGTTAATGGAGGGGAATGAGGGAAAACTGTTTTCCCGTTTTCCCTCATTCCCCTCCCTTTCCCTCTTTAAAAGAATTGACAAACAAGGAGAACGTTTTATTTTTCCCTCATTCCCCTCCCTTCCTCTCCATTCTCCAACTCCCAAACAGACTCTTAATGATGCTTAAATTGATTGTGTCAATGCTTAGCCTTTGGGTTAGTTCTTGTAGAATTGCACAGATTGTGGGTTAATTGTTTCCAGTCATAGTTGTCAGTCTTTTGGTAGCATTCTTTTCCCATGAGCTTATATGTTAGGTTTTCTTCATCAATTCAGTTTCTTCCTATTTTTGCAATTCGTTTAGCGGCCATAACTTCTACTTGTGTCTAGTTGTATTAGATGTTCGAGTATAGAGTGGTGGAGATTTGTTCGGATGTTTTTGGGTTGGTTTGAACTTCACCATTGCCCGAATTTTACTTATTAAGGGCTTGATTAATCGATATATAAACTCTCTTACAAGTTGGTACATGTTGCGAGACAGTTTTCAAAGATTTGCATTTGCATACATGATCAATATTCAAAATTCAATCTTTGGGCAAATTTTACAAAGTTCTTCTTTGAGCCAATGAAGTATAATTGTTGTATTTTTATTGTGCTAAAAGCACCATTATTGGCTGGCCCTCAACAAAAGTGGTCGTAGTGGCTGTTATAAAAATTGGAATCTTAATTTGTTCTACTATTTGATTATGCATATATTGCTTGAGTTTCACACAATTCCTATTCTAATATTAGAAATTGAGTTAATGTTCATTCCTAAATGAATGACTAAGTTAATAATAACTATTGTCAAATATCTAGTTATTGTTCTAAAAATTAATATTCATGCCATCACCGAAAATCCAATATGTCTATTTCAACGATATTTCTTTCGTGTAGAATCTATTGTCCAAAAACCTTAAACTTTTGCCTTTAGTTTTAAAAATTACTTTGCTACGTATATTAGTGACACATAATCATATATCATTGTTATCGACAAGAATTTCCATTATAATTTGAAAAAAAACATAAAGCTTAATAAACTGCCTCTTATTTTTCGTAATCTAAGTTTCTCGATTGTTTTAGGTAGTGTAGCCATAGCCCATATTATCCCTTGCAATTAAGGGTAGTCAAAACTCTACAACCTAATTTTCTACATACTGTGATACTAAACTTTGCAAATTTACATGATATAATATGAATATAAAGCTTCTAAACTAGAAGTGATCAATTCTTCATGTTTTTAACAAATTTAATGCTTTTCAAGACTAACTACATTTTCTCAGCAAATTTTCTGAAGTGTCTGGACTGATACAATTTTCTAATAACGTAGGAATACATTCCAAGTATTTGCCTAAACCTTGCTTGTCAAGAATCTCAACATAAGAGCTGATAACTTCTCTATGAGTATATTGACGTTTTCTTAGAGAAAAACATTGAAGATTTCTAATCATCCATTACTAACCTAATTGTTTTTTTGGTGCTTTCTGACTTGATTATTTAGTTTGTAGTAAGAGATGTTCAACTCATTAGACAACCTAACACAAAATTGTACCTATAAAAAAACTTGTATGAGGCGGCCTCAAACTGAGGCCCCTTCTATCAAGCATGATCTTGGCTATAGAGAGTGTTTCATCTTGATGCGGCCTCAGAAACCTTTTGTTGTACATATATATCCTTTTACATGTCCTTTCCTAACCTATTCAACGCGTGACCCATTCGAACCGACACGCCAATTTTATTTGTAATTTTGCTATGACTTACAAAGTTACAAGTGACAAATGTTGAAGGTGATATTACACTTACACGTTAAGGAAACGAAGGTTCATATAAAAAACCAAAATCATCCAATTTATCAAAAGGTTTTTGTCATTTTTTCCTTTTTTCTTCAGTAGTTGAAGCCATCGAATTAAACTTTCGGCAAACCAACGAGGGAGAGTGAGAGAGGAGAGAGAGAGATTCCCTATTGCGAGATTGTGGGGGTGAGCAGCCATTTCTTCATTCAAATCCATAATTGAATTTCTTTCATCCTCCTTTCAACCAATTTTTAGCTTTTGTTCATACCCAATAATAATATATCCTTTTCTTTTTTGTCCCGTTGGTTGCATTTTGTTCATATCCAAGTATTTGCACCGACAATCTCTTTTGTTTGCAATTACTTCTCTTTTAGCTCATTTAAACCCAGAAAGGAAACGCAATCCAGAAAAATCTAACAACAAAAAAAATGGAGGATTTTGGTGTTTTAGTCCAAAATTATGGGATTAAACGTCAAGGAAAATCAGCACCAATGGCTGCCTCAAAAATGGGTCCAAAAACAACCCATCACAATTATACAAACTCTTCAAATCAAGATCCAACTTTCTCCAAATCAACCCAAAACTCAAGTTCTGTTGTTGGGTCTTTTCTGGATCATCAAAATGACCCATTTGGTTTCAGTTTTACCCACAATCACAAGCCTCAAAGTTATGGAAATCATGATATTTTTGATGGTGTGCCCTTTAAGAATTCTAGTTCTTCTAATGGAGGCGGTGGGAAATTTGATTTTGATATAGAATCTATGTTCAAGGGTTCGATGAATTTGAATGCAAATTCTTCAGATGTTAATGATGATGTGATTTGGGGGGCCGCTGGGAAAAGGGGCACCACAGTGGTTGTTGATAGCAATGATTTGTTGTCCTCTGATCCAGTTGATGATTATTTGGTCCAATTGGGTTTGAACCAAGGCAATAAATTGGGTGAGAATAAGGGCTCAAATGTTGATAGTGATGATTTGATACCTGGGTTTGGGTTTGGGAGTGGCAATGCTGCAAGTGATAGGTATGCAACTTGGTTTAACATTTTTACTGTATATGTATGTTTGTTGTTGTAATTGTTCTGTGTTAAGGTTTTGTTGTTATTGCACAAGTACATAGTCATAATCATGATTTGATACCTGGGTTTGGGAGTAATGCTGCAAATTATAGGTATGCATTATGCAACTTTGTTTTAACTTAGTTTATGTGGTGTTGTTGTTGTAGTAGTAGTAGTTGTGGGTTGTTGTAGTTGTTGTGTTCTAAGGTTACATTGTTATTGGATGATGAAGTAAGCATTGCTGGTAATTGGGGAAATCAAGTATTTGGTCTTTTAGGAAAGAACCTAAATTGAGCTTCACCTTTCCATTGGTTGGCCACATCTTGAATTTTATGGAGTAAGGAGGAGAACTTGTCTCTGCTACTGCTTTGACAGTCTCATGAATACAATTTTCTGTTATCTAAAAATATTGATAAGAAAAATAAAGAGAATTCCTAGGAGTAGATAATCTCTTGCATTATACCTAGGTCCTTTTGTATTTTAGTTTGTCTGATAGTTGGGATCTTCTGGACTAAAATTTAAGTAGTATGGTTTTTATTGTTGTGCTGAAACACGTGACCGTCTCTTACTAGTCTAATCAACATGTAATCAAATTGGAGATAGCTGAGGTTCTTACCAATACTGCTTCAGATAATTATCTATTACCAATTGTGTCTGGGGTAATAACCTGAACTGTTGAGCATTATGTTGCGATACTTTTTAGTACAATATTGTGGAAGGATTATTTTCACTTCTTTTGGATGAATTTATGCAATTGAATGGTATTATGAAATCGAAGTTTCCTTGACATGCTATTCTTGGGTATTTTCTTGAATATGTACTTGTTTTTTTTTTTTTTTTTTACTGAAACTGTTGAAAGAGCTCAGGCTTCTTCGACAGAGAAGAGTGCAGGTTTATCTTCTCTTGAGGAATTTGAAGATTTTGTCACGGGCAAGAAAAAACATAATATCAATGTGCAGTTAGATGCTTCTACAGTTAAGAATGAACCAAAGAAGAAGTTTGAGCAGAAATCACAGAACACAAGCTTCTTTGACCGAACAAAGGTGGAGAGAGATAGTGAAAAGATGTGGCAAGAGGAAGCAAGTGATGTGAATATTTTTTCTGATCCACAAACTCAAAAGAGCGTACCTGTATCAAAGAATTCATCTATGGTAAGTTGCCTTCCAGGAGAAACCTCCCCCCCCCCCCCCCGGCGTACATTGCATGAATTACCTAGTGAGTGTCATTTATGGTAGTTCCCAACGTGTGAAGCAAGTTAATAGGAGAGAAGTGAAAGTTAATAGTAGTATTTACTAACAGCTATGGATATATATTTGGATATAGAAGTGTTACTTATTCTGTCCTTTTTGGTGTTGTTGGCTTTTGTTTTGAGATGTGTGTTGACAACTGAGATATTTCAGAGCAAGGAAACGGAGGAAGTACCAGACTTGTATCCTGGAACCACATTCAACATGGAGAATAAGTCTTCCCCAATAAATTTTTTTGATGAATTTTTTCCTGAAGGTATTATCAGTTGGTTTGAGTGCTTCATTGATGCAAATTTCTTGTGTTTCTTTGGGCATCATTCAATTCCTAATAATATAGTATCTGAAAAACCTGTTGCTGTCTTAAGGTACTCCAACATCTGGAAAATTTGAGGAAATTGAAGGAGAAAGTGTAGAAAGACGAAGATTAAGATTAGAACGCTATCAGAGGGTGGTGGCACGTCAGGTATCAGCGATTTTTGTTTTCTTTTCTACTGTTGATTGAAGTTGATCTCGATTTATATTTGCAATTGTTAATGGTTGTTACTTACATTCTCTTTTTAACATATTTCTTTTTATGAATCTGTCAGTGAAGAAACCTGTAGTAACTGTAGTCTTTTGTCATTGATCAACAATTCAACAGTGGGTTTAAAACTGTGCCTCTTTCGATCCCTTCTTAAGGAAGGAAGAGTGGATTATTTGGATTTCCCTATGTCAGAGTTTATATGCGTTTATGTACTATTGAATACAGTGCTTATTTTGATATGGAAGAGCAGAAGAGGGGAAATAATAGGGAAAGGAGAGGAAAAAGAATGTCAAGTCCTTTGAAAACCTCTAGATTAGAGTTATGAAGGTCTCTGAATCCATCCATATCTCTATCATGTCTGACTCACATAGAGAACGAAGGATCTCTTTCCTTCCCTTCCAGATATTATCTAATTAAGGGTTAAGCTAATATATTCAGCTACATATATATCGCGAGGCAATCTTTGAATGGTCTCTCTCTGAAGATTATATGTTTACGTGAAATCCCTGCTATAGTATTTCGATTCTCTTATTATAGGTTGCCATTTTCCAGTGCAGTTAAGATAGTTGCTACTTGCAAATGGGCAATATTTTGCCTTAGGACTGTAATGGCATAATTGAAATGGTTTACTTGTTTTAGGTCATGGTGAAGTGATTGTATGTTGATACGTTTTCATTCGTCAATCATTACAGGGCTAAAGGATGCCCTAAGTAGGAGCCTTACGCACTGGATTGGCAGTTTGTGCTGTCATGATATCACCAAGTTGAACTTTTTGTGATTAACCGACTTGATGATATTGATAGTTATGTTGCTTAATGCTTGTGTCGAAAGTAGTCCTAACCCATATATTGGCTGCAACTATGTTTAGGAAGAGGTATTGAAAGACATGAAGCAGCGTGAATTTAAGGCTCAGGAGGAGCAGGAAGAGAGACATGTGGGTATTTCTATTTGTTTCCTTTATGCTGGACTTGAGATTTAATCAGATAGTGATTCCATAAAAATAGTTTTGTGGTGTTCCTTTTCTTTTGGTTTTCTCCCCTTTCCTCCTCCTCTCATTTTGTGGGTGACTAGTGTGATCTTCATAAGTATTTTTTGTCTGACTCTTCAGAGGATTGCCGAAGTTTTGAATGCGGAGATGAAGCGATGGGCTGCTGGAAAAGAAGGAAACTTGCGTGCATTACTCTCATCTTTGCAACAGGTATATGTTTTTTGATAATTCTTTGCAACAGGCATATTAACTTTTAAAATCCCATTTAGCCCCATTTTCGAATTTATGTATGAGGTGGCACCTTTTTTCTTTCCCTTTTTTTTTTCTCTTTTAATATTCTCCCCAATGTGGTATGGATGATGATGTTTATTATTATACCAAGCACTGTTCCTTTCACTCTTAACTTGTCACATCAGACCCTTGTTGGACACATTGTTAGGCGGATATGACAGTCTGTTTGGTAGACCTGATCTAGGGTGAACTGGGAGGGAGACAGGACACTAATACGTGACTTTACCCCAAGAACACAGGGCACTCGATAGAAACATGATATTTGCCCAGCTGGAAACCCAATTGTAATTGTGATAGTTGTTTACGGATTCTTTTTCGAGACTTTATATAAGAAATATACACTTAGCCAAAGTCAGACATCTTTATTTGAGATCGGTCATGAGCTTTAACGACTAAAAGGTTTAGAAATTGGGATCTGTTACCCGCTCACATGCAAAATTGGTCAACCAAAATGGTGATGCACATTTCTTTGAATTCACTGCAGTTCTAGAGTAGGAGAGATAAATGAGTGATCGTTTGGTTCTTTAACTTTGTTTCTCATACATACTTATTTAGGTAGAGAAGAGTTGGTAGTTCTACGCTCATGTGGCATTAGATAAATTGTCCTATTTGGGGTTGCAAATTCTCACCATTGCAGCACTCTCCCTTACACCCATCCACATGACTGTTATGAGTCAATGACTACAATCAACTTCATATTTCCGCATACCAATTCCACCTCTTCTACAGAAGCAACCCATCAGGTTATGTTTGGAGCTACATATTGTACGTGTCTTCTTTGTTGGCTTAGGCAATGGAGGCTTTCAGAGATGTAATTATTTCTCAGCTCCAATTAAACTTGTATAATTTGTAACTAGTTGCTGATAGAAATTATCTCCTAGCATGTATTCGCTACTGTTTGACAATGTTCTGAGTTTAACTAGCAAACGTGATTATGCAGTTATTTGCCTAGGCCAATCACTGATTTGTTTTGTAGTCAAGGTGTGGGTTTTGGATGCCGTAGTTGTTGTTCTGATGCTGTTTTTGTGGTTGTTCATCATTTTCAGCCAAGAATAGCTATATATTATTACGATATATCTGTTCTGTAAAGTACGTAGAATTTATTGGCCGTGATTGTACAAGTTATCAAGCCTCCATGTTTTATTCGATAAACAGGTACTTGGGCCTGAATCTGGTTGGCAGCCAGTTACTTTAACAGACTTGATTACTTCGTCTCAAGTTAAGATTGCCTACAGGAAGGCTAATTTATATGTCCATCCCGATAAGCTTCAACAAAGAGGTGCTAGTCTTCAGCAAAAGTTAGTTGCAGAGAAAGTCTTTGACCTACTCCAGGTATCTTACTATCTCTTAATCTTTTCGTTGTATGAGTTGCCTTTACATGCTCTGCTGTACCCTAAGACGTAGAGTAGTTATATATTATACGGAGACTACATCTTTACTGTGTTCAATCATCTTGTGCATCCAATGTGCATACTCGGTGACTTCTGGCCTTGTGGGTGCCGTATTACGTTTTAATTTGGTCTAGTCCCTTGCGTTGAATCAGTCAAACTTCCGGCTTTAAGGTGCAACTTGCATATACTTTTATAACCTTGGGATTTGAAGTTGCAAAAGAGATTTGACATATCGTTATTCCAGAATTGCATGGTTTTCCTTGGAAATTGTGTGTAACGAATTTCGTGGTCTTTTCCTTCTCTCTCTCTCTCTCTCTCTCTGTCTCTCTCTCTTACTCTTCTCTTGTTATTTTGTTGTTTTGTTTTTTCCACTTGGACTGTGGTTTTGTTACATTTCTGTTAACTGAATTGAGGTATGCTTTTAATTCAATTTAAAATAATGGTATTTTCACTCAATTTTGTGATATTCATATTCTATCTGCTATCATATTATGACACAGGTTTTTTGATACTCATTAATATATACTTTTTGAAATTTTTTTTGGGAAGAAATGAGTGCATTAGATAAAAAATATTAAACAGAAAGTGTGGAATACATTATTCCTTTGGCCTGATTAGTTGAAAGGTCTCTATAGTCTTTAGTAGCTAGGTTGAGAGCGAAAGATACTACAAATTCCAAGTCAGCCTTTAACCAGCTTGTCTTTATAGAATATAGTTCCCTTGGGCAATGCTCCATTTTGACTTCTCCGAAATCCTAATTGCTCAATCAAGCCCCTGCAATCAAGTAGAATATTGTAAAAATAGTTTTTTTAGTGACAGCATTGTTAAGATCTTTTGCAAAATTGAATCTGAGTGAATCACATTCTTGCTCCATTAATTCATGTGAGTCCTTCTGTTATGGCTAGAATCTCAGCCATTAGGGTATCATGAACCTGCATCCACTTGAGTAAGTATTGAATCCAGTTGCCTTGTTCAACTCTGAAATCTCCAGCCAGAGTGCCAATGTTTTAAGCTGCATTAAACCGTGCATTACAGTTGAGTTTGAGTTTCTTCCACCCTCCAGGGGGTGGAGTCCATATATAGCACATAAATATCTTCTTATAGACAGGAGCAGGTGTTGCTTTAAAGACCAGAATTCCCGTGCTTTTGAGGTGGCAAGTTTTATGTCGTGAGCGTTGGGTGTAGAACCTTTGAAAACCAGGTTATTTCCCCTGGGCCATAAGGACCAGATACGGGAGGCACAAGGTGGGACACAGTGAATAGTTGTGCATCTTTTTGGAAGTGAGGTCGGAATATATACTTTCTCTTTATCTAAAAAATCATGTTACAGCCCAAGATGTGGTTTTACCCCATTGGGGTCTGGGGAAAAGGGGAAGTCCTGTTCAGGCTATTTGTAAGGAACGATATAGCTGGATCTGGTGCACCATGGACCAAAGGTGTGGATTGCTAATACTAGATCCATGTTTCTTGTCAAAAAAAGAGATCTATTTTCGACTTTGGAAGTGACTACTACAGTTGTTAATTGGTAGTTAAATACCACCATGTAGTACCTGCATCTGGTGTTACTTGAGATTGACTGTGTCTCTTTACAATTGCTTACGAGGCCATTTCTGCCGCGTTGCTCTAAAACTCTAAAAGTTAGATAATATCAAGTTATTTGACGAAAGGGATACAAAATATACTTGGATAGTATCGAGTTATTTGATGTTTTTGCTCTCAAATTTAGGTCTTGTGTAACTTTCCTCCTCGACTCCCCCTCTCCACCCTTCCAATTTTCTGACCCTCATCTTGTTTCGAACTGTGATATTGACGCAGGAAGCTTGGAACAAGTTCAGCTTAGAGGAGCTTCGTTAGTCATGTAACCGTGAGCTCATTGTACATCTTTTTTCACTTTGTTTATCGTGGTTTTGTTAAATGCCTAGAAGCATTGTGGTTACAAACAATTGAATTTGTAAGACCATATATATATTTTTTGATTTTGTATTTATTGTAAAGGTTCTGTATTAGTCAGTGTTGCTATGGTGCAGGTATTATATGTCCATATCAAATTATCCAATCTACTATGGTGCATCACTATTTTATTTATGTTAGCTTTTGGATATGGGTTTATTATAAGCATATAACATTCTAACTGTCGTTTATATCATGTATTATCACTCAAAAAATAGTTATATCATGTTTTATGTTTATATCTCCAAGTACAAGAGGTGCATCTAAAACCTGGGCAATTTAGTGTAAGATGTTTGCTTCAACCATGATCAATAAAGAAAGTGGTTATTTATCTATTTGTTGGCTACTCCATTTGGATATTACATTGAACTTTTCGCGATATTTAAGATATCAAAAAGTCTTATATGAGGCCGCTTCAAGGTGAGATTACCTCTATATACAAACATGACGTCGGCATAATGACATCATGCTTGTATGAGAGGGTCGCCTCATATGAGATTTTGTGTTAAGATACTATTTTGACCACATATAACTCTTAATATTTACATAAAAATTATAAAATTTTGTTTTTCTTTTGGGTGCAAAGGAGGGCTTGAAGACCTAACTAACAAAATTTTGATTTGTATAAAAGTACTATTTGAAAGGAATTTAGCAAAAGTATATTTATTTTATAAGACTATACTTTTGACTCCAAAAAATCCAACGTAATAAAGAAGAGCTCGTTAACGTTTTGTTCAAAGAAAGTCAACAAATTAAAGGCAGGGGAAACGAAAATCGATTATGGATCAAGAAGCTGAGTGTCACGTTAATTCTTCTATTTTTTTCTGAGATTGTTGGGGCTTTCGGTAGAGAAATTGATACTCACCCGTCTCAAAAATAAATTTCCACCTGGCAGTCTTGGGTCTTGGCGGTGTTCGATATGCTAATTTGATCACAAATATAATTGAATATAAAAATTAGAAGAAAGATAATTTTTAAAAGTATTATTTGAAAAGAATTTGACAAATAGTTTTATATTGTAAATTTTTATGCTTTCACATATTAATGGTTGAAATTTTGTAAATTTTGACCTTAAAAAAGTCCAATAACATAAAGTTATATATGGGACGGATGTAGTATTTCGATCAAAATTTTCACATATTAATGGCCAAAGTCAAATAAGATTAATTTCAGGACGGAAGTAGTATATATTGATCAAAAATTTGTGCGAAGGTCAATATCTTCTATGATTCCTGATACTTGTTTTTTATTTTTGGGATTAAAGGGGTAAATTTTTTATTTGTCAATATGCGTCCCTTGTTTATTTCTTGGAAAGTTCTTCCTGGCTCAACAATTTAAAGTGACTTTTTTTTTTATATACGAATATAATCTATCTTTTTATATTTAAAATAAGAATTTGAAAATTGGAATTAACAACCTGTACACAAAGAAGAAAAAAAACACACATTTCCTAAATCAACCAGGATTAGGAATTTAAATGATCAGAAAAGGAATATGAATTTAGAATCACAATTTTACAAAAGCCTATATATACAACTTACAAGTGTTGAATTGTTGCACCTTCATCGTATTAAGAAGATGACCAACTAATTTCCACCAACACTTCTATCAATAAAAAAAAAATAAAAAATTCCATCATCACTTAGCTTGCTAATAGCAACTTATCACCTTCATCAATGGAGCATCAAATAGAAATCAACTTTATAATCTCAGCCAAAACCCTTAAACCTCAAACCTTCAACCTTAATTATTACCGTCGTCTCAAAAACCTACACCGTGATATGGGTCAAAAATCGAGATCCTCTATACAAAATACGAACCACAACTGATCAGTTTGGAGGCCCTAATCCTAACTGGGGCTATAATAATAAGCTTCTCATCACTGCCACCAAAGACGACGTCGTCATTGTGGAGATCTACGCCGTTGGCGTCTTCAAAAACCGACTTATTGGTGCTGTCCGAATCCCGGCAAGCAAAATCATTAGCAGAAGCAGTGGTGGGTTATTTTTCTCCTCGTTGCCCATCACCCGCGGCCCAAATAAGACTCCTTGCGGTGTCCTCAAAGTCAAGGGGAAGATGACCCTCACCCCTCGTCTCACCAAAAACTACGACTTCAATGACTCATCACGGGTGGTTCCGTCACTAGAGGAAAAATTATCTGCTTTAGCTTTATGAAGTGGTTAATACTTACTGTAATATTTTGAGCAATCATAGTCGTTTACCACTAGTAATTTAGTGTGATTACAAAAGATTTTATGTAAGAGCATTTCATGATGAGACATCCAAAAGTAACACCATCTTTGCTTTTCTTTTCTTGAGTAACTTGTTGGTTATGTAATCTTGAATCAATTTTGTGTTAGTGTGCAATGGATGAATTTTGATTTCTGATTATTAGTTATGAACCCACAATTAATTGACACTTCATACAATTTTTGTAAACGCACCCCGGCCTATATTTTCGTCCGTAGTAGACACACAACATGCAAGCAAGACTAGCTACCTGCTGCTCTCAACTTCTTGTAATGAATATAATTATGTATGCATTAGATGTTCAATATGCCGAGTTACCTTGATGAAAAAATATTTTTCTTTATCTTACCCCAACTTTTATTGTTCAGATGTCTGGAATCATACTTCAATGCGTCATTTATTCCTTGGGACAATTTCATTATTTTGACCCAAAAAGTTGGTAAATTAATTAAAAGTTGTATGTTATAAAAAATTTTGATCATTAATTTATTTAAATTTGCAGGGTGTTATAACATAAAAAATATATAGTGTTAGATTTTTCTTATAAGAAATGTTATTTTTCTATCATTGTTACTAGGAGTAATATATACTAATTAACCATGTATGTTACTAGGAGTAATATGTATACTAGTGAGACAATTGTAGAACCCAATATGGGCTCAAACTTATTTATCTTTAGTTACACAAAAACTTGTTTGAGACGGCTTTTTCATAACTTTTGGTAAGACGAGTGTCACTTTTTAGTAATATAAGGGTCATAACTTATAACAAGTGACCCCTATTTGTCTAAATAGTAACCCCGTTTTTCTATAAGTTGGTCTTACACAAAACTTACTCAGTTAGTTAATATATATATATATATATATATATATATATATATATATATATATATATATATATATATATATATATATGCACTATTAATTCCTATAAAAAAAATCATGTACTATGATGGTTAGAATTCACCATAAAAAATCAAACCATTGTTTTGGGAGAGAGGATGTTAAGGAGACTAGTAGTTTATATATTTTCAATGAAGTGGTCGTATCTTTCTTTTTCTTGGACTGTATTGTATAGGAATGACTATAAGGCCTTCACTGACCACTATACGTCTATACCCCTTGAAGAGAGCAGTCGGGTAGTGGATTTTTCTAGAAATAAAACGAAATAGTAAATCTACTAAGGCCCTGTTCTCGTCAACGGAATGATGAGGGACGGTGAGGAATGGAAAGGAACGAAACGGAAATTGCAGCGCGGGACGGAATGGAATAATAAATATAACTTGTATGGTACGGAATGGAACGGAAATTACGGTGCGGTGCAGAACGGAACGGAAATTACAGCGCGGTGTGGAACGAAACGGAATGCAGCATAAAAACGACGAAAAGAACAGGGCCTAACAATTCATAATTGCGAATTTCCCTGTAGACCCGTCGGAGTCAAGCCCCTTCGGTCGGTTCCCTCAGGTTGTCTTCCCTTATCTTCCCTAACGAAAAAGTACCTCTTTTGCAAGCAATATAGTATCGGTCCAAAATCTTATTATTTTAATTATTTTGACTTTTCGCAATCTCCAAGATGACATTTTGACCTTTAGAATATTATAATTTTATAACTATAAAAATGATAACAATGTGATATATTGAATGTATAATTAAAAATAAATTTAATAATAATATTTTTATTTAGTAAATCTTTGTACTTTTCTTAAATTATTGGTTAATATTTATAAAGTTTGATCTTAAAAAATAAAATAAAAAGATAATTTTGAAACAAAGGGAGTAATACAAAACCTTGTAGAGTTTAACTCAAATACCTCAACTGTTATACTAGTAGTAGTAAAACTGTAAAAACGTGATGGCTGCACTACATATTTTACTCAAAAGTCAAATCTAACACTTCAAATTTAGGAAGTACTCCCTTATTACACCTGTAATATCTTCAATGTGAATTAATATTTTGCGGCCCATACACTTTAGGGGCCAAAACCTCCCTTATTACACCTGTAATATCTTCAATGTGAATTGTGGAATGAAAGAGGCAATTACTAGATTGCTCAAATTTGATACCTTATCCTAACAGAAATATTACAGTTGGTTTAGCTATCTAGGACATAGTACTTGCCTAAAAGAAATACGTACTAGGAATCCAAACCTAATCAGAAATTGTGTAATTTCCTGTTAATTAAATATGACACAATATAAAACCAGATAGTATTTAAATATGCAAATCTTTATACTTTTTCTTATATTATATGGTGAAAGTTTGCAAATTTTAATTTTAAAAAGTCAAATGGATCTAAAAGAGATTTTGTAACAAAGAGAAAGGAAGTAAAATAAAACCTTGTGGAGTTTAACTCAAACACGTCAACCGTTATACGTACTAATAGTAGTAAAACTATAAAAACGTGATACACTACATATTTAACTCAAAAGTCAAATCCAACACTTTAAATTTGGGAAGTACTTCTATAATACTCCCTCCGTCCCAAATTATTTGTCTTCCGTGACATTTGTGACTCACAATAATGTGAGTCACGGAAAATAAAGTGGACAAACAATTTGGGACAGAGGGAGTATCTTCAATGTGAATTGCTGAATGAAATAGGCAATTACTAGACTGCTCAAATTGGTCCTAATCCTAACACTGGCTAACCGAAATATTACAGTTGGTTTAAGTATCTAGGACAATACTTGCCCTAATTTTCTCTATATATATGCCTCAACATAAACCAGATAGATACCTCTAACCTTTCTTATCATCCTCAATCCTTCAACACTTAATTACACGTACAACTAACCAAAATTCTCCATCATCATCATCATATCATCCCCATCAATAATAATGGCAACCTTGATGAAGACCAACAACCATAACAACCACCATCCCATAGAAATCAAGATTTTTCTGCCGAAGCTCTTAAACTACCCCCAACCTTCTTCAACCTAATTCCCCACCATCACCTCCAAACCTACTACGCGGTTGCATGGGTTGATCCTAGCAACAAAGTTCGTACCACAACCGTTCGAGGCACCAACCCACAGTGGGATCATCCTCCTCTTTGTGTCCAAAAAGACGACGTCGTTAAGGTAGAAATCTACGCCGTTGGAGGCGTCTTCATGAGCAAGAAGGACAAGCTCATCGGCGAGACTCAGTTCTTGGTCAGCAACGTTGTTGGAAGCACCCCCGGCCCTAGCTCATTCCCGGTTCTTCGCCGCCACAATTCGTCTCAGACCAGCAGCTCATCCCATGTTGGTTTTCTTAAAGTTGACGCAAAGATGAAAGTGATGAAAGATGTAAGCTTTAATATTATGTCTCATCACCTCACCACCACCAAGAAATTCGAAAGCTGTTCTAATAATTCAACGTGGGTCAGTATTCCTACACTTGGAAGGAAGTTTTCTTCTTTGGCCCTATCAAGCAGCATCCCCGGCGAGTATTCCACTCCCTGCTTGTCATCATCAATTCCGGCCAATTATCGCTGCCATTCGTCTCGGACCTCCGATGGTGTTCTCAAAGTTGGCACGATGAAGACGGGCGGTGGCTCAACGTGGGTCGTTGCTCCTATAATTGGAAGACGGTTTTCTGCGATGCCTATGTCATCTTATTAATTAGTATACATGGAATTATATGATGATCAAGCAAGTGTGCTTATCATCCTAGCTTAGAGTACTATTTAGATGTTGTATCAGATTATTCTTTATTTGTATGATCCAAAGTTTTGTAAAGTGACTATTCTTTATGGTTTCAATAATTCAGCGTAAAATTCAAAATCTAGTCGTTTTATTAATCTTTTATCAATACATGCATAAATATATCCCTATCCCATATTTAGTACTGCCATGGTTTTTGATGATTGATCAAGTGTAGTTATCATCGTAAAGTATATTTAGATCATTCTTTAATTTTAAATTGTTGATGTGATATACTACATCTGATTATGATTCAAAAGATTTGTAAAGTGACTAATTATATATTGATCTTTATGGTTTAAATAATTACTAATTTAGCATAACACCAAAATCTGAGTGCCATCTAATCTAATTAGATCATTAAAAGGTTCTTGTACCATCTAATTACATGGTGTCTTTGTGTTGTTTACTTGATAAACTAATAAGGCTTCATGAAATATTATTAGACGAAGCCTAATTAATGGGCAAAACATGTTTTATTTGTGAAGTTATCCCCAAGTTTTCACCAAAATTGCAGGCTAAGTAATAGATGATCATGATCATGATTTCAATCCAAACACTGATCAAGTGATCATAGATTCATAGGTGTCGTTCAGCAGTTCAGGAGAAGAATTATATACAAAAAATAACTATTAATTCAAGAAAGGAATGGATTGAGATAAACCAAAGAAACCTTAGCTTCCCTAAAAAAAAAAAAGAAAAAAAAAAACGAAACCTTAACTTGAGATATTTCCGTATTTGAAACCTACAGAATTATATTTGGCTTATACTATTAATTAAGACATTACTATCACAATGCAGTACAGGCTATGAAGCCAATCAAAAACGAAGAGCAATAGTTTTTAGTAAAAAGAAAACAAGTAATGATTAAAATTACTTTTGCATAACTCCAACTCTTTAATTGCTCATGGGCGGTTGAGGGCAAGTGCGGCAAATATGGTGTGCCTGTGGGATGCAAATCTCGGTCGCGAATAGCCTGTGTTTCCTGTAGTATACTATTTACGTTATTGGCTTATTGCTCATGGTGTTGATGTTGGTAGACTCAGATATGAATCCAGGAGGACGAGGGTAAAGCGAGGGTGTTGGTATAGCTAGACTCAGATATGCATGGAGTTGAATGAAAGGAAGATGGGTCATGGGTCCATTCCATTATTCCAACGCAAATTTATTGCATCAAAAAGCACCGGGTCAAAGGAATCAGAATTTTACATCATGTACCTGCTTCTTGTTCCGAGATCACCAGGAATCGAGTATGAAAGCTCCCAATAAGAACAGAACATCACCGCAGAAAAACAAAAGTGAAGAAGTATTCATAGTGCCAACAAGAGGTACTTAAAAGCCATAAATGTTAAAAACCTGATTCACAACAGTGGTTGTCAGGAAGATAATAAGCAAAGAGCAAATGTTAGCCTCCATGAGAAACTATTTACTTCATTGTAAAAACTAAGCAGAGGAAACTCATGTGCACACACTAAGCAGAAGAAAGTTGCACCACACTCTACAATAGTGCTTAATTAACAGCTGAATTGAAGTGTATCTTACCAATGAAAGACAAGAAGAGAATACGAGTTGAAAGCTATCCAACGATAAACGGCAGGTGTGGGCACTCAGCACAAGAGTAAGTGTATAGCAGTTTCCCAAAGGCACCAAAAGGAAATGGAAAGAAGTAACCACATTCTCTATTTCATCAAGTAGTTCAACTTGCTGCCAAGTGCATCCGCAAATCCAATCAGTGTCTTCTTTTGAATTACCTGTAACGTTCAAATTGAGCATTAAACAGAGAAAGAAGGGGTGAGATCTGTCAACGTCATTTGAAGTTTTTCTCTTTACAAGCTTGGAACGGAAAACCAACAAAATCTACAAATATGCGCTAAGTAGAGTAGGCTGGATTCTAATACATATGAAATTATAACGCCAATCATAGATAGCAGATTATAGGTGAACCTTCTATTGTGTTTGCTTCTGAACTCTTTTAAACCATCATACTCCATAATTCCATATCTCGTCACTTGGTATATCAAATCTACAAACCATCATATCTCAGTTTCTGAAGTCCAAATCTTGGAAAATTGGAAGATTTAGAGCCAGGCCAAAATCATAACAGCACAACATGACAGTAATGAGAAGGGTGGATTGATATCAACTGATCACATGCGTCATGAACCATTTTAGTCTTAGTTGCTACTGCTTCATGCTGAAGTTGTTGGTCATTAAAGAGCTCAAGGGTGTCATCTAGCTACCTGCACTAGAGACAATCTACTCTAGTATCACGTAAGAGCGCAGCAGAAATCCAAAATGACATAGCAGCAATCAAAAGATTTGAACTACTGTCAGACTTAGCTTGATATGCTAAAACACATACAATGGCAAAAGAAATTTGGGTTACGTCAAAAGCATTTATGACATTATCTGAATTAGCTATCTTTAGTCAGCTAATTGGCGCAGATCGGCTCAAATTGGATTGAAAATGAGCCAAAATGAAATAGCAGCAGTACCTACATATCTACAAATAAAAGAAAAGCCTACCAAACTTGTAATAAGACAGTGACGCATTTTAACTACGCCATTAGGAGAAAATACAACCCTTTCAACACAAATTTGATCTGTTGGATCATTGTGCACAACCAGATACGTGGCCAGGCATAAATTGCAATTGAAGTTGCACCTCTGCAAATTGCAATTAATCAATGAATATCCATTTTTCAAATTTTATCATCAATATACATTGAAAAACTATTCAACAGAACAACAGCAACAAGAACAATTAACAACACACTCCAAACACAGTCAGATTAGAATCCAAGCTTTAAAAGCTGTATCGATTGAGCATTCAGCCATTAGTAACAGGCCATTGAGAACAATTGTTAATTAAGCAGAAAAATTGCAAATTGATTGGTGGAGAACACATCGAATTGATTCAAACCGCAAACCATAAAACCACACAATTGACACACACACCAGTACACCACTACCAAACAGAAACGCACAATTCTGAAACCCTAGATTGAGCTTCAAACATCAAAAATACGTGTAATCCACATAATACTTCAGAATCTGTCAAATTTCACTAAGCTAAGTGCGAATTGAGTGACATAAACCATTTCTGAGCCCACACCAAACACTAACTGGCAAGCTAAGAACGCTAAAAATTCTCACGACACGTACAAATATAGACGAAATAAACGCAAAATTAAAATTAAGAAAGCAGAAAACAAATAAATAAACAGAAATTGAAGGAAATCGATGATCTTACATTAATTAAAGGATAGTTGGAGCAGAATTAGATCTTCGAAGATGGCAGAGAGAGAGAGAGATTTCGGGCGCCAAAATCGCGAGTAGAGGAGAGAGAATTGAATTTTGGATTTTATGTTTTTATAGCCTAGACTCTAAGAGGGGGATTTTTTAGGAAAACGCCCAAGCAATTTTTAACAAATTGCCCTGTTAACAAAGAGGGTAAAAACTTGGAATAAACAAACGTGGAAGTTGTACACAAAGAAAAAAACACGTCCTAAATCAACTAGGAAAAGAACTTGGGATCACAATTTACAAAAGGCTATATATACATATGCCTCCATCAAATTACGAATTGCACCTTCATCATATTAATAAGCTAAGATCACCAACTCTAATTTAATTCCACCCATCACTTAGCTTGCTAATAGCGACCTATCACCATAATCAATGAAGCATCAAATAGAAATCAACTTTATAATCTCAGCCAAAACCCTTAAACCTCCAACCTTCAACCTTCAACCTTAATTATTACCGTCATCTCAAAACCTACGCTGTGGCATGGGTCGAAAATCAAGATCCTCTTAACAAAATACGAACCACAACTGACCAACATGGAGGCCCTAATCCTAACTGGGGCGATAATAATAAGCTCCTCATCACTGCCACCAAAAACGACATCGTTATTGTGGAAATTTACGCCGTTGGCGTCTTCAAAGACCGACTTATTGGTGCTGCCCGAATCCCGGCCAGCAAATTTATTAGCAGGAGCCGTGGTGGATTTTTTTTCTCCTCGTTGCCTATCACCCGAGGCCCGAGTAAGACTCCTTGCGGTGTCCTCAAAGTCAAGGCGCGAGTGACCATCACCCCTCGTCTCACCAAGAACTACGACTTCAATTGCTCATCGTGGGTGGTTCCGTCATTAGAGGAGAAGTTATCTGCTTTAGCTTTATGAAGTGGTTAATATTTACTAGTGGTTTAGTGTAATTACAAAAGGTCTTATATAAGAGTGCTTCATGATGAAACATTTCCCGCCATTCGTCTCGGGACTTCTGATGGTGTTCTCACTAAGACAATTGGTGGTGGCTCTACGTGGGTTTGTCATGTACTTGCAAGACGGTTTTCTGCGATCCTATTCCATCTTATTAGTACCATGCATATGGTTTTGATGATCAAGTGTTATTATCAATCATCATATAGTATTTAGATGTTTAATTAGTGCATGTACGGTGTGTTTTTATTTATGTTCAAAGTTTTCTAATAATGAGAAGCAATCTTTAAGCAATGGTTTCGCTCAATTTATAATATATTTCCATTGAAATATGATATTTGTAACCAAGCCCAATCTAATTAAGTGCTATATGATCTGTTTGATAACCTTATAATTTCGATCCAATTGGTTCACACTCATCTAGAATCTGATATGGTGTATGTCTTTATGTTAATTCTTTATAAGCTAGGCTTCATAAAAAAAAAATACTGTAATAAGGAACACATGATACATAATAATAAGACCCTGTTCTTTTCGTCGTTTCTATGCTGCATTTCGTTCTGTTCCACACCGCGCTGCAATTTCCGTTTCGTTCTGCTCCGCATCTTAACTTCCATTCCGTTTTGTACCAGACAAGTTATATTTATTATTCCATTCCGTCCCGTTGTAATCCGTTCCGTTCCACACCGCGCTGCAATTTCCATTCCGTTCCTCACCATCCCGCATCATTTCGTTGACGAGAACAGGGCCTAAGTCTGGTTTAAATTAAACTACAGTTTTTTTTTTGTTTTTCTTATTTTTACCTATGAGGTATTGGCTAGTAAACAAGTTACAACTTGTATACCAGGTCATGGGTTCAAACCTCCTGGGCTCCTAGGGAGCACCTACAAATTAATTTTCGAGGCCGTGTGTTAGGAGGTGCCCTTTAGCCACGCCCAAACAAAAGGAAGTTCCTCGTTGCCAAACCAAAAAAAAAAAAAGGAAAAACGCTAAATTAAACTAATACAGTTAGGCACTGTTCTTTTTGTCGTTTCTATGCTGCATTCCGTTCCATTCTACACTGCACCGCAATTTCCGTTCCGTTCCGCACCTCACCGTAATTTCCGTTCTGTTCTGCACCGCACCGTAATTTCCGTTACGTTCCGCACCACACAAGTTATATTTATTATTCCATTCCATCCTGCGCTGCAATTTTCGTTTCGCTCCGCACTTCGCTACAATTTCTGTTTCATTCCGTTTCTCATCACTAGCTAGTTAAATCCACCCGGTATTTCATAGGCCATCTACGGTAAACCAAACATATATAACGAAAGATTAATCATTGAAAAGTATTCGTCATAAGTAGAAGTTAAAAGCTATTTTTCTAAATTTTAAATTGTTAATGGGATTAAAATACTATCCATATTAATCCCGCAAACGTATATTTGTCTCATATATGAATAGGTCTGGTAATGGGTCGGATTTGGGTC
The DNA here is from genome assembly GCA_038025085.1 of Tetragonia tetragonoides. Taxonomy (NCBI): domain Eukaryota; kingdom Viridiplantae; phylum Streptophyta; class Magnoliopsida; order Caryophyllales; family Aizoaceae; genus Tetragonia; species Tetragonia tetragonoides. Next base: position 12,744,810 of record CM076140.1, on the reverse strand, counting down.
GGGTGGAACATCACCTGCATTCCTCCTTTATTTTTTTTAGCCTCATTCATCCATCCATCACCCGCGAAATACTCTACCCGCATCCAATCCACCCATTACCGGCGAGTGAACGGATGGATCGGGTGGCAAACGGGTGAAATAATCAAGAAGGAAATTTTTTAATATATGCTAACAGAAAAGTAATAGTTGCCTTTGTTTAAGACTCTGGAATAAGTTCTGCCTACATTTCACTACTATATGCAGTTATGCTTCCAGCCTTCCTTGTCAAAATATCTTGCATGTCTTGTATTGAAATAGTAGTTACTTATTAAGGGATTGTTTGCAAGTGCTACGTACTGTGCAACTGAATGAAAGGAAATTCAGTAAGTGGAGGACTCAGCAGACAGGTGAGGAGATTAGGGAGAAAGAGAGGACAAGAAATATATAGTATCTGTGCGACTATCTCAGTAACAGAAGCGAAAAAAAATTGTGTAGCCATATTTTCTTTTAGCTTATTTATATACAGTATTTATATATATTAAATGGGTGATGGGTGGATTTACGGGGTGGATTTACGGGTTGGATTCGCGGGTGAAAATTTGTCACCCGACCCACCACCCGACCCACCACCCGATCCATCCACCACCCGCGAAAAAATCAGTTTAATCGGGTTTTCACCCATTTATTCGGGGCGGGTGGAGCGAGTACCCATGAATGCGGGTGAAATTGCCAGGCCTATACATGAATCATGATATATATCGGTGAGCTAAAAACTAATGCCACTGTACATGAAAAATGATATCTCCGATCCGGATAAAAAAGTGTTACCTCGATCATAAGACCACTCATAAGAGAGTTTTTGTTAATTTTAATATGTTAATTTCCTCTATTAAGAGGCAAGCAGGTTGAACCCTGTTGGGGAAAACTACGATATTTACCCACAATCACAACAACAGATAATCGGAAAAATAAAGTGCAAGAACCCAAAAAAACAACGCAAACAATTTTACGTGGAAAACCCTTCTCAATTAGGGAAAAAATCACGGTGCGGATCTCCACGCACTAAACAATAATCGAGTATGATAATCAAGAGTACAAAGGCAGCAATCACAAGATCAAACAACAAGTAGACTATCTATCTTTGGTACTAATACAAATTGATAAACGCTAACTCAATTTGATACTCCCACAAACCCAAAGATACACCCACAAAATACCTGTCGATGATCAATCTGTATACTCTAATTATCTTCTCCTAGCCGCAGTCGTTCAACACACCTCGTTGGAGTATTCCGTCTCTCACAACCACTCTGTGTATTGCCTTGATACTGCCTGTCTCAATTACCGTCGCCTCTGATTCTTTTATTACGGCTCACCCACGAAAACAAAAAGCCTTTGCTCAATCTTCTCATAGAAGATTTCACCCCACAATGTTTCTAGCCCATTAGTCCCATGACACATGTCAATGGACCAAATAAACAAAACAACAATCAAGCCCACTTATTACTTGGTTACAAAACTCACGTACCATAGCAAGTTCTCTTCTTCCTTTTTCTGTTTTTCTTTTTTTTTTTCTTTTCTTTTGTTCTATTTTATTTTCTATACAACGTAAAATAAAATAAAACACAACTTAATATCATTTGGTATTTGGGGCGTTATCTCAACAAATTCTCCCTCCATCCAAATCACCAAATACCTCTACCTTGTTCGAGAATTGGACCTTCTTCTTGGCCTTGCTCCTCCCTACGCAATGACCCTCAACATAGCATAAGTTGTTCTCCGCCTTCCTTCCTTGCACAATCAAAGTAGCACCACGATACACTTTGCATCACCTTCCCGTACCAATGTATCTACACCCTTGCGATGTCAACTCACCCAACGATATCACATTGACACGAGCATTGGGTATATACCTCACATTGTGGAAGGTTCTAGTCACACCACCATGGAGCTCAATTCGGATGCTACCCATCCCTTTCACCTTCATCTTACCACTCCCCATGTTGATGTCACCATACTCACCATCTTGGCATAAAGTATCAAACATAGCTTGGTCTCTACAAATGTGAACTGAAGCGCCGGAGTCCAACACCCAACTTTCTTGGCTTTCCTTCTTCTCATTGTTACTAGCCAAGAACAATTCCTTATTACCATCACAAGACATAGCCACATTAGAGGAACCGCTATCATCATCAATTTTGGTCTTACCCTTCTTCTCTTGCAGCTGCTTAAAACTCTTCAAATCATCTCTCATCATTGGGCAACGACTCTGAAAATGACCCTTCTCACCACAATAGTAACACTCCACGTTACTAAAGTCTCTCGCGCACGACTTCGATCTACTTCTCGGGCCACCACCTCTTCTCTCATGATTCCTCCCTCTTTCGGACGCCTCCGCAGCTAGTACTCTATCTCCTCCATCACTTGAAGAGATACCATCAACCTGCAACATCATCCGATTATTCTCTCTCAACACTGTCATTGCTTTATCTAGCGTAATCTTTGTCCTCCCTACAATTAATGTCTGCACAATTGGCCTGTAGGACCTAGGTAGTGAAGCCAACAATAACAATGTCTCCTCTTGATCAGAGATCTTCTCATCTGCATTTCTCAATTGACATACTAGCTGGTTTAAAATTGTTTATGTGGTCCTGCAGTACTCTACCTTGCTCCATCTTGAGCTGGTACAACTCATATCTCAAACAAAGCTTGTTAGTTAGTGACTTTGATGCATAAACACTCTGGAGTTTGTCCAACAACTTCTTTGGATCTATCTCAGTCAAGTAATTATACTTAATCTCCGAAGCCATAGCTAATCTAATAGTACTGACAACTTTTTTCTTCTTCGATGTCCATTGGGCATCGGTCACCCCAGTAGGCTTTGCCTCATCTAAAGCCTCATCTAAATTCTGTTGAACCAACAAATCCTAAACAGTACTTTTCCACACAGTAAAATTAATTTTACCATCAAACAAAGGAATTTCAAATTTGGACACACTCCCAGACATCTTACTTGCACAAAATAATTCCTCCCTTCAACAAATACAGTAATTTTTCCACCACACAGATCCTACAACAAAAGCTCTGATACCACTTGTTGGGGAAAACTACGGTATCTACCCACAATCACAACAACAGATAATCGGAAAAATAACGTGCAAGAACCAAAAAAAACAACGCAAACAATTTTACGTGGAAAACCCCTCTCAATTAGGAAAAACACCACGGTGCGGATCTCCACGCACTAAACAATAATCCACTTTGATAATCAAAAGAGTACAAAGGCAGCAATCACAAGATCAAACAACAAGTAGATTATCTATCTTTGGTACTAGTACAAATTGATAAACGCTAACTAAATTTGATACTCCCACAAACCCAAAGATACACCCACAAAATACCTGTCAATGATCAATCTGTATACTCTAATCATCTTCTCCTAATCGCAGTCGTTCAACACACCTTGTTGGAGTATTCTGTCTCTCACAACCACTCTGTGTATTGCCTTGATACTGCCTGTCTCAATTGTCGTCGCCTCTGATTCTCTTATCACGGCTCACCCACGAAAACAAAAAGCTTTTGCTCAATCTTCTCATAGAAGATTTCACCCCACAATGTTTCTAGCCCATTAGTCCCATGACACATGTCAATGAGCCAAATAAACAAAACAACAACCAAGCCCACTTATTACTTGGTTACAAAACTCACGTACCATAGCAAGTTCTCTTCTTCCTTTTTCTGTTTTTCTTTTTTTTTCCTTTTTTTTTTTGTTCTATTTTATTTTCTATACAAACTAAAATAAAATAAAACACAACTTAATATTATTTGGTATTTGGGGCGTTACCTCAACAAATCCCTCATCACAATTCATTAAGGCAATAACCTAGCTATGCGGCAGAAATAAATTAAAAGCAATTACGGAGGATAGCCCAGTGTGGAGTCAGACAGAGAATTGTGATGGAATTGAAAAGGGTGTTACTATTTACCGCCGTAAAATTACTTATCACCGCCCTTGGAAATTACAATATTGCCCCCGCTCACATTTTCACCCTTCTTCCTCCCTTTCTCCCACTCTCCCTCTCCCTCTCTAACTCTCCCACACCAACTCTCCCTCTCTACCACACCCACCCACTCTCACACCCACCCACATTCACCAACATTCTCTCACCGGCAAGCAAGGAACGACCGCAAATGTCTTTCGGCGACCAAGAAGTGCCGTCGACGCCGTCCGAGGTAATTTTTTTTTCGCAGAAATTGGGTCGGGCGTCTGTAATTTCCGCCCGACTCATGGTTCAGGTGTCTGAGATATCCTCCTGATCCATGGAACAGGCGGAAATCTCAGACGCTTGTTCCATGGATCAGGCGAGAATCTCATGGATCAGGCGAGAATCTCAGACGCCTGATCCATGGTCTGGACGGAAGTTTCAGACACCTGTTCCATGGATCAGGCGGAAATTGCAGATGCCTAGTCTATGAAAGGAGCGTTTGGTTTTTCCGTCTGTTCTTTGGTGTAAGCGAAAATAACGGACGCCTCCCCTTTGTAAGGCGGAATTCGCAAAAGTCTAAGTGCGTTTGATTAACATTAATGTCGTTGATTTCATCAGGTTCCTTTGGAGCGGTTCAGTGGTGATGGTGTTGATTACAGTACGCATTTCGTGTCTGATGTGATGTTTGAAAGTGATACAGACGCAATTAATTGGGCAAAACAAATTGCCCTTCATATCGGGTTTGAGTTGATAATTTCCTCACACAAGAACAACGGAAGCGTGAAATTGTTAAGATGCAATCGAGGTGAACGCTACAGAGGGGAATTAAGAGACTTAGACGCTGCTGTTCGGAAGAACACGAAAACGAAGGCCTGCAAATGTACGTTCCAGTTAAGGGCTGAACGCGTGTATGGGTGTAGTAGTTGGGTGATTGTCACATTGCCTGGGATCAGGGGTACGCACAACCATGGCTTTCTCGTGTTCCCTGAGGGATATCGTCAGTTGAGTGGTCTTAGTCCTGGGTCGAAAAAGATCGTTCGTGACATGACTTCGGCTCAATCAAAGCCATGTGCTATCTTGGCCTCCATTCAGGAAAAATTTCCTGAGGACATGGCAACTAGACGGCATGTTTACAACTACAGAGATCGTATCAGGAAACTTGATTTTGAAGATAGAGATGTCATTGGTCAGTTTCATTATTTAGCTGTGGATAATAACTACGTACATTGGACAAGAGCCAACCCAGATACTAATGAGGTAACTCACGTGTTCATGGCACACCCAACATCAATTCAGTTACTTCGGTCTTTTCCGTGGTTGATTGGCTTGGATTCCACGTACAAAACAAACAAGTACAAGATGCCGTTCCTTGAGATAGTGGGGATGACTCCAACCAACAAGAACTTCCTCATAGCTTATGCCATTATGAAGGATGAGACTGAGGTAAGCTATGCGTGGGTGTTAGACAAGTTGAGAATGATCATTGGATATGATGTACAGCCTACAGCTATTGTGACCGATCGCGAGCTAGGGTTGATGACACCAATTAGAGAGATATTTCCCGAGAGTGCCCATTTGCTCTGTACATGGCACATTAACAAAGTTGTTGAAGACAAGGTGTACAGACTTTGTGGAAAGTGTCCACATTTTTTGGCGAACACTCGTCATTAGTGACCCAGTGGAGATACCTGCGATGGACGGGACTGAGCATCCATCTGAGGATCATAGGTATTTTCGCTCTCTCATTGACGAGGTTAACTCTAGCGACCCGGCAGTTGTTCGCAGTATATCTATCCTAATACATGACCAGTTTCATCCTGATGAAGTAAGCTACGTTGAGCCTCCAGCGAACACGACAGTCAGAGGTCGACCGAGAGGGAGTTCCTCTACCAAACGTGATCCTAGTTCATGGGAGTACAGCCAGAGCCGCCGTGGTCGAGCTAGGTCATCCAGTTCGAGCCGCGGGCGTGGTCGGAGCTCCTCCTCATCGAATAATGTCGTGCGGAGTACTGGTATGAATTTATTTCGTAAGATGTAATTAGTGTTCTTAAGTAGTTACTCATGTGCACTGTCAATGACTTTTTCATTCTTTGTCTTGCAGATGGATGCGGAATAGATGTCACTGAATTTCATCATGTTGACAAAATTCCGGGAATCATCCTACCATTCGTTGAAGGATGTCTCGACGTGGTTGGTGATGGTAACTGTGGTTTCCGTGTCATTGCAGACTACGTATTCGGAGACCAAGAGCAATGGCGATGGACGAGAGTTTGCATTACAAACGAAATCATAGCGAACCGAGCACTGTACGAACACATGTACATTGACGGGGTCGACGCTGGGTACCGCCGTATTATGTGGGACGGAGGTGCGTGTCAAGAGGATCACTGGATGACAGTAGTGGAGGATTTGTTCCCGATTGCTAACATCTTCAATGCAGCGATTATGTTTTTCGGGTACGGTAACGGAAGAGGGTTACACGCATGTTTCACTGTACTTCCGTTGCGAGCACCTTCAACTATTACACGTCCAGTTCGAGAATTCGTCATTGGTCACTTAGGTGATTCGTATAAGCATTATATCCGTCTGAACTTAGCGTCAGATTTCCCTGTTCCTCCGATATTGTCATTATGGTTTAGTTCCCGTTCTGATAGTGTCGTTGGTTGGGAGCAACTTTATGAGAGGCGGAGAGCACATTGGGATCGTTTAGCGGGTTTGATGTAATTTTTGAACCGTATTTATTAATGGACCGATTATTAATGTAATTTTTGTTTTTCATACGCAGCGATTATTAATAGTGTCATTTGTAGTGTCTAAAATAATAATAAATTCAAATGACAATATCATCACCAATATTGCATAAAAAATAACATAATGAATAATAATAATATCAACTGTCATACAAACATAATGTATAAAACATAAATAATGTAATAAATCATTTGGCAGCCCGCCAGTCCCTCATAAAATCCTCCATCTCCGACTGAGGACCTGCCGCCTGATCAGGAGGTACCAAACTAATCCAAGACTGTCAGGTGTGATAACCCAGTCCCCTCGATCTGGGCCCTCAGCTCGGGCGACATCTCCGCCCGCCACTCAATCAGCCGCTGACAGACACTGAAGCGGTTCTGACACTTCAGCAGACCCCTCGTCTCTCCCATCCACATACGTGATGCTACGTGCCCGAGGAATCTAGGTATGACGCTATCATCGGCCGGTCCACCGGGCACATCCCCTGTAACAAGCCACGTAGTGTCGTCCTCTGCTCTGGGTCGTTTGCTAGTACTGGACGACCCAGAACTAACAAACCTACCGCCTCTGCTTTTCGCCACGCGCCACGTCACGGACGAGGATTCGGCGACAATCGGTTCCTCGTCCATGTACTGATCCCCGGAGTGGAACTCGCTCGATCCGTAATCGAGTTCCTCCTCCTCCTCATCCCTCATACGAAGTGCCTCTCTCTGTCTCCGTACAGAGGCATCAATCCCGCGCGTCCTCGTGTGACGCGGTCCTGAACCAGCTAGTACGCTGGCTAACCCCGGTATCGATTTACCGACTCCTCCACTCCTCTATCATTTCACATTTTTAATTAAACAGTAAACAATAATAAACAACTTCTAATAATAATAATAATAATAACAATAATAATAATAATAACAACAATAATGTAGCAATTCGGAAATCAATTAATAATAATAAAACTAATAATTAAAAAATAATAACAATGACAACTAATAATAATAGTAATAACAACAATAATAATAATAATAACAATAATAATAATATCAATAAGAATAATAACAATACTAATAATAATAACAATAACAATAATTACAATAATAATAATAATAATAATAATAATAATAATAATAATAATAATAATAATAATAATAAACACTAATAAATACTAATTCACATATTAATAACAAAACAATTATATTAAAACAATAACAATGACAACTAATAAAAATAGTAATAACAACAACAACAACAACAACAACAACAATAATAATAATAATAATAATAATAATAATAATAATAATAATAATAATAATAATAATAATAATAATAATAATAATAATAATAATAATAATAATTACAACGAATGCATTGAGAAAAAAAAAAAAAAAAAAAATAGGGTAAGGCGTCTGCATATTCCGCCTGACCCAAAGGTTAGGCGGAAATCCCTTCCGCCTGATCCATGGGTTAGGCGGAAACCCTTTCCGCCTGATCTATGGGTGAAGCGTCAATAGTTTTCGCCTGACCCATGGATCAGGCGTCTGCATATTTCGCCTTACCCATGGATTAGGCGGAATTTGCAGACGCCTGACTTATGGGTCAGTCGGAAATTGCAGACGCCCGATACTACGAACTGGAAAAAAAAAACGACCAGCGAACTTCACAAATCAATCAACACAACTTCAAACAACACAAATTCAATTCAATTGTCTATAAACCTTGAATAAAAACACTCCTATATCAACACAATTCATAAAAATCAAAGCAAATTATAGTAAAAAAAGCAAAAACGTATCGAATGCATACCCCCCGCCGCGATGCTCGCCGCCGCCGTCTCCGTCGCCGCCTCTGCCGCTGCCGCTAGCCCCTGACATTTCCGTTGTGATGGTGTGGTGGTTTTGCCGGTGTGATCGTGATTATGTGAATTGAAGCGTGAAGAAGTAAGGGAGTGAGGAGAGTGAGGAAGTGAGGAAGAGAGGAAGGAGGAGGGTGAGGAGTGAGTTAGAGTGAAGGGCAAAATCGTAAATTCTAAGGGCGGTGGTGAGTATTTTTTGGCGGTAAATAGCAATTCACATTGAAAAATAGGCAATTACTAAAGTGCTCAAATCACCAGTAGTGCAAACGTGATTGGCTATTTTGATAAGTATACGATTTCTTGAATGCGTGTGAAATAAAAATTAGGCAATTACTAGAGTGCTCAAATTTGATCCAAATCCTAACACTGGCTAACAGGAAATTGAAGTTGGTGTAGTTATCTAGGACAATATATTTTTTTTTTTGAAGGTTAGAAGAAATAATGATTAGGAGGTCCTCCTCTCGAAGGCCACTCCCATCATATCTGAAAGTAAAATGTTACGAAATGCTCTAGAAGGATAATTAGTCCAATTGGCACTATCATCTAGGACAATACTTGCCCTAAAAGAAATAACAATCCAAATTAAAGCTAATCAGAAATTGTGTAATTTCCTCTATAAATATGCCACATACAACATAAACCAGATACATACCTCTAACCTTTTGTTATCCTCCTCAACACTTCAACACGTACAACCAACTAAACCAAAATTTACCATCATCATCTCCATCAATAATAATGGAAACCATGAAGAACAACAACAATCCCATTGAAATCAAGATTTCATCAGCCGAAGCTCTTAAGCCCTCAACCTTATTCAACCTAATTCCCCACCATCACCTCCAAACCTCCTACTACGCGGTTGCATGGGTTGATCCTAGCAACAAAGTTCGTGCCACAACCGTTCGAGGGAGGTGGGATAATCCTCGTCTTTGTGTCCAAAAAGAAGACGTTGTTAAGGTAGAAATCTATACCGTGGGAGGCGTCTTCATCAGCAAGAAGGGTAAGCTCATGGTGAGGCTCGGTTCTTGGTCAACAACGTTGTTGGAAGCACTCCCGGCCCTAGCTCAATCCCGGTTCTTCGCCACCATTATTCGTCTCAGACCAGCAGCTCATCCCATGTTGGTTTTCTTAAAGTTGACGCAAAGATGAAAGAAGTGATGAAAGATGTAATAAGCTTTAATAATAATCACCTCACCACCACCAAGAAATTTGAAAGCGGCGGTTCTAATAATAGTTATTCAACGTGGGTCAGTATTCCTACACTTGGAAGGAAGTTTTCTTCTTTAGCCCTATCAAGCACCCTCGCCAGCGAGTAGTCTACTCCCTGCTTGTCATCGTCATCAATTCCGGTCGTTCGCCGCCATTCGTTTCGAGCCTCGGATGGTGTTCTGAAAGTTGACACGATGAAGACGGGCGGTGGCTCTACGTGGGTCGTTGCTCCTATGATTGCAAGACGGTTTTCTACGATCCCTATGTCATCTTATTAATTAGTACCATGGAATTTTTATTTGATGATCAAGCAAGCAAGTGTGCTTATCATCCTAGCTTAGAGTACTCTTTAGATGTTTAATCAGATTATTCTTTATTTGTATGATCCAAAGTTTTGTAAAGTACGTGACTATTCTTTATGGTTTCAATGATGAATAATAATTCAGCGTATAATTCAAAATCTATCCGTTTTATTAACCTTGCTTTTATTATCAAATATCGAGTCACAGTAAATATATGCATAGATATATACTGCCATGGTTTTTTTTTTTTTTTTTTTTTTTTTTTTTTTTTTTTTTTTTGGGTAATAAACGAAGTTCTAAAAATATTACAGCACTACTCTCTTGAGTCTTGGGTATTTAACCCCATTAGCATCATCTAGAATTTGATTATTGCATGACAGCGGTTGAGTCGCAAATACAGTACATAAAACATTGATTCAGAAGAACAAGTTCTAACTGCTTCCTTAGCTAGGATATCGATTGATCCAAGTTTTATGATCCAAGTTTATGATCCAAGTTTTATGATCCATGTTTTGTTAAGTGAGGACTATTCTTCATGGTTTCAATGATTAATTCAGCGTAAATTTCAAAATATATCCGTTTTATTAACCTTTCTTTTATTATCAATGGAAAAAATCGAGTCATAATATATGCATCGATTGATCGGTATATACATTCGTACCATCTAATTATACTTGGACGGCGTTACCACTATCAAGCAATCTTGTCGATCATCATAAAGAATTTAGATCATATTCTTTTAATTTGTTGGCGTGATATTCTTTTAACTTAAGAACTCCTGCTCTCTCGCCTTTAGGGCTGAGATATATATATATATATATATATATATATATATATATATATATATATATATATATATATATATATATATATATATATATATACCATCTAATTAACATGCTTGTATGTTTTTATTTTGTTTTATTCATAAACTAATCAGGCGTCATGAAATATTATGACACCAAGCCTAATGGAACAAACATGTTTTATTTGTGAAGGTATATTCCCAACTTACGGCAAGAAGTCGGTCGAAAATAATACTTTCTATACAAAATATGACATTAGAATATTTAAAATAAAGTAACAATTTTTTGTTTAAACGTATCCGATTTTGCTTAAGATGCAAATTTCGGTGGAAAAATAGCTTGTATTTCTTATTGTTACGAGCTCGTCAATAATAAGTTTCTGAATATTTCTTTTATTGGTAATAATAATGTGAGTGGTTTCATTGCATTTCCAAAATTTGACATAAGTGTTATACATGCTCTTAAGTGAAAATTGATAAAGATGTATTCTGATCAAACCGCACTGATCAATTGAAAAAATGTAATAAGTATATGAGAACATGGCCCTATAGTAGTGTTCTTTGATCTGGTTTTCATGATCAACATGATGCGAAAGTGATTGATCAGAGTTTTTGACATTATTTTTACCATTATGTTTTCTATAATCATATTTGAAAAAAATGATTAAAAAAAAATTATAGTTAAATTTTCCCCTCAAATTGTCATCTCTCTCTATATTTTGTATCGATCATTCTCTTATAGGGCGACCATACCGTGAGGCCTATTTTTTCACTAATTACTTTTTTCTTTTCTTCTTATTAACCTGTGTCATTTTTATGTTAGTGTACATGTCTCTTATATATTATGTGGTATGAATTATTAGTTTATGTGGTGTTGCATTATTATCTTTTTTTTTTTTTTTCCCATGGTATCACTTTATGAAGCACCACTATTATCACTTATTTACATGTGTCCGGTGTAACTTTTCCTCATTCTGGTGTCCTTTTTTTTCTTTCTAAATGTAGATAATTTGAGTATAATATAAATTAATGTTAGTACTGTCAAGTCCCAACCTTCTTTCTTTTGTCTTTTACACTTACAAAAAAAATAAGAAAAAGTGATCGAACAATAATAACCTTCGCTTTTATAGATAGATTTATTAATTTACAAATTTTCATTGAAGGCCAGGGAAAATACCGATTCTATATGCCAAACACTATAATATACTCCATAAATACAAGTATATAATAATACAAGATGAAGAATTAAATTCAAGTATATATGCATGCCAAAGACTATAACAACATAAATACAAGTCCTAGTAAATAAATAATTATAAAAAAAAAGTCCTAGTTAATAAATTACAAATACACAACCTGTTAGAGTTTGCAACCCAAAATATGTAAAAACTCACCGTTAATACTTAATACTATATTAGCCCAAAGATCAGTAATTGGCTATACTCAAAATTATTACAAATAAAATAAAATAACTAAATAGCTATACTCTAATAACCCACCGTGGCCGAACGCGTAATTGGATTTCGACGTAAAAAGAACGCTGAGGAATCATATATACTCCTAACTACGTACTGTTGACAACTAATTAATGATAATTAGAGTTATTACCATAAGATTACAGTTGGTTTAGACTTTTTTTTTTTTTTTTGAGAGGGGAATAGAAAATTTTCATTAACAGAAAAGCCATACGCCATCTACAATCAAAATAACCCTAGAATATAATAAATCAACAATAACAACACAATTTTTGCTAACAAGACAATTGACAAGTACACCTCGGTGCGACTCCCAACATGCATAGTAACCATGTGCTTCCTTTGATGTATCTTCATCTTTGACGGAAGTAGAGATCTTCACCGCGAGCAAAGCAATCACTTGCCTACAAAACTCTGTTTGATACCATCGGTTGTATGTATATCCGGTCCCCAAATTCATATTGAACCTATAAAATAGATAGCGCACCATAGGCGAAAAGAAAATCCTACGAAAAGGAAGAAATGAAAATACCAATGAACTCCACAAAGGGAGAGAAATTTATTCCACCTAAAACGAAAAAGAGTAGAAATTAGAGTCAAACTAGATGAAGAACATCAAATACAGGCCGTGAATGACCTAAATCGGTCCTCCCGGCCTAAAACTATAATGAAAGATGAGAAGAGGCAAAAGAGAAAAGCTAGGGTTTTGAGAGGAGAAAAAAAGAGAGAGATCTATATTTGTTGATTTCTCATACAAGAGTTTACAGTCGGTTTAGACTTTAGCTAGGACCATACTTTCCCCAAAAGAAATAACAATCCAAAATTAACCTAATAATCAGAAATTGTATAATATTATTTCCTATATTGTGTAACAACATAAACCAGATACTTATATAGTATATCCCAACCTTATTAGCTTTCGAAACATATCAACATTAATTCAACACCTACAAAACTAACTAACTAAGATTTTCCATGCATAATAATCATCACCAATCCCATTAGCAATGGCAACCATGAAGATGAATCCTAATAACCATCACATAGAAATCAAGATCTCAGCCAAAGCTCTAAAACCCCCAACCTTCTTTGGTACTCAAATTCCTCGCCATCTTCAAACTTACTATGCGGTTGCATGGGTCGATCATCCTCGCAACAAAGTCGGAACCACAACCGCCGTGAGAGGCCCTAACCCAAAAGTGGGACGATGATCCTATTCATCTCCATGATGTCAACAAAGATGAAGTCGTTAACGTTGAAGTCTATGCCGTGGGTAACGTCTTCATCAAGAACACCATTATCGGTGTCACTCATCAGTTCTTGGTTCGGGATATAATTGCCAACAAAAGCAGCTTATTAGGTGGCGAGTTTAAAACTGTGTTTCGCCGCCCTTTATCTCAAACCTCCCATGGTGTTCTTAAAATTCCCGTGAAGATGACTAAGAAACACATCTTTCTCTTAATTTGTAAGATTGTCCCCAACTTTTCACCGATATTGTAAATGAATAAGATATTCATAAGCAAATGTTTTTCAAGCTATATATAAAGCCGATCAATGACGAAGGAGAGATAATTTTTAATTAAAATAAAACAAGTAAATTAAATTATTACTTTGCATTTTTCCATCTCTTTAATTGCTCTGGGGTTCGGGGCCGGCAAGTGCGGCAATTCGGCAAATAAGTTTTGCGCCTTACGGGATGTAAGTTTTCTTTAACAAGTGAGCATAAAGAATTATTTCTTTTTATTTATCGTAAAAATGTGAGTGGTTTCATTATTACCAATAATTAAAAACAACTAATAATATATATGTTTTTTTGAATAGAGCTAAACTAGTGAACTAAAAATAAAAGAATCTAAATAAAAGTTTGTGAGAAAATACCCGCATTTCTAATTTCTACTAAATTATGTTGATTATTGTTAAAAAAAATGAACAATATTAGGTTGAAAGGACAACCCTTAGTACTTGGTTGGTGAAGAATTTTCAATATATTCAGACTCGGGCCATACGAAGATTTCGTATTTTAACTTTTAAGTAGAATATGACAATTCTATTGTTATTTAATCCAGCGCTTGCCCAAGATGAATCATGAAATACGATCCCGTGGGCCGCGACCTCTACTTATCTTTCTATATTGTGTCTCTCAAGTCTCAACGGTAGGCACCCAGCCATTCTATTCCATCAAATGCAACATAACAATAGGTTTAGTAGTTGTATGTTGTATATTGGGACGGAGTTGGTCCCACCCAAGACTTGGTAAATATGCTAATGAAACCGTACTTCTAGCCTCAAACTTGTAATTAACATTATCTTTGACAATAAAATTGTACTACAAGCCCGACAATGTCTTATAGGGTACACCAACATCTTAAACTTAGGTGTGGGCCTTACAATAAGTGAGTCTTATCTACAAAATCAAATGGGGCTAATTTTAAAAAGAGGATTGCTTAATGTAAATCCAAAATTACTTAATGTAAATATTATTCCCCTAAATACCCTTTAACACTTTCCTCTCCTACCTCTCTGAGTCTCTCCAATCTCTATATGTTTAATCTTCATGCGGAAATTAAGATTGTGAGTCCTGTGACTCGAATGGATCGAACTCACCAACAAGCTATCATCGTGGGAGGTCGTGGTTGTGGGAACTCACCATGCAATAAATGGCTAGGGGGAGGAGGTGGCGGATGGGGACAAAGGAGAAGGAGGCATTGGGAGGTCGTGGTTGTGGCAAGCGGCTGAGCATGGTGGTGGTGAGTGGCGAGCAGCGAATGGATCATCCGACACCCATCGGAACCAGCCAGCCCACCCAATTGTCGTTGCTCCATCAATGAAACCCATCCGAGACCCACTGCAACCAAGTCGCCGCCATCCAACCACCACCATAAACCCTAACTCAGTGAAATTCAGAATTGTATTGTTACTACGACTTTCAACTTTCGAAGCCTGACATACAAACGTGCACCAATTAGCTACTCACTGCTCTGTATGAACTTGGGATTATTGTTTTGTGGCCACCATTTAGCCCCAAAGAACAGTAATTGGACATACTCAAAATTACTACCAAAAAAATAAAAAAAATAAATAGCTATATTCAAACAAGCAACCCATCGTGGCCGAACGCGTAATTGGATTCGACGTAAAAAGAACGCTGAAGAATCATATATACTCCTAACTACGTACCGTTGACAAATTAATAATAATTAGAGTTATTACAATAAGATTACAGTCGGTTTAGACTTTAGCTAGGACCGTCGGTTTAGACTTTAGCTAGGACCATACTTTCCCTAAAAGAAATACGCCAACAATCCAAAATTAACCTAATAATAATCAGAAATTGTGTAATATTATATCCTTTATATATTGTGTAACAACATAAACCAGATATATCACTACCTTGCTTATTAGCTTTCGAAACATATCAACATTCAACTAACTAACTAAGATTTTCCATAATGATCGTCACCAATCCCATTAGCAATGGCAACCATGAAGATGAACCCTAACCACCATCACATAGAACTCAAGATCTCAGCCAAAGCTCTAAAACCCCCAACCTCCCATGGTGTTCTTAAAATTGCCGCGTGAAGATGACTACTACCAAGAAAGATAAAAGTGGTTCAACATGGGTGGCTCCTATACTTGGAAGGCGCTTTTCATCTTTATCGCCGTTTGTCCCTGTCGTTCCTGCTGTTCCTAAAGCCGGTACGAAGAAGACGAGTGTGATGAAGGTGATGGACTTGGATGAGTCATCTCATCATCTCTCCAAGAGATCAATTAGCAGCGGTGGCTCTACGTGGGTTAGCTCCTATACTTGCCAGACGGTTTTCTGCCATGCCTATACCATCTTATTAGTACCATATTGTATGGAATTTGATGATCGATCAAGTGTTATATATAAATCATAGTAGATCGAGTATTTCGATGTTTAAGTAGATGATTATTCTTTTGTACACGTTGGTGTGATATACATGATTATGATGCGGTCCAAAGTTTTGTAAAGTGTTTATGATTTCAATGATTAATCTCGTAAATCAAAATCCATGTGCCATTATTATTATCAAAAGATCCACGATAATGAGTATCTGTATAGATATGTTCGTACCATCTAATTCTATATGGTGTATACGTTGTTTTCTTGATAAACTTGATCAATAAGGTTATAGTAAAAAAAAATTATGACTACCTATTTATATATATGAATTATTGAAGACACCACAGTACAAACACATGTTTTTCTTAAATTTTTAAGATTATCCGACTTTTCACCAATAATATAGTAGATGAATAAGATGATCATGATCATGATCATGATTATGATTTTGATCTACACATTCATAAGTGTTTTTAGGAGAAGTATAAAAATAAAAATATTAATTTGAGAAATTAAAGGAATGGATTGAACCGAATTAGGAACCTTAGCTTGAGATATTTATTTCCATATTTGAAAACCAATAGAATTATAGTTACTTAAATTTATCGAGCTAGGGCATTACTATTAGTCTATCACAATGCAATACAGGCTGTAAATCAAATATGCTATGAAGCTGCTGTAGCCTCACATTATCTTTTTTTTTTTTTTTTTTTTTTGTTTTTTGGTAACAGCCTCATATTATCTTTGACAATAAAATTGTACTACAGGCAAGGGTTACGGCCTATGGGATTAGGGTACTCCGTACACCAACTTCTCTGACTTAGATGTGGGCCTTAAAATAAGTGGGTCTTATCTATAAAATCAAGTGGGCCTAATTTTAAAAATCAAAAGCCCGAAAATATACCTATGTAGGAGCACTCAAAAATTTGCGGATACTCATGTAATAATTAACTCATGACCAAATAAATCCAAGCACTTCAAATGTATTATAGTCTAATATGGAGCGCCCCAGTGTGGCCTGGCCAAAAGCGCAATTGGCTGCACTATTAGAGGGGTGATTCCAGGTGAAGTATAGGATGATATTTAGACCATTAATCCACCATAGACTAAGTCCACACAAGTTTTTGTAAATATTTCTGGTGCAATTGTCTAATTATTTGAGTACAATATTTTCATCAATGTGAACATAAAACTTTAACAATTAATTGATTACTAGCTAGTCATATTTATTCGTTCCCTTATCTTAATAGGAGTAACAATAATCGGTTTAATTAGCTGCCTAAAGTTACCCCAAAAGGAATAATATTAGCAATCCAAATCTATTTCGAATTGTTGTTCAATTCCCTTTATAAATAAATGCTCAACAACAAGGTAAACGAGATATCCATATCCCTATCCCTATCCCTATCCCTATCCTTTGAAACCTCATCGATCAACACCTCCAAGCTAAGCTACAACTTTCTTCTTTTTTTTCTCGTCAGTAAGCTACAACTAAAAGACTAAAACTTTGCCTAAAGTTCACTCAAAAAAATTTAATTAATTAGCTGCCTAAAGTTACCCAAAAGGAATATTAGCAATCCAAATCTATTTCGAATTGTTCTTTAATTTCCTCTCTATATATACCTCAACAACATAAACGAGTTATCTCTATCCCTACATACCTTTCGAAACCTCATTAACACCTCCAAGGTAATAAGCTACCACTAAAGACTAGAACTTGTGCCATCCCCATATCCCATCAACAATAATATGGCAAGCATGAATGATAAGCAGATGAAGATAGAAATCAAAATCAAGATTTCAACCGAAGCTCTAAAACCCCCGGCGACTTTCTTTGGCCTAATTCCCGGCCTCCATCTCCAAACTTATGCAGTTGCATGGGTCATCGATAATCCTCGCAATAAAGTCCAGACCACAACCTTGAGAGGCCCTAACCCAAAGTGGGATGAATTTCATCTCCGTGTCCATAAAGTCGACGTTGTCAACGTGGAAATCTATGCCGTGGGAGGCGTCTTTATCAAGGACACACTCATCGGTAGTGAAACTCATCAGTTCTCCGTTAGCGACGTTGTCAAAAGCTTCCACGAGTCATCTCTGTTCTCGTTTCCTATTGTTCGCCGCCCTTCATCTCGGACCTCTCATGGTGTTCTTAAAGTCGGCGTGAAGACGACTACTGTGATGATGAATAAAAAGTTGCGCTTTAATGAGTTAATTGAGTCTCATCATCATCATCAACATCTCAGCAAGAAATACGAAAGCGGTTCCACATGGTTGGCTCCTTTATTACCTGGAAGGCGCTTTTCGGCTTTACCTCTATCAAGCCTGTCTATTCCGGTTCCTGTCCCGTTTTAGTATGGCCATTGATGATCATATAGTCAAGCTAGTCGTCTTATTATCATGCTAATACGTAGTTTAATTACTTAGCTAGTTCTTTTGTACAGTGTGATGATTTTAATTCAATGTTTTCTAGAGTGTAAGCAATGTATGTTTATGGTTTAATTAACCTTGGAATTTCAAGTGTTATTCAAAAACGCATGTTTCTATTCTTTTATTTCTAGTACTGCACTGTTTGTTGAGGTAACGCCCCAAATACCAAATAATATTTAGTTGTGTTTTATTTTAGTTTTGTAAAGAAATAAAATAAAACAAAAGAAAAAGAAAAGAAAAAAAAAGAAAAGAAAACAAAAACAAAAAAAAGAAGAGGAATTTTAGTTGATATGGGAAACTGCTAATCAAAAGCCTTGATTGATTATAAAAGAACCATCAGAGGCTTATGCAAAACGGCAGAAGCAGAGCACAGCCGAACAAAAAGAAAGGAAGAGAGCCAGTGAGTGAGAGACAAACAAAGAGGTTTGTTCCAGTTCACGGTTAATTCGGTTTGTTTGGGTGAAGATAATCGGAGTATTCGGATCGGTCATCGACAGGTATTTTGTGGGTGTATCTTTGGTTTTGTGAGAGTACCAAATTGAGTTAGGGTTTGTCAATTTGTGCTAGTACCAAAGATAGATTGTCTACTTGTT
Organism: Tetragonia tetragonoides; assembly: GCA_038025085.1. Classification (NCBI taxonomy): domain Eukaryota; kingdom Viridiplantae; phylum Streptophyta; class Magnoliopsida; order Caryophyllales; family Aizoaceae; genus Tetragonia; species Tetragonia tetragonoides. The sequence continues at coordinate 12,725,569 of CM076140.1, read as the reverse complement.
GTTTGATCTTGTGATTGTTACCGATTGTACTCTTGATTATTATAGTGGATTATTATTTTAGTGCGTGGAGATCCGCACCGTGGTTTTTCCCTTAATTGAGAGGGGTTTTCCACGTAAAATTGTTTGTGTTGTTTTTGGGTTCTTGCACTTTATTTTTCCGATTATCTGTTATTGTGATTGTGGGTAAATACCGTAGTTTTCCCCAACAGTGGTATCAGAGCTTTTGGTTGTAGGATCGGTGGTGGGAAAATTACTGTATTTGTTGAAGGAGGAATTATTTTGTCCAAGTAACATGTCTGGTAGTATGCCCAAATATGATATCCCTTTGTTTGATGGTAAAATTAATTTTACTGTGTGGAAGAGTACAGTTGAGGATTTGTTGGTTCAACAAAATTTAGATGAGGCTTTAGATGAGACAAAGCCTAGTGGGGTGACCGATGCCCAATGGACATCGAAGAAGAAGAAAGCTGTCAGTACTATTAGATTAGCTATGGCTCCGGAGATCAAGTATAATTACTTGACTGAGACAGATCCAAAGAAGTTGTTGGATAAGCTCCAGAGTGTATATGCATCAAAGTCACTGACTAACAAGCTTTGTTTGAGATATGAGTTGTACCAGCTAAAGATGGAGCAAGGTACAGCGTTGCAGGACCACATTAATAACTTTAACCAGCTAGTATGTCAGTTGAGAAATGCAGATGAGAAGATCTCTGATCAAGAGGAGGCATTGTTATTGTTGGCTTCACTACCTAAGTCCTACAGGCCAATTGTGCAGACATTACTTGTAGGGAGGACAGAGATTACACTAGATGAAGCAATGACAGTGTTGAGAGAGAATGATCGGATGATGTTGCAGGTTGATGGTATCTCTTCAAGTGATGGAGGAGATAGAGTACTAGCTGCGGAGGTGTCCGAAAGAGGGAGGAATCATGATAGAAGAGGAGGTGGCCCGAGAAGTAGATCGAAGTCGCGCGCGAGAGACTTTAGTAACGTGGAGTGTTACTATTGTGGTGAGAAGGGTCATATTCAGAGTCGTTGCCCAAAGATGAGAGATGATTTGAAGAGTTTCAAGCAGCTGCAAGAGAAGATGGGTAAGACCAAAATTGATGATGATAGCGGTTCCTCTAATGTAATTATGTCTTGTGATGGTAATAAGGAGTTGTTCTTGGCTAGTAACAATGAGGGGAAGGAAAGTCAAGAGAGTTGGGTGTTGGACTCCGGCGCTTCAGTTCATATTTGTAGAGACCATGCTATGTTTGATACTTTGTGCCAAGATGGTGAGTATGGTGACATTAACATGGGGAGTGGTAAGTTGAAGGCCAAAGGGATGGGAAGCATCCGCATTGAGCTCCATGGTGGTGTGACTAGAACCTTCCACAATGTGAGATATGTACCCGATGCTCGTATTAACGTGATTTCGTTGGGTGAGTTGACATCGCAAGGATGTAGATACATTGGTACGGGAAGGTGGTGCAAAGTGTATCGTGGTGCTACTTTGATTTTGCAAGGGAGGAAGGCGGAGAACAACTTGTGCTATGTTGAGGGTCATTGCATAGGGAGGAGCAAGACCGTGAAGAAAAAGGTCCGTTTCTCGGACAAGGTGGAAGTATTTGGTGATTTGGGTCGAGGGAGGATTTGTTGAGGTAACGCCCCAAATACCAAATAATATTTAGTTGTGTTTTATTTTAGTTTTGTAAAGAAATAAAATAAAACAAAAGAAAAAGAAAAGAAAAAAAAGAAAAGAAAACAAAAACAAAAAAAAGAAGAGGAATTTTAGTTGATATGGGAAACTGCTAATCAAAAGCCTTGATTGATTATAAAAGAACCATCAGAGGCTTATGCAAAACGGCAGAAGCAGAGCACAGCCGAACAAAAAGAAAGGAAGAGAGCCAGTGAGTGAGAGACAAACAAAGAGGTTTGTTCCAGTTCACGGTTAATTCGGTTTGTTTGGGTGAAGATAATCGGAGTATTCGGATCGGTCATCGACAGGTATTTTGTGGGTGTATCTTTGGTTTTGTGAGAGTACCAAATTGAGTTAGGGTTTGTCAATTTGTGCTAGTACCAAAGATAGATTGTCTACTTGTTGTTTGATCTTGTGATTGTTACCGATTGTACTCTTGATTATTATAGTGGATTATTATTTTAGTGCGTGGAGATCCGCACCGTGGTTTTTCCCTTAATTGAGAGGGGTTTTCCACGTAAAATTGTTTGTGTTGTTTTTGGGTTCTTGCACTTTATTTTTCCGATTATCTGTTATTGTGATTGTGGGTAAATACCGTAGTTTTCCCCAACACTGTTATCCCCACGTACGGTACTTCGCTCTTCACCAATATTGCGAGTAATGCTAGCAATATAATGCTACAAGTTGCAGGCACGGGAGTTGAAAATTTTGCCCAAATAAACACTAATTGCGCATTTTTAGAAAATTAAAGAAAAGGGAAAAAAAAAGAGTAATCAGCAGGAAAGGATATGATAATTATTGAAGTGAAAGGTTTCTTAAAATTTCTTGATATATTTTTTCAAAATTTCTTGATCGTAGTAATAACTCTCAATATGAAACCAAGTGCAACTCTTATTTTCTTTATTTTACTTTCGAGATTACTAGCGAGTAATAAGTAATACAGTTCATAGCACGTTTGCAAATCCCATATCTAACACCTTTTTTTTTTTTTGGAGCAGACCATATCTAAGTCTAACACTTCAACCGCTAAATAGTTGTTGTCCACTATGCGCAATTTCAAGCTTAACTAAATGACTAATTTATTATTGAATGAATTAAGTATTTTCTAAAAATAATCCAAGTTGTTTTTAATTGAGATAATATATTAAAATTAGACTCAAATATGTGATTTCATATACCATTGTCACCCAACCTAACGACTAACAAGTGAATGTTTCATTACAAAAATAAACTAGATGTGGATACTTGAGAATATATTATTATCTTAATTATTACTGAAAAGTGGAAATCAAACTTTCTTTGTTGTAATTACGTCAGCTTAATATTGAAGTGGGTTGTCCCACATTGATCAAGAAAGAGTGCCTTGAAGTGTTTATAAATAAGAAAGTTACTTCACCCATTGCCAATTGATTTTGGGTTGAAACCTCCTTTATGTTATAAACACTCTCTTTAATGGGCCCAATTATAAAAGTTAACACGTAATCTTAAAGACTTAAGAGTCCTCGTATAGGAATGTAGTTAATTAATAAGAGAACTAAATTACTTGCCCCAAAAGAAATGATCCGCACAATCTAAATAAAGTTCCAAACCCTGGCCTGTATATATCCCTATATATACTCTACGCCTTATTTATCAACCCCAACAAAACCAAATACCCTCTAGCTAGCCTACTATATCATCATTCGACTCTTATAAAAACTAATAAAGTCTTAACACTACTAGAATTTCTCATCATCGTTTCAACAATGGCCAGTATGATAGAAATCCACTTAGTTTCAGCCGTATTAGCCCTAAAACAGCACCCAAGCATCTTCAGCCAGCTTTCCCGTCGCCCCTTGCAAACCTACGCCGTTGCATGGATCGAAACCGACCCGAACAACAAAGTCCGGACTCCAACAACCGACGTGCTCGGAGGCCGTAACCCTCAGTGGGACCATATTATTCCTCTTTTTGGCCACAAAGACGACACCGTCCACGTGGAAATATACACCGTGGGACGTGGCGTCTTCATCAGCAAGGACGACCGGCTTATCGGTGAAGCGGAGTTCAAGGTCGGGGACATTGTTGTTGGAAGCACCTCCGACGAGTATTCTACCTTCCCATCAGTTCCGATCACTCGCCGCCATTCTTCGTCTCGGACCACCTCCCAGCATGGTGTTCTCACAGTTGGCACCAAGATAATTGGCGGTGCATCTACGTCGTGGGTTTTTCCTAAAATTGGGAGAAAATTTTCTAGTTTATATTTACCGGCCCCATCAAGTAATCTTGTCCCTGTCCTTTAGGTTGATGATCAAGTTTTATGATCGTAATAGAGTATTTCGATTCGATCTTTTGTAAAGTGATGACTAGTTATTTCGATTATACTTTTGTTGGTGTATATAGGTGATATACTCCATATGATTATGATTCAAAGCTATGTAAAGTGATAACTAATTCTTTATCGTTTCAATGATTAATTTAGAGTAAACCAAATTTTATTAACTGACACTAATCTGTTCTATTAATTAACCTTTTATATTATCAAAAGATTCACAATGTCTAGTACTTTCCCGATCCTATGTGTGTCAATGCGTACAGTGAATTTTTTGTGATCAATGTTTACAAATTTTGACTATTATTTAATTTTTGTATAATAAAACAAGCTAAGTAAAAAGATTTCCAATGTAAAAAAGATCATATTGTAATTATGAGATTAATTACAAGTATTGTTTTTCAAGAATCAAATGCTTGTGATTTTTACATTCTTATAATTACAATTATTCAAGTTTAATAAAGTGTTGTTTACATCATAAAAAGTACAGTTTAATGTAAATTATATTTCCATTGGATAATACTCCGGGGGCATACAATAATTTCTCATTCTACATATATTGATCAACATTGCGTTTTATGTTGTTTTTCTTGATAAATTTGTAAGACTTCAATTCATAAGAATTTATGGCTGCCTTTTTAGGTCTTGATGAATTGATAAGATAATAGTACCAAGCACAATGAGAAAACGTGTTTTACTTTAATTTGCAAGGCTATCCCCAAATTTTCACCAGTTTTTATAGATGATCGATCATCATGTTCATGATCATGATTTCGATCTAAACACTCGATCATAGGTGTTTTTCGGGGGGGGGGGGGGGGGGCGGGGGTCCATATTCATCCAAGAGACTTTTAGTATTCACATATGCATTCATTATTCATGAGACATGAGACATTATGGGACAAGGGCGTTGGAATATGATTGTAGGAAATAAGCGCTAAGACAAGACCCTAAAACATATGGTTTGTTGGGACTTGGGCGTTTTTTTTTTTTCGTAGTAATTGTGCATCAAATTAAATTAAAGAGGGGTTAGCAAAGTTATTACATCCCAAGTTGTTCCTACAAATTAAAGAGGGGTTAGCAAAGTTATTACATCCCAAGTTGTTCCTACAAATTAAAGCATCAAATTTTAAGAGTTCTAGTACATCCACAGGAGGCCTTGGCAAAATGTGATCCAAGTCAGGTACCTTCCTAGCTTTCTTGCTAAGCAGATCTGTTACCCTGTTTCCCTACCTCCCTTCATGCTCAATCTTCCAGCTCCTCCCAGTGAGCAAAGCCCTGCAATCCAGAACAATGTTAAGATGGAAATTCTTAGGACATCTTTCCCTGTATATCAATTCCACTGCCTTGCTTGAGTATAAACAGAAGAGCATGTGATTCCAGTTGTTTTGATTTGCCAGTTCGAGCTTCTAGGACTTGGGCGTTGAGACAAGCTCTTGGGACAAACTCTTTTGTGCATATTAAAATCCAAATTAAAATCAAATTTAATATTTAATAACCAAAAATAGCAATAGCATAATACAACACTAACAAATGTCAAATATAAATTTCAAAAATACAACAAACTTAAAAGTCACATTATGACACCTTTATTTGATAGAAAAACTAATGACAACCATCAACGGACAAAGGAACTCCATTTGTCTTATTCATTTTTCTTTTTCTTTTTTATTTGGACTAACTTACTATTTTGCGGTTTTGTGAGTACTAAATAGCCACAATACTAAGAAAAGGGTTTCTGAATGATTTGATTTTAAAAATAAAATTACGGTTCGGGTTCTTGCTCCGGATATCCACAGGTTTTAGATACGTGAAATTTAAATTGGTGTACCCAACCGATTTCGATTTCCAAAATTGAGGACACGGAATTGGTTGTATATATCAATTTTCATTTTCGAAAACCAAAATTGGAATTGATTGGATTGATTCCGATTCGGAATTACCAATTCCTCCAATGATAATACTGGGTACTTGATTTTTCTACTCACCTCTAATCGGAGAATGCTTTATATATCCACCGAGTAGCCTACCTAGGTAATGTGGACAAAAAAAATAAACTTATGTATTGGGACTCAAATAAATTAATTTCAGCTTATAAAGTAAAATATCAAAACCTATCAAATCATTATTTTACATCTATTCCGGATAGCCTACTTGGTGGGTAAATAAATATTTCTCACCCCTAATCCGTGATGAAGTTGTAAAGATAAGACTTAGACACATTCCAAAATGAGCTCCTTTTTTCCAACAAACTCTGGCACCCGCCTATTAGATAGAAGTATTCCCCACTCGAACTAGAGTCTAGGACTATTTGAAACGAAGCGATTTGACAAAATCCCCAGTAGATAGAAATAGTCCTAGAGTCTCCACTCGAACAAAGCGATTTGACAAAATTTGAAACGAAGAAAAAAAAACAACAACAACAAAAATCCAGAATTATCCCTGCCCAAAAATCTTTATGTATTTACTGCTATATAAAACCCTTTTGTTCTCATACTTTTTGAGTTTCCTCTGCCCCCCATTTGAGAACTTAAAAATAGCTCAAGGAAAAATACGGGAAAAATGGAGGAGAAAGGAGAGGAAGGGCCGCCGATCGGAATCGATCTCGGGACGACATACTCATGTGTGGCGGTTTGGCAACACGACCGTGTTGAGATTATCACTAACGACCAGGGCAACAGAACGACGCCGTCTTGGGTCGCGTTTACTGACACTGGCCGGCTTATTGGTGACGCTGCTAAGAATCAGGTCGCAATTAACCCCACCAACACCCTCTACGGTCTCTCTCTCTCTCTCTCTCTCTCTCTCTCTCTCTCTCTCCTCTATGAATATGATTACTTTTACTTAGATGTTCTGAAATTTAATTTGTGACCCTTTTAACAAAATTTAATTGATTGAAAGTAGTGGGTTTGTTCGTTGCTGTTTAATCCGTTAGTGGGTATTTGTAGTGTGTACTAGTGATTTGGTGTGTAATGTAGTTAATCATGTGTAGTAATTGAATTGAATTGCATTTGTTACTGAAGGACGTTAGATATCCTAAGTATAGCTAGTAAATTTCCTTTACAATTAGAAAACCAAATTAGTTGACTGCTTGAGGAAACAGAAAGAAAGGAAAGGGTGCTGGAGCAGGGTGAGGTATCAGGATTGGAAATAGAAGTAGGAAAATTAAAACTTTGAAGTTGGAGACTTAAAACTATGAATGGTAAATATTTAGTTCGTCTATAGTATTGGTTAATTTCTTATGATGATATGATAGATGAATTTAAATGGAATAGAGAGCTGATATGGGGAAAGAATGTGATATTACATAAGATCAATCTACCTGTTCATGGTTAGAGTGAGAAGAAAGGAAACTAATCTATCTAAAATCACTTTGGGAATTATATCTTGTAGGCAATATCCACAATAACAATCTTAGTGCTTGGCGAATAGGAAGTCGAAGTTGTGTAGCTCTGGTCTTATATTTCATTGCTTGATGTCATAACAAGTACATTGTAAATTCATCATGAGGTATAGCGGTATAGGTGTGAAGCACCAAGAGATTACTATATAGAGCAATCCAACAAACTGTTTTTGAAGCAGACGTATGAAAGATGTTTCAGAGTAATGAGCAGCGCTCCCCCTTATTATGCAAAACTAGCTAGCCATGAGCTGTATTGCCCCGTTAGTATGCAAAACTAAATTCTTCAAATTACATATGCAGTTGCTTTTATGAGACTTACTCTTATATGCTTTGTGACTGGTTAAATAATCTGTACGTACAACTTTTACTTGTGCATGCAGTCATAATTGAATATTTTGTTGTGCCATACTTCCAAGCCAAAAAGGTGAACTGGGTAATAGTCTGTGACACGGTTCTGTATATTTCCAATTGATGATCCTTTACCCGTACTTGCAATGTTTAAGTGATTATAGTCTATATAATGTTTCATACTTCTACTTCTGGTATATGTTCTTATACAGGAATCTATCAAACCTGTTTCTTAAAAAGATGGAATTGAAGCTATGTTTTGCTAGATAGATATGGATTCTTTAAGCCAATAGCCATCTATAGTACTTTTGAAGCTAATACCTGTACTAAATTGGAAACGTTTGTGTCACTCTATATGGATAAAAGAGATTTGTGCTTCAATTATGTCAAGAAGGATTTATAGTAAAATATTTTTTCGAAATTCTTTCTTTATCCTAACCTTAACATATCTTTGATTTCTCTTTTCTTTTTTCTTACTTTTTTGATATGCATATATTAATTAATTGATGACAGATGCAAAGAGGCTTATAGGCCGTAGATTCAGTGATGAAATGGTACAGAATGATATGAAGCTCTGGCCATTTAAGGTTTCATGCCCTGATTCCGGAGAGGACAAGGAGCCAAGGATAGTAGTAACCAACAAGGGTGAGGAGAAGCAATATGCTCCTGAGGAGATATCTTCCATGGTCCTTGTAAAGATGAAAGAGATAGCAGAATCTTATCTTGGCTCAACAGTAAAGAATGCAGTAGTCACTGTTCCTGCGTACTTCAATGATTCCCAGCGTCAGGTCACGAAAGATGCCGGACTCATTGTCGGACTTAATGTTATGCGAATAATTAATGAGCCAACAGCATCGGGCATCGGCCATTGCCTATGGTCTGTTAGAAATCTATACTAAACAGGGATATTATTAGAGACGTGATTAAGGATTACTGTCCTTAAGGTAATATTAGCCCCCACTATTAAACTAGTTGCTGTAGAGTTACGGCTAATTCAGCCCCAGGATTACTCTAATTACGAAATTCTATACACAACATTACTACGAATTTTCCTATGAATATTGCCATGGTTGAAGAAGGAGGAAAAGATGGGATAATCTATACCAGTGCCTTAATCCCCTATTTATAGGCAAAATAAGGAGCGGTTACTAACCGTTTACAAAACTGTCAGTGAGGATAATTACGGATTTATTTAATTAAAATTATTAAATAAACATAACCGCAAAAAATAAAACATGAAGGCATGTTAAACGTCAATTAGTCACGCGCACATGCTAAGTGCTTTTTAATATAAATAATATATTACACTTACTACACACTTAGTACATGTGCATAGTTCCCTCCATAATTTCAATTCAAACTTATGAAAGTACACTACACCTTATAAAGTGACCAACTTTCTCTTTCCCCACCAATGTGGGACTTCTCCATTCTCCAATTTCTCTTTGTTGTAAAAGACTAACTCTAACAATCCCCCACTTAGTCTTTTAACAACAATTATCCACAGATTATGCATAGATAAAGGTATCTTTCGATTTGAACCTCTACTTAGTGTAGAACTCTTCAAATAGTCTAACGAAATCAATGGCGGCTTGCAGCATTTGAGCCATGATTCCTAATGTCAGAAAAGGAAGATCTACACACATAAACTGTTATATTAATGTTCATAAATAATTTAGCACTATTATGGCCATGTGCTCATCCTGGTTTCATGGACATCTACAAAAGATAACTTAAACTTTTGCTAGGAGCGGCACCACTCCTTATGTCTATATAGGTGAAGTTTCCTTTTATCCAAAATAAAGGAATTCTTCATTAAGAGTCTAAAAACTCACCCTCAAACAATTATTCACTAGATTAAAACTAGTGTCCAAGTTGGTTATCAAACAACTTATTTTTACCACATTGAACCTTTCGACTAGAAATTAATCTAGAGAGAGGTTGGGTTCCCGTTGTTGCCAACTATATTAAATGGGTCTCAAACCCATTTCCCTAGTAGTTCCAAAGACTATGTCTTTAGGAAGTCCTTTAGTAAACGGATCCGCCAAATTGTTACAAGATCTTACATATGTGATAGTTATTATCCCGTCGGATATTAGTTGTCTCACATACGCATGCCTTAGACTAATATGTCTAGATTTTCCATTATAAATCTTATTATAAGCTCTAGACAATGTAGCCTCACTGTCGCAATGCAAAGATACGGATGAGGCAGTTGCTTATGGATCGGAGCAGCTGTTCACGCTGCTCTCTTGACTGGAGTCGGTAAGAATAAAGATATTAAGCTTGTGGATGTTACTGCTTTGTCTCTTGGCACTGATATTATTAATGGTGATTTCGTCGTTGTTGTTCCTCGAAACACTGTCATCCCAACAAGGAAGGTTTCTGGGTTTAGTACGGCCTCTGACAACCAAACTGTTGTGTCATTTGGTGTGTATAAGGGTGAGAGACCCAAGTATAAAGACAACAATTTCTTGGGCAGCTTTAACCTATCTGACATTCCTCCTGCACCTCAAGGTCAGGCAAAGTTTGATATGTGTTTTGACATTGATGCGGACGGGATCCTTACCGTGTCAGCAGAGGACAAAAGTACTGGAAACAAGAAGCAAATCACCATTACTAATCAAAGCAGGCTATCAAAGGAGGAAGTTGATAAGTTGTTGGCGAAGGTTGGGACGTTCCGGTCTGAGGATGAGCAATACATGAACAAGGTCAGAGCTAAGAATGCATTGGAGAACTATGCCAACAGCATGTAAGATGCTTTGATAGGCTACGAGGAGAAGATTAGGGTGGAAGACAAGAAGACAATGGAGGATGCGATTGAAAAGACGATTCATTGGTTGGATTGGAATGTCGAGCTTACTGAGGCTTCTATGTTTGAGGAAAAATTGAAAGATCTCGAGGTCATTTGTGAGCCTATTTTTGCTAGATGCACAAGCAGCAGCATCAACCCCCAAGATGAACAGATTCCAATGACGAAGGCAGTTACAAAACGATCCAATGGCTGGACTGGCGTTTCCAACTACTGAAATTGTGGAAAGATGAAAGTTCCTGAGTGCATATGTAAGTCGATTTTTGTTAGACAATAATCCAGATCAAGTTGTTGTGAAGAATAAAAATCTGAAATTAAGGTGAATCAAATATGCTAGTAATGCTTTTAGTAATCTTTATAATATCTAGACATTACATTACTTTCTTGTTTCTACTGATGTTTTATGGACTACTATTTGAGTATTTGTCATGCTTTGCCGTTCTCAACCAAAACACACTGACAAGGGAAGCAAGACCATAAAAAATAAAAAATTTAAAATACGTACGTACAGTACATCTACCTGTAATCATAAAGCAATGGACACTATTAATACGAAATGAGACATAGAGACATAGACTACAAATACGTACAGTACATCTACATGTAATCATAAAGCAATGGACACTATTAAAACGAAATAAGATGGTGTAGATTTTATCTTTTCTACCAAAGATATAAAATCATAATATTAAGAATTTACATGGTTTGATTTATTCACTTCCATGGAAATTGAAGTTTTATGTAAGTTAAATTTCCCATGATTACTTAGAGTCAGAGGGGTTAGGTAAGTCCAACTTCTCATACTAATTAGCTTAAATGACATATTCATCCTTAAAAATTACAGTAAAAATAATAATTGAATGTGGATTGGACAATTTATAATTTTGCTTTTATTTCCAAAACAGTACTTCCATGAAATTAAAACTTTAGTTTGGTTCACAATCTTGTCCATGTCCCTATCCCATCTTACTAGTACTGCCATGGTTTTGTTACAATATATGCATATATAGATCATTATTTTGAATTGTTGGTGTGATATACTGCATCTGATTATGATTCATAGTTTTGTAAAGTGACAAATTATTGATCTTTATGGTTTCAATAACTATTAGTTTAGTATGTAACAATATTGAATTCCCTTTTTGGAAAAAGTTAGTTTACCCAGTGGATAGACTACTCATGTGATATGTTAAATGTTAATGGGCTACTTTTAGATGTTTTGTTTTTTTAAATTGAAAATCATTTATTGAAATCACAATACCCAAACTTGTTTTATAGTCCACATCATCTGGGTAGTGTACCCGATGGGTAAACTAAGCATTGTCCCTCCTCTTTTAAGTCTTTGACTCTTGAAGATATCCAAGGTGAAGTTGTAAAGATCAAACATATAATCCAAAATGAGCTCCATTTTCCGAAATTTTCTGTTGTTACGGTAAAACCAGGTAATTGTATTACCATTTCAGAATCTTCTAAAAATAAAGGGGTGATTTTAAATTATTTGAAAAAAAAAAGGTTTAAAATTATTCTATTGATTGGATAACACCTAGACCGGTAAAACGGGTCAACCTAACGGGTAACGAGTTGGGTCATTTCGGGTTGTGGGGTCGGGTTGGGTCGAGTTGATTTTTGGGTCGAATTCACCTTTTGGTTCATTTTACTGAATTATAAACGGGTTCGAGTCGAGAAAATTTTATCAAGACCCTAAAAAAAGGGGTCGAGTCGATGGAGTTTCTGGGTCCGGTTAGATTTTTACATCTCTAGTAGCACCACACCAGCAATATTGTGATTAATTTGTTACCATAACACTAGAAAATTTACGTCCATTTTCCATTAAACAAAAAAAATCGTTAATTTCCCCACTCAAATATATTGCAATATTTATTTATTACTAATAAAAATCAAACCCTTTTTTCTCTACTTTTCACTTTTGAGTTTCCACTGCCCCATTTGAGAACTTCTGAAAAATGGACAAAATTTGAACAAAAAAAATCCGGAAATTCCCGCTTTGGAAAATATTCTTCTTTTTTTGTTTGATAAGACTGAAAAAGCCAAACCCTTTTATTCTTTATCTTTTTAGTTTCCTCTGCCCCCATTTAGAATTTTATAGAAACTACTGTAGTAGCTTGTTGACAGAGAGAGAGAGTTGGATGGAAAAAATGGAGAGAGGGGAGGAAGCGCCGGCGATCGGAATCGATCTCGGGACGACATACTCATGTGTGGCAGTTTGGCAACACGACCGTGTTGAGATTATCACTAATGATCAGGGTAATTGAACCACGCCGTCTTGGGTTGCGTTTACTGACACTGGGCGGCTTATTGGTGACGCTGCTAATAACCAGGTCGCCATTAACCCTACCAACACCGTCTATGGTTTGTCCCTTCTCTCTCTCTCCCCTCTCTGTGAATTATAGGAACCTTTTAGCAAAATTTAATAAATTACAAATAGTGGGCTTGTTGCTTAGTATTTAATTTGTTAGTGGGCATATATATCTAGTGTGTTCTAGTGATTTGGTGTGAAATGTGGTTAATCATGTGTAGTTTTGTTGTTAATAAGTAGATTCCCTATTATCAGTTGTAGTCTATTTGGAAATCTTGAATAACTGTTTTAGATATCAAGATTTAGACAAGGTACTAAAAGGGGAAAGTCAGAATTTTAGTCCAAGAATGTTGATTTCTTAGATATCAAAGAAGCAGTTTAAAAAATTGCCTCATAATCACAAATTCATGGGATTGTCTAGCACCAATATGTTATATGGTGGTTGATTGGTTGTGGTGTAATGGAAGGGTGATGCAATTGAAGATTGAATGTAAGGTGTTTAGTTTAGAGGAATGTTTATGGCATTGCCATGTGTTGTTTTTATTTGACTTGCTATTGTTGTTTAAGAAATTCATGTATATATATTCTAGACAAAGTACTTTCTTCAGATTTAAAACCAAATTTTATTTGATTATTTGATGAATGAAAAAGAAGAAGGGTGCTGGACTGATGGGGACCTGGGGTAGTGGAGGAATGAAGACTTGGAAAGAGAAAAAGGGAGAGAAAAAAGGTAAAATGAAAATGAAGAAAAACTGTACACTTAGAGACAAACTATCAATAGTTAAGATTTGTTTTGTGTAATATCATGATATGGTGGATCAATTTAAGCAGAAAAGAGAGATGATGGAGAAAGCAATCTGATACATAAGTTCAGTCCAAATGTTTTGTGCTTCTAGACAGGGAAGTACATCAATCTATGTTTAAATCCCTGTGAGTTCAAAAGGTTCATAACAGTGGCAGTAGTATCTTGTAAACAATATATAACATTCGTAGTTCTTGCTAATACAAAGTTGCGTATGCGTTGCTTATATAAATCTCAAGAAAAAGTAAATGTCCTGGAAATATTGTTTAAAGGTTTAGGTATGAAGGACTAAGAGAGTACTTGACGTTGCAATTCATTGAACTGTTTCTGCATCAAAAAAGTATAAAGGTGTTTCACAGTCATGAGCTGTGTTTCTCCTTATTATGCTGAAATCTTCAAATTACAGTTTCAATATCTTTTTTCTGATAGTTGCCTTCAAGCGTTTGTTTTGCTCAGTAAGTTGAGTGTGTTAATTAAATCGTACTGTACATAGCTTTTTTTTTGTATATTTGTTTATGCCAAACTTAACACCGAAAATGGGAAATGGTTAATTGTATTTGACAACGTTCATAATGTGTGGCAAAGTTTCGTTCATTTGTTTCAAGAACAGATCCTTTGAAGTTTGAACATAGTTGCGATGTTTATGTGATGAATTTCGGTTTTCATACTTATTCTGTTGGTGCTGATCTTAAACCCATGAGTCTATCAATTGGTCTCTGTTTACGTATAGACTTGAACCTGTGCTTGCTAGACACAAAAATAACTCTTGAATGTGGCCCATGGCCATCTATAATTTAGAAGCTTATATCAGCATTGCTGTAGGAATGTTTCTGTACAACCTACAGGGGAAAAATGAGGGACAAAACGGGAGTAGTGCTTCAATTATGTGAAGGAAAGAATTGAGTGTATATTAGGGGATGGAAGGTTTCCCCGTAGATATGATGGCCATAAAATAACACCCATTGGTTGTGAGATACCAAAATGATTCAATGATTCCCAGCGTCAGGCCACAAAAGATGCTGGATTCATTGCTGGGCTCAATGTTATCCGAATTATCAATGAGCCAACAGCTGCTGCAATTGCCTACGGTCTTGACAAGAAGGTTTTTGGCAGCAATGTCACCAAAAGAAATGTGCTGGTTTTTGATCTGGGTGGCGGGACATTTGATGTCTCTTTGGTTTCTGTAGAAAAGAATGTCTTTGAAGCCAAAGCGATAAGTGGCGACACCCACCTTGGTGGAGGAGATTTCGACAACATAACGGTCAGTCACTTTGTGAAGGATTTCAAGGTGAAACACAATATAGACATCGGTGACAACGCTAGAGCTCTTGGGAGGTTGAGAGCAGCTTCCGAGAGAGCTAAAAGGGCCCTTTCATACGGTCATGAGTCTACAATTGAGATTGATTGCCTTTACCAGGGTATTGATTATATTTCAACCATCACCCGTGCCCAATTTGAAAAGTTAAACATGGATTTGTTTAAAAAGTGCATGGTTCCTGTTTATCAGTGCTTGAAGGATTCCAACATGGGCAAAAGCGATGTTCACGATGTTGTTCTTGTTGGTGGTTCAACCAGGATTCCGAAAGTTCAGCAGATGATGCAAGAGTTCTTTGATGGGAAGGAGCTTTACAGAAGCATCAATCCGGATGAGGCAGTTGCCTATGGCGCAGCTGTCCAAGCTGCCCTCTTGACTGGTGGTATTGGTAAGGGTAAGGATATTGTGCTTATGGATGTTGCACCTTTGTCACTTGGTATTCGGCTTTACACTGGTGAGTTCAAAGTTATAGTCCCTCGGAATACTGCAATACCAACGAAGAAGTTCGGCAGTGTCTTCACAGCCTATGACAACCAGACTGTTGTCACATTCCCGGTGTTTGAGGGTGAGAGACCCAAAGCGAATGACAACAATTTCTTGGGCACCTTTCAGCTGTCAGACATTCCTCCTTCACCTAAAGGAGTCCCAAAATTTGATGTCTGGTTTAACGTTGATGCCAACGGGATCCTTACTGCGTCTGCAGAGGACAAAAGTACGGGGAACAAGGCCCAAAACACTATTACTAATCAAAGTAGGCTATCAGGGGACGAGATTGACAGGTTGTTGGCAGAGGCCGAGAAGTATCGAGCTGAGGATAAGCAATTTAAGGAGAAGGTTAGAGCTAAGAATGCTTTGGAAAGCTATGCCAATAGCATGTGGGACATACTGAGAAATTATGAGGAGAAGATTGAAATGGAGGACAAGAAGATGATGGAGGATGCCATTGAGAAGACGATTTATTGGATGGATTGGAATTTCCAACTTACTGAGGCTTCTAAGTTTAAGGAAAAGTTGATAGTTCTTGAGAGCATTTGTGAGCCTATTGTTGCCAAAATGCACAAGCATCATCCCCCAAGATGATGACCTTTCAACAGACGCAGTTACAGAATGATGTAAGTTATTGAATCCGCGCCATAAAAAGATTGTAAGTTCTTGAATGAATATTTATGCTTGACAATCCTGATCAGGTTGTACCGTAGTGGGTTGAAGAGCTTAAGTAAAATTGAATCAACTATGCTAATGCTTTATAACTCTTTTGATGTTTAGACATACCTTCTAATGCTTTATACTTTCATGCCTTCCTATTCTCCATGACAACCAGCTGCAATTTGATTATGTTGTCTCCCTCTTCAAGATTTTCATCAAAACTGGACTCTACATGTAAATCCAAATTTGACATTCCATAAAAAATATAGAACTGAGATTTTTAAAATATAACTAAAAATAAAATTTAATACTTGTATTTTAATCTGCAAATCTTTATACTTTTTCTTAAATTATGGTCAAAGTTTGTAAATTTTAATTTTAAAAAGTCAAATGGAAAGGAGATTTTGTAACAAAGAGAAAGGAAGTAAAATAAAACCTTGTGGAGTTTAACTCAAACACCTCAACTGTTATACTACACTACATTCTACATATTTAACTCAAAAGTTAAATCCAACACTTCAAATTTAGGAAGTACTCCTATAATAATATCTTCAATGTGAATCGTGGAATGAAATAGGCAATTACTAGAGTGCTCAAATTTGATCCTAATCCTAACACTGGCTAACAGAAGTATATCTTTTAGGACAATACTTGCCCTAAAAGAAATAACAATCTAAGTTAATTAAACCTAATTAGAAATTGTAGGTATTAATTTCCTCTATAAATATTCCACAACATAAACCAAATAGCTCGCTCTAACCTTTCTTATTATCATCCTCAACACTTCAACACTTCCAACAACTAAACCAATATTTTCCCTCATCATCATCATCATCACCAAAATATCAATAATCATGGCAACCATGATGAAGACCAACAACCACCACCATAGCATAGAAATCAAGATTTCATCAGCCGAAGCTCTTAAACTACCCCCAACCTGTAAAGAGGAGAAATATTGAATTCTGAAGTGATTGAGTTATTCTATTGATCAGTAAGTGTATATATATACAAGGACACTAAGGAAACCTAAAGTAGTTACAAGAGAAGATAAGGTAGAGTATTTAGGGGAGTTACAACAAGAGTAGCCTAGTCAATATATACAGCTAAAACAGTCAAAAGAAGTTAGCGTATATATCTCCAATACAACCTTCTTCAACCTAATTCCTCGCCGCCATCTCGAAACCTACGCGGTTGCATGGGTCGATCCTAGCAACAAAGTTTGTACCACATCCGTTCGAGGCCTTAACCCAAAGTGGTCGGATCATCCTCATCTCTGTGTCCAAAAAGAGGACGTCGTTAAGGTAGAAATCTACGCCGTGGGAGGCTTCTTCATGAGAAAGAAGGACAAGCTCATCGGTGAGGCTCAGTTCTTGGTAGGCAACGTTGTTGCAAACACCCTCGGCGGTGAGTCTTCGAGCTTAATTCCGGTCCTTCGCCGCAATAATTCTTCTCGGACCACCAGCAACTCCGATGTTGGTGTTCTTAAAGTTAACGCAAAGATGAAAGTGATGAAAGATATAAGCTTTAATATGTCTCATCACCTCACCACAACCAAGAAACTCGAAAGCAGTTCTAATAATTCAACATGGGTCAGTATTCCTAGACTTGGAAGGAAGTTTTCTTCTTTAGCCCTATCAAGCAGCACCCCCGCCAGCGAGTATTCTACTCCCTGCTTGTCATCATCAATTCCGGCCAATCGCCGCCATTCCTCTCGGACCCCCGATTGTGTTCTCAAAGTTGGCACGATGATGAAGACGGCCGGTGTGATGAAGGAGATGAGCGGTGGCTCAACGTGGGTCGTTGCTCCTATAATTGGAAGACGGTTTTCTGCGATGCCTATGTCATCTTATTAATTAGTATACATGGAATTATATGATGATCAAGCAAGTGTGCTTATCATCCTAGCTTAGAGTACTATTTAGATGTTGTATCAGATTATTCTTTATTTGTATGATCCAAAGTTTTGTAAAGTGACTATTCTTTATGGTTTCAATGATGAATAATAATTCAGCGTAAATTTCAAAATCTATATCCGTTTTATTAACCTTTTATAATTATCAAAAGAGTTACAATATATGCATAGATATATACATATACGTTCCTTGCTTGGTCTAATTATACTTGGACGGCAATTTTCTAATTTACCACTATCAAGCAATGTTGTCCATCTCCCTATCCCATCTTTAGTACTGCCATGATTTTGATGATCAAGTGTATTATCATCGGTAAAGTATATTTAGATCATTCTTTTAATTATTTATTGGTGTGATATACTACATCTGATTATGATTCAAAGTTTTGGAAAGTGAGTAATTATTGATCTATATGGTTTCAATAATTATTAATTTAGCATATAAACCAAAGGCCCTGTTTGGATTATAGCGGATTCTCCCAAAATTAACGCATTATATCATTAATCTAATTATATCATTGAAAGGTTGTTGTACCATCTAATTACAAACTAATAAGGCTTCATGAAATATTATGACACCAAGCCTGATGGGCAAGCTAATTAAGAAATATTGTCTTCATCATGTTTTATGTTTTCACCAAAATTGCAAGCTAAGTACGTAATTAGATGGTGTCTTTATGTTGTATTCTTGATGCATGGTCATGATCATGATTTCAATCGAAACACTGATCATAGGTACGTACGCGTAATTGTTCGATCAGGAGAAGATTTATATACAAAAAATTACTTTTGCATAACTCCAAGATTTATATACAAAATATTGCCATAGTGCATGGTCACGTGAGACAAATCCTTCTACAACATCATCCTTATTGAGTGACCCATCAAAATTGACTTTGACATTATCAAAGGAGGTGAGAACTACCGCCCTAATTCCCTACATCTTACTCTAATCTGTTGTCTTTGTTACATATGTGCCATTGATCCGATCAATCTCCATTCGAGTTTTCCATTCTGTGTATGACCACTAAAGGTTGTGAAGAAGGTGCATAAAATGTTCCGGCCTACTTCAATGATTCCCAGCGTCAGGCCACGAAAGATGCCGGACTCAATGTTATACGAATCATCAATGAGCCAACAGCAGCGGCCATGGCCTATGGTCTTGACAAGAAGGTTTTTGGCAGCGATGCAAACAAAAGAAATGTGATGGTTTTCGATCTTGGTGGAGGGACGTTTGACGTCTCATTGGTCTCTATAGAAAAGGATGTGTTTGAGGTAAAAGCAGTAAATGGTGACACTCACCTTGGTGGAGGAGATTTCGATAACATAATAGTGAGTCATTTTGTGAAGGAGTTCAAGTTGAAGCACAGCGTAGACATCAGTGAGAACCCTAGGGCTCTAGGGAGGTTGAGAGCTAAAAGGACGCTTTCATCTGCTCATGAGACTACCATTGAGATTGATTGCCTCTTCGAGGCCATTGATTTTACATCAACTATCACTCGTGCTCGATTTGAGAAGTTAAACAAGGATTTGTTTGGGAAGTGTATGGATCCTGTTGACCAGTGCTTGAAGGATTCCAAGATTGATAAAAGTGAAGTTCATGATGTTTTCCTTGTTGGGGGTTCTACTAGGATTCCAAAAGTTCAGCAGTTGTTGCAGGATTTCTTCGATGGGAAAGAGCTATGCAGAAACATTAACCCAGACGAGGCAGTTGCCTATGGGGCTGCTGTGCAGGCTTCCCTTTTGACTGGTTTAGGTGAGAGTAAGAATATCAAGCTTGTGGATGTTTCTCCGTTGTCTCTTGGCATTGAGATTTACAGTGGCGACTTGAAAGTCATTGTTCCTCGTAACACCGTCATCCCAACAAAGAAGGTTGGCAGGATTACCACAGCTTTTGACGACCAGACTGTTGTGTCATTCCCAGTTTACGAGGGTGAAAGACCCAAAGCTGTTGACAGCAATTTCTTGGGTACCTTTGAGCTATCTGGCATCCCACTAGTGTTCTATACTACTTGATACTCCTCCTTTGATTTCCTACTTTGATTAGTACGTATTTGGTTGAATTTATATCAAATTCAATTTATGTGTAGAGCCTGACGTCAGTTTGTAGTGGTGAGAAACTGAGAACGGCAAGGCATGCCAAATACTCCTGCTCTCACCAATCAAACTCATTTGCCTTGTCAGTTTTATAGTTCCTCTTGTCTCTCTCCCCTCTCCACCAATCCCCATCTGTTCTCTTCCTTCAGCCATTCTCCCATAGAGCTTTCCCTCACATGATCATAACCAATTTATCATTGTGTTGCTGTTGATCATCAATTGTGTTTCTTTATCATTCCAATTTCTGCCACCCACACTTCATCAATACCCACGCCACTCCGCTTCCACTCTTGGTGTACTCTCTGATTTTATCTTCTTTTTTTTTTTGTAATTTCTTTTGTTCCAAAACATAATAATAAGTTTTGGATTAGAAAATTGTGGTTAAATTATGCACAATTGCGGCTGTGTCATGTGTTCTTTGTCATTGATCGTTCCTCTCCCCCTTAATTATTGTAAATTCATTTACAATTAAGGAAAAGTTAGGGTTTGGTGAATAATCAACACTTTAGTCACATTAGGTTGGCATTTACTTTTGGTATAATAAACATCAAACAAATTAAGTACACTTGTTTTCTCTTCTTTTATCAATAATTTTTAGTGTCATTGGTTCACTTATGAAGGCAAGCTTTGTGTTTTGGATCTTGTTGCTACTCATCATTGTCAAATTGAGCTTGAAAGCCTTCTTCGTTATTTCAAAAGATTTTGACCCTTTCTTATGGTGTATTTACTATAAACTTCCTCACACCACCCTTTTTTAAAGGTCAGCTAAATGAGTGGCACAAGCAATTGTGGTCAGCATCAGAACATCTCTCTTTTACTGTTTCCTACTCCTTATACAGTAGTCTTGCAGAATCATTCAAGGTTAAGCTTCTTATTTTAGTATTAATGAAGGCTAATTTCATAATTAAGAAGTTTTGATAGTATGCAAGATTTCAAATGGTATTCTGGCTGAATATTCATCTGATCCTTTGCTTTGCGGAGCTGGTAGTACAGTAGAGCATGCAGCATGAGACACAGTTGCAAAGTTGGCCTCACCCTTACTGGATAATAGTAGTATGATACTGAAGATCAACGTGTTAAAAGCTTCTTCGGATTCGGAAAAGAGTGTTTTTCCTTGTAAAACATGCTGGTGTTTCATTCGAGTTGTCATCTCAGATGGGACAATGATCTTTTTGTCCAAATTTGACATGTGTGGATAAAATGTGCACTGGCTTGTCATATTTCCATCTCTGGGTTATATGAGATATACTTTCTCTCTATGTATGGGATCGGGTGGTGTATTTGGCATCTCTTTGGGCCAAAGCAGTTGGGGCTCTTAGAGGAGTGCCCCTTACATTCAACCTCACAGGGGTGATTTGTAATTAGTATCTCTTTGTGAGGACTCGTTGTCCTCTTATGTTGTAACATTCTTTCGGTTTTTAATAAAATATCTTCTGATCTAAAAATTGAGATATACTTTGTCTGGAACTTGCAATTTTTGTTAGTCTTAAGCTTTCAGGATCTTGCTATGCTGTGATTCTACGATCATCTTTACATACAGTTGTGCTTGCTGGATGTGCCTGGCATTTGATTGCAGTTGCGCAGCTCTTGGTCGTCGTACACTGGTAACATGAAACAAGTATGTTTTATTTTCCTTTCCCTTTTGTTTCCAGAGTTTCTATAGTTCATTATTTCATTTCTCATCTTTCATCTTTCATCTTTCCTTGACCATTCATATACTTCTTTCTTTAGTACCCAACAGAGAATCTTCACTTTCGCGGAACAGGCCATATACAAAGGCATCCTCCTTATTCCCTGTCTTGGAGAAATTCTTGCCTGAAGCTGGTCCCCAATTCATTCTTTGGTAGGTTACCAAAACCTTTCCAAACTTCAAATGTCTGACTTTTACAGACAGCATTTCGGTTGGCCATTTGGAGAATTTTGTGTCTAATTTTTGTAATTGATATGCTCAACCCAGAAAAATGGCTTGATGGATGAATACATGATTTGCTCAATGAAAATTCTAGTAATTATGATATATCACTTATTCTGGTGCAATTGTTAGGCTGAGCTGTGTCCCAGAAAAAACTCTGGTTACATTTGGTTTCTTGTGACATATCTATTCCAGTCATGTTCTTTCCTCTCGTATTTACTGAGTTAGCATGTCATTGGACTAATATCATATCTCTGGTAATGTTGACAAAGCTAAGCTGAGCTGAGTTTTAATCCTCACTTTTTTCACCTTTGTTGTTTTCTTATGATAGTATATATTTGCAATTCTAGAATTTCTATTTCTTCTTCATAGACACCATTGCATTTAAGAAGTTGCACTTTCAGCAAACTCTAGATTTTCATATGAGGATTCAGCTGAGAATTGAAAAGTCGCTAGCAAGCTTTTGTTTAGAACTAGTTGTTGGCCGCGTGCAACCGCGTGCGTTGCACGCGGCCCCCCAAATTGATCGTCATTAATTTAACATATTACTTGTAATTATAGATGAAAACTTATGAACTAAGAAAAAATAAAATCAACTTTAGGGGTTTTCAAAAGCTGATCAACGTTAAGGCATTAAACAATTTGTCGTTGAGTATAAACAGGGAGTTTGATAGAGTCCATGAAGCAAAATGTCATATATTCCGCCCCTCAAACGTAAAGTCGCAAACATGCAACATGCAAGTGATGCAACACCAATACATGTTGCACACACCAATATATATTTGAATTATATGATGAACGAAATCAATCAAACCGACCCGCAACAATAGACAATAAAATAGAAGAATATACAGCCTTTGATATTAGACATTTTTAAATAAAATTAACAATAAATGATACAATTTCATTACGAAAACCAGCTTTACTTTTTTCGACAAAGATGATAGAATTTCAATACCAAACTGAAATATTTATAACCTATAAGAAAGTAAAACAACGAATAAACCACATAAGTATTTGATAGGGGTTTCGATCCCTTGGAGTAAAAACAGAGCATTACTAAATCCTAGCCATCATATAGTTGAATTGCGCGGTGTAACACTACTTTGCAGGCTAGTACAATTCTTGTTTTCAACCCATCTCAAAAACTCCACCATGTTAGGTTGTGACAATAAAACCCCCAACCATTGCATAACTTCATTTCAACCAGCTCTTGACCATCTGCATTGAAAGAAAAGAAGTTGTCAGGTCTTCAAGATATCTCCATGCCACCACACAAGCAAGCTGCAACTTGTATCATATATGGAGAGGCCATAAAATGAATCCCACATCTTTTTATCTTGTATGAGCCCTTCACACACTGCACTTTTGGTGGTGCACAGACAAAATCAGTAAGTGTCCACTTATCATATTAGGCCTAAACTACTCTTTATTCCAAACAATTTCAACCAATAATCATAAGTCATAACAACTATGTACTTATTCAAAAGCAACACTAACTATTGAGGTCCTGCTAAATTAAAACTGTTAACTTAGTGCAACATGTCGACTTTACTGATAAACCATACATTGGAAGACATTCTCAGTCTTGATTCAAGTCACACAAATCCCAAAAGCAGACATAGCATTGCAATTCAGCAAGCACATTTATGAGCATAGATGACAATTCAGAAGAAATCATATGGAAACGACACATACTAACCACTGGCTCGATAAACCTGCCCAATTGAGATACTTATAAGGACTTTACTAACATCCAATAGTTTATGTTGACAAATGAACTAAGAAGGCTTTGTACTTTGTTCATAGTACTATAATATCTACTTGGTAAGTTTCCCATATGGTTTTTCCTCACATAAGCACCGGGAATTAAGATGATAAAGCAATCAAGAAGCTGGTTAAAGAAGTTACATCATGTTGCGTACACACCTTTGTCTGTTTTAGACAATATATAGGTTGCCATGAAGGATGCCAGCTACACCATCCACGTTGTCCTCTTGTCAAACAATGAGATAGTCTCATTGGTCCATGTCAACATTTTCTTTCCCACAATCCCCTAAGTCACAATCACTCACGAACGACTCTCTTCCGCTGCATCCTCTAACAAACCTTAGCATAAATAAATTCATAAAGAGAATTCATATCACATCAAAATTTTAATCCAACTTAATAGATGAAATCACAGAGAACCTGCTTAATTTGCAAATGGAAAACGCTTTCAAACATCTAAATTTTGAGCAACTGCTAAACATTGAGTGACATACCTGTAGAATTTGGTTCATGATCAGTCAATGAGGTGGTTAGGCATCAATACCAGAGTAACCTAGAATTGAGAGTTGGTTTTCTGTGATTGAAAGGTGAAACAAACTCCCATTCCCCCCCCCCCTCCCTCCCCCTCCTTATCTTTCTGTATCCCTCCCTTCGAGTGTCTCTCTCTAATACCTCTCCCTCTATGTAGTTCTTTCCTGTTTGAATCGATCGTCAATTTCAATAAGTTCCAATTTTAAAACCATAGGGGCATTCCATTAGGCAGGGTAAAATTGCATATTGGTCAAACAACTCCCATCTAATATCTAATACTAAAACGAAAAAATATTGACAGCTAATAAAAGGAATGTCAGTCTTGATGATACTCCTGGACGATTCAGCAAAAGGGCGTCATATATGTGTAACCAACATATTATCCTTGAAGACACTCACATTACCTTTCGCTTAGTCACATAAGTAGGTTTATCAATCAATGGTCGCATCCTACTTAAAGCCATCATACAGTTTGTTGATCAACTTACTGCAACAAAACAGAAAGTGAAGCTTTAAGCCTTTAATTATATCTGCATATATAGGAAAATAAAATAACAAATTAGTTCATCATCGAAGCTCCTAAACAATCCTAAATTAGAAGAGCATTTCCCCAAGCGGAAAGGAAAGTAATGTTACAACTTGTCAGGCCACAAAGTATAGTCAGTACACTTCGACTTTACACTTGGAAAGCATTTATAACAAACTAATACAAAACACCAGGCTTGTAACGAAGAAGTGAAAGATTTACTTTAGGACCTTTGCTCCACCTTCGTAACACGCACCACTATTACACCTAGCCACCATAGATGTAACTTGCAATTAATAATCCAGATAAATCAGATCTTTTTTTTATATGTAAATCCAATTTATTCTTTACTGGTATATCTCTTGCAATCAGTCGTTGAGACTTTGGTTTCTCATGCCATTTGGTAGTTGAACATATACTCATATTTCTTACAATATCAGCACTTAAATTATAGGAAAAATGTGACAAAGTGCACCCTCCTCAACTCTGAAGCCTCAACTCTGAAGGGAACATATGCTAGCCTTATTCATGCTTTAGTACCCAACGGTAGCTTAAAGACGTATAAAAGCATAAGGCAACTGCAAACAAACCTCTTCCAATTGAAAGGAGCACTGTAATTGCATTCTTATTAGAATTGATATTACACTCAACATTCAAGTAAAGTAGTAAATCCTGGTGGTTAACAGCTCAACCCACCTAATTGGAAGAAAATAAACTTCTGTGTGATGATACCTAACCAATCAAAAAGCATCTTTAGGTCAAATGAATAGCACGGAAAATAACAAATATGTTCAGTATAGTCTTAAAAGAGAAACTATGTATGGGTTTTATCATCTTATAAGTAGAAACTCTTTTCTTCGATTGATGGTTTGCGTGTATGTCGTTTGAGGAAGGGTAGGTTTCTAACTCTGATCAGGGCTAATACAACTTAGGATTTAACCTACTACAGTTAACATTACTAAAATTACAGCAAAGGGGCAAAATCCATTTCAAAAACTCAGAGCAAAGTTCCTGATTTCCTACCATGTGAAAAACTGATAAGCAGGAAAGCAAGCATTCAAAGTCATCAACCCCAATATTAGTTCTCAAAACAAGAATTACCTAAACATATATGACCGTTGCTATAAATATGAGGATGCATCGGAGCTGGATTCAAAAATATCACCTGTCCAAACAAACACATTCAATTGCTTGCAATTTCTCAACACAAACGCACATAAAACATCCAGTGTCAGTCTCGCTATTGGCGGGTCTAGAGAGGTAAAGATCAACACTGCCTCACCATAAACAGACAAGACTAACACCAAGAATGTCACATAACATAGCAAACATTTTATCTCATCTTTTATCTCTTTTTCTTTTGGGGGGGGGGGGGTAAGGGATTTAAAAAGACATACATAAAAAAATTAAATAAAAAAAATTGAGCTCAAATATTAGTACCAAGGAAGGAAGAGGGTGTGTTACAGAGAGAATGAAACCTGAGGGGCTTCCATAGGGTAATGCTCAGGAAAATCAACCTCAAGCTGAAATGTTTCATTTGAATAAATTGTTTTGGGTGCTCCACTAACTTCAATTATCCACCTATTTTTTTCAAGCCCACCAAAAAAAATAAAAATAGAACACAAAACAAAACCCTCTCAATTTTAAAATTGACCCATCAATAAGTTGATAGAAATTGAAATTGTAAAAATGAAAATGAAAAACTAATAGGGAAAATAACTGAAAAAGGAAAAAAGATCATACCTTTGGAGATTATCGATGACTTCATGCTTAAAACCAGCTAGTGGGTTTAGCTGCCACTCAGCTAGCTCCTTTTGTTACTACCAAACACAAATAAATGTGAAAATCAAAAGAACAATAAAATTAAACCCAGAATTTTAGAGTGATATGTAAATGCAAAGTCCTATTTTTATTTAAGTCATGGTTACCATATTAGCATACAGCTGAAATTCAGATCTAACACCTCGAATCACCTAGTTGGAAATCTCTTCGGCCTTCGCTGGTTGCCTGAACATCTGGGGGATAAGCCAAAGGTGTGATTGATACGAAATATATACAAATTGAAGGGAATGAGAAATGTAAATAATTTGCGAAAAACAATTTGTCAATCAATAAAAATCCAGTATAACGAAATTAAGACCTTTCCAAAGATAATAAAAGGATGTGGTTTGCCTTGCCACTTCCTCAGAGGCGTGAACGTTTCGAACAGGTTCAATATCGAACACATTCTACATGGTTGGTCTTGAATGGCGCCATTGATAATGAGAGAGAGAAATTATGGTGTAAATAGTTTGAGAAAAACAATTTGTCAATCAATAAAAATCCAAAATGACAAAATTGAATGATCTTCCAATTGTAGAGTTCTAGCTGGTATGTTATCGTAATTTGGTATCTTCTTGCCCCATGGGGAGGTATGGGCAGAGATGCTGAGTAATGAGAGGCGCGGTAACCCGGGGAAGTGAACTTGGGAAAGGGAAGAGAAGGGGTAAACTGCGTCAACTATTAGAGAAGGGACTGTTCATTTGTCAACAGGCGGAAAGGGGATCCTTGCTTTTTAAAGGGTGAGAGATAGGAGCCTAAAGTTGGCAGCTTTAGATTTTGATCATACAAAGAGCCCAATTTCCAGGAGAAGAATACACAAAAAGGAGGAGAAACACAATTTTTTGCTATATTCCATTTTGAAACAACGTATGGAAAAAAAATTCAAAACATTCTTTAACGAAGTTCTTGCCATCAGAATCAATTATAATAATTAACTTACAGATATTTTCAAAGAGCAACTTGTAATTAGTTTTATCTCATGCGCAGATTATATATTCAAATGACACATACTCCATAACAAACATACAACAACATATACTTTTCAAGGTTTAGCATAACGATGGCTCGCGGTAGAGCTGTTTAGGTTGCCTGACGATTTATTTTTTTGGAAAATGGCAAGTATATATTCCATTCGACAAGGGATGCCTGAATAGCACCCTAAAGAAAACACCTAAGGATACCTATTTGGGATAATTGCCTGACAATTCTGGTAAAGTCAAATGCGTCTTTCAATGGAACAAATTAAGAAAATGAGTTAGAGAAAGAGAGCGGGATAGAGAGAGGGCATACCTCGATGAACAAACTTCGATTTTGCATAGAAGGAAGAGCAGAGGACCATTATACCATAGCGTCTCCTGAAGAAGAAAGAACACAACCAGAGTAAACATAAAGATTTTCATTGTTAAAATTACAGAGCATACACTTCGGTTATGGTTGGTCAGAGGACAGGAATGGGCATGAAAGGACAAAAAGTAACTAAGAACTCTCTGCCTCCAGCCAAACATAAACCTACTTCCTTACATAATACAATACAAAGAAGTATTTTCTGAGCATCAAAGCGAAGCAGATTAGAGTGTCATAAAGTTACCCTAAGGGAACACTTCGAGAAGTGACCAAGATCGGCAAACATTGCTTCTGCACCTCATAAAAAAACAAGAAGCATTCGAAAACTTATTTTCTGTTTTCCCATTATAGTATGGTAACTATGGTTCAATGTGAAGATTTTTTATATTTATGCCAGAAACAGCCGATAGGACTGCAAAAATAACACAAGACAATACACATCAACATTCTCATCGTCTGTAAGGAAATCAGAAATTCCATATATCTTCTGAGCCTTACTCGTACCAGACATTGTAGGAGTGAGAATCCCATCACCGATTAACATACTTGTCCCTAGCAGAACGACTAAGAGCTCTGATATTTTCAAAATATTGTTTGATAGCTAGGCTGCTTTGCTCTCTCTGTTATAAGTACCAGTATCATATAAAGATCCATGTGGCTGTCCCACTTGGGAATGATACAACAAATTTTTTCAGTGGCAGTCTTAATTTAGCACCACCAAGATTAACAAGAAGTTTAGCACATAACCATTAAAGCACCGAAGCACGCAGCATTTTAATAAAAATTTTTGGTAAAATTGTAAAAGTGCATAACCCAGAAAACCAAACCATTCTTCGGCTCTTTCTAAGGAATCCAATCAAGACATCATTTGGATGGGACCTTCACCCAAAATGCCAACTACACAAGTTAGGCACTAAAACAACAATTATTCAACTCCTGACAATAGGTGAAGACATCACAAAATTTAGGTATAAAAAATAACTCACAATTTTGCTTCAATTTTAAAAGGGAAAACCTAATTTCTACAACATCCACCTCAAGTGTTCCAAACAAGCAACAAAATTGAGATAAAAGGGAAAATCAGCTTCAGTTCACATCCCTCACAAGTCGCCGTTGTTGAATCCTCGGCAATGGTGACTGGTCCTCCGTCGATGTGGAACGCCGATCTCTGCTCTAGTCGCCATCAATGGAGGCTATAGTAGTGAACTACTGTCAAACGTAAGGGGATGAAAACCAAAAATGAGAGGGAGAGATAGTAGTGAATTATTTCGGTATGGGGAAGCAGCTAGGTATGGTGAAGTACTGTCAAACGTAAGGGGAGTGGGTAGACTGATTTCTCTGGTACAATTCAGAAAAAAGAAGAGGAAGGAAAACCCAAGAAAAGGAAAAAAAAGAAAAGAAAAGAAAAGAAAAAAGCCCAGCACTATTCATTTGTGAATAGTTACTATTCATTTGTGAACAATACTAGTGATAGTGGCTTTTTAAAGGGTGGAAGATATGAGTATGGTTTCACTTTTGGGTGTTATATTTGACTTCCTTATCGGCTCCTGATGATGGTCTAAATATCCCCTGCTTTTTCTTTTTCTGTTTAGATAGGTACAGGTCCGTTCCTAACATTTTAGAGGCCCAGGATGGATTCATGATAAGGGCTTTAAAATATTAATAAATTTCTACCTGAGTTTAGGGTAGCGTAGTGCGATGGTACAAATATGAGTTCAACTCATATATCCCTCAAAGTGGTATATTTCGTTGCTATTGAAATAAAAAAGAGTTGTTATCGAAAAATAAATAAAATAGAAGTCATGAAACGAAAAACAGTAGTAGTGGCATTTTTCGTCTATAGTCTTCATCTAAAAGAAAATTTATAATTTCATAAAAATACGCCCCAAAAAAGTATACTCACACGAAAAGACATTTTTCAGGGTAAAAGTATGATTCATATCGAAACTAAAGAGGTATGAAATAGAAAACCTTGAAATAAAATTGTTGTTTTACTTAAAATTAAAGATCTTTTTTTACTAGATAATTAAAAAGGGACCTCGGATTCGAACCTGGGATAAATGGCATTAATTTCACTCACCTTCCAAGTATAACCACTGAGCCACTGCTATTTTAGTGATTCATAACTTCAGATTTTACTATATATTATATTTTGTATTTGTTTTTAGGCCCCTTTGTACATTAGGCCCTGGGCGGTCGCCCTCAGGACCTATGCTCTAAAACGGCCCTGCTTGTGTCGTGTCGTGCGTGCTCGTGCCTTCGTGCTTGTGTCGTGTCATGACTAGTCTCACATAATCAAATTACTCACATCTAGAACTTGCAATCGGATCGGGTCTGGTCATTTTGGGTTTAGGTGATCATTAGGAATTTAGGATAAGTTATTATTGGGTCTGGTTACTATCGGGTTGGGTCTTTAATAGGTCGAGTTCAGGTTGGTTATCGGATCAAAACAACTCTTATCTCACAAATTGAACTTTTTGAATCGGATCTTAAGCATGTCGGATACGAATTAGGTCAGATTATGGCGTTCCCAGGCCAATTTCAAATGGTCAAAGTACTTGTGATCTAATGGACGCGGAAACGATCCTCTATTCTTTCTCAAAAGTCTCCTCTCTCTCTCTCTCTCTCTCTCATCTTTTGATTAGAAGGGAGTAAAGTTGGACGGCCGAATAGGCCTGACCTGTTTGGCCATGAAATTACGGGTTTGAACAATGTGTTTTGGTGATTTTATAGAAATCTGGCCCGTTAGCTCGGCCCAAGTCCGCTTGCAGGCGTGTCCCATTGGTCAAAAAAGTTATGTCAACCCGGTCCGCGTTTGGCTCAAGCCCGCTTTTGTAGTGTTTTTTGAATTCCTTAAATCAGACAGGAACAACGGAAGAGATTTTAATACTGGTTTCTTCATTGCTCCTATTATAGAACTTCGGAACGTAGTTTTAAGTGTTTCTGTGCTAGAAAGAACAAATTGATAAACAAGTCTAAATCAAAAATTAAGAAAACTGCAAAGCCATTCCCTCTATATTATTGATGCTGGGATTAGCACTACAACGAATGTCAGGATCATCACAGGTGCAACATAGAAGCAAAAGGCTCACAGATGCACTGAAGCTCTTGCAACTTGTCCTCAAACTCATCAACATCGCAATATGAACAATATTCCAGCCATTGAAATGTCTCATCGATCGCATCCTTACACTTCTTGTTCTTTAGTCTATCCCTCATCATGATGGCATAGTCCGCCGCCGTAGTCTAAGACCAACCTGAAGCTACAATATAACCCCCATAACCTACTATAACCTATTATAACTTCCCATAAGCTACAAGTTACCAGGTCATTGATAAAGCATTTGTTGTTCAAGATGTTCTGGAACATAGAAAAAATGGAACCTTGTACGAACAAGGAGACTAGAGTGGGCCAAACAAGAAAAATGAAGTTGAAAAATTTGTACGAACAAAAGGACCACGCTCCCATACAGAATACGAAATAACATAACCTCCCATAACCTACTATAACCTAAAAAGTTAGTAAATAAATAGATAAATAAATATATAAATAATTAATTAATAAATGGGAACTTACAACTACTTCGCATGGATAGGCTAACTGCTCCAGGTCGTAATCCTAAATGAAAGAAAAAGGATAATTTTAAAAATTTTAACATAAAATAATAACTATTGAATTTTAAAATTAATAATATATACCTCATGCAATTGTGGGAGATTTGTAATAACATAGGCAGGATCGTAGAAAAGAATGATCACATCAAAGCTTTGAAACTCATTTGCTTCAATATATGGAAGCAATTCATGGGGTTCGTAGTCCGCACCCATTCTATAATAGAATAATAGGTGCAACTTCACCCTGTTATTTTTAAAGAAAAGAAAAAGAAAAAAAAAGAAGAAGTGAGTTAAAGAAAAATTAGAAAAGTTAATAGAAATTACAAATATTAGAGTACGGAGTATTACTTCTCTGTTGACAACGGGAACGATTGGACTGGAGTAGTGGGTGACCTGCTTAATTTCTTCAACTATTACAGCTCATTTTAGTTCAATCAAAGATGAACTTTTGATTATAAATCTGAGTCCGTTCATTCCCAAGTGATGCACCACTAATTTTTATTTATCGAAATTTGATTATAATTCCTGGAAATTGCAAGATTATACAGTTTTTCCATCCCACCAATACTACAATGAGAATGGATTTTATCATCAGGAAATCGCTCTGGGTATAGGTTTCGAATTGTGACAGAAAAAATAAACCATAGCTTTACTCTTTTATAGCTTACCACTCCGCTGACTTCCGGTATCGTTATAATCAAATGCTGAATCTTCAAAGCCTCCATCATGGCCTCTACTTCATCTTGGATGACTCTCCAACCATCCATAAAATATATTGTCTGTAATAAAGAATTAACAAAAAAAAAATATATTTAAACAATAGAATTTACAATCTTCAATTAAAAAATAATAATTAATTGTACTAATAAGATAATTATAACAAAATTACCAGACAGATGTCATTTATTTGGATCCATTCAAGGGCAGTCACGGTCTCGCCTCCATGGCAACCGGTCTTCTCAGGATAGGTCCAATTCAAAATATCTTGGACCGCCCATTCAATGATAGGTAGATTCGGCACAAAGATTTTAAACGTTGAATAGCTGGCATCCGTCGTAGTCTAGGACCAACATGAAGCTACAAGCTACCCATACCCATTGATAAAGCATATTTTGTTCAAGATGTTTTGGAACCTAGAAAAAATGGAACCTTGAAAAACTTGTACGAACAAGAGACCAGGCTATTAATGAGTCCATACAAAATACGGAATAACATAACCTCCCATAACATACTATAACCTAACCTAACCCACAGATAGAAGATCATTTCAAGACATCGACCTATATGGTAGGGGTCTGGACGCGGTGCTAGTTTATTAAGGGTAGCTACATATTGTGTTTGAGTCTTTAAGGAATTACGTGGTGTATTAGCTGCGACGTAACCATCGCATCGCATGCAAACACTTTATTTCCAACACTCTTACTTGTATATACCATTCTTGAGTTGTTGGGCTGCTGTTAGGTGCTGCTGCTCGCTGTTGTAGTTGATGGGCTGCCGTTAAGTGATGCTAGCGGTTGTAGCTGTTGGTCTTTCTGTTAGGGCTATTTGCTGCCTGCATCTATTGTTGCTGTTGTTGCAGACTACCACCAACTGCTAGGTTGCTGTTAGGTGCTACCGCTCACTGCTGTAACCGCTAGGCTGTTGTTAGATGTTGTCGCTCGCTGCTGATCAATCTGTTAGGGCTATCTGCTGCCTGCGAGAGCAAACTACCACAAGTTGTTCATCCATCTTTGTATATCGAGGTTGCTTCGAGTGTAACAATATCCGGAGTGTGCTGATGGAGTTCGAACATTGTAGGAGTTTATGTAAAAGACTTTCTCCGGCTATAGTGCAAACACGGATATTTGCAAAAAAGGACGCATCAAACCTAGATTAGAAAGGGATCAGGGTTTTGGAACAGGATTTGTCATCGGATCTACAAAAGCTTTTACATTTGTGATGACCATTGCTCATCGAAACTTTAGTTTCCACTCTCCAGTAATTAGGATAATAATTTGTTTTAAATACCCACAATAAAATATTCACTTGTTAGCCGTTAGATTGGGACAATGGTATGAAATACATATTTTAGTCAACTTTTGTTGTCTCAATTTATAATCACTTGGATTGTTTTTAGAAAATAAATAATGCATTCAACATTGCATAATTTAATATAAGTTGTTTAAGGTTTTTTCACACAAATTAAGAAAGTTATTAAATAGTCTCAATTTTTAACCAAAAAAAAGTTAAATTTTACTAGTTTATCCTTTGATTTTGGATTTAGCTAAAAAGTGGGTAATTAATGAGTTAGGGTGCGTTTGTTAGAGCTTATACGGCCAGTTCAGTTTAGTTCAGTTCAGGTGTCAATTAAGTGATTTCAAATTCAGTTAAATGATGTTCAATTCAGTTCAGTGGTGCTGAGTTCAGAAACATACTTTCTATCTCACATATCGAGTTGTGTTCAATTCAGTTCAGTTGAGTCTAGTTCAGTTTAGTATTGTCCAGTTTAGTGATGTTGAATTCAGTTCAGTTCAATTCTGATAAGTTCAGCTGTAACAAATGCACACCTTAATGTGAAACAATGATAAAATAGGTAAAAAATAATCAATACTTTGTTTGGAACTCTAAAATGACATATAAGACGAAAAAAGCCAATGTTCTTAAATAACTTATATATTATGAGACGGGTGCAGTAATTAATTAGTCAAACTTTTTCTTGCTGGTCAATTAATTTGTCATTTAGTCAAGCTTGGAATTGGATTGCCTAGCTAGTAGCTATAGTGGATAACAACTATTTAACAATGAAGCGTTAGATTTGCAATTTATTGCAAACTGACCCTTTTTCTTTTCCTTTCTTTTTAAAACAGAAATTCGTCCTTCATGTGCTCTGAATTGTACAGTAATAGCTAGTAATCTCGAAATTAAAATAAGGAAAACAAGAGTTCTACATTGAATCAAATTGAAAGTTATCACTCCGATCAAGAATAATTTTGAGAAATATCTCAAGTTTTTGTATTATATTATCTTTTACTCCAATTATATCATATATTAGTTACATTCTTGTGCAATGCACGGTTTGATACAAAAATTTTCTTCTATGAACCTCTTGCTTAATTAATATCTTACATAAACCAAAAATACTGTGTCAGTTGTAGAGTAGAATACCAAAATATACAATATCTAATTTCTTGTTAATCATGATATAAAACTGGTTTGTATAACCAAATCTTTATTATTTTTGTTGCAATTTACCTTATTATTTAGTGTCCAATTTCTAGTCCAAAAAACCACCATCACTACTACTTTTTGATGCAGTTTACTCCAAATATCCAGTCAAAAAAATCAAAGTCTAAGTATCAAAGGGATGCAATGAAATTATGTTTAATTAGTTAACAACTATGTAGACCCATTATTGGAAGCTAATTCACGAATCATTTCTACTACTTATATTACCGTTAGAGAAAATAATACAAAATTCAAATAGTAACAATATTGTTACTATTGTTAAAGCATACATGCATCAGCCAAAATAAAATGTATCAATAAAATAATATGTACATTTTATTATTGTTATATGCATGTATCATATAAAAATTTAAGGAAGTATTTAATATTAGTGTAGATACATGCATTAATGTAGATTCATGCATTAGTGTAGATTCATGCATTTTATGTTATGATGACGTGTCAAGCTATGTGGGTATGCAGCGCTTATGTGGACGCACACGTGTCCATCAAGCAACATGCAACATCCACTTATATATATATATATATATATACTAGTTATATCCCCGTGTGATGCACGGTTCGTGTGTTTTTAACAACTAAAATATTTTTATTGGTACAAACTTGTAACAAATTTTTCGCATATGTCACATGTTGCTACGAAGTTCCTAATCTATGTATCTCTCCCTTTCTATACTCAAATCAATTTTTATTGCTTTCCTGGTATGTCCCGTATGATGCACGTTTTTATAAAATATATTTGGTTTCATATAAAATGAAACTTTTTTATTGAATTATTAATGCAATAGTATATTAAATACATCCCTAATAGACATATAGGTGAAGTGAATTTTTATTGAAATTTATGACATCTATCTATTATATATCCTTCTACCCTTATAAAAGAGAAAATAGCAAAGGAAGACGGTTCAAATGAACAGTGGACAATGAATAGTCCCTTTTCCCTTCCTGTTTTTCTTTTTCCTTTTTTGTTTCTCCGTTCTTTTCTTTATTCATTTTGCTTCGTCCTTTCCCCACTTCCTTACCGAGTCAGTAGTTAGTAGAAGGATTTTTTGTGGGGAACTATCTTGTTTGGTCTCTCATTTATGACTTAGTACCTTACATTTTTTTTTTTGTGGGGAACTACCTTAGATTGCCAAATTGTTTGTTGACCAATACCCTTGACCAAATTTTCAGGTATAATTTTCTTAAAACTCCAAAACACCCTCACATGACCAGCACGTGATCACCCTCTACCTTAGATTTCTCCAATGTCTTTCTATGTGTAGTAGCAATAGAAACACTATCAAGAATAGCATCAACTGCCACATTTCTGCTATTAACATTAGCTAAACGATTCCTTTCATTTAAGGGCACACCAAGTTTATCAAAATACTTAAGCAACTCAGGGTCAGCTTCATCTAAGCTATTCAAAGTAGGTTTCTTCTTAGGAGCTGAATAATAACACATATCCTGCAAATTAATTGGTGGATATCTATTATCTGACCATTTAGGTTCAACCATTTTCAAAAATTTCTTATACGAGCTCAACCTAAACTCAAGCATCCAATCAGGCTCTTCTTTTAGGGAAGAAATCATCTTGATTGTTTCCTCATTTAACCCTTTTGGGATTGAAAAAGAATCAATTTTTTCATTGAAACTCCATTTATACTCTCTCTTGAGAAATTTCTGAAGTGGGTCATCTTCATTTTTTGAGATTGAAGGAGAAGAAAGAGACTTACCCGGTTCAGAAGTGATGGTCTTGATTCATACCCAACATCTGCTGAATTCTGGTGAGTTTTGAGGATTTGGGTATTGTTGAGGGTGTAAAAGATTCAAGCTTTTGATAGGTTGATCTTGATGTTGGGTCTGAAGATGAAGATTGGAGAGAGAAACAAGAGATGCTGTTTGCTAGTAGAGAAGCCATGGCTAAGGTTTGAAACAGTGATTTAATTGAGAAATAGAAGATCACGTGCTGGTTATGTGAGGGTTTTTGGTGTTTTAAGAAAATTATACCCAAAAATTTGGTTAAGGGTATTGGTCAATAAATAATTTGACAATCTAAGATAGTTCCCCACAAAAAAAAAAATTATAAGATACTAAATCACAAATAAGACACCAAACAATATAGTTCCCCACAAAAAAACCCTTAATAGAAACCACAATCCAGAAATCCCTCCAAAAAATCTCCCACCTCACTCCCAGACCCCTGTACATCGACTCGTACCCAACCCAAAACCAAAATACATTTTCTTTTAGTTTCCTTGAGCTTTCTCTCTCCACAACAATGGCTCATTCCCTCACCACACCACCACCAGATGACCGCCACCGCCATCGCCATCGCCATCGCCATCGCCATCGCCATCGCCATCGTGGTTGTCTATTCGCTCAGGCGTTGCGCTATTACAAAAGGGCAATTGACAGACAGATCCTCAGAAGTTTTATGCTCAGATTCATTCCGTCACCCACCTCGACAACCTCTTTTCCGATCACTCCGGCGCTACCGCCAGGTATCTATAAAACCCTCTTCTTCTACTTAAATTTGTCGTTCGAATTCGTTTTTTTTTGGTTTCCTTTTAGTTGGAGGAGCAGATATTGTACTGGGATCGGAATTAGTGTATTCTTTTGTGTGAGCAATTCTGGGTTTTGCTTTACCTTTTTCAGGCATGTTGTTATGGGGTTAACACATGCTTTTGGTGATGACCTTACTAATCTACCAACCCATGATCATTCTAAGCTTACAGAGTATGTAATTTCATTTGGGTTTTGCTAAACTTTTCTTTTGATTATGATCCAATTGATTAGTAGTTACCTAATTAGGTGGTCAACAATTTTGGAATTTGTGATTTTGTAGACTGTGTTTGGGTAGAGGTACCGCCAATTTTATGGAAGTGAAATGGTTTCAAGATCTTATGGGCCTTGTCAGATCTTCTATTGGAGAAGAGGTATTCTATAATTCTCTCTCTCTCTCCTTTGTTTAGTTGTTTTGGTATGATGGATTAGGTTAATTGTCAACAGGTTGAAGGGGTAATGAAGCGAGTGATCTTACCCCATCTGCAAAATTCTGCTCTGGTCTCACAAAAGCAGATCAGAAGGGGCAACGGAGGTACTAACTAGAACAGCAAACTATCCAAATTTTGTTTGAATTGCTGTTCTAATTATTGTTATTTTTTGGCTAAAATCTCTATAATTTAGGTTGACATTCAAAGCGTATTTGTGACTGAGGGCTGACCAGCAGTTTCTTTGCGATAATTTATTGCTTGCTTCAGTATATTAGGAAATTCATATCCTTTTGGCACAGTTTGGGTTATTTTGTTCGTGTGGTATCATTCTTAATCCTATTTTTTCAGAGGCGATTATCAACTTAAAAGGTACTACATGGGCAATGGCTTACTGGCTTATCAGGTATCAATTTCCCCCCTCAATATATTATATGTAAACCGATGCTTTTGGGTGTTTTTTTTGGGTGATCAATGCAAGTAATGATTTTTTGGTTGTAATCAATGCAAGTAATGAATTGGTTATGACTACAGCTTGATTAATGTATGCATCATTAGCCATTTGTTCTTTGGTAGTGGTTTCTTTTTCTATTATTTATTTATATGTCTCTGGTAGTAGTTTCATATTTGCTTATAATTAACTAACACAATTGTTTTTGTTTGGTTTTTTTAATTTATTGTGGATTAATTTCCATCTTACGAATAGTACAACGACGTGTGTTTCTCCCTTTTTCGAGTTTTTCAATTTGACTTGCTGGCTTATTCTTCTTTTCATCGTGTGTATGTTGTAAAAATTTCCTCAGTTGACTTGTTTGGTCTTGGAACTCTAATAGGTGATATCAAGGCATCTGCTAATGGAAGAGAAACTTGGGGTAAGAGGGAGGTAGAAAAAGGTAGACGGTAAAAAACTCCATCGATTCTAGAAGCTCTGTGATGGTGATTAAGAGGTAAGCTCTCGGCCTTGGACTCTATTTGGATTACATGTGTTATGTTTTACTTTTTTTTGGTTAATAATAACAATTATTCTCTCGTCTCCTCTCTGCTGCATTCAATTCCGATTGCATTTACCTTAGATGTATTTTTATTTTCCAATTACATGTAAACATCTATCGCTTTTAATGGTAATTATGAGGTCTTTTCTTAGCCTTTAATCCTATTTGTTTTTTAATATGTGGTAATTATGATTGCATTTACATTTTAATGGATTAACTATATTTCTCATACTACAAATTGTAGCCGCGAATATGACATTCAATGTCACATAGCAATAAAAAAGATGTCCCCATCTTTCTCAAGTGGGAGCTGTAAGATTTCTAACACTAAACATCATTTTCAGAGAACAACAAAAAAGAGGTTTGCGATGGAGAGATGGATCACCATGGATGAGAGTAAATTGGGTTAACCGGTATAGTTGGTCAAGGAGTGATGGGATAGGTTTGAGTGGGAGATTAATGGTTTATGATTGATCTTTTGTCTTCTCTCACATGCTTGTTCGTTGCGTACAATAATCTGTCGAAAATACCTGTCTTTGGTTGATGGACAACATTCTGGTACGTTGTTTCACTTCTTGGTGTTTCTGATCTTATTTGTATTGTGAGTGCGTATGAGATGATTCATACTCATTTGTAAATTGTAATGAGAGTTTGTGATGGTTGCATCCTGAGGCCAAAAAATTGAATGTATGTCTTCTGTTCCAAAAAATTTTGATTGGGTTTCATAGGTTGTTAATTTTCTGACTCCTTGAAGTTAGCTATGGATAGAAAATTGTTCTATGTAATCAGTAAATTTGTTGTTGTTGTTTGTTGTTGTAAGGTAGTATAGGTTGTTTACGTCCCAAATCATCTGTTCCATTGTCTAAGAAACTTCTCTGGTACAGACTTACGATGTAATGTTTTTGAACTAATTGTACTGTTGACAAGTTGTTTGATAAATGTGGTATGTCTGATCTATTTTTATTACCCCATGTTAGATTGTTAGAAATATTGAAATTTGGGAAATATGAATTCAGAAAAAATCATTTGCAAGTTTATAGTAGAGTCAGATTTAGCCAATCAAGTGTAGTCCATTAGATGATTCCAATATTGTTGTTTTAGGAAGGGACATATACTCATTTGTTTGTGGTGAATTTTCATTTGTATCAGTAGTCTTTATATTGTAGTTTGACCTCATGAATGAAAGCTAGGGATAATAAGGTAAGGGTGGAACAGTTCTCACTCCCCATTAGTGTCTATATAAACTTTACATAAGTGATAACCTTTTGGCTAAAGGTCATTTTATGTGTTCTGATAGGCAGCATACATGATAACTGTTAGCTGAATGTTCTCAAAATTTCATTGTACATATAAAGGACTTTCAAAGTATATTCCCTCTCTCACATTGTCCAATATGGGCAATGCAGTTTCAATCTTCCATGAGAAAACAAAAGTTTTATGATTTTTTCTAATGCTTAAATGTTTCTTTAGATCGTGTCTTTACAATTTATATATGTTTGCTTTCTATTTTAGGGGATGTTCTATTTACAGTGATTGTTAATAACTTTTCGGGAACATTCATTTTGGATGTTTGTGATTGATCAGCGCCTCTAATCTCTCAAGGTTATTTTTATAGTAAGGACTGTCTGAGTTTTTTTTGGCTAACAAAATACTCTGCTAATTAGAAGTGAGTAATATAAAAACCATTTTTTTCTTTTCCAGCTTCCTCTTTTAAGAGATTCCAGGAACAGTTGCATTACCCCTTTCTATTAACTAAAAAGATCTAATCCTACTCAAATGTTGTAGGTTTGTATTTCCAGAATTATGTTATATGATTATAGAAATTGTTTGGTTCTTTCTTCACTCATGGAGGGTTTCCAATTTCTACCTCAAGGATCATATATTGCTGATGAAACATATACTGTGCTGCTTCAGATTGGCTACAGTCTATGGTTGTTTAACTAAATTGGTTTTAAAACAATACAGGTTGGCTAGAGTCCATGGTTCTGCTAAAAATATGGATTTGCTTCCACATCAGCAGAACTTAAATTCTCCCTTTGTAAGAGGATTGCGATGGACAGTTAGGGCTCTTACTGTTGAACCTGAGCAATTGAGGGTGTTTGCAGCTGGTGAGCCCCTATCACCTGAACAAGTTCATGTTGTAGATGTGCATTTGTTGGGTCTCTAGCTACTTTTTGTAAGATCCATTTGACAACTGATCTTCCCAGTCAGTGAAGCCATGAAGTTGAGTATTCCTATCATTATTAAATATTAATAATATAATTACTGGGCCAAAATCTAAGTAAGCATTTTATCTTTTACCATGTTTGCTTAATTAAGTGGCATTTAGATTTTTAACCAAAATAAAATCTACTCCCTCCGGTCCACGGAAATCTTTACGCTTTCCACTTATGTTTGGACCATGGAAATATTTACGTTTCCTTATATGGTAATGTATTTGAGCACCCTTTACTATTTTACCCCTCCCACCTTCTCACCCCCATGTGCAAGGAAATAAAAAAATAATAATTCTCACACCACTAGCTACAAAAGTAAGGAAAGTAATACAAAAGTAAGGAAAGTAATACAAAAGCAATGAAAGCAATAAATACCTACTAAAATATTATTTTCTCTCTCTTAATACCTCACGTGCTCTTTTAAGGGTAAATTTGGAATTTTTGTGCTAAAATGTGTTTTCCTTAATATTAGTCATATTCTCCAAACGTCAAGATTTCCATGGACCGGAGGGAGTATTTTGTATCTTCGTTACTAATACTAAGTACCTATGTTAGCACCCATTAGTTTGATTAACGCTTTCACCTTCCCTACCTTCCATATTATGCATGTTCTTTTCTGTGGTAAAGTGGTTTGTGTATTTCCAAGTCTTTTGTTGGTTATGGACATTTTATTTACCATCATTGCATTTGTAGGACAATATTTAACCTTTTTCCTTCTAGGTTAGTTGGCTTCTAGGCACTTCTATTTACTGAGGCAGTGTAGTATCTATTTGAAGGGTAATTTCAAGATCAATTGACCAAGTTCTGTTGTATTCAATGACATGAAGGGCCACAAGTTATTCAGTAAACTTCTAAATAGCCTGTTTTATGAAAGTATCTAGATGCTCTTGGTATATGTATAAAACATAAGTCCAAAAGGTGGTACATCTAGATCTAATGGCAAATCTGGCCTGTATGATGCGTATCAAATAAGGTCAATCTCCTCAAGTCGGATACTCTTTTGTATTATCTCAGAGTGAATGCTTTGGGAAGAGTTAATTTGTTTGGTTGAGAAACCGAAGGATCAATGGAATGTTTAAAGCTGTTGAGTTTTGCTTTTGAGAAAGATATTCAGGTCGATCTACGATATTAACATAACTGTATGTTTTCCATCTTTAGGTGCCTTGCCTCTGATTAAATCTTCCACCATCTGCTTGCATTACGAATATTTTCAATTTCAAGGTACTTGCTTATATTCCCAAACTTTTTAAATGTAGGTTATTGTTTTCCCCATAGTGCGTTCACTGTCTTCTTTAAGGGTAATAAAGTTATGGTACAGCTATATGTGGACTTATTTCATTGTAAGGTGATATTGAAAATTTACAGACCAACTCAATATATGTGGTTATTGACATTTTACGATCTTGCTTGAAAATAAATGTTCAAATTTATAGGGCCATCTAAGTGAATTTGGCAGGGGAGAAATAACCGTATCTACCCAAGTTTTCTTAAGTGGGGAATAATCATGATTTAAACACATTATATTAGCAGTTTAGGCTACTGATATAGGGTAGATAAGGTCAGAAGAAATTGTTTGTGTTGTAGTTCAAACGATTGAATTGACCTACGTAGAAGTGTTCTTCCATAAGTGACAGTCAATGTCTATGGTCCAATATTGCTCAAAATTTTTGAATATCTGTTTGTATGGTTTGTTCTATTCCTTTGAAGCTCCAGTTTATAAGGAAAATGTTGATTGATTGTTACTTGCGGTCTACAGTTTGAATCCCCAACTTTATGCATGAATTTATAATAAAAAAAAGTCCACCGTGACTGAAAGAAATACAAGACCATTTTGTATACAAGCAGAACAAAGGTAACTTGGGCATCAACTAAGAAACTTAATCATCTTTTTATTATCTGGGATCCGATTTTTGAGACTTCAAAGTTGGCACAACGAACACCCATAATATGATGTTGAATGCTCTTACAATCAGAGTCGTTTTGTTCTACTACCTTTGCAGAGTTCATTTATCAAGGAACAATCGAAATATCAAAGTATCTCTGATGAAGTACCAATTTCGAAAATTTTGACTCCTTATCTAGGAAAAAATATGCCATGAAACCTATATGCAGAGGTTTTGGAGTTTTCGCAATTGACGATGCTACAGAGTCAT
Organism: Tetragonia tetragonoides; assembly: GCA_038025085.1. Lineage (NCBI taxonomy): Eukaryota > Viridiplantae > Streptophyta > Magnoliopsida > Caryophyllales > Aizoaceae > Tetragonia > Tetragonia tetragonoides. The sequence continues at coordinate 12,682,339 of CM076140.1, read as the reverse complement.
CAGCCAACGGGGAGACCCTTTAGGACCGTCTCTTAAGTTTCTGATTCAATGGTAAGCACTCTTTGAGTCTTTGATGTGTTTTGGTTGTAATTGGGCTCTTTGTACGCAGAGTAAGCTGAAGTTCCCTCTTATATATGTAGAAGATGGTCCAAGACAGCACCCAACTCAGAAAAGCACCAATGCTCTTAATAACCAAACAACTTTGATTTTGGATGAGAGATTATTTTACCCCAGAAATTACAATATGTGCATAGTTAAAAGGCGTTGAGTCAATGTCATAATTGTTTCTGATTGTATGTCCCAATTTTTATCCAATCATGACTCTTATGTCAAAGATTAATATACATTTATGTTGTTTCGAATTTGCTACATTGCTTTGGGCGGTGCTAAGCAAGAAGTAGTTGTGGGATGTTCTTACCCCATGATTAAAAGGAACTGTGTGTATATTGCTGATACTATTTAACAGGTCTTGAAGCTATATAAACAACCCCAACTATGTGAGTTGAGGCTGTTGGCTTGAGTTTTTTGTAAATAAAAATTGGTTCTCATTGGTCTTAGAGGAAGACAACCACCAGCAATTCGGTCTTAGACATTTGACATAGCCTATTCCAGTCATTCACATCAAGAAATATGCTCGAGTGTCTGTGAACCTTAGTCATAACTTTTATGTCTTCATAAACAGTGGAGTTGAGGGCAAATTGTGAAGCTAATGAAACAAACAAAATGCTATTTTCCGATTTCTTAAAAGAAATTCAGTATAGTTTTTTTTTTTTTTTTTTTTTTTTTTTGATAGGAAATTCAGTATACATTTGAAAAGTACATTGACATACAAATTTTCTACTTTTTTTTTTTTTTTTTTTTTTTTTTTTTTGAGTTCAAAACAATCATCTCTTTATGAATAAACCTTCTAACACAACAATCATTAACTAAAACAAAGGTAAGAAAAACCAAATTTTGTGGTGTTTGCTGAATTTAAACTACACTGTCATACTCATGCACAGTGCCTGGATATGCTATTTGAGGACCTCAAAGCCTGTCATACTCATGCACAGTGCCTGGATATGCTATTTGAGGACCTCAAAGCCGAGCCAAAGATTAATATGCGTTGATCCTAAATTACATATTGAGAAAACAAACAAATGAACTATCCAAAACAAGACAAAGCCCGTGCATCGCACGGGCACGCACACTATTATTGTAATAATAGTGATTGGATTTACATTTTCTATTTTTGAAATGGCAAAAAAGTCGTTCTCTTTGAGGACAATGAGACTCAATCCGAAGATATTGTTAGCGTCACTGCGCTTCCACGTCAAGCTCACAATAATGAATGCATATATGGCAGAGATTCAAGTCCCTCCCTAACTTTTATAGTTCAAAAATAATTTCAGCTAATATAATATCCTTACCCTTTTCATGGATATAATAGTATTTAAATTAATAATTAGCGCAATTTGGTGAAAATCACCTACAAAGTTCCACTTTTTGTTGAGAATCCCCTGAATCGTTGCTTATTGTTCAGTACCCCCTTAAACATTACAAACGCCTTGACACTCACCCCTTAAGTGATTTGCCGACCGAATTTCATATTTCTCTTCCCGTTTTATCCTCACGCGTAAGTCATATGCCACTTAAATAACCCCCTGTTTGACCCAATTAATTATTACCCATTTGACTCTTTAATTAATTAACATTTGACTTAATTAACAAAAGTAACCCCTCTAAAAAAGAACGTTGTCTTTTCTCTCTTCTCATTTCACGACATTTTTCCTTCCACCATTGTTCCTCTCAGCCATTGTCCACTTTTCTCCACCATCTTCATATGTGATAGGGAAAGCAAGAGATCCAGCTAAGTCGTCGCCTTCTTCTTTTCCTCTGTCCTCTTTATCTTTGCTCTCTTTTTATTTCCCCAATATTTCAGTGAATTAGGGTTCATGTAATTGTCCCAAATTTTCTTTCCCAAACTTTCGTTTAATTGTCCCCATATTATTTGGTTGATTTTGTCGTGCTTTGATTTTGTAAGGTGAAAGATGTCAAGCCCCAATTCAACCCAATTTTCGTGGCCACCGATTTGCAAATGTAACAACATGGCCTCCTCTAATACAAAGAAGAACCCATGGAGACGAATTTTTGGATGTGGTTGATTATTTAGTGATCCTTTTTTGGGTTTTGTCTTCCATTTTGTTGATGTCGTCTTGGCCAGAGGGAAAAAAATGAGAAAAAGAGAGATGAAGAGTTATAAAGGAGAGAGAATGTCAGAGAGAGAGAGAGAGAGAGAGAGAGAGAGAGAGAGAGAGTGTTAAGTGATGAAGAGAGCAAACAGAGATGGAGAGGGAGAGAAGACAGACATGGAGAGAGAGAGAGAGAAGATGAAGATGGAAGGAGGAGAATTATATTTACTGAAGTGGGTAGGGTGAAAAAATTAAGTACTGAATTTTGTATATTAATTCAATTTAGTCAAGTAGGGGGGTCATTTAAGTGCCATGTGACTAATACGTGAGGGTAAAATGGGAAGAGAAATATAAATTTTGGCCGACAAATCACTTAAGGGGTGAGTGCCAGGGCGTTTGTAACGTTTAAGGAGGTATTGAACAATAAGCAACTATTCAGGGGGTTCTCAACAAAAAGTGAAACTTTGTAAGTGGTTTTTACCAAATTGCGCTAATAATTAAGATAATTAAAATAATATTAATATTTAACATTTTATTCTATATTAACCCACTTGGGGGGACGCGTGCATCGCACGCGTTCCACCAACTAGTATATATAAGTGGATGTGCACAATTGCTTGATGGACAAGTGGACATCCACATAACCAAGACACATCCACATAACTTGCCATGTCATCTTTATTTAACATGCATGAACCTTCATTAACACATATTTTCTTTTATTAAATAATATTTTCTCTCCAAAAGTCAAGTACATGTATCTTACAAATACATTTCATTAAAAATTTTATAATAATACATGCATATAATAATCATAAAAATATCTATTTGCTCAATTGAGTAGTTGTATGATTAAATGAGCGTTATAATAACTTAAAAATTTGTATCATCCTAAGTTCAGTGTTATTCCACACATTTTCGTTTTGTATGGTTTATTTTTAGTTACGTTACATATTTCATAATATGATTACAAGTTTGTGTCTCGCATGGGGCATATAAGAAAATATAAAGAATTGCTATATTGACATGTAGGCTCGATACGTAAGCAAAATATTGACATGTTATCAAATACTTAAGATGCATGTATCTTATTTTACAACTATTAATAATATGATCACAAATGTATTTATATAAATTGTGCAACGCACAAGAATGTATTAGCTTTCAATGAATGGTATACATGATTGCTAATTAATTAAATATAATTTCACTGCATCCATTTGATACTTAGGGCATCCTCATTTTTGGACTGGATACAGCAGAAAACTGCAGCAAAATTAAATAGTAGTAGTATGGAAGTAGTAGTAGTGGTGGTCTTTTGGACTCGATATAGAAGTAAATTGCAACACAAAATAATAAACAAATTTGGCTATACAAAACCAGTTGGTTTATATATATATATCATCATTAACAACGAATGAGATATTGTATATTTTTGGTGCCCTAAAATTGGTGTAATGTGGTAGGTTTGTGCATATTAAGGGATAGAGAGGTTCACAGAAAAGTATTTTTGTATTCATATATGACATATGCCAAAGATGTCTTGAAAGTTTATACCAATAAAAATATTTTATTTAATATTAACACACAAACCGTGCATCGCATGGGAATATAACTAGTTAAAATAAGAATTAAATAGTATAAAGGAAGATACATGCACCTAGGGTATTTGATGACATGTCAAATTTTGCTTATGTGTCGAAGCCTACGTGTCAATCTAGCATGGGTGCACATCCACTTATATATATATATATATATATATATATATATATATATATATATATATATATATATATATATATATATATATATATATATATATATATATATATATATATATATATATATATATATATATATATATATATATATATATATATATATATATTATATCCTTTCCTGATTACTTTTTTTCTTTTCTTTTCTTTAATTTTCTAAAAATGCGCAATTGTTAGTGTTCCACTGGCCTGCAATAACTTGTAGGATTATTGCTAGCATTACTCGCAATGTTGGTGAAGAAGTACGTGGGGATAACATCACAGTACAGTATTAGAAATAAAAGAAAAACATGCGTTTTTGAAAAATTGAAATTCTAAGGTTAATTAAACCATAAACATTGCTTACACGTACTGTGGAAAACATTGGATTAAAATAAAATCATTTGCCTAACAAAAGAACTAGCTAATTTAAGTAAACTACTTATGTAGCTTGATATATAACTAACAAGACTTGATTGATCATCAATGGCCAAATTTACCAAACTAAAGAGCTAGCTAAGTAAACTAGCTAGGTACAATGTAAACCATAATAAGAGTAGCTTGACTATATGATCATCAATGGCCATACTAAAACGGGACAGGAACCGGAATAGACAGGCTTGATAGAGGTAAAGCCGAAAAGCGCCTTCCAGGTAATAAAGGAGCCAACCATGTGGAACCGCTTTCGTATTTCTTGCTGAGATGTTGATGATGATGATGAGACTCAATTAACTCATTAAAGCGCAACTTTTTATTCATCATCACAGTAGTCGTCTTCACGCCGACTTTAAGAACACCATGAGAGGTCCGAGATGAAGGGCGGCGAACAATAGGAAACGAGAACAGAGATGACTCGTGGAAGCTTTTGACAACGTCGCTAACGGAGAACTGATGAGTTTCACTACCGATGAGTGTGTCCTTGATAAAGACGCCTCCCACGGCATAGATTTCCACGTTGACAACGTCGACTTTATGGACACGGAGATGAAATTCATCCCACTTTGGGTTAGGGCCTCTCAAGGTTGTGGTCTGGACTTTATTGCGAGGATTATCGATGACCCATGCAACTGCATAAGTTTGGAGATGGAGGCCGGGAATTAGGCCAAAGAAAGTCGCCGGGGGTTTTAGAGCTTCGGTTGAAATCTTGATTTTGATTTCTATCTTCATCTGCTTATCATTCATGCTTGCCATATTATTGTTGATGGGATATGGGGATGGCACAAGTTCTAGTCTTTAGTGGTAGCTTATTACCTTGGAGGTGTTAATGAGGTTTCGAAAGGTATGTAGGGATAGAGATAACTCGTTTATGTTGTTGAGGTATATATAGAGAGGAAATTAAAGAACAATTCGAAATAGATTTGGATTGCTAATATTCCTTTTGGGTAACTTTAGGCAGCTAATTAATTAAATTTTTTTGAGTGAACTTTAGGCAAAGTTTTAGTCTTTTAGTTGTAGCTTACTGACGAGAAAAAAAAGAAGAAAGTTGTAGCTTAGCTTGGAGGTGTTGATCGATGAGGTTTCAAAGGATAGGGATAGGGATAGGGATAGGGATAGGGATATGGATATCTCGTTTACCTTGTTGTTGAGCATTTATTTATAAAGGGAATTGAACAACAATTCGAAATAGATTTGGATTGCTAATATTATTCCTTTTGGGGTAACTTTAGGCAGCTAATTAAACCGATTATTGTTACTCCTATTAAGATAAGGGAACGAATAAATATGACTAGCTAGTAATCAATTAATTGTTAAAGTTTTATGTTCACATTGATGAAAATATTGTACTCAAATAATTAGACAATTGCACCAGAAATATTTACAAAAACTTGTGTGGACTTAGTCTATGGTGGATTAATGGTCTAAATATCATCCTATACTTCACCTGGAATCACCCCTCTAATAGTGCAGCCAATTGCGCTTTTGGCCAGGCCACACTGGGGCGCTCCATATTAGACTATAATACATTTGAAGTGCTTGGATTTATTTGGTCATGAGTTAATTATTACATGAGTATCCGCAAATTTTTGAGTGCTCCTACATAGGTATATTTTCGGGCTTTTGATTTTTAAAATTAGGCCCACTTGATTTTATAGATAAGACCCACTTATTTTAAGGCCCACATCTAAGTCAGAGAAGTTGGTGTACGGAGTACCCTAATCCCATAGGCCGTAACCCTTGCCTGTAGTACAATTTTATTGTCAAAGATAATATGAGGCTGTTACCAAAAAACAAAAAAAAAAAAAAAAAAAAAAGATAATGTGAGGCTACAGCAGCTTCATAGCATATTTGATTTACAGCCTGTATTGCATTGTGATAGACTAATAGTAATGCCCTAGCTCGATAAATTTAAGTAACTATAATTCTATTGGTTTTCAAATATGGAAATAAATATCTCAAGCTAAGGTTCCTAATTCGGTTCAATCCATTCCTTTAATTTCTCAAATTAATATTTTTATTTTTATACTTCTCCTAAAAACACTTATGAATGTGTAGATCAAAATCATAATCATGATCATGATCATGATCATCTTATTCATCTACTATATTATTGGTGAAAAGTCGGATAATCTTAAAAATTTAAGAAAAACATGTGTTTGTACTGTGGTGTCTTCAATAATTCATATATATAAATAGGTAGTCATAATTTTTTTTTACTATAACCTTATTGATCAAGTTTATCAAGAAAACAACGTATACACCATATAGAATTAGATGGTACGAACATATCTATACAGATACTCATTATCGTGGATCTTTTGATAATAATAATGGCACATGGATTTTGATTTACGAGATTAATCATTGAAATCATAAACACTTTACAAAACTTTGGACCGCATCATAATCATGTATATCACACCAACGTGTACAAAAGAATAATCATCTACTTAAACATCGAAATACTCGATCTACTATGATTTATATATAACACTTGATCGATCATCAAATTCCATACAATATGGTACTAATAAGATGGTATAGGCATGGCAGAAAACCGTCTGGCAAGTATAGGAGCTAACCCACGTAGAGCCACCGCTGCTAATTGATCTCTTGGAGAGATGATGAGATGACTCATCCAAGTCCATCACCTTCATCACACTCGTCTTCTTCGTACCGGCTTTAGGAACAGCAGGAACGACAGGGACAAACGGCGATAAAGATGAAAAGCGCCTTCCAAGTATAGGAGCCACCCATGTTGAACCACTTTTATCTTTCTTGGTAGTAGTCATCTTCACGCGGCAATTTTAAGAACACCATGGGAGGTTGGGGGTTTTAGAGCTTTGGCTGAGATCTTGAGTTCTATGTGATGGTGGTTAGGGTTCATCTTCATGGTTGCCATTGCTAATGGGATTGGTGACGATCATTATGGAAAATCTTAGTTAGTTAGTTGAATGTTGATATGTTTCGAAAGCTAATAAGCAAGGTAGTGATATATCTGGTTTATGTTGTTACACAATATATAAAGGATATAATATTACACAATTTCTGATTATTATTAGGTTAATTTTGGATTGTTGGCGTATTTCTTTTAGGGAAAGTATGGTCCTAGCTAAAGTCTAAACCGACGGTCCTAGCTAAAGTCTAAACCGACTGTAATCTTATTGTAATAACTCTAATTATTATTAATTTGTCAACGGTACGTAGTTAGGAGTATATATGATTCTTCAGCGTTCTTTTTACGTCGAATCCAATTACGCGTTCGGCCACGATGGGTTGCTTGTTTGAATATAGCTATTTATTTTTTTTATTTTTTTGGTAGTAATTTTGAGTATGTCCAATTACTGTTCTTTGGGGCTAATATGGACATATAATACGTGCAATTGTGCAAATTAAAAGGAGAAAGATGAAGTTGAAGGCTCAACTAGTTTAGCCCTTTTGCAAGATTACATATTACACATGAACGGAGAACTAGTGCTCATGATAAACGGAGAAAAAAAATAGTAAGCTAATAGTACAAAATTATATTGATATGACTCGTGATATAGATCCCTGACCCTTTGGCAATGATGTAGTAGAGAATTTCTTCCCTATAAACAAAGCCACCCAAGACGAGCCACCATTCATGACAATCTTTCTATCATCAGGCATAATCTTCTTGACTTGCAGCCCAACTTTAACAGAACCGTGTGACTTCTCATCTTGAGAGAGGACGGAGTAGGAGGAGAGAGACACCCCACCAACGTTGATAACGTCGCAGAGGGAGATTCTCGCAACGCCAATGAGGTGATTATTGAATACGCCAACGACGTAGATTTCCACAGTAACTATGTCATCTTCATAATCATAGGGAAGGACGAGCACCTCATCACCCCACTTGGGGTTGGTGCCTTTGAGTGTGTCGGTTTTAGTGTGTACTTTGTTGCGAGAATCGACCCGTGCAATGGCATAGGTTCGGAGAGGATGACGTTAAAGGCAGAATAGACTAGGAGATCAAGTGCTAACTCGGCTGAGATTATACTGATTTCTACTTGACGATGGTAAGAGTTGCAAATTTTCTTGGTTGCCATTGACAAGGATGGGGATGAAAAAATTTAGTGAGAATGATAATTCAAAGTAAAGTCTCTGGTTTAGTTGAGGCAATACGTGTATTTATAGGGTATTATTCTGCAAAACATAATCCCAATTTGATTTGGATTACTATTATTCTTTTTGGACAAGTTTACTAATTCTAAGCTGATTTGGTAACTCTAAGGGGTCAGACTTGCGGTTGATTTAAGGTAAGTATTATAATAAATAAAGCAATTAAATACAAATTATGTAGGTAAACAAAAACTCTGAATTTTTACAATGTACAATATCGTGTAACCGTTCATGAATACAATTTTTTAAGCAGCACTGACTAAAATCGTTACAATAAATACAAAATCAAAATAAAAGTAAAAATGAAATCTTACAAATTCAACTGTTTGTAACCACAATGCTACTAGGCATTTTACGAAACCACGATGAACAAAGTTAAAAAAGATGTATTGTTAATAATGGGATTGGTGATGATGATTATGGAAAATCTTAATTAGTTAGTTAGTTGCAAGTGTTGAATGTTGATATGTTTCGAAAGCTAAGGTTGAGATATCTGGTTTATGTTGTTACGTCGTTGAGGATGAGGCATATTTATTAGAAGTATTGAGGAAACAATATTACACAGTTTCTGATTATTAGGTGGACGTTAATTTTGGATTGTTATTTCTTTTAGGGAAAGTATGGTCAAAGCTAAAGTCTAAATCGACTGTAATATCACGGTAATAACTCTAATAATAAGGGAATGAATATCATTAGTAGTCAACAATAGTTAGAGTATATATATAGGTGGCAAACAGGTCGGTCAGGTCGGGTTTAGGTTGGGTCAGTTTCGGTCGTGTCATTTACAGGTCGGATCGTTTCGGTTTCGGGTTGGGAAATGCTTGTTCATGACCCAGAGTGTTCGGGTTCGGATCGACCCAACGGATTGTGCATTTATTTTTTAATTAGGTTATGAAAGCATAATTAATTCTATTTTCAACTTTAAAATAAAAAAGTTGCACACTATAATGTTATTAGACATAATATATATGGTTTTAATCTACTTGAAAACTATTTCGTAAAGTTTTTACAAGTTATTATGTTTTTACTAATGCATACGAAGTATCAAACCGCTACCGATGTAACAATTAGTTAAGATCGTTCCACAAGGATTAGAAAAACCCTTATTAAAGAGAAATCTGAAACTACATATGTCAAAATTGGTTGATATTTAAGAAATTCTGATATGATTAAGCTTTTTGTCAATCATTCACTTTTCTCATGCTGATATGTCTTGTTTTGAAAGCCTCAACCCAACGGGTTGACCCAGAGCGAGTTCGGGTTTGACCCAATAAATATCGTTTTTTCGGGTTCGGTAAGTATCGGGTTTCGGATTGGAATTCTTTGTTCAAGACCCAAACTTTTCGGGTCGGTATGGGTCGGATTCTCGGGTCGGGTCAAATTTTGCCAGCTCTAAGTATATATGATTCTTTAGCGTTCTTTTTACGTCAACCCCAAATACGCGTTCGGCCAGGGTGGGTTTGAGTATAGCCAATTTTTTTTATTTTCTTTTTTGTAATAATTTTGAGGCTTTGTTTGATTCAACTTAATTTTACTTAAATTCAGTTCAGTGTAATTTATGTTATTTTTATTTCGAAATAAACTAATGATGATAATTATGTCATTGGAAAGGTCTTAAAGCATACTTTCAAATGAGTCCAATCATCAATATATATATTGATGATTGGACTCATTTGAAAGTATGCTTTAAGACCTTTCCAATGACATAATTATCATCATTAGTTTATTTTGAAATAAAAATAACATGTATATATATATATATATATATATATATATAATATATATATATATATATAAAGGAAGCGTATTCTGAGAGCAATGAGGCGTGCCACGTAGGCGAGAATTTTAAGAGCGCGTCACCTAAGCGAGGATAAGGACAAAAATAGAGTTTGATTTAGAATGGTATATTAGGACTAAAACTATACCTTCTTAATAAATTTTAAATCAAATATAACTTTGCTTATAAAATTCAAAAAATAGTAAATTATATACCATAAGATTTGGCTCGAAAAGTACTTTAAAATGATATGCATATTTAATATGATTAGTCTTATGATTATATTTATAAAGGAGGCATTTTCCGGGAGCATATATAGCCACACAACATAAGCAAAGAAAGAGCATATAAAGTGTCACATAAGAAATTAAACTAAAAATTAAAGATAAACATTTGATGATTAGTAGTATTGTAGTTCAAATAGGAGAGTATTACCCTAACTTTTTTTTAATGTTTTATCATATATATATATATCACATGAGTACATCACAATGATAATCGATCTTCCCAATTCCATGAATCCTTTTAGCCGTATCTCCTCTCATCATGCTTTTCTTTCTTTCTTTTTTTCTTTTTCTTTCGAAGATCACGTTTTTTTTTTGGGGTGTTTTTCTCTCCTCACTTCAAGATATCTTCTTAGTCTATATGTAACTAATTTTGATTAAGAAAATTATTAACTTGGAAATTATAATGGCAGATTTTGGAGATTATATATTGAGGTACGTTGTTGAACAATGACCTAATCGACATTAATATAAGTAATAATTTGGGGTACGTTGTTGAATAGTATTGTGAGTCATAATTTCCAAAATTGTCATATAATTTGAGACGGAGGGAGTATATAAGAACTAACATGTTGACGAAGTAATAATTTTTTGAAGAAGCATCAGCATTATTCAAGCAATCAAGCGTCTAAGGGCTCCTTCAACAGATTCTATAAATTGGCCAGAACATATATTGTAGTTAGAACACAAAAGGGCGATCTTAACGCTCGAAGTGCAATTCAAGTTTGGGATGCGAACCGCCACTTGGAATACTTAGCTGCAGATGTAAAACGTAAAAGGACTTCACTTAGAGCATGTGTGGCTTAACTTGTGAGAAGTTTCTACTTTTTCCCCTATTTTCCCTAATAAATCATTCTCTCCGCCTCCTCCTCATACCCATTTTCAACTTTTAAAAAGCTTAAACCACTCTCTAGGACCCCCTAGAAGCCCCAAAAGTAGGAGCATCAAATTGGAGCTTCTACTTTTGGGCCTCCCAATGGGTATTTTGAGCTTCTTAGAAGCTGAAAATGAGGGTGAGGAGGAGGTGGAGGGGGAGATTTGTGGGGAAAAAGAGAGGGAAAACTAAAAGTTATTCACAAATTAGACCAAACACCACCTTAGTATATGGGGATCTAAAATTGTGGAGTGAAAGTAGTTTGAGTACAAGTACGTCTATTCTATTATTGCAATTGTTTAATTTAATTGTCCAGCTCTAATTTTAATGAGTACAAGAGTTGTTAAATTTTTTAGCTTTTATGGACACATTAAATAAAATAGAATTCCCCAAGCACGCAATTTCTTGCGTATCCGATCCAATATTATTCTTAATGATCTAATTGGAGCTTACTAAGGGTGGTTTGTCGTTAGAGCTTACACGGTCAGTTCATTTCAGATATTAATTTAGTGATTTCAAAATCAGTTAAATAATGTCCTGTTCAGTTCAGTAATGCAGTGTTCAGAAACATACTTTTTGTCTCATATATCAAGTTGTGTTCAATTCAGTTCAATTGTGTCCAGTTTAATTCAGTAGTGTCCAGTTCAATAAAGTTGAATTCAGTTTAGTTCAGTTCTGATAAATTCAGCTCTAACAAACGCACCCCAACTCGAGCAAATTAAAGTTGGTGTATGTTGTGAGCAGTGGCGTAACCAAGATTTATTCTTTAGGGGGGCCGTAAACGAAAAATATTACTTCGTACTCCAACTAAAGTTGCGTGAATAGACAAATTTTAAAAATACTTCGTAAAATAATCAATCGGATTATTGTGCACGATTATTACTTCGGAATGTGATATATGCCTCTCCTCATGTTCATATTTCACCTTTTATTACTTTGCCTTTTTCTACTTGCTATCTGTGAGACTATAAGACCAAAAGTTGACATGAACATAACGGGAGAATAATAAAAGTTGAATACTACATGCATATCTATATTTATTGACAGATTGTCGCATTGATTCAAGGCTGCTCTTATATGAAAAATAGTGTTTGAACATCGATCTAACAATGATTTTAAAGTAACCATTTTCATAGGTGCAATTTGGTTAGAACCCTAATTGTATATTAGGAGGATTATGATAACTAATCTCTTTTCTTATCAAACGCCTCACATAATCACTTCTACATTTTTTTTGAAAGTTTTCTCACCCTTTATTCTCTCTAGATCTCTTTGCTTTCAAGTTTTCTTATTTGTTCTAGCAAATATTGATGATCTGAGGGGCGTAAAAAATAAAAGAGAGATCGACCTAAATCACTAAAGATAGCATGAAACTAGCATCACTATAGCATGCATAATTATAATCAGTTAGAAATTATTTATGATTTTTTTTTTAAAAAGCCATATTACTGTTCGTGCTTCACAAAATGAATATTAATATACAGATATATCACTCAACTCGTGCAACTCACGGGCTTTAAAACTAGTATTGAATATGTTTGGACATATATTAAATGGTTAACGATCAAGTTAAAAAAATCAATTCAATTCAATTTAGTTCCGTTTTTTCAGGTGAATCAAACAGAGCCTGAGTATAGCCAACTAGTCTTTGGGCTAATATAGCAAAGCTTAAACAGTAATCTCATGTTCACATTGTAACATAATCCCTATCTCCCTTCCCCCACTCTCTCTCTCTCTCTTCCCCTTCTCTCTCTCTCTCTCTCCTCCTTTCACCCTCACTGTCACTCTCTCTCCTCCCTCCGATCGTCGGCGCTGCCGCACCACCACTACCCTCGCCCAACCACCACAGCCTCGACCACCGTCGTGGTAGGCGCTGGCCGGAGACCACGACAGTGGCTCCCACCAGCCGACCCAACCCCCACCCCTTCGTTCTCTCTCCTCCCACACCCCTAAACCCTCATTTTCTCTCACCTCACCGCCCTCCACCTCCGCCCTGGCCACGGCGGAGGTCGACTCCAGCCGTTGAACTCAGCCGTGGCCACCCCCCAACCACCACCTCCCCCTCCCCTTCCCCCGGAAAAGTTATAGAAAACCCAAAAAAAACCTCCAAAAAATTCGAAAATCCCAACAAATGAAAACCCTAGGTCCTAAATGATTCAATTTGGGGCAGGATGAACCCTAAAATGGCATGATTCAACCTGAATCCGAAGGGAAAATTGCAAAAAAAAAAAAGAAAAAAAGTTGAGGCGCGTGGATCTCACGTGCCGGCAGGCTAGCGCGTGAAACCCACGCGCACGCCTGGGATTAGGTTCCCTCCTGATCACGAGTTCAGGTAATAATTTGCGCTAATATAGTATTAACGTTGAGTTTTTTTACATATTTTGAGTTGCAAAGTCCACAAGGTTGTATATTTGTAATTTATTTAGTAGGACATATTATTATTATTATTATTATTATTATTATTATTATTATTATTATTATTATTATTATTATTATTATTATTATTATTATTATTATTATTATTATTATTATTATTATTATTATTATTATTATTATTATTATTATTATAGGACTTGTATTATTTATGTTTGTTATAGTCTTTGGCATATATACTTGTATTTGTTTTGATAGGACTTGTATTATTGTATTCTTTGTATTTACGGAGTATATTATAGTCTTTGGCAAAAAGAATCGGTATATATTTTAGAGCTTCGGCTGAGATCTTGATTTCTATCTTCCTCATATTCATGGTTGCGATATTATTGTTAGTTGTAGATAGAATGTAGGAGATGGAGGTTGTAGGTGTATGTAAGGATATCTGGCTTTTGTTGTTGAACCCATATTTCTTTTCTGATAATGAATAATACAGTTAAGTTATCTTATCTTATTGGATTCTTCCGCGTTAATTTCACGTCGTATCCAATTACCTGGTGGGCCGCAAACTCAAATATATTTGGAACGCTGGGGTTTGAGTTGTTACATATATAGCCAATTACTCTTTGGGGTAATATAGTATTTATAGGTCAGTAGTTCGTCTATGAACTTTGTTCATCGAAGACCAATGATGCATATGCAAATATTTTAGGAATATGGAGAGTACTTTTTTAAAAGAAGTTTTGGTCCCTTAATTTATCATGAACTAAGTGTACATTAGGGGTAACATAAAAGTTGTATGTATACTTGTAATTTTATTTATTAGAACTTGTATTTATGTTATTGTTTTGGCATATATACTTGTATTTCTTTTGATAGGACTTATTGTATACTTGTATTTACGGAGTATTATGTTATAGTATTTGGCATATATAATCGGTATTTTTCTTTCACTGAAATTTGTAAATTAATAAATCTATTATCATAACATCTATAAACGAGAGGGTTTTGTTTACCTATCCTAGATCCTGCAAGTGTAAAAGACAAAAGGAAAGAAAGAAAGATGGGACCTGGAAGTGCTAGCATTCATATTATACTAAAATTATTATCTATATTTCCTCTCAGCAAAAAAAATTATATACATATATTTAGAAGAGAACAAAAATCTGGATGAGGAAAAGTGACAGAGGTCATGTGCGTGTAAATATGTGATAATAGTAGTGGTTAATAAAGTGATACCAGGAAAAAAAAGTAATGCGAACCACATAAACTAATAATTCACACCAGATATATAAGAGACATCTATACTAACATAAATATGACACTGGTTAATAAGATTTGTTCTTTCAAAAAAACAAAAAGACGAAAAGAAAAAAGTAATTAGCTAGTGAAAAAATGGGCATCACGGTATGACCGCCGTAAAAGAGAATGATCGACACAAAATTTAGAGAGATGGCAATTTGAGGGTAAAATTTTACCGTAAGTTCTTTTTCTTTGTTTAAATTATTATTATCAAATTTTCAAATATGTAGAAAACATAATGGTCAAATTAGAATGTCAAAAACTCTCATTTCACTTTCGCATCAAGTTGATGAATACTAGATCAAAGAACCCTCACTATAGAAAAAGGGCCATGTTCTCATATACTCATTACATTTTTCAATTGATCAGTGCACTACTTTGGTAAATTCCCGTTTATTATTTTAGCTCTTTTAAAAATACATCTTTATCAATTTCACTCGAGAGAATGTATTACACTTATGTCAAATTTTGGTGATGCAATGAAACCTCATCACATTACTACCAATAAAAGAAATATATCTTTATGCAAAAACTTATTATTAACGAGCTCGTAACAACAAGAAATACAAGCTATTTTCCGACTGAAATATGCATTCATCTTCAGCAAATAAAATCGGTTACTTTTAAATCAAAAGTTATTACTTATTTAAATATTTTAAAATTATATTTTGAATAGAATGTATATATTTTTTTCGATCGACTTTTTATTGTAAATCAGTCTTATACAATACCAACGAACTCCCAATCCAATCTTTTCTTGACTTTTTTATTTTTATTTTTTTATTTATTTCTTAATTCTCCTGAACAACACCAGTAGTGTTTCGATTGAAATCTTGATCATCTAGTACTTAGCTTGCAATTTTGGTGAAAATTGGGGTTAACCTCATCACAAATAAAACATGTTTTTCCCATTAATTAGGCTTGGTGTCATAATATTTCATGAAGCGTTATTAGTTTATCAAGGAAATAACATAAAGAAAACAACATAAAGACACGATGTAATTAGATGGTACGGGAACCTTTTAATGAGTAATTAGATTAATTAGATATAGCACTCAAATTTTGGTTTATGCTAAATTAATAATGATTGAAACCATAAAGATCAATAAGTAGTCAGTTTACAAAACTTTGAATCATAATCAAATATATCACACCAACAAATTAGAAGAATGATCTAATTAAATACTTTACGAGATGGTAAGTACACTTGATCATCAATTCATCACAAACCAAGGCAGTACTAAGATGGGATAATAGGGACCATGGACAACATTGCTTGATAATGGTAATTAGATGGTACGAACGTCGTATATATATCTATGCATTATTGTAACTCTTTTGATGATTGTAAAAGGTTAATAATAAAACGGATATAGATTATATGAAATTTACGCTGAATTCATCATTGAAACTATAAAGAATAGTCACTTTACAAAACTTTGGATCATACAAACAAAGAATAATCTGATTAATAAACATGGATCTAAATACGCCCTAAGCTACATACCATGATAAGATACACTTGATCATCAAATAATTCCATGGTAATACTAATAAGATGACATAGGCATCGCAGAAAACCGTCTTGCAATCATAGGAGCAACGACCCACGTTGAGCCACCGCTCATCTCCTTCATAACACCGGCCGTTTTCATCGTGCCAACTTTGAGAATACCATCCGAGGTCCGAGACGATTGAGGGCGAACGATCGGAGTTGTTGATGATGGTAAGCATGTAGAAGAATACTCGCTGGGGGTGCTTGATAGGGCTATAGAAGAAAACTTCCTTCCAAGTGTAGGAATTCTAACCCACGTTGTTGAATCAGAAGTAGAACCGCTTTCGAGTTTCTTGGTGGTGGTGAGGTCTGACATATCAAAGCTTACATGATTCAACTTTGCGTCAACTTTAAGAACACCACCATCAACAGAGCTGCTGGTGGTCCGAGAGGAATTATGGCGGCGAAGGACCGGAATTAAGCTCGAAGACTCACCGCTAGGGGTGTTTCCAACAACGTTGCTGACTAAGAACTGAGCTTCCCCGATGAGCTTACCCTTCTTGCTCATGAAGACGCCTCCTACGGCGTAGATTTCTACCTTAACAACGTCGTCTTTTTGGACACAAAGACGAGGATGATCCGGCCACTTTGGGTTGATGCCTCGTACGGTTGTTGTACAAACTTTGTTGCTAGGATCGACCCATGCAACCGCGTAGGTTTGTAGGTGATGGTGGGGAATTAGGTTGAAAAAGGTCGAGGGTTGTTTAAGAGCTTCAGCTGATGAAATCTTGATTTCTATGGGACTGTTGTTATGGTTGTTGTTGATCTTCATGGTTGTTGCCATCATTATTGATGGGGATGATGAATTGATGATGTTGTTGGAAAATATTGGTTTAGTTGTTGTACGTGTTGAAGTGTTGAAGTGTTGAGGATGATAAGAAAGGTTAGAGCGAGCTATTTAGTTTATGTTGTGGAATATTTATAGAGGAAATTAAATATCTACAATTTCTGATTAGGTTTAATTTGGATTGTTATTTCTTTTAGAGCAAGTATTGTCCTAAGATAGCTAAACCAACTGTTTTCCTGTTGTTAGGCAGTGTTAGGATTAGGATCAAATTTGAGCACTCTAGTAATTGCCTATTTTATTCCACAGTACAATTCACATTGAAGATATTATAGGAGTACTTTCTAAATTTGAAGCGTTGGATTTGACTTTTGAGTAAAATATGTAGTGTAGCCTGTAGCCCATTACAAATCAAAAAAAAGAAGAAGCCTGTAGCCCATATCGTTTTTACTGTATATATAACACAGTTTGTGTTTGAGTCTCCACCAGTTATATATTACTCCTTTAATTCTATTTGTTTCAAAATTATTTTTCCATTTGACTTTTTAAATCAAAAATTTGCAAATATTGACCATTAATTTAAGAAAAACTATAAAGATTTATAGAATAAAAATATTATTATTAATTTATTTTGCAGTATATTTTAAAATTTTAATATAGTTATAGATAATAGTTATCCTTGGTCAAAGTATCGTCTTAAGAATTGTGAAAAGTCAAAAGAAAAGAAAATTTTAAAACTTGGTCCATCGTAGACCAAGGACGCATATTTTTTTTTAAAAGTTTTGATCCTTTGGTCGACCATAAACTAATTATACACTAGATTTTGCATTAGTAGTATTTAGTACCGGTGGCCATTGGAGTTTTTGAGTTGCAAACTCCTTAAGGTTGATAGGCCCCTGCATAGGTCACTTGAAGGGGCAACTAAAAAATTTCAAGGCATCAACTAACCAATAGCGAGGCTTACAAAATAGAATAGATTACAAGGAGTAATATTGATTTTTTTTTTTAAATTTTGTAATGATCCACTATAAGTATATATAAGTCAAATTCTGATATACAGCACGTAGAGTCTAGTTTTGATGAAAATCTTGAAGAGGGAGAGAACAGAATCCAATTGCAGCTGGTTGCGATGTAGAATAGGCCATAAAACATTAGAAGTAATATGTATGTCTAAACATCAAAAGAGTAGTAAAGCATTAGATAAGCACAGTTGATTCAAATCTATTTCAGTTTATCCCCACTATAACCTGATCTGGATTGTCTACCAAAATTAGACTTGCATATGCATTCAAGAACTTTCATTTTTTTAGGGTGAGAAATTCAAAAATTAGACTTGCATACTAAAATCATTGCTATAGCTTATGCATTCAACATCTTTCGTTTTTCCTTAATTTCAGAAACTTGAAGAAGTTGCTGGAAACGTCAGTCAAGCCATTGGATCGCTTTATAGCTGCCTTCGTCGTCACTGGGATGTCTTCATCTTGGGAGCTGACACTGCTTGTGCATCTAGCAACAATAGGCTGACAAACACTCGCGAGATTTTTCAACTTTTCCTCGAACTTAGAAGCCTCAGTAAGCTTGGCGTTTACATCCAGCCAATGAATTGTTTCCTCAATGGCATCCTCCATTGTCTTCTTGTCATCCATTCCAATCTTTTCTTCATATTTTCTCAATGTGTTACGCACTTGGTTAGCATAGTTCTCCAAAGTATTCTTGGCTCTGACTTTTTTCCTAAACTGCTCATCCTCAGCTGGGAACTTTTCAGCCTCTGCCAACAACTTATCGATTTCCTTCTTTGATAGCCTACTTCGATTAGTAATGGTTATTTCTGCCTTGCTCCCGGTAGTTATCTCCTTTGCTGAAGCAGTAAGTATCCCGTCCGCATCAATATCAAACCAAACATCAAGCTTTGGGACATGTTTAGGCGCAGGAGGAATGCCAGAAAGCACAAAGTTGCCCAAGAAGTTGTTGTCCTTAGCTTTGGCTCTCTCACCCTCATAAACATTGATTGTCACAGCAGTCTGGTAGTCAATGGAGGTAGTGACTCTACAAACCCTTTTTCTTGGGATAACAGTGTTATGAGGAACAATGACTCTCAAGTCACCACTATAAAGTTCAATGCCAAGAGACAAAAGGAGAAACATCCACAAGCATAATATCTTTATTACTCATACCTACGCCAGTCAGAACGGCAGCATGCACAGCAGCCCCATAGGCAACTGCCTCGTCTGGATTAATGCTTCTGCAAAGCTCTTTCCCATCGAAGAATTCTTGCAGCAGCTGCTGAACCTTTGGATTCCTGGTTGAACCACCAACAAGACCAACATCTTGAACATGTTTTTTTGTCAATTTTAGAGTCCTTCAAGCATTGCTCAACAGGATCCATACACTTCCTAAACAAATACATGTTTAACATCTCAAATCGGGCACGAGTGATACTTGAAGTAAAATCTTTTTTTTTTTTAGACAGCATGGGTATCCAAGCTTTGCTTGACTATTCCCATGGGCCCTGAAGTTAACGACCAAGAAAACCTCCAGTGGTCCTAAGGGGACTCGAACCTGGGACCTCTGGAATATATCTCAAAGATCTTACCAGCTGAGCTACCCCCTCAGGGTTATACTTGAAGTAAAATCTATGCCCTCAGAAAGGCAATCAATATCAATGGTAGTCTCATGAGTGGAAGAAAGCGTCCTTTTAGCTCTCTCGGAAGCTGCTCTCAACTAGGGATGTAAATGGATTCATGATCCGCGGATACCCCCACCATCCGAACCGAATATATGGATTAAAACCTGATTAAATGGACGATGTAGCGGATGACGGATGGATCGGATGGTGGATGGAGCGGATTATGGATGAGATTTCTCATCCGCTAACCCGATCCGCGAATCCATCCGTCACCCGTTTAGATATAAAAGTGTAAAATAATTATATAAAAAAATATCAAACCTATGTTATATTTACATCTTAGTTTAATTTTACTTGTTTTCTAATTTGTATTGTTATTATTTAAACTAAATTGTGTTATTTTTATTGTTACAAGGTAAAACAATCATATATGAGTTGAAATTTTGTTTGACTACTAACAGTTTTATTATGGTTGGGTCTATTTATTGTTTTTAGTCCATAAACCGTTAAGGATGTAAATGGATCGGATTCGGATCGGGTGGAGCATCATCCGCTCTATCCGCGAAGTCCATCTGATCAATCCGCTCCATCTGTCATCCGTGAACCATCCAATCCATATCTAATCCGTCCGTCATCCGCGGATTAGTGAATGGAGTGGGTGCTACTCTCAACCTTGCTATAGACCTAGGGTTCTCACTGATGTCTATGTTGTGCTTCAACTTGAACTCTTTCACAAAGTGACTCACCATCATGTTGTTGAAATCCCCTCCACCAAGGTGAGTGTCACCACATACTGCTTTTACCTCAAAAACATCCTTTTGAATAGAGACCAATGAGACGTCAAACGTTCCTCCTCCAAGATCAAAAACCATCACATTTCTTTTGGTTGATGACTGCCAGAAACCTTCTTGTCAAGGCCGTAGGCAATGGCCGCAGCTGTGGGCTCATTGATAATTCGCATAACATTGAGTCCAGCAATTAAACCAGCATCTCTTGTAGCTTGACGTTGGGAATCATTGAAGTAGGCAGGAACAGTGACTACTGCATTCTTCACGGTTGAACCAAGATAAGCCTCTGCTATCTCTTTCATCTTTACAAGGACCATGGAAGATTTCTCCTCAGGAGCAAATGCCTTTTCCTCACCCTTGTAGGTGACCGCTATTCTTGGCTCCTTGTCTTTGCCCGAATCAGGACAGGCAATAACCTTAAATGGCCAGAGCTTCATATCGTTCTGGACTACTTCATCACTGAATCTGCGGCCTATAAGCCTCTTTGCATCTGCAATTAATTAATGTGCATGTCATGAAAATTATAAAGATACAGAAGACATAAGCTGACAGTGATAGAAGTAAGAGATAATGAACAATTCAAGAAACGATTTTGTTATTACACAAAAGTGTAAATAATGGTGATATATCTGATTGCTGTCTACAGGGAAACTCTTCTCGATCCAACATGGCAACATACACTCGATCAACTCTTCCTCTATTACTTAATTGAAGCACAACACAATTACACCACCACCCGCCCCCCCTCTTTCCTTCCTGTAGGGTGGCACATAAAGTATTTCAATGCAATACACATATAACACTACATATGGCTATAGGAAACAAGAGTTACCATTTATCTAGGAAACACGGCTTCAATTCCATCTTCAACAAGAATTCATTTGATAGGTTTTTGTGTTAGAGCATGCAACACCAGAAGATCAATAAGTTGAAAAGAAACACGTACATCACATAGACGTTGCAACTATGGGTAAGGAATCAGTACTTGGAAATAAACAGAACTTGGTCACACACAATTAATTCATGCAAATTTTAACAAAAACAAACAGAACTCTGTATTTGGGGCTTTAGCTCTAGTGGTGATACTATGGCCGTGATGAGCTTAGGCTCTTTTGATGCTTCAGCTTTGGGTCGTATCCGTTATTATTAAGCGACTCTAATTATAAAAAAATATTCTACATACAACTCAGGCACCACATTGAAATCATTCAACAAGTCAGATGCCTAAAAGGGAATGTTTTAGAAAACCAACTGTATATGTATTGCCTGCAAAACAGGAGTGTGGACTTGAAAGGAAACAGTTCATAAAATTTGCAATGTCTAGTAATCACTTAGTACTTTACACCTAAACCTCATAATTTTCCAGGAGACTTACGTTTTTCGTGCGTGATTTCCCCATTTTGTCACAGTCATTAAGCAATCAAATAAGTATAATACTCAAAGCCCACACAAATAGCTATTCAAAATACAGTTTAATCATGGTCAAGAACATTGCCAAGGATCCTTAGCTTCATTAACAAAGATTTAACACACATTGGTTTCCTTCCATTTCTAAAACTCGTACCGACATCTAGACGGAGCTAACATAGAAATTTCTTTAACTCCATCACCTCTAAGGATATGTATGCTTTTGAGACTAACTGTTGAAATTGTCTAACAGATTAACACTTGAATGTCTAACAGAATAACAGTCAAAAAAATAAAGTGGGGTTTTAAATCTGCAACAACTATTTATTACTCCTTGCTTACACTGATACATTCTAGGTTTTTCCCTTCAATTTCATACCCTCAAAAAAAAGAAAAAGAAACCTCAATTTCAGTACTCTATCATCACATTAACATTTTAAATTGTGGTTACATCAGAGAGGAGAGAGAGAGAACAAACCATAGACAGTGTTGGTAGGGTTAGTTGCAACCTGGTTCTTGGCAGGGTCACCAATAAGTCGCTCAGTGTCCGTAAAAGCGACCCAAGACGGCGTCGTTCGGTTACCTTGGTCATTAGTGATTATTTCAACATGGCCGTGTTGCCAGACCGCCACACATGAGTATGTCGTCCCAAGATCGATTCCTATTGCCGTACCTCCCTTTCCTTTCTCCTCCATTTTTAGGTTTTTCCCCATTCTCACTGCTTTCTCTGTCAAAACTCAAAATGGTAAGGCAGAGGAAGCTTTAAAGATAAAAGGATAGAAAAGTTTGTTTTTTTTTTTTTAAATTTTTTTTTATAGAGCTATCTAAAGGGGAGTTTGTAGAACTCGGAGTTCAATTTGGACTCTGTTGAATACTTGAATTGTTATGATCTTTACAACTTCACTTCCATCCATGTGTCAAAGACTTTTTACGGAAAAAACTTCGCCTGGGTCATACTTTTGATCTACTCAGAACTATTTTATTACACTAGTGTGTATGCCGTATAATACATGTAATGCTTCATCTCTTTTTGGTTTATTTTTGTTAATTTAATATTTTTTGATGGGTTGTCTCGCTTTTAATGCGGGATTTGGAAATTGGATAGGTTTATCCGCAACCTAACTGTTAATTTGTTTAAGGAAAATTTTAAAGTGTTGGGGGGAGGGATGTTCTTAAGTCAAGGTAATAGTCATTCACTGGCCGTGTATTAGCCTTTGACAAAAAAAAAAAAAAAAAAAAAAATACCAATTCATTGGCTTCTGTGGTGCCTCCAGAAAAGTTAAAGATACCTACCCCTAAATGATATTGTTTATTGCATAATAGTTCTACTTATTATGATTTGTTATATTATAAACATTGATCAATATTTAACCGAGTGTTTAGGAAACAATTATTAACCTTTTATTAACAAACTTGAGAACACTCAATCATAAAGTTCTTTTATCAAGCATTATCATAGTAGACAATGGATCGAAATGAATTAAATACATCAAAAATTTATTGAAACAAAATATGGTGGCCCATGTCCCAACGCCCAGCGAGCGCCATGTTCCATGTCCCAGTGTCCAGCGAGCGCCATGTTCCATGTCCCAGTGTCCAGCGAGCGCCATGTCCCACGTTCCAGCGCTCATGTTCCATGGGTGAAACCAGAGTCCGGGGACCCGGATGACCGTCCCAAGGCACCGATAAACCTCCAGGAGAGGTTTGGGCAAAAACGGGAATCGGGCCCAGGAAGCTGAAATCAATGGCTAATACACGTTTTTTGGGCTTCGGGAGGCCCCGGAACTAACGTGGATATTTTTGCACTAACATCACACAGACACCCTTATAGAACATAAGAGGCCCCCAACGTTTGTATCGGGTCCCTCATAGGCTTGTAAAGGCGTTTTTATGGTACACCAATGTAAGGGCCGAAACACCAAAGGCATGAGTGACATAGAAGTTCGGGGATTGGGATGACCCTCCCAGAGAGGCACCGAGAGTCTTCTAGGGACATGATAGGCTCCCAGAGAAGCCGAAAAGGAAGGCTCCGGAACACGCCTAGGGGACATGGGACAGGCCGCTGGGCAAACAGATCGGGTTGGGTTGGGTTCGGGTTCAACCCAACTGACCTGTTTTTTAAATTGGTCGAAAACTTCAACCCTAACCCAACTCATTTAATAAACGGGTCAATCAGGTCAACCCGTTTAACCCATTTAACTAATTTATTATAAGTAACAAATGGTAAAAACATGATATAAAGGGGATATATATATACCCTCAAATTTCTACAGTAAGTAGATATATACAAAACAAACTATTAGATTAAGGAAAATTTATACTTTTCAGTGATTATTAACTATTTGGCTCATAAATATTTACTGAATTTCAAAAATAAAATTGACAAATGTAAGTAAACAAGTTGAACAGGTTGCTTTCGGGTTGAAAATTTCAATCTTAACATAACCCATTTAATAAACGGGTTGAAAATCTCAACCCTAACCCACTTTTTTCAAGTTAGGTTCAGGTTGAGTCGGGTCAACTTTTTAGGTCCTTGATAGGTTTTTGAAGGGTGTTTTACGAGACAATGGTGTATAAGAATCGGAACATCAAAGACATGGGTGATATCGAAGTTCGGGCAACCGAATGTCCCTCCCGAGGCACCAAGGGTCATCAACGATCATGATAGACCCCCGCGGAGAAGTTTGGGTAAAAATGACACCCGCGGCCTGGGAATCCGTAAATGAATGCTATAATCGACGTTTTTGGGGCTTCAGTGAGGCCGTGGAATAAAGGTGGATATTTTCGCACCATATAGCATGGAACACTCCTAGGGGACATGGGAGACCCTCAGGGCCACTTATCCACTCCCTGATAGGCTTGGAAGGGCGTTTTACGGGGATACAGGTGTAAAAGCCAAAACACTAAAAACATGGTTGATATCGAAGTTCGAGGATACGGATGTCCCTCCCACGGCGCCGAGAGTACTCAAGGGTCATGATTTACCCCCCCCCCAAGAATTTGGACAAAAACGACACACGAGCCTCGGGAAGCTGAAAACGAAGGCTATAAGCCTATAATTATCCATGTTTTTGGGCTTCCCGAGGTCTCAGAACGAAGGTGGATATTTTCACACCACATTCCACAGAACACTCCTATGGGACATGGGAGGCCCTTAGGATCACTTATCCGGTCCCTGATAGGTTTGAAAGGGAGTTTTACGGGACACTGGTGTACGAGCCGGATTACCGAAGACATGAGGATATCAAAGTTCGGGGATCCGGATGTCCCTCCTAGGGCACCGAGGGTCGTCTAGGGTCATGATAGACCCTCCGTAGAAGTTTAGACAAAATTGACAACCGGGCTCTAGGAAGCCGAAAACGAAGGCTATAATCCACATGTTTTGGGCTTCAGAGAGGACCCGGAACGAAGGTGTATATTTTCGCACCACATCACACGGAACACCCCTAGGGGACATGGGAGGCACTCGGAGTCGCTTATCCGGTCCCTAATAGACTTGGAAGGACATTTTATGGAAATGATGTAAGAGCTAAAACACCAAAGACATGGGGGATATTAAAGTTGGGGGATTCGGATGTCACTCATGAGGCACCGAGGGTCCTTCAAGGTCATGATAGACTCCCCGGAGAAATTTTGGCAAAAATGACACCCGGAGCCTGGAAAGCCGAAAATGAAGGTTATAATCCACGTTTTTTGGGCTTCCAAGAGGCCCCGAAAGCAAGGTGGATATTTTTGCACCACATTGCAAAGAAGACCCCTAGAGGACATCAGACCCTCAGGGTCGCTTATGCGATCCCTGATAGGCTTGGAAGAACGTTTTATGAGACATTATTGTAAGAGCCAAATAGAACACCAAAGGCATGAGTGATATCAAAGTTAAGGAATCCGAATGTCCCTCCCAGAGCACCGAGGGTACTAGGGTCGTGATAGACCCCAAAGAGAAGTTTGGGCAAAGACGACACCTGACCCCGGTAAGCCAAAACGAAGGCTATCCACGTTTTTGAGCTTCTGAGAGGCCTCAGAATAAAAGGAAGATATTTTCACACCACATCATAAGGAACACCCCTAACGGACATGGGATGCTTTCAGGGTTGCTAATCTGGTTCCTGGTAGGCTTGGGAGGGCATTTTACAATATACTTGTGTACGAGCCTGAACAACAAATGCATGATTGATATTGAAGTTCGGGGATTCAGATGTCCCTCCCGGGGCACCGAGGATCCTCTAGGGTTATCATAGACCCCCCCAGAGAAGTTTAGGAAAAAATGACAGCGGAGCCCCGAGAAGCCGAAAACGAAGGCTATAGTCCACGTTTTTGGAGCTTTCGGGAGGCGGCGGAACGAAGTTAGATAGTTTCATACCACATTGCACGGAACACTCCTAGGTGACATGTAAAATCCTCGGTGTCAGTTATCCAGTCCCTGATAAACTTGGAAGAGCATTTTACAGGGACACATGTGTAAAAGCCAAAACACCAAAAGTATGGGTGATCTCGAATCATCCTCATGGTATGGCCGCCCTACAAGAGAATGATCGATAAGAAATTTAAATAAAGAGATGGCATGCAATTTAACTTTGAGGGGGGAATTTTACCATAAGTTCTTTTATTTATTTTTTTATTATTATCATTTTTCCAAACATGATTATAGATAACATAATGGTAAGTCGGAGAAGTTTGGGCAAAATTGACATCCGGACTCTGGAAAGCCGAAAACGAAGGCAATAATCCACGTTTTTTGGGCTTCGGAGAGGACTCGGAACGAAGGTGTACATTTTCGCACCACATCACACGGAACACCCCTAGGGGACATGGGAGGCATTCGGGGTCGCTTATCCGGTCCCTGATAGGCTTGGAAGGACATTTTACGGAACAATGATGTAAGAGCTAAAACACCAAAGACATGGGGGATATTAAAGTTGGGGGATTCGGATGTCACTCATGAGGTATCGAGGGTCCTTCAAGGTCATGATAGACTCCCCGGAGAAGTTTTGGCAAAAATGACACCCGGAGCCTGGAAAGCCGAAAATGAAGGCTATAATCCACGTTTTTTGGGCTTCTAAGAAGCCCCGAAACCAAGGTGGATATTTTTGCACCACATTGCAAAGAAGACCCCTAGAGGACATGAGAGGCCCTCAGGGTCGCTTATGCGATCCCTGATAGGCTTGGAAGGACGTTTTATGAGACATTATTATAAGAGCCAAATAAAACACCAAAGGCATGAGTGATATCAAAGTTAAGGAATCCGAATGTCCCTCCCAGAGCACCGAGGGTACTCTAGGGTCGTGATAGACCCCAAAGAGAAGTTTGGGCAAAGACGACACCTAACCCCGGTAAGCCAAAACGAAGGCTATCCACGTTTTTTGAGCTTCTGAGAGGCCTCAAAATAAAAGGAGGATATTTTCACACCACATCATAAGGAACACCCCTAGCGGACATGGGATGCTTTCAGGGTCGCTAATCTGGTTCCTGGTAGGCTTGGGAGGGCATTTTACAATATACTTGTGTACGAGCCTGAACAACAAATGCATGATTGATATTGAAGTTCGGGGATTCGGATGTCCCTCCGGGGCACCGAGGATCCTCTAGGGTTATCATAGACCCCCCAGAGAAGTTTAGGCAAAAATGACAACGGAACCCCGAGAAGCCGAAAACGAAGGCTATAGTCCACGTTTTTTGAGCTTTCAGGAGGCGGCGGAACGAAGTTAGATAGTTTCATACCACATTGCACAGAACACTCCTAGGTGACATGTGAAATCCTCGGTGTCAGTTATCCAGTCCCTGATAGACTTGGAAGAGCATTTTACAGGGACACAGGTGTAAAAGCCAAAACACCAAAAGTATGGGTGATCTCGAATCATCCTCATGGTATGGCCGCCCTACAAGAGAATACCGATAAGAAATTTAAGAGATGGCATGCAATTTAACTTTGAGGGGGAAATTTTACCATAAGTTCTTTTATTTTTTTTATTATCATTTTTGCAAATATGATTATAGATAACATAATGGTAAGTCGGAGAAGTTTGGGCAAAATTGACACCCGGGTTCTGAAAAGTCGAAAACGAAGGCAATAATCCACGTTTTTGGGGCTTCGGAGAGGACTCAGAATGAAGGTGTGTATTTTCGCACCACATCGCACGGAACACCCCTAAGGGACATGGGAGGCCCTCGGGGTCGCTTATCCGGCCCCTGATAGGCTTGGAAGGACATTTCACGAACAATGATCTAAGAGCTTAAGCACCAAAGACATGGGGGATATTAAAGTTGGGGGTTTGAATGTCACTCATGAGGCATCGAGGATCCTTCAAGGTCATGATAGACTCCCAAGAGAAGTTTGGGCAAAAATGACACCCGGAGCCTGGGAAGCCGAAAATGAAGGCTATAATCCACCTTTTTTGGGCTTCCAAGAGGCCCCGAAACCAAGGTGGATATTTTTGCACCACATCGCAAAGAATGAAGACCCCTGGAGGACATGGGAGGCCCTCAAGGTCGCTTATGCGATCCCTTATAGGCTTGGAAGCGCGTTTTACGAGACATTATTGTAAGAGCCAAATAAAACACCAAAGGCATGAGTGATATCAAAGTTCAGGAATCCGAATGTCCCTCCCAGAGCATCGAGGGTACTCTAGGGTCGTGATAGACCCCAAAGAGAAGTTTGGGCAAAGACGACACCTGACCCCGGTAAGCCGAAACGAAGGCTATCCACGTTTTTTGAGCTTTCGAGAGGCCTCAGAATAAAATATGGATATTTTCACACCACATCATAAGGAACACCCCTAGCGGACATGGGATGCCCTCAGGGTCGCTAATCCGGTTCCTGATAGGCTTGGAAGGGCGTTTTACAATACACTTGTGTAAGAGCCTGAACACCAAATGCATGATTGATATTGAAGTTTGGGGATTTGGATGTCCCTCCCGGGGCACCGAGGATCCTCTAGGGTTATCATAGACCCCCCAGAGAAGTTTAGGCACTGCAAGAAATATGCTATTTAACCACACTAAAAAGTGCTGGTAACCACATTAAAAAGCGTGGAAAACAATTTTTACCACGCTTTTAAAAAGCGTGACTAAAATCAATGTGGATAATTTACCACGTTTTACATTTTCTACGTTTTAAAGTGTCAACTTCTCCATGCTCATATGATTTTCTCTACGCTTTTTAGTGTCACAACTTATCCACGCTTATTTTGTGGACACTTGTAATTATCCATGCTTTTACCCGTAGCATTTTTGCAGTTATTTTTAGCCGGAAATTCTTTTCTACGCTAAAAAGTGTGGTAAAAAATTGAGCGGAAATGTTACTAACCTATAAAAGCGTCATAATATATCAAGAGGGGGTAATCTTACCACACCCAGTAGTGTGACTCATTTTTGAACCTTTTTTTTTTGTGACAACAAATGCTATGCTCAATTGTACCAGTATATGTTATAAGTTGTACCTGTTGCACTCCTTCAAAAAAGCGATAAATGCATATATTTATCCATAGATTGTCTACACATAAGACTTCAAAAAAAAGGTTTAGTGACTACATCTCAAACGAAACTCTAGTTATACAATTAGTTGTTCCTACAACACCGCTAAATATTTTTAGCGGAAATACTAGAACAAAAGAAGCACTAGTCTTGAATTTTGCCATTAACAGATCGAACGACTTTTTGAAAATCAATTATCATCCTGCATAATCACAAATGAACAATATCATAAATGAACAATTTCAAAACCCATGGAACAATATCAAACTCTATATTGGGGCACCCAATTCAATCAGCTTAAGACACAACAACCAACAAGCAACAAACAACTTAAGCGGGGGAGTATGAGCCTAAGCAAGAGGGGAGCTGTTAGCTAATGAAGATCAGAAGGATTCTCTGACAATGTATACCATGCCTAGGGCTTAATCTGATCTAGAGCAAAGTCTACCATGCCTAGGCACAGTTTTATGCTTTGGTTAGTTAGCACACAAGAATAAACTCCTTACCACAGAAAGACTGAGTCATATGTGTTTCTACCATGGAGACCTGACATGTTATTTCTGTGATTGAACAGAATAGGAGTCCTGAACACCTTTTTTTAAAGGCAACGAAGCTCAGAAAATCCTTGATCATAAAAAGGAGTTAATGGCTAGGCTGGTGTAACACATCTTCGAGCATTCAGAATATCAATTGCAAACATAAAAAGGAATGGCTAGGCTGGTTATATCTAGAATTTTCAAAAATGGGAGCAACAACAGTAATAACACACATACATATTTGCAAATCATAGATTTATCAATTCCTTGATCAACAAGCTCATGACACCAACATGAAAGCTATAAAATTACCTGGTTAGATACTCTTGATATTATTGATAGCTAGTTATACATCCTACAAGATAGTCTGCCCACTTATCACGAGCTACATCGATTTGTTCTCGAGTGTAACTCATTTCTCTATGAAAACACTAAAACATGATACCAAACAAACAGTTATTTTACAATTGAAAAAAAGGCCAGCACCAACACAAGCAGCATGGACGATACAGGCATAATTAAATGCAAGAACCTTTTAGGCAAGAAGAAATAACTTAGCTGACAATGATAATAAATGTTATTCCTTGAGAATATCAGGTTGTTCAATGTACATTTTTAATGGAAATAAATAAACAAGACCAGACAAAGAAAGATAATCTGAAATGCACACCTGAAAACAATCTGCACCTTGATAAGTTGATAACTTTGAAGCATACAGATAAATGGGTCCACCACTACATAGTTACAAGGTTGCCAAACCACTGATGTGCTAATTCATGTGCAACAGTGTAAGCGACCTTCACAAAAGCCAATTATATCAACATTAATAATGAGAGCTAACTTTACCTATCAATATTTTAGGCACAAACATGCATATTACCCCCTGTTTGTTACTAGCAGCAGAATGGTGCTGCTCATCATAAAATACAGCAGTGTCACGATAAGTGACTAAACCATAGTTCTCCATGGCAGCAGCGAATTCAGGAATTGCAATCATATCCAATTTGGGTAGGACATATGGTTCAACAACTTACTTCGTATAGAGTTCAAGCGTCTTCACAGCAACATCCAAAGCAAAGTTCCCATGGTTCACCTCACCAACTTGACAATAACACCAGACTTTAATACCTGAAGTCCTGAACACATTTTGAAGTAAATTGGTAAAATAGCAAAAAGTTTGACCCATCATGATTTGAATAGCAGACAGGGGGCACTTATACCATCAGTGGTATGGCTTTCCACATTTTCAAATAGACCCACAACAATTGCCACCAAATATATAGACATAATTAGGGACTCCTCAAAGTAAACTGTCTTAAGATCCTCTTGTTTCTTTTCGTCAATGACAGGCATGTTGGAAAGAGCTATGAGCTCAGACGGCACATCCAATGCAATCTTGAAAGTAGCCTGACCATTTTTTTGGTGTAAAAAAGAAAAGGTCAAAAGAACATCTACACTATCCATATGATCAGAGTTTTAGCTTCGGCAAGCATAGAAGTAAAGACTTAATTGGATACACTTTAAATAAATCTCCCCAAGTTGACAATCTTTCATACTGCATATACAGTTCTCTTAGGAATCAAAAAATAGTTTCTGCAACATAGCTTTTCTTACCTGAATGCCTTCTTTATGTCAGAAAACAATAATAATCAGAAGTAGGTACTCAATAGTTACAGTATTTCCGTTACTTTATTCCTTTTGACATCTCAATCACTCACACTACTCATGTGAATCTGCCGTGGCCACTATTGTTCAACAGGTCGATTGTCATAAAAGAGTGTTACACCTAGCTACGCAGCAAATTAGTGTTATTATATGTTACTAGTCACAAGATTAGACACAATAACAGGTAGTTGCAGGCTGAGCAAAACTCAGAGCATTCATTGTACAAGGGAAAAAAAATGTTTAAGAACATATCCAAAATAGAAAACACTAACTTGATTTATTATTAATAATCAAATCAAAAAGAATTCTGCACATATCTTTCAAATGTGATAGAAGATACCAGGACAAATAAAACAAAATTCTCATCAGAATAGACACCAAGTTTACAAAAATGTATCAAACTTTAAGCAGACATACATTAAAAAAAAAATTAAGAAGAATAAATTACCTTAAGCCTCTTGCAAAGATTTGTAAATAAAAAACCCATAGAATTCATCCGTATAGGACATCCTGAGGAACTCGACGTCAGGGATTGTAGTTGTATTTTCCCTTTGCAACTTCAGTCCAAGTGCAGCAGCAGAACTTAGAGCTTGCAAGTTGGTAGTGAAATTCTGGTTTGACAAGCAACTCATGTAGTGTTCCATGGCCCTGCATCATGCTGTTTTGTTACTTGTCGCATTCCTTACCTACATGTCTTGGGTCAGAGAAGCCTAAAGGACACACTGACTTGAAGATAAAATATACAGGATCATTCACACAAGTAATGAATCTGCATTAGTGATATAGAAACACAAGAGAACAATTGGATGTAGTATATCCACTTTTGGCTTGTTAGATGTATAATTGAATAAAGATCCTAAAGTTTATCAAGCTGACTTTTCTTACGGCATCACCAAGCTAGGACGTATAACTGTTTTTTTTTTTATAAACAGACTTACATCACTCAGTTTCATTCTTAATGCACAGAAACTGAGTTGAAGACAGCAGATACAAAACCATGCACGCATAACCATTAACATCGTTCAGAGATTTGATTTAAGACCATATATGAGAAATCCACATATCTTAACTGCCACTCGTTCTTCACATAAATACTTACGAAAATGTTTTTTAAGTGGTCTTTCCAGTACAACCTACCTACTTATCTTTACATACCCAACAAAGTTCAAGTGACTGCAATCCAATCAGTTTACTAGTTTAATCAAAGCCAAACATGAACTCTGTTGGACAATAACTACAGCTTAAGTTGTGTATGTAAGTTTGAAAACTATGAGCCTAATAACCTATTCATCAGCTTGTTTTTGACCAACCTTAAATTTCCCAAATTCTTGTTACATCCAAACACAACTAATCTAAGTGAATGCCTTATATCCCAGTGAAAGGAAAACTCATTTAGCCCAGATTAAGATCCATCCAACCACCATAAATTTGAGGCCACACATCCACTAGTTCTGTATTTAGGCATTGTAATCTGTTTGCTATGAAGCAACTTATTATTCTTGTATCTTAGTAGTCACACATCTGACTATTCGACAAAGCATTTAAAGTCAAATGTCTTAGACACAACATAATAACAGGATAATTGGGGGCTGAGGATAACTCAGAGCATAATTTGTACAAGAAAAAAAAGATCAGGTTATCTTTAAAAATCAGAATACAGTCATTTGAACTTTTACAACAACAATATCAACTGATTTGACCTATTAGTAATAATCATATAAAAAAACAAATCTACAGATGTGCAATTTCAAACGTGACAGAAGCTTACCAGGACAATGAAACAAAATTCTCTTAAAAAAAACACACAAATTACAGAAATATACCAAAGTTTAAGCAGTCATACATTCAACAAAGAAATTAAGAAGAAAAATTTACCTTAAGCGACATTGTAATGCTTTGTAGATCAAAACCCATAAAATTCAGTAGTAAAATTGAAGGGCATCACGAAGAACTCCACAAAAAAGTTCCTCAAAGTTATTAATTCAAGTAGCCCACATACTATTGCAGAGCGTTTTGCAGAGCGTGGCAAAAAAAGTGTCCCCAAATACCATTTTTGTTGTAGTGAGGCAAAAATGACAACGGAGCCCCGGGAAGCCGAAAACGAAGGCTATAGTCCACTTTTTTGAGCTTCCGCAAGGTCGCGGAACGAAGTTAGATAGTTTCGCACCACATTGCACGGAACACTCCTAGGTGACATGTGAAATCCTCGGGGTAAGTTATCCAGTCCCTGATAGACTTGAAAGAGAATTTTACAGGGACACAAGTGTAATAGCCAAAACACCAAAAGTATGGGTGATCTCGAATCATCCTCATGGTATGGCCGCCCTACAAGAGAACGATCGATACGAAATTTAAAGAAAGAGATGACGTGCAATTTAACTTTGAGGGGGAAAATTTACCATAAGTTCTTTTATTTTTATTTTTTATTATTATCATTTTTCCAAATATGATTATAGATAACATAATGGTAAATGCCAAAAATTCTCATCTCACTTTCGCATCAAGTTGATGAAAACCATGTCAAAGATTCCTATTCTAAGGCTAGAGATGGCAATCCGACGGATCGGATCGAGTTTGGGTCGGCTCTTTCGGTTTCGGGTCATTACGTGGTAGGATAATATCGGGTCAGAAGAGTAATCGGGTCGAATTGGGTCGAGTCGGATTAATTCAGGTTTATGCTGATGTCGGGTTACGGGTCAACTCGGGTCGGGCTAGCTCGGGTTTCAGTTAAGTCGAATTCGGATTAGTTCGATTTTTGGGTCATATCAGGTCAAATTTAATTCAGGTTTCAGAGAAGATAAAGTCGAGAATAATATGAAAAAACTCAATTTTATATGAAAATTTTCAATAATATGGACTACATGTGTGTTAAGTTAGTGCTTTTTCAATCATTTTGAATGTTATGTCATTATAAGTCGGATATAGTCGGATTTTGGGTAGAGTCGGTTCGGGTTCATTTCGATTTCGGATAACTTCGGGTCGGGTGTTATCGGTTTCGGGTCAATTCGGATAACGGTTATTGTCGAGTGTCGGGTTGGACCAGGTCGGGTCGGTGTCGGATAATGATAATTGCTATATTTTCAGGTATTGGACTGGTCTGATATCGGACAGATCAGATCGGTTATCTCTGATCGAGTCAGGTTTTGCCAGCTCTAAATAAGGCCATGTTCTCATATACTTATTAGTCATTACATTTTTCAATTGATCAGTGCAGTTTGGTAAATCCGTAAATTCCCGTTCATTGTTTTAGCTCTAACAAAAAATACTGCTTTATCAATTTTAGTAATAGAATCTCTCACATTATTACCAATCAGAAATAGATCTTATATTTTGCAAAAACTTATTATTGACGAGCTCGTGACAACAAGAAATACAAGCTACTTTCCAACCAAAATTTGCATCTTAAGCAAAATCGGTTACTTTTAAACCAAAAACTGTTTCTTTATTTTAAATATAATATTTTGAATAGAATGTATATATTATTTTCGACCGACTTCTTACGTAAAACAGTTTTACACGATACCAACTCCCAATCCAATCCTTTCTTGATTTTTGTTTTGATTGTTTTTTTTTTATTTTTTTTTAAATTTCTTAATTCTCCTGAACAACACCTATGAATAGTATTCCATTAAAATCATGATCATGATCATCTATTACTTAACTTGTAATTTTTGTGAAAACTTGAGGATAACCTCACAAATAAAATTATAAAACATGATGTCTTGCATGCCCATTAGGCTGCTTGCATTGGTCTTATAATATATACTATTATATATTTCATGAAGCCTTATTAGTTTAAAAGAATGATCTAATACGATGATAAGTACACTTGATCATCAAAATGATGGCAGTACTAAATATGGGATAGGGACATGGACAAGATTATTGCTTGATAGTAGTAAATTAGAAAATTGCTGTCCAAGTATAATTAATTAGATGGTATATATATATATATATATATATATATATATATATATATATATATATATGAACGCGGTATATATCTATGCATATATTATTGTGACTCTTTTGATGATAAAAGTAATAAAACGGATTGATTTTGAATTATACGCTGAATTATTATTCATCATTGAAATCATAAAGGATGGTGATCACTTTACAAAACTCTGGATCATACAAATAAGAGTAATCTGATTAAACATCTAAATAGTACTCTAAGCTACGATGATAACACTTGCTTGATCATGAAATAATTCCATGGTACTAATTAATAAGATGACATAGGCATCGCAGAAAACCGTCTTGCAATTATAGGAGCAACGACCCACGTTGAGCTACTGCCCCTCTCCTTCATCACACTCGTCTTCATCGTCGTCCCAACTTTGAGAACACCATCGGAGGTCCGAGAGGAATGGTGGCGATTGGCCGGAATTGATGATGACAAGCAGGGAGTAGAATACTCGCTGGAGGGGGTGCTGCTTGATAGGGCTAAAGAAGAAAACTTCCTTCCAATTGTAGGATTTCTGACCCAAACTATTAGAACAACCGCTTTCGAATTTCTTGATGGCGGTGAGGTGAGACTGAGACATATTAAAGCTTAAATCTTTCGTCACTTTCACCTTTGCGTCAACTTTAAGCCTACCACAATCGGAGCTGGTGCTGGTCTTAGATGAATTATGGCGGCGAAGGACCGGAATAATTGAGCTAGAAGACTCACCTCCAGGGGTGTTTCCAACAACGTTGCTGACCAAGAACTGAGCTTCACCGATGAGCTTGTCCTTCTTGCTCATGAAGACGCCTCCCACGGCGTAGATTTCTACCTTAACGACGTCGTCTTTTTGGACACAAAGACGAGGATGTTCCCACTCTGGGTTGGTGCCTCGAACGGTTGTGGTACGAACTTCGTTGCTAGGATTGACCCATGCAACCGCGTAGGTTTCAAGATGCCGAGGAATTAGGTTGAAGAAGGTTGGGGGTTTAAGAGCTTCGGCTGATGAAATCTTGATTTCTATGGGATAATTGTTGTTATGGTTGTTGTTGATCTTCATGGTTTCCATTATTAGTGACGGAGATGATGGAAAATTTTGGTTTAGTTGTTGTACGTGTTGAAATGTCGAGGAGGATAACAAAAGGTTTATGTTGAGATGATAATAAGAAAGGTTAGAGGAACTATATATCTGGTTTATGTTGTCTCATATTTATAGAGGAAATCACACTATTTCTGATTAGGTTTAACTGGGATTGTTATTTCTTTTAGGGAAAGTATTGTCCTTAGATATGTAACCAAAAAGAGTATTGTCCTAACTAAACCAACTGTAATATTTCTGTTAGTCAGTGTTAGGATTAAGATCAAATTTGAGCACTCTAGTAATTGCCTATTTGTTTCCACAATTCACATTAAAGATATTATAGGTGTAAGGTTTTGGAAGCTAAAATGTATGGGCCGCAAAATAATATAGGAGTACTTCCTAAATTTGAAGTGTTGGAAGTGTTGGCTTGTAGACTTGTAGTCCATCACGTTTCTACAGTTTTACTACTACTAATATAACAGTTGAGGTGTTCGAGTTAAACTCCACAAGGTTTTATATTAGTCCAAATCTCCTTGTTATTTTGACTTTTTCAACGTTAAAATTTGTAAACTTTGACCATTAACTTTAAAAAAGTATATAGATTTACAGAGTAAAAATACTATTATTAAATTTATTTTAATTATATTTTAAAATTTTAAATAATTATAAAATTATAACTAACTAATCAAAAATAAATAAATTATAACTATATCCTTGGTCAAAGTGTGAGGTCGTTTACTAGTGGACCAGTGGGAAAGCGTGAGTATTCTTCGGTGGGGAACATGAAAAGTTTCCAATACAATCCCCCTATAATACCCTAAGATTGTGTTTGAACTTTGGATATTCAAATTCTGAAATTTAATTTCAAACAAATAAATCTTCATATCATACATTATTATACCTAGTGTGTGTTCTTTAGAGCTTACACGGTCGGTTAAGTTTTGGTGTTACTTTAGTGATTTTCACTTCAGGTAAGTGATGTTCAGTTCAGTGGTGATGGGTTGAGAACCATATTTTTTGTCTCACATATTAAGGACTCGTTTGACCTAACTCCCACAAATTCAACTTCTCTTCCCAAATTTGTTCTTGTCTACCCCCTTTATCCATTCCCCTCTCCATTTCCTACTTCTAACAAGTTCAAATAATGCTAGAAGTCGAAGGAGAAGGAGAAGTTACAATTTGTAACTTCTTCTAGTCTAATTGTAGCTTTATTTAATGGAGGGGGGAGTGGATAAAAAGAGGTGAGCAAGAACGAATTTGGGAGGAGAAGGAGAAGTTGGTAGAAGCTAGGCCAAACGGGCCCTAAGTTGTTATGTTAAATTCAATTCAGTGGTGTTCAGTTTAATTCAATGGTGTCCAATTCACTAATGTTAAATTCAGTTCAGTTCTGATAAGTTCAGCTCTAATGGAATTAGAATCTATCCCAATACAGGAAAAAGGGGTGAGGGAAAAGAATTTCAAATAGGAAATACTAAGGTGGAGCAGTGTTATTTGAATTATTATAATTTTAAGACTATGAAATATCATATACATATAGAATATAATCAATTCCAAACTTATAATTGTAGTACAAATTCACCCCAAAATCCATTATTAGACCAATGCTTATGTATTATTTTCTCTTCTTTATCAATAGCCGTTTTCATTCAAGATTCAACACATAATTTGATCTTCCACCGCCTTCTATTCCAATCTCTGTTTATTTCTCAGATTATTTGCATTTACATCCAATTAAGCTTTGTGATAAACTGATCATATCATATCATAGCAAACAGCCAATGCAAACACATACTTAATAATTTTCTTTTTAGCAACTTGTGGGCTGAAATTACGACACGATCATAGTGTATTAACCTTGAACTAGTCAAATCATTTGAGAACTATCGTGAAGGAAATAGCATTAGATAGCAATATCCAACAAAGAAGTTCTTAGCAAAAGTGCAAAACATTGCCTTTGTCTTGCCAACCTGGATGTTTTCCTTAGCAGCAGTGCATGTCACTGATGTCACTACCCTCCAAGGCTCATCTTAGACACAAATTGGTCACAAATGCTTTCAAGCTCAATCAATTTGTCTTCAAACTTAGAAGCCTCAGCAAGTTGAGACTTCTGTTCCAGCCATTCAAATGTGTTATGAATGGCATCCTCGATCTTCCTTTCGTTGTTAACTGCAAGATCATTGCGACAATCGATGAATTTGTCCCACATCTTGGTTGCATATTTCTCCAACGAATGCTTAGCTTTAACATTCTTGACATGTTTCTCATCCTGAGCTCTTAACAGCTCAGCTTCCTGCACCATCCTATTGATCTTTTTTTTTGACAGCCTCCCACTCGGATTAGTTATGGTGATATGTTTCTTCTTGCCAGTGCCTTCGTGCTCTGCTGACACACTCATGATGCCATCTGCATTTATCTCGAAGCAGATTATGAATTTTGGCACACCTTCACGTTCTGGAGGAAGGCCAGAAAGCTTAAACGTTCCTAGGAAGGCCAGAAGCAAAGTAAAGAAGAAGGGAGGGAGAGGGGGGGGGGGGGGGGAAAGGAAAACCGGAAAAGCAAATGGGTTTTTGAGTTCTGAGCAGTGCAGTGACGTCAGTGAGGCGTGAGCACGGTAATACTCCCTCCGTCCCACTAGAGTGATGCTAGATCCCAAACTAGTTTGGGATGAATAATCCCAAACTCCAATATAATATTGATTTGTATTCATATGGGCATAAAAATGTCGGGTAGCTACGAAGGCCAAGTGCAAAACATAACTCTACAGCCGCATATACTAAAATACGACAAATCCATACAATACGGCGGTGAATACGTACGCTGTATTAAATTCAAATGCAAGAATTGCACCAAAAAAAAACGAGGAGAGAGAAAAACGACTGTGAGAACTGAAGAGCTAATTGGGAGAACTGAAGAGCTCACTGGGGAAGAAAGTACAAGACACGACGAAGGCGGCGAACCCTGCGAAGTAATCGACCGACGATCGTCGCTGCCGACCTTTCGATAATCGGTAAATTCTGGCTCCGTAGCTAAATTAATTTTTGAGTTTTGCGCCTAGTTCTGGTTTTGTAAGGATTTGTAGCTAACTTAATGTGGTCGTTATTGGGAATTTTGAATCCACTTTGTTGATTATTTTGGTCTGTCGAATTGAGTTCTGAAAAATAAATTGATGTACTACTGCGTTTGAACTAGGGAATTAGCGTACAAAACACACAATTCTGACTGTGAATGGATTTACGTTTCCTAATTGATTGGAAGACATTCCCTAATAGAATTCCCTAATTGAGGATATAAAAGAGGTTAATTGGTTTGAATTCTGGGGTTTGGTTTGTTTGAATTGCTGTTTTGAAGAATTTTGGGGCTAAATTGAAATTTGAATTATTTCAGTATGGCTAGAACTAAAAGGCCAAGGGTTGCCCGTACGAATTTGGAGCCACAACCCCAGAATGTGCCTGAACCCCAGAATGTGTCTTTTGAAGAAATTGATCCTCAAGAGGGTGGTGGTTGTGAAACTAATCATCATGACGCATGACTTAGTAAACGAGGTCGACGTCGAGGTCGACGTCGAGGTCGAGGCCGAGTCCGTGCGAGTATCGGTGATGGTGATCACGACAGTGAAACAGTCCCAAATGATGTAGATGATAACATCCCAACAAATGATGCAAATGATAACATCCCAAATGATGCAAATGATGCAAATGATCAAAATCAGGAGGCACAACCACCATATCGTAATAAACGAGGTGGGACTGCAATTCTTGGCAGGCCTAAAAAGTGGTCGCGCGGGGTATGAACCTCTTAACCTATTATATGAGGTGTTATTCCAATTGATAGAATACATAATTTATTTACTTGTTTGTTCAATCTGCGATTAGGAAGAACCGGCAAGTGATAGTGTGGTGAGAAGAGCTTGGTTATTGCATCGGAAGGTAAGTGGGTTGTGGCCGTTCATTAGTTATATTTAATTGGCTTGCAAATTTAGATTGTCTTGATGACTTAATTACATGTGTTAACAACCAAAGTTATATTCTATTTCCCTGATCACTTAGTTACACGTGTTAACAACCAAATTTATATTGCCCTGATCACTTGAATTGGCCAACTTGTGTTTAGCAACCTAATATGAACTGTTGGATAGAAACGTTTTCGCGTATCGTTGCAACTTTTGATAATCGGAAGAGAAAAATTGTTGAAAGTATGGGTTTTGGAGGGTTGCTTGATATCCAATTGAACGTGAATCAGAGACAACTTGGCTATTGGTTGATGACGCGTTTCGACCCAAAACTTAAAGCACTACGTGTACGTGATGGCAAGATTTTGTATCTGACTCCAAAACATGTCAGTTGGGTTTTGGGAACTTCTTTAATTGGGAGAGATGTGCCATAGAAAGCTGATGAGACGGTTCGTGCAAAGATTGAGGATCTTCGTAGGAGTTTTATATGGTACAAAGGGGGCTTCTGTATGGATCAGATAGTGGGGGTTGTACAAAGTCCCTTAGACGGGGAAGTTTCCGAGTTTGCCTTTAAATATGCATTCTTGATGATGGCTTTGGGAATGGTTCTAGCTCCAACAACCTCCTCAAGTCTGTGTAAGTAGTTGTTTCCTGCCGTCGCAGTTGCAAATAAATCCAAAAAGTATAACTGGAGTAAATTTGTGTTGGATAAGTTGGCTCAGTATAGGAGAACATTCAAGAAGAAGTACGACAAGGAACAGTATGTAGCCGGCTGTGGTGGATGCCTGATATTTTTAGTGGTAACTTTATTTTCATTTTTGTGGTTTATTATTTATTATCAGCATAGTTGATGGTTAATTTTTTGTACATGTCTTTGAATTTGATGCAGATATTTTACTTAGATCGACTCGCTATTCCCCCTGTGAGGTGGAATTTCTTTCCTCGCATCAAGGCGTGGACTCAACAAGATGTTAGATTTGCAAAGAAGGCAGACGAGTGTAGTAATGATGACTACGGTGCCTGCGAGGTCAGTTAGTAAAAGTAAAAGCTTTGCTATAGATATAGTAATAACAATAGTAGTAATAACGAGTATAAGTCTTTTTCGTAGATGCTGCATATGGGAGCAATCACCCCTTAG
This sequence comes from Tetragonia tetragonoides, assembly GCA_038025085.1. Classification (NCBI taxonomy): domain Eukaryota; kingdom Viridiplantae; phylum Streptophyta; class Magnoliopsida; order Caryophyllales; family Aizoaceae; genus Tetragonia; species Tetragonia tetragonoides. Next base: position 12,640,272 of record CM076140.1, on the reverse strand, counting down.
AAGGTCGAGATTCGTCATCGCCTCCGCCCAATTTGATGGTAATAGATAATTGTGAGGAGGAGTCTGATTCCAGCACTGGGGTTCCCAGACGGAAGGGTAAGGTGAAACCTCCCAGGACGTTCAAGAGAAAAACGAATGAACATGGTGATATCGTATCAAACCAGAATGGTGTTTCCCTACAGAACGCGAATGCGAATGCTAAGATTCCCTGTAAACGGAAGAAGCTGAATGTTGAAGGCACTAACAGTCAAAATGCCCCTGACGCTGAACATGCTGAACATCATAATCAACAGAAGAGGACCACGGAATAGCAACAAGTGAGGAGGAGACTGAGGAGAATGAGGAGGTTTATGAAGAATTGAGCGAAGCAGAACCAAGCGAAGCAGAACCAAGTTGTTGCTCTTCTGGAGAGAAATATATGCCAGACGGTGAGGCATATCACCTTCCCCATCATATTAGGATGTCTGATGCGGATATTTAACGTATTACGCATGACCATCATGAAGTTGACTATTTCCAAATCGCTACCAATTACGTCGATAATAATTTTGATGATGACATGCTTTCAATTAATGAGTTGTTAGGTAATGTTCCGATCTTGAACACGCCGGGTAACAACAATGGTCAAAATGATAATGCTGAGAATAATGAAGCTGGCAATGTTGCCAATGCTGATTATACTGAGGTTTCAAAGTCTGCTGAACATAATGACAGAGAAGCTAGCCATCATTCTGGCAATGCTGATGTTCCTGATGATGATGCTGCCACCAATGGCAATTGTAATGGTGACACTGCCACCACTGGCAATGCCAATGGTGACAATGCCAATGGTAACAATACCAATGGTAAAAATGCCAATGGTGTAGGGAATGGCAAAGCCAATGGTTACACTGCCACTGAGAAATCTCAGCATGCCAATGCTAACACTGCTATCAATGCTCCCATAAAAGGCCTGAGTGACGATGCAAATGATGCGAAAGGACCGAGTGAGGATGGACCGAGTGAGGATGCAAATGATGCCAAAGGATCGAGTGAGGATGCAAATGATGCGAAAGGCCCGAGTGAGGATGCCAATGCTGCCAAAGGCCCGAGTGAGGACACATGCAAAGGCCCGACTGAGGATGCCAATGCTGCCAAAGGCCCGACTGAGGATGCCAATGCTGCCAAAGGCCCGAGTGATGAGGATGCCAATGCTGCCAAAGGCCCGAGTGATGAGGATGCCAATGCTGCCAAAGGCCCGAATGATGAGGATGCCAATAATGTCAATGCCAATGCTAAGACAACCAAAGGCCCGAGTGAGGATGTCAATGCCAACAAAGGCCCGAATGAGGTAACCATTGGTGTTGTCAATGACCTGAAGGAACAGGACAAGAAATTTGATTTCTTATCACAGGATGACGTTTCATCAAGAGAAAGTGCTGCCAAGTCACCTAAGTCTTCCTTCAATGGAAAACCTGCCAATAAAGGTCCAAGTAGCCGAAAACGGAGAATCCTCCCCGATCCGACGACGGATTATTTTGAGAAGTCCATTCCCTTGAAACACCGCACCACATTCCAGAAACAACTTTTACAATGGGTAAGAGATTACAAGGCGAGAGGAGGAGGAAGAACAACTATTAGAAAGGAAAGTGAAATGTAAGGGTACATTTTTTTTTCCAACAACTAACTAACCATGTCTGTCTTGCGGCTGGTCTTTAAGATGTCAAATTCCATTCATTATAGGGAACCTCGACAAGAAGGACCTGTGGTGTTTTCACGAGGCATATACTATGCAACAGTGACAGATGTGGCAACAATGGCAAAGCCGCGAAGTCGCTTGTCTGCCCAGGTAACATTTCCAATAGTAATAGTCGCTTAAAACATGTACTCGTTATTTACACCATCAAATGCATTGACCATGTATTTGTTTTGAAGTATGTAAATGTTGCTGCGCAGATTTACATGGATTGATGGCAGCAAAGTGAGTTTAAGGATAAGAGCAGGAGAGTCATGCTTGAAGCTTCCTTCTAGGTAGGGCTCTTAATCTCATCTTTCTCCAAAACTGAGTTTTTTGTTCATTGATACAATACCACATGCAGAGACATATCACACCACACACAGAACAAGGCATTTTGGCACAGACATTTGACAAACGTGTTAAAGATTCAGCTCGACCTCTTGTCGGACTGAAGATAGTAAATATTTTTGTGGTAGGTACGAATATATATTTAGTTTATCACTGTATTTAGTTGTGATATCTAAAATACTTCAATACTTTTTTGTTTTGTGGAAGGTATTTGTTCCTGTCATGGAGGGTGAGCACTGGTATTGTGTCGCGTACTCTATGCGAGACGAACAAATAGTGATCATAGATTCGTTATACGATACAATAAAAGAATGTCATTCAACTGTTGTATCGTTGTTGGTAAGATACCATTATGTGACATTGTATTAGATAGGCCAAATATGGCCCTTCACATGAATAAACAAACCTGAACATATGTTTATTCATGCAGAACAAAGGCATGCATAAATTATTTTCGTATTTGGATGCAACCTAGTATGCAGACCTGAGCAATTGGGGTCTGAAGATGTTGAAAATGACATAGTAATCAGATACGTACGTCTTGTCATAGTAATTGTTACGTGATAGTATATTCCCTTGTATTGTGAATGGATATTCATAAAGTATGTACTATTCAGGAGTTCTTGTGGCGTGCTAATGCTTTTAGCTATCAAGAAATGTGCATCACGGTTCATTGACAATCTCCAACTGGTACGTTTACATAACCTTTATTGTTCTTTTTTTGTTATTGATGCAAACTGCATGCGTAATAGATCTTATTTATTGCAGGACCTTAAAGATCAACGAGAGCAGTTGATCATCGACGATGTTCTGTCCGCAGACAATGAGTCATGTACGGAAGTGGAGAAAATGATGGGTGTTAAGAAAGTGGAGAAAGTGGAGAAAATGAAGGGTGTTAAGAAAAGAAAATGAGGGAGATACTATATTTTGGGAAGTACCCCATTTCGGCTTTGTTTATGAATTGGTTTGGTTAAGAATGATTTTCGAATGTAATGTTTATGGCTAATGGCTGTGGCCCAAATATTGGGCTGATTTGATAATGGGAAGTGTTATTTGACTTTGGGCCGTTCAAAATTATGCCCTTTGCCCAGAAACCAACATTTTGATAATCTAAAAAACAACCAAAAAAAAACAAATGGTCCAGTCGGAGTAAACTTTTTAACTTTGAAATTGCTTCATGGTGCTGAATGCTTTCCAATTATATTGATTGCCAAGCTATTTCATGTTCAATTTAGGGGGTTGATATTGGACTGATTTGATAATTGGAAGTGCTATTTGCCTTTGGGCCAAATACTGGGCTGGTTCAACCATAATAAACAACTGGTCCAATCGGAGTAACAATTTAACTTTGAAATTGCTTTATGGTGCTTGAATGCTTTCCAATTATATTGAGAGTAGCATGTCTTGTGTGGACTTATTAGTCCACCGTGAACCAAGATAAAGGGTATTATTTAAAAAGATTTAGTTCATTGGTCTTCATGGACTACCAAGTCCATACAAGTTTTTGTATATTGAGAGAAGCCATTCATGTTCAATTTAGGGAGTTGATATTGGAGAAAAAAACTACGAATATTATAAGCAGTTCAAATTTTGGCCTTACCCAAATATTATAACCAGTTCAAATTTTGGCAGAAACCATAAAAAAAGCAGTTCAAAAGAACACCATAAAAAACAAATGGCAGAAACAATGATAAACAATGATAGGCAAATATTTTTTTCCAAATTTATCGCTTAATGCTTAAGGCTTAATTCTTCCAATTATATAGTTGGATTTCCAAATTTGAAAAAAAAGGTACATCAAGACTTTCCAACACCATGCTTAATCCCCATTAAGCATCCCCAAACCCAAGACAACATTTACATTAAGACTCCATCATTTCCCACCATCATCACCACTAGCATTCACATCATCACGACCATTAGCATACACACCATCACCATTATCCTCATATTTCTGAATCCTCTCCTTCAGATCCCAAATTTCCTCCTCCATCAACGCAACTTCGTCTTTGAGTCCCTTGTATCGGCGTTTTTGCTTCTTCATCGCCCGTACTTGGTTCTTCAATTCCGTCGCCTGCTCCAGAATTTTGTCCCCCATGGAGGATTGAACTCTCTGGATCTCCTTCATGTAAGCGGACGGAGAAATAAAATCTGGAAGTGGAAATATATCAAATACAGCAAATATCACTTTGTTAGTGGAAAAATATTATTAACAGCAAATATCACTATGTGTTAGGGCATTAACAAAATATTATACTGGATCTGGAGTCAGGCCTACGCCTTTCCCGTTCCTGTATCAACTCAGTAGTATTTTGTATCTCATTGTTAGAAGTGGACACCTTCAAAATTCTGTATTCTTCTGCTACGCTTGAGATATCGTATACAGTTGTATTTCTTCTAGGGTTTGACATAATTAAAGGTTGGAATGGACGGTAGAAAAAAGAAGACAGTGGGTGGAGGTGAAGAAGGAAGGGATTGATCTCCTTTTATATCCAACGAAAGGTCTGAATTAATAGGGTAGCACTGTTCGTAATAACTACAGTTGGTGGGCAGGTTAACATTATTACGGACGCCCCGATGAAATCCCAAAACAACTAGTTTTAAGATACCTTTAACGGGGTTTTAATTACCAACAACTATTTTTACATTCCACAACAACTATTTTATAGGTTCAATACAATTACATAACATAAGTAGCCAAAAGTTTTCAAATTATTATTTTCAGGTGTCAAAAGAGGCACATATGTGAAATACGCACCAAACCACGAAAAACGTGTACACAAGTTTCTTTGAATGCCTTTGGTATGTATATGTTGGCATTCCACACATGAAACTATGGACAACAAACTTCATGGACAAAATTGTATTATACAACACCGGCTATATGTACATCTACATCGTTTTCGATTTATATTACGGTGTTGAAGTTTTTAATACCGTGCTTCGGATAGTGGGTCAAATCACATCAATTCTCAACAATTGATTGGTACACTATGAGATGATGAGGAATTTGTGTTGAATATTTGAAATGGGTGTAAGTAGTGTGAAGTGGTAAGCTATTTGTATATATTTATAAATGGTCAAATGCACACATCTCTCTTTAAGGGTTGTACATTGAAAAGGGTGCAAGTATTTTGAAGTGGTAAGATATGGAACATATAATTTAGTTATATATTTGCCAACAAAATGGTCCCGATGCACACATCTCATCTTCTTAAAGGTAGTACATCGAACCCTCATGAGGAGCCAAGGGCGAGCAACCTCGTTCGCATGGCACAAATACCATGCAATTGGAGCGCCAATTCAAATATAACCACGATTACAAGTGTACATAAGTTTTTTTGAATGCTTTTGGTATGTATATGTTGGCATTCACATGAAACTATGGACAACACACTTTATTTACAACTGTGTATTATATAACACTGTCCAGAATTTCGTATACATTGCTGTATTTTTATAATACAGCGTTGTAGTGTACAAAGCGGTGCGTGCAGATAGTGGGTCAAACCAACAATTCATTGGTGAAGATGAGATGATAAGGAATTTTCGTTTAACTTTTGAAATGCTTTTGGTATGTATATGTTGGCATTCAAATGAAACTATGGACAACAAGCTTTGTTTACAACTGTTTATTATTTAACACTGTCCGGTTACACATTTACAGCGCTGTGTAAATGAGATGAGATGATGGGGAATTTTGAGGTGGTAAGATATGGAACATATAATTTAGTTATATATTTTCCAACAATGCCAACAAAAAATGGTCCCGATGCACACATCTCATCTTCTTAAGGGTAGTACATCGAACCCCCATTAGGAGCCAAGGGCGAGCAACCTCGTTCGCATGGCACAAATACCATGCAATTGGAGCGCCAATTCAAATATAACCACGATTACAAGTGTACATAAGTTTTTTGAATGCTTTTGGTATGTATCTGTTGCCATTCACATGAAACTATGGACAACACACTTCATTTACAACTGTGTATTATATAACACTGTCCAGAATTTCGTATACATCGTTGTATTGTTATAATACAGCGTTGTAGTGTACAAAGCGGTGTGTGCAGATAGTGGGTCAAACCACATCAATTGTCAGCAATTCATTGGTGAAGATGAGATGATAAGGAATTTTCGTTTAACTTTTGAAATGCTTTTGGTATGTATATGTTGGTATTCAAATGAAAATATGGACAACAAGATTTATTTACAACTGTTTATTATTTAACATTGTCCAGTTACACATTTACATCGCTGTATTGTTATAATACGTTGTTTTCGTGTAAAGACACGGTGCTTTTTCGGGTCAAATCACATCAATTCTCAACAATTGATTAGTGAAAATGAGATGACAGGGAATTTTTGTTAAACTTTTGAAATGGGTGTAAGTATTTTGGAGTGGTATGATATGGAGTGGTAAAATATGGAGTGGTAAGGGTAGTACATCGAACCCACATTAGGAGCCAAGGGCGAGCAACCTCGTTCGCATGGCACAAATACCATGGAATTGGTACATAAGTTTATTTGAATGCTTTTGGTATGTATATGTTGGCATTCACATGAAACTATAGACAACACACTTTATTGACATCTAGTTTGTATTTAAGACTGTCCAGAGACACATTTACATCGATGTGTTGTTATAATACGTTTTAAGTGTAAAACACGGTGCCTTCAGATATTGGGTCAAATCACTTCAATTCTCAACAATTTTTTTGCTCATCAATTCTCAACAATTGATTGGTGAAGATAAGACGTTTTGTTGAACTTTTGAAATGGGTGTATGTATTTTTAAGTGGTAAGATATGGATATGGAACATACCATGCAATTGGAGCACCAATTCAAATATAACCACGATTAAAAGTGTAAATAAGTTTCTTTGAAAGGTTTTGGTATGTATATGTTGGCATTCACATGAAACTATGGATAACACACTTCATTTACAACTATGGACAACACACTTCATTTACAACTCGACATTATATAACACTGTCCAATGTTAAATGTACATCGTTGTGTTGTTATAATACATCGTTTTAGTGTACAAAACGGTGTTGTTAGATAGTGGGTCAAACCACATTAATTCTCAACAATTGATTGGTGAAGATGAGATGATAAGTAATTTCCTTTGAACTTTTGAAATGGGTGTAAGTATTTTGAAGTGGTAAGATACGGAATATAGTCATATTGATCATTAATATAACCCCCTTACAACACCGAATTATAACCACGTTTTATTATTAATACTATTAATATAACACCAATTTGCGGCGTATAAAAATAAGACTAATCCAGCAATATAGGACTTCAAATTTTAATAGATAGAAATATGATTTATTTCACTATAGTTCAGTTCATTAAAGGAATTAAATAATCAAGTTCACATCCGATATTATAAGAAAATATATTTCACGACTAATTGTTCACATGCGAAACTAGAAATAAACAAGTTCACAACCATATTATTACAGCATTTTATTAATAAGTGAAATTAATCACTCTCTCCCTTTCCTTCGTCTTGTTCGTTCATGTAATTTTCGTACCACTGCTTTAGTTCTGCGTATTCTTCCTCAATTGGTTTACTGGAATTCCTTCTCTCCTCATATTCTTCCCTCAATTCGTGCAAATTTTCTCCATTATGAAGGTTCCTGTGCCACATTTGCCGATCCCATACTATATAGTAACGTGTTGAAGATATAGTAGCATTTTGAAGATATAGTAACGTGTTGTTACTATATAAACACATTTTTGTCGGTTTATTATGAACCAAAGTGGCTTATAAAAACTTATCAACAACCAATGTGGTTTATAAAAACTTATCAACAACATTGGGAATATATAGCAAAAGTAAAAGCCTTAAAACACTATGGTCGGTTAAGAAGTAAAATTGATTTTTCAAAACTCGTATTTATTAGGGTCATGTTTGTTTTATTAAAGTGGTTCAGTTTATTTAGTAACTTGCGTGTATATATGTTGGAAGCATATACTACATTGAGTTCTTGGAAAATCCACTAGTAGTGGTTATTAAATCGGTTTTGTGACAATTGAATAAGTTAAAATTTTGTCAATTTTGCTTTTCTTGCCTGATTTTAAATGGCTAAGTGGCTAAATGTAATTTGAATAATGCCTTTTTACCTTATCACATGTTAACATATCATGGGATGAGCCTTTTCCATATACCTTAAGACACATTAGACATTAGAATCTTTAAAAGGGAACATATCCATCCAATAATACTAATAAAGCTTTAAACTTAGGAAAGAACATACTAATAAACATTAGACATTAGTTTTTACATTACACATATATTAAGCTGAACTACCAATCACCATTATCATCAACAGACTCGTCGTCATCATCATCATCATCATCATCATCATCTTCTTCTTCTTCTTCTTCTTCTTCTTCTTCTTCTTCTTCTTCTTCTTCTTCTTCTTCTTCCTCCTCATCCTCATCATCTTCCTCTTTATCCTCATCCTCATCATCTTCTTTCTTCTTCCTCATCATCTTCATCACCTTTACCATCATCTTCTGCATTTTTCTTCTTATAATTCTCGTACCACTCTCTCAGTTCCCGAAACTCCACTTCAATCGGCTTCACTGAATTCATCCTCTCTTCTGTCAGAGTTAACAACTTCTCTCTTTTTCCCCCTTAACCAACCTATGCCACATTTGCATTTCCCAAATAGCATCACAAAACTCCTTCACTTTATTCCTCAATCCATTTATCTCATCCTTAATGAGTTTCTTGGTCCAAAAACCAATCAACGAGACCACCTCTTCTTCTTTCTTGCTGAGGTCTACAAATAAGGCCTCTGATTTTGCATGCATCATTTGCAACCCTACACACAAAAACAAATCTTAATATATACAAATGAATGTGTAAGAAATATATAAGAACATTATTAGTTTGCATGAATGTGCAAGTTCATACAAAGACAAGAATTAAACCTCTCATTAGTTCGTCTGAATCTTCTCTCCATTTGATGATCATTTTTGTAATTTTCTGAAAGTGTCATAGTTGTTGTTGTTGTTGTTGTTGTTGTTGTTGTAGTTGATTTTGTTGATGTTGTCATTTTGGTTGTTGTTGTTTGGATCCATAACTAGATAGTTCTTTAGTTGCTGATTTTGTTGGGTTTGTTAAGATGTGAATGTGAACGGAGAACTTGAAGAGGTAGGTAATGAAGAAGGGAGAAATATAAAATGAAGGGCGAACTTAAAGAGGTAGGTAAGGGGTTAAGTGAATGAACTTGATGATGAAATGACTCTTATAGGGGGGGAGGGATGGGGGCAGTTGCATCATGTATTAAATAAAACTATATACCATATGCAATATGCATAAAATGAAATATTTGGCTTAATGCTTAATCCATGTGAAATATATACTCAGAGTAATGATTTATTTACTGAATTTGATTTGCCAACACTTACCTTAGCATTGAATACGTGCCCAGCAGTTTCCGTCCCATCATCATTACTATGGCATGCAAAAGTCAAAAAAGCTGCAAGATTAGTATTTCTCCGACCAGTTTAATAACTTTCTACATCAGATGAATAAAGTTGAAGGAAGTGTGTTTAGTCTTTTAGTAGTCTGTCAAATACATCACTATCCAAAGCATTTTTTATTAATCAAATATATGTCTTAATCTTAAAATGGGTAATGGTTTATTAATAAGTATACAATTAAATATTTGGGTTAACCCATGTGAAAATATAGTTATGTAATGATTAATTTTATTTGCCAACACTTACCTTTACCATTGAATTGAATACGTGTCCAGCAGTTTCCGTCCCATCATCATTACTACGACATGAAAAAGTCAATAACACTGCCGAATAAGTATTTAGCATACCAGTGTAATAAATGAGAAGATTAGATAAAAAAAGTTCCAGTAAGTGTGTTTATTCAAATAGTAGTCTGTCAAATACAACACCTATTCAAAGCATTTTATTAATAATGACAACCTCATGTTTGTATTAATAATAATCAAATATATTTCTTAATCTTAAAAAGGGTTTGTACTAAGTAAACGTGCTAGTTTCCGTCTCATCATCATTACTATGACATTACTACCACCAGTTTATCATAGCATAAGGACGATGTATCTCTTCCATTCATCGGTGTTTTAATATAAACACTATCAATGAAGTTTGTTGTCCCTAGACATACCAAAAGCAATGAAAGAAACATTTAATTATTCATTACCATGTTTATTCATTACCATGTTTAAATTTTTAATTTGAACTCATTACATCTCCATCGAAAAGACAATATTACATAAGTTAATAATTATATTAATTCATATAGAAAACACAACATTACATATCCAGTTTCAGGCTTATATAAATCCTAGTAGGATTAGATAATCATAATACGATTAGATAATCATAGTAATATATATTACTACAAAATAGGATGCCTACTCCACTTTAATGTCAAACCCTATTACATATTAAGCATCCTCTAATTATGATTACATTCAGGTCATTATATTAAGCACTGTCTTCGTCGTCATCAATGACTTTCGTATTAGCTCCTTCTCCTGCTTTGTCGTCACCTCCTTCATCTCCTTCTTCATCTCCTTCTTCATCACCTCTTTCATCGCCTTCTGAGGAATCAGCAAATGCCTCAGCCTCATCTACTCCGTCGGACTCATCCTCCTCCCCCATTTTCTTCATGTAATCCTTCAACATCTCCTTTAGCATGGCAATCTTTGCTTTCAGTCCTCGATTCTCTGATTTGTGGTGTTTCATCATGGATATCTGGTATTTCAAATCCGCTATTTGCTCCCGTAACCCACGGAGACTTCGATCTTGACTTTTTTGAAAATACTCCACACGTGCTGTTTGTGGGAGAACGACTGGGACAGATAACAACAGATTGTACAACGTAAGGATTGGGCAAAGTTCAAATTTTTTAATAAACAAACAATTCTAATTACCAACGTTGTGGTACGCGTGGAGTGCAGTTATCTCAGCAGGGGTTTCAGCAATCCTTCCTCTACTGTGCCTCCCAAGAGGCTGCTGTTGGCCCCTTAGAAAGGCTTGTTGGCTGCTCATCAGCTGCTCAAGGTTACGGACAAATCCATCTTCAGACATAGCTTAAATGTTAAATGAGTTTCAGTGTATGAAATGAACTTCAAATTGTATGAATTGAACTATATCAAATCTCAATTTATAAGCGGAGGAAACTCACTTTAAAGTGAACGTCATGTCCAAGTAGTTGGATCATCTCCTATTAAATTTACTCAACAACTTCAGTAAATGTTATAACCAACATTATCATCGGATAATACAGAACCGTGGAATAAATAGACCGGTGCATCCATTTATAAAATGGAGTTCCAGCTATACATCATTGTTTCTATAATATTAACACAAACCCACCATTTGCATATCATAAGGGGGAAAAACCAGGTAATCAGGTTAAATACTTGTTGATATTACTACCCTTGAAAAAACTTACTAGTTTGTCATAAATATTATGCATTTGTGTCAAAACATTTAAATATATGGGAAGCTTATTGGACTCATTATGCATAAGGTAATAAGGGCTACCGCTGTGTATTAACATATTGTTAAGGAGTTATAAAAGCTGTATGAAAATATTTTTTAAGGAGTACTACATTATAATCCAAAAAAATCAGTATCACCGGCCCCCCTCCAAAAATCTTCTCGCATATCAGCTCATTACTTGTAAGGTGTAAAGGTGTAAGGACTACTGGATAAATCTTCATAGATAAGCACTAAAAATGACGTGCGTCAGTATATAAAATCGGAGTATCAAAATCGAATCTCATCTTAATTGATGACTACTTTTGACAAACCCGAAGCTTAGCCTGTTTGTGCGTCACTGCCTCACTGGCATCAACATCATCATTATGGTATAGGGTGTCCTTTAGAAAATCCCCTAGGTCATGATGAGCTACAATCCCATTGATTCGTGACATGGCTAGTGGCTTTCATTGTTACCCAGAAGTTCTCATTACCATTAATCTTATTTAAATATTGATGTCATGTAACCAGGTTATTATATATCCCAACAGATTAATAAATATAGAAACGTCATATTAATATATAGGTTTGTTTTTTATAATAAACTTGTGCCAAACTTTCGTCACCATTGGACTTATTTTGCCTAAATTAATTTCATTCTCGTTCTTCTCCAGAACCATTATTATATAGGCACAATCTTTTCATAAACTAAAATCAAAACATCTACTACTAAGAAACTTTAAGGTGGGTTATCATGGAGGATGAGTGTACCACATACTCGGATACACTTCAATTATGTTATTCCGAGGCATTGGCTACCGTTGCGAGCTTTACACAGATTTTTTTATCAGTACTCTCCATGGGGTACACTTCAAATTACCCCAAGGAACGACGCCATTATGGAATCCAAATGGGAGCACAGACTGGATGAGTCAGCCGACCTAAGGGAAGAATTTTTCCAACTCAATCTGCCTAACCCTCCGTCCCTTTTTTCTGGTTTGCCTAGATCAACTCTAAACCAAAAAAGTGTAGCCCTAAATGTTATTCGATTTGAGAACAACAACATGCATTGCAGGATTCATAAGTTGTGTGGATTGATGCAAGCCGAACAAAGGGGCGACACCAATGAGGAAATTCAAGCCATCCGGCAAGATCTTGAGTCTACTGAAATGCTCACCGACCAAGGAGAGCTTCGCAGGCCACCGATGAAAGAAATTCAACTGTTTAATCCCAACACATGGATCCTTGATGAAACCAAAGACAAATGGTACTGTAGAAGCAAAATGGAGGAGTTATCTGCTTACCATGTCGATAGTGAGATTGCTTATCGTTTGATGGAGTCTGCGCGGCTGCGGCAACAACTTCCATTACTAGAGTGCCCATTGCCTAGGAGTAATTCGAAGCATCTGATCGAAAAATGTAATACATGTCATATCCAACGTGATGAAATCCCGGAATGGTTTGTTGTAGATCAATTGAGGATCGAAGTCAATTGCATGTTACTAAGGTGTGCTCGAGCTTCTTTGGGTTTAGTGTGCAGGCAATTTCTTGCTGACAACGGGTACGTCATGAATCCGACATTATTGCATAATGTTCGACATTATCCGGATTATTTGTCAAGTTGTGAAATGGACGACGAGGAGGAGGATGAGGAAGACTTTTATGAGGCTGATTAAGAGTAACAATCTCGGTTCAATATATGAATTGTTTTAATTTGCTCATTATCTTAGGTACTCTTTTGTTGTTTTTTTTATGTATGTGTTAATCCTATGTACTCTTTTGTGTTAATCTTATGTACTCCTTTGTATGTGTCTACTGAAATTGGCTATCATTTAAACTGAAATTATTGGAACATATTACAAAAATAAAACAAGAAGATTACAGAACATACAACAACCAAAACATAAATATACGGAAAAACTACTCAACGGATGTTAAACACAACCACACCAGCTCTATTAAGACCTACAAGAATAAACACAAGAACAACCAGAACAAAGCAAACAACTTGATACTTCTTTAACTCGTCCCTGATGTACTGCATTTCGTCACGGTGTCGCCCTCCTCCTTCAGCCCACATGAAGAAATTGCAACCTTTGAACACCTCATCCTGTAATATACACTAAACCCTGAGTTCCCAACTGGTTTCAATTTCAAATCACCAAATGTAATATGGCCAGATATCGAATTCTAACTAATAAGATGCGAAAATTTTAATTAACTTAAATCAAAATCCAAATATGGCCAGCCATCGAATTCTAACTAAAATTCCAATCATGGCCAGGCATTGGAGATCTAAATTAAAAAAAAAAATCAAATTAACTAAAAATCAAAATCCAATTATGGGCACCAGATTATGCACGACACCCATCGAATTGTAACTACAAACCGGAGATTAAAATTTACAAATAATCAAATTTTGCAGGCAAATCAATTAAATCTGATAGCCAAATTAGATTTGAAACTAAATTTGACAAGATGATACATTTAATTAACTAAAAAATCAAAATATGGGCAGTTATTTTGAAATCACCTTGTAAAATGGGCATCCATAGAAGTACTTCATCCAATTTATCTCCGTGTAAGCTCTTCTCTTACCAGCTGGTGCGCCGCAGTGGCACAACGGGACAACCGCCATAAGTGATAGGTGTGTCTGTGTGACTGTGTCAGCAAATTATTTATACAAATTCTTAATACAAGTGGGATATAAATACCCGTCCAAATACATGTCGTACAAAAGTATTAATACAACGAGGGTTTATAATTGTAAAAGTGTTTCTGTAATTAATACTGCGTTATGGCAGTAATTTGGAATGAAGTTAAAAACCTTGTTGAGGTTATTAATAACATGTTTATTATAACTACAAACGCTGGTTCTAAACATAAGATATTGTTAAATTATAAAACATTATGTTAAAAGCTTTAATAATCTATTGACAAACTCCAAATCCTTACAAAACGTGCTGAGTATAAAAGGGGAAAACGTGCTGAATACTAAAACAACAGTCGTACAATTCAAAAAACCATGTAACATTTATAAAAGCTTCGTGGACAAACTTTTGTCAAGTACATATGGAAATTCAAATTTGAACTCCATTTTACATATTTCAAAAAACACATTCCAAAACTCACTAAATGGAATTCCAACTCCCTCCTTACAAACAATCCCTCTATGGTTATACCCCAAAGAAAATATTCAATGCCATGGGGGTATGATTTCGGGATATCTGAACTAGATGATACATTTTATTACCAATTTCTATCACCATATGGACCACAAATACCTGTTGAAATGGACACTCTAGAACGAGAGTGGGATCATAGAGTTGTTGAATCTCAAAAATACGAGAACACCCTCACGGTAATGGGTTTGAAAGTTGATTTACATGCCTTACAACTTCCTCGTTTGACAGATGAGTAGAAGAGGAAAGCTTTAAATGTGATCCGTTTGGAAAATCATTCAATGGCGTGTAGGATAAGCAGGAATGATACCCTCCGTTCAGCTAGAGAACGAGGGGAGTCAACTGACATTATCCAACAACGATGCAGAGTTATTCAGAGTAGGGAGATGGTGACCTTCCAATCCACTCTTCGTCCTCCTACTAGGGTCCGGGATTATGGATGTTCCCCTTATAATCAGGAAAATTGGGTTCTAGATTCATCAAAGAACAAGTGGGATAAAATTTCAGTCTATCTTTCTGATACTCATTTGAATGTCAATGAGGAGATGAATTGGCGCTTGATTGAGAGTAGAATTCTTGCGACAGAGCTACGTGATTGGGATGCACCGGTGCCTTCCAGGAGGTCTCTGAAATGGATCAAATCAAGAAATAAAGACGATGTTGCGGCTAGTGAAGTGCTTGAATGGTATTGTCTCGATCGTTTGCACAGGAAAAACAATTGTATGCTTCTACGACGTGCCCAATACTCTATGGTGGCTATTTGCAAACAGTTGTAATTGACAACGGATATGAATTCATACCGGAAATTAGTGACAATGTCCACAGCTTCTAAGAGTATCTGTCAGAAGAAGAGTTAATTAGCGAGGAAGATGACCTTGATGAGTAATCTTTATCCTGTTTTTCTTGTATCCTGTTTTGTCTTGTTGTATGTCTTATGCGTGTCTAGGAGTTTATTAAGTGGGTGGGTACTTTTATAACAACGTTATATGAATTACGTTGCGTTTATGTATATTGTGGGAATTACTGCTTCTTTTAAAGTAATCTTCTTTAAAAGTAATGGATTACAGTTTTAATAATGTATATTATTCGTTACCAAACTTCATTTTTGATGCATTAATAAAATATTGTAATACAAAATCCGTAAGGTTATTCTACAAATGATTCGACAACCTCCAAAACATACTTAAATCCCTTAAAGGTTGGTTGATCATTCCTTCACAGTTGTTCTTCATTCTCCACTTACACTTGGCCCTTCGCCATACTCCAACTGCACCTTCTCATCAAGGATATTTTTCAAATACCCATTAAGTTTTTTATGCAAATTGGGTCTATTCTTGGATGCGGTTTCAGCATGCTGCATAAGGGCAAACAACGCATCAACTTTGAACCCTGAGCACGATTCTGACAAGCAGGGCAACAAAACTCTATGTCCGTAACCAAGATCTCTTGCGGAGACATCTTTCTCAATAATTTGATAATATCCCGAAGCATCTTTGGGGTTTAACCTTCCCAACCTCGTCCCCCAATGAGTAGACGGAGTCGTTCCCAGATTCGTAGTCTGATCGTACGGGTTGTTCCATGTAGGGAAAATATAAGGCTAACTTCCTAGGTTGTATTGTTGAGATAGATAACTTAGAGGGGTAGATAACTTAGGGAGAACATAAGGCAGGAGAACATAAGGCAATACATGGGGCATAGGGTTATTTATATGAGAAGAAGGGTGTGTGGTAAGTGAGTACTGCTTTATTCAATTATATAATAAGACTTATGTCGTCATTCTACAACTGTTAGCCTTGTATATAACCACGTTTTGGTTTATATTGGACGGATGTTAATGACGTTGTTATTTGTGCCTTGACAACTATTATGGACGGCAACATCGTATTGGTAAAATGCCATAGTTATTTGGGGTTGGCGATAATCACAAAGTTGTTGGTGAAAACAAATGGCGAAGTCAACATAAGGAATCCAATTGGGACATTATGAAGAGAGAGTTTGAAACACTGACAATAAGATTTAGTTTTTCTGCCTATATATATACATAGTTGAGATTTAGTTTGAAAACGCCCATAATTTTTCTTCCTTTATATATACATAGTTGAGATTTAGTTTCACAATAGTTTGAAAACGCCCATAATTTTTCTGCCTATGAAGAATGACAAAATTTCTGACAACCATTGATTGCCAAAGGTCAAGTTATTAGGTAACAACGCTAATTTTTTATGTTCATTATGTAATTTGTTCTCCTTTTGATTATTGTGCTCTCATTTTTTATCCCGCTTTGATTTCAGAAAATCCCGACTGCTTTTCTTGAAGCTATTAACGGGAACTTAAACCCTAATTGTACACTTAAGGGCCCAAACGGCAACGTTTGGGAGGTGACGATACAGAATGATGGTGATGCCAAAAATTTCTCAATTGGGTGGGCAAAATTTGTCGAGGATAATGAGTTACATAAAGGGAGTTTGTTGATGTTCACGTACCTAGTAAATTCATCTTTTACTGTTAACATTTATGATCCTGATGGTTGTGAGTCTGCAAAAAGTTACTTTGGTGGTTCTTCATCTGAATAATTAAGGAGTTTTGCTGTTGTAATAAGAATTATGTTTAATTAAATTTTATTATTTGTACTTCCAATTATCTTTGTCTTCATCATTCATCATTAAAGCTAGGGCTAGGACAAAATTTATCTTCCCAATTGATTCCATTGATTCCCTAAATGTTTATATTGAATTGACATATGAAGTCCCTAAATCTTTAGATTGAATAGACATTTCAACCCAGTCCCTGCAATATGATTTCCTTTTGCAATCTATACAACTGCTGACACAATCGCTCGATCATATCTATCTCTTACTTGAATTTTGTTTTTAGAATGCAAGAGGAAGAAGAATGATGGTCAGTTGCGTTTTGAGCTGTATATATGTAATTTATATGTAATTTATTTATTAATCGGAAAATAAATCAATAAAAATGACATGATGCCATGATGGTAAGTTGCGATATCTCTAAGAATTAATCGGAAAATAAAATAATAAAAATTGGTGGATCCAAAAAGTCCAATTTGAAACGCCTACACTTTGCCAAATTTCACAAAATATTGTTCACATATTTGTTAGTGAATTTAATCCCATTAAGTTTCACTCCACAATACTTATGCTATGCGTTATATATAATAGGCCCACAATACTTTCACAAATTTCACAAATTATTGATCACATAATTGTTACTTAGTTACTTAGTTCACATAATAGTAAAAAACTACTGAAATTCTTAAAAAAAAACAACATAATTCTAATTAAACAAGACACTAATTAAGCCGCACTTCTAACTTTCACTTCCTCTAAGGAGAATCTCTAAGGAGAATCATATGCGGCAGGTCCCTCGCCATCATAATCAGAATCACTATCATCATCAGAGTGTCTTCCGTTAGACGACCCAGAGGTGGAGGATCCTCGTGAACCCTCGTACATCCTTATAACACCGTCCGTCCTTGCATCCTCACTCTTGCGAACGTAGTCGGGGTTAATAGGACCAATTGGGGTTCTTAGAACACCACCTTCAATACCATTCTCCAATAGCATTGTTTGCTTAAAACCGTCGTATATTTCGGAGGTGGGCCTTGCAAAGTGGCGTAATTGGAAGTTAAAGGTGGTGAGCCACCTTGAAACAACATGAAACGAACCGTTTTCATGGTATTGACGACGTAGCAACAGTAGACCGTGCGCCGGCTTGGTTGGGCCGTTCATGTGGGTGAAAGCTTTTTCCCTCCATTCAGACAGAGGCCATATCCACTCCAAGAAAGAAATCAAATAAGGGTTGTATTAATTTGCCATTGAAGCTATAACAAAATTAAACAACATTTCAAGGGGCTAGATTAAGCATACTATGTAAAGCTCAAGAAGGTACCACATGAAGGCTTTGGCTTCCTTACGGAAGTGATGGGGGTCACCAAGCCTAAACATAGTCAGAAAAGGGTAATCTTGATGGTAGTCTAACCCATGTAATCCACGGTCTGCAGATCTGGCGAGTAGCAACAGTTGCCAGCCACGTAGCATTTTCTTATTCCTTGCTGTCAGAGTGTTTCTTAATATTAGTGCCTTCAGTTCAGGTGGTAACCTTGCTATAAATGTGGCCATGACAATGGTGGTCACATCCATTGCTGAGTAATGAAGATGTTTTTAAAAGATGGTTTTTATGAAGAAGTTTTTAAAAGATGAAGATGAATGAGGTAATGTCATAAATAAACAAGGATGGTTGTGGAAAAGAAATTCAAAACAAGGGTGACAATTCAAAACAAGGGTGGTTGTGGAAAAGAAATTCAAAACAAGGGTGGCAATTTTGCCCCTTCAGTCAAAAAAGTATCATTTTACCGAGATATGCCCATCACCCATCACCCCTTCAGTCAAACAAGGGTGGCAATCACAGACTTGTGACATTTGCATGCCTCCGCCCGTCCGTCAGTTTGCATCTTTTCTGATACTTTAGTACTAGGCTATATATTGAGTGTGTCAGTATATTAAAGAGGTCTAAAAGAATCGTATCTCATACAAAATCAACGGTACCAATCACGAAATCAAGTGAATCAATCCAACGCCCAAGACAATTTCCAGTTCCAAATTTGAAAATCTTTCCTGAATTTCAAATTCAAATTGCATAGTTTTAAATTTCAATTTCAATAAGATAAGTTAAATGTATGAAAAACCCTAAATTACTTATAATTAAATGACGTATGGTACATAATTAGGAAAAACATAAAATTAAGAAGAAAAGAAATAATGATAAAAAAAAAAAGCGTTATTCCTTGCAAGAGAGAGGTCATATGAGATGATATGAGGGACATAATTAGATGGTCTCCAATTCTATAACCCAACCTATGAGGGAGATAAACAACATTATAATTAGACGGCCTCAATTCTATAGATGTCTATATAGACGTCTATATAACATGTTCAACAAAATTATAAATACTAGGAACGACTTACTAAGGTTAATTATAAGTACTTGTTTTAATGTCAATGACAGCATATACATACTAAGGTTAATTATAAGTACTTGTTTTAATGTCAATGCCAACATATACATGCCCACTCCTTGTGTGCATGAGTAAGTTGTACTACCTTGTGTGCATTATGACCATTTTGTCAAAAATATCACCAAATCAAATGTTGCCAACATAACCCACTTTTTACAAGGTATTAAAAACTACAACAGGTTTATAACTGATAGAAATGACTTATTAAAGCTTCATAACTGACATAACTGTTGTATGATTCTTAAAAGTGGTGTCTCGCCATTGACTTCTCATAATCTTCCATAGTTTAGCACTTTACAATATAATTAATTTGACACACCAAATAATTTTTTTTAATTTACAAAGATATTAATTAATCAATATGTTACTAGGGAGTTTAAGTGAAAGAATTTAAGTGAAGGAACTAGTGAAGAATTTAAGGCAACAACTTCTTCATAAATTTTTGTTGCAGTTTGAGAACTATGAGAACGCACCACCGGAACTTTTGGATGCATTACGGATACATAGAGATAAAATGCAGCTCTAAATTTAAATTTTTAGAAAAAGCAAATAACAATAGACTCATATTTCATTAAGTTTATATAATGTGATTACGAAATCGATGTCCGATATTAATACCACACACACCTATAGTAATTTATAGAAACAGCTTATTAAACAACTTCACCATTGACAAAAACCGCCGTTTTTATACCATGTTCGATAAGTATAATACTCTAAAAGAAAGGAAAAAAAAATGATAATGAAAAAGAAAATGAATTTGACCTATTAGAAAACTGTCAGAAGTATGGAAAACATATATATATATATATATATATATATATATATATATATATATATATATATATATATATATATATATATATATATAAGTGAATATGCACAATTGCAATAGTGACACGTGGATATCCACATAAGCTTCTACTTCATAATCATATGCCACATGTAATTGATGTCTCATCTTATTCATTACATTCACACTTTGGTCCAGGTTTGACTTTTGATTCAATGTATATTGACCAACTTAGTTGTACTTATATTTATTACTAATGCATGCATCGGATTTGGGTATTACGATAAAGAATTGATACATGAAGTATAACAATTTTATTTATGCTCTTGGTACATTCGAGATAATTTACAAATATATGTCCTTGTCATAGAGAAATAATGATATGAGAATACTTAATTATTAAATAAGTTTTTTCTGGTTGTTTCATGTATTTATAGGCTATAAACTACTTTAGTATGGTAAAAAAAAAGTTCGTGCATCGCAAGGGGCATACAACTAGAATTGAACATGAAAGTATAAAAATTAATTTGAGTATCAAAAGGGATAGATTCATAGATTAGGAATTCCATAGCAATATGTGATATAGGCGAAAATTTCGTTACAAGTTTGTACAATAAAAATGTTTTAATTTTTATATACACACAAACCGTGCATTGCACGGGAATGTACCTAGTTATTTTTAAATTTATAAATGGAAGTATGGCAAACTACCACAAGTAATTATTGTTTAGTCAGACGATTTTTTATATGGAATTATGGAAAACTGTATTTTTTTTTATGGAACTATGGAAAGCCAATAAATGAATGGGTGCATTGTATGAGAGTATGAGGGCAAAGAAGACTTTCTATTATCCCTATCCGACCTATTTAAAGGATAACATTGTTTATGACTCACTGCCAAACTCATTTGTTATCCCCCTAGCAAATTTCTCCCTACCAAACAAACCATTTTCCATCCTCTAATAACCAAATATGTGTGAAGAAATGTCTGATTATGAGTCTGGCTACGACTCTGAATACTCCTCTGGTAAGGAGGTCGGTCAGGTTAAACCTCCGACGATGCTCCGAGACATAATCAGTAAATTCAATAACATGTCTCCAACAGAGTTTCTCACAACTCAAACGCAGTTCCACTGCCCTGCATGCAGCAATCGCCCTGGTGCTATTAAGTGGTGGACCATTCCAAAAATGATGGACCATGTTAGAACTAAAAAAAAAGGTCAGACCAATAATGCATGAGAAATTCTATGAGTACCTTATTAACATCAAGACTACTAAGGAAGCCCTGTTGGAGGCTGAGAAAAGGAGGGCTGAGGAAGAAGAGAAAATGAAGAAAAACAAGGATCAGGCCGAGTCGTCTACATCAGCATCGGTTTAGTTAATGCATAATCTATCTTTATGTCGGTTTATTTTCAGTTTTATTATATGTGTCGTTTTATTATGAATATTCCATTTTCATTTTGCGTTGTTTTTTTATAATTACGTGTTGTGTTCTTACTATAATTGTGTAATTTGAATTTTTTTTGAATGAATGTTATTTGAATCTTAATTAATATATGAATTATATGAAATTATAATTACGTGTTATGTTCATTTATAATAATGTTTTATTATTACTAATGTGTGTTCTTTCAATAAATTTAAAATATATTAATTTGGGATTTTATCAGTTACTAAAGATTTTTGTTTAATGTTTTATTATGACATGTGTGTTGTTTCTATTATAAATTTATAATATATTAATTTGTGATTTTATCAGTTACTAAAGATTTTAGTTTAATGTTTTATTATGACTAATGTGTGTTGTTTTTATTATAATATGTGGAATTTGGGATTTTATCATATATAATAATGTTTTATTATGACTAATCTGTGTTTTCACTATTAAAAGTTTATAATTGGGAGATTAAGATTTTAGGATTTTATCATCATATTTGAATTTGGGATTTTATTCACTATTGAATTTTAAATTTGGATTATTATCTTTTTACTTGGAATTCGGAGTTTGAATTTGTCTCTTCGACTTCATTATTGTCTCTTCGACTTGATTATTGTCTATTCGTCTTACTTGAATTATGATGACTCATAAAGTAAGAATACCAACTGTTTTGGATATGATTCATTTGCCAATATTTATTACACTGACACACGCAATACTTACCCTTGTATCAAAGTATGACAAATGAACTGACCCATGCATGTGTCAAGTATACAGTCAAGGGCATATCGAAAAACACCAGTGTCTATTTTGCTTTTGACTAACATTATCTCGATAAACACAATATTAGATTATTGCACACTATAGATTTGTTTTCCAAACCCAGTTCACATTTATTTTCCAGAACACATTTTCAAAAAACATCTTACAATTATCAACAATGGATGTCACATCCATTGTCATGGCCACTTTTATACCAAGCTTACCACCAGAACTCCAAGACCTAATATTAAGAAAGACACTAAAAGCAAGAAACAAGAAAATGCTACGTGGCTGGCAATTGATGACCCTGGCCAAATCTGCAGAACGTGTATTGTGTGGGTCAGTAGACTACCATCCAGATTTCTCATTTCTGACTATCTTCAGGATGGGTGACCCCCTCTTATTCCGGAAGGAAGCCAGAGCTTTCATGTGGTACCTTCTGGACCTTTACTCGGTATGCTTGATGTTTCCATTAAACTTGTTGTTCAATATGGTGGAAGGATTACGTTTGGGAAATCATAACAACCCTTATTTGATTTCTTTCTTGGAGTGGATATGGCCTCTCTCTGAATGGAGGGATCAGGTCATAAACATCATGGATAGCCCAAGCAAGCCTTACTTCGGTCTGCTTCTGTTGCGTCGCCAATACCATCCCAACGCATCCCATCATGTGGTTGGAAGGTGGCTGATGACCACCTCTGACAACGATTTCGAGTTCAGTTGCCGGCCGCCCAGTTTTGAAGTGTATGAGGGGACGGAGACTTCGTTTCAGGAACTAATGTTAATCGAAAATGGTTTCGAAGGTGGTGTTCTAACTAGCCCAATTCCAATTAGCCCTTTGGACCCCGAGTATCTTCAGATTACTGAAGATGCAAGGTGGAAAGGTGTTATAAGGACGTAAGAGGGTCCACCACAGCTTTTATTCAGCGACTCGTCAACTGATGAAGGAGGTTCATACAGCGACTCGTCAACTGATGAAGGAGGTGATTCTGATGATGATGGAGATGATACTGATGAATCGGAAGCCCAAGCGGATTAATTTGTTTAGAGGTTGTGCAACTTACAAGGGGTCGGTTTAATTTGGAATAGTACAATTAATGCGTTTTAGATAGGCCAGTTTAATAGATAAATTGTTTCTAATCATTATGTTGTTTAATCACTACTCCACTCTCATTTCATATATGCAACAACACAAATTCTGGATGTGTGATTTGATCCACTATGTTCCAGATATGTATTATATACAACACCATCGTCACATACAACAATGACGACGTATTAATATGTCACATCGGTGTTTTAATATAAACTTATCAATGAAGTTTGTTGGCATTGTGTACACATATATGGAGTATAACCAAACTTATCATAAACATCATGTACTACCCTTGTGCATGATATTTGTGCCATGCGAACGTGGTTCCTCGCCCTTGGCTCCTTATATATGGGGTTCAATGTACTACCATTTGAGAAGATGAGGTGTGTGCATTGGGACCATTTTGTTGGCATTTTGTATATTAACCAACTATCATATGTTCCATAGCTTAACATTTCCCAATACTTACACCTATTTCATATATATAATTCCAGATTCCTCTCATCTTGACCAATCAATTGATGAGAACCAAATTCCTCTCATCTTGACCAATCATCATCATCATCTCATCTTGACCAATCAATTGATGAGAACTGATGTGATTAGACTCACTATCGAAAAGATGCTTATTAGATACTATAACGAGGTATTATAACATCAAAACGGTGTATGTATACATGAAAACTATGTGTTATAACAACTCCTTGTCAATGTAGTTTGTTCTCTATAGTTTCATGTCAATGCCAACATATACATACCAAACGCATTCAATGAAACTTATGGGACTCTTGCATTGGTGTTACTTGTGCATGTTATTTGTGCCATGCGAACGTGGTTCCTCGCCCTTGCCTCCTTATCGGGTTCAATGTACTACCCTTTGAGAAAATGATGTGTGTGCATTGGGACCATCTTGTTGGTGTATGTACACGTAGAAACGTTGTATTTATAAAATATTTTTATCTCAGTAGTTTGTTCTCTATAGTTTCATGTCAATGCCAACATATATTTATACAAACGCATTCAAAGAAACTTATGGGACTCTTGATAAGGTAGTATAATCGTATTGGTGTTACTTGTGCTTGTTATTTGTGTCATGCGAACGTGTTACTTGTGCATGTTATTTCAACTATGCAACTCAGATTACTCATCATCATCATCTCATCTTCACCAATTAATTGATGAGATTTGATGTGATTGGACCCACTATCGGAAAGATGCTTATTAGATACTATAACGAGGTATTATAAAATCAAAACGGTGTCTGTGTACATAGAAACGATGTATTTATAACATATTATGGTCAATGTAGTTTGTTCTCTAGAGTTTCATGTTAATGCCAACATATACATACCAAACGCATTCAAAGAAACTTATGGGACTCTTGATAAGGTAGTATAATCGCATTGGTGTTACTTGTGTATATTATTTGTGTCATACGAACGTGGTTCCTCGCCATTGGGTCCTTATGGGGTTCGATGTACTACCCTTGAGAAGATGAGGTGTGTGGCATAGGGACCATTTTGTTGGCATTGTGTACAAATATATAACCAAATCATATGTTCCATAGATTAATACTTCACAATACTTACACCCATTTCAAATATGCAACTCAAATTCCTCATCATCTCATATTGACCAATCAATTGTTGAGAATTGATGTGTGATTTGACCCACTATGCATCAGCTGCATAATATATGCACAAGCAACGTATTGTTAATTATACACGGTGTATTAATAATTCTAATCAGGGTTGTATAACATCATATCAACAATGAAGATACATGCCACTTCACATTGTGTACAATTATATAACCAAATAAATTTTATATGTTCCATAGCTTACCACTGCACAATGCTTACACCCATTTTAAATATGCAACACAAATTCCCCATCATATTGATACTATCGAGTTAGGTAATGTAAGTTAGGTTTTGCTTGTACAAAATTGATCTTAAAAGTTCACAGTTACTTACTTCCATTACTTCCTTCCACGTAAATTACAGTTTAATGCAACTGCCAGTATTCCACGTACTACCAATTCCAACTACCAATTGCACTAGTTCCAGGTAATTTGAATGTTTTCCATGTAACTGTTTTTTAAACAGAAACCGCCGTATTATAAATTGCACATGTGTATTAAAAATGACACTGTCATAACAAATGATAATCAAATCGTGTAATAGTAACAGAATGTGGTGAACGCCCTAGTAACGTCCGTCTCCCACTCCTTACACGTATCATAAAACTTCCACCTATAATATTCTAACTGCCTCCCCATAACTTCCATTCATTTTTACTATAAATTGCAACCTTATTTGGACGAAAACAAATAATTGCACCATATCTACACCACATGCCGTCCTCTTCAGCCAGTTTTTGCCCCACTTTGGAGAATGAAATTCAGCCTCATGAAGTTGCTAGCCTTGGATTTGCACCTACGAATGTTGTGTCTTACATGATAGCAACATCTGAACGAAAAAATCACATCATCATTACTTGCTCTCAGCCAGCGCCATTTGGGAAACCGGAGAATAATATCGACACAACTATATTCCTTACTCACAACTCGAGACAGATATTGGACCCTGTCGAGAACAACGTTTTAAGGAACTTGCTTACACACCCAGAAGACGCACCAGAGCCTATGCGCAGCCTGCAACTTTGGCATGACGGAGTTCGTATCCCAGCGTATATCCCCCACCTTTCAGACCTAGAGAGGCCCGACTTTCCTGAATATCGTATCCGATTCTATGCCTATCGGATTGAAGCAGATGGAAGAGTAGACTGTCAAAAAATTGTGCCTGATGGTGTGGTAGAGTTCCTTGATCCTCCTCAAGTAATCCCTGACGTGTCTGTGGAGCCGCTGATGTTGAACACCTTTCAACCCATTCGGATTATAATGAAGAGTAGATCAAATGGGTTAAAGGTGATACAAACAAGCGGACGCGCGACGCAACTCAGAGTTTTTGCCAAATGGAAAAAAGATGTTGCTGGTATGGGTAGAACCGGCGCCGTAAAAATTGAGTGGCCAGACAAATACCTCTATGACCACGAGTTTAAAAGTTTAGTTGTTTTGGGGGAGGGCGCTAATCCTAAGAGGTGGATGGAATGTCCTCGAATTCCAAAGGGCACCAACATTGTTGTATGGAATTGTAGGGGGATTTCGAGGATTTCCTTCAAAACTAATATTGATTGCATAGTAACAATGTACAATCCTCAGGTTGTTATCCTTATGGAGACAAGATCAAGTGGCAATGACACCTGGGAGGTGATAAATACGTCACCATTTGATAGGTATTTTGTTGTAGAACCAGTCGGATTAACTGCGGGTATTGTAGTCCTATGGTATTCAAGTTCAATTCAAATCCATGCCAAGGACCATGGGCAAAGTCAAACCTTTCATGGTGACATTATTCAGGTAGACTTCTTATTAACAATTCACATGTGCTTAATTTTCATGTAACCTTATTTGATGTATCTCATAGTGAGACATAATTATAATGTTAAATTTTAATTGTAAAATAAGATAAGAAAATATAACTAAAGTAAGTTATCAAATTATTGGGACATAAGTTTCGCACTTGACAATGTTGTAGGTTATCAGTACGGAACAAATCTTTTTCGTCTGTATCTTGAATAGTTATTATATGCCCATATTTTATTTGCATGGTCACGTACATAATTTAATTGTAGGCGGCAGGCGTTTGAACGGAAACAGATGAAGATTTGGGCGTAGGACTGTGCGCGATAGTGAAGGAACTCAATCCTCATCGTGTTCCAATTAGTTTAATTTTTATTCATTGTTTGTTTCTTTTTGTCAAACTGATCTTACAACTCAAACAGTAAAGTGTTGGTTTCGTTTTCTTTACGTTTATAATGTCTGTTTGTTGGCTTTTTTTATGGATATTTATGTTTTTTTTTAAGGACATTTTTTTTTTATTTTCAATGTCTTTTTTATGGACATTGATTTAGAAATTCTTCTTTGAGAGAATGTGAAACTAGATGGCAATAGCGTGTGAATTTAAGTGAAATTAAATTATTCTGCATTGTTTTTATTCCATCAATCGTGGTATTTTTGAGAGAATGTGAAACTAGATGGAAATAGCATGTGAATTCAAGTGGAATTAAATTATACTGCATTATTTTGAATGGGGGTTTTTGATTTTTGAGAGAATGTGAAAAATTATGGCAATAGCGTGAATTCAGCCCAAACGTATAAAAAGTCTTTTTTATGGACTTTGATTTAATTTTGAAGTCTTCTTTGGTTATTACTTGGGAGTATTTATTTTGGTCTTGGAGTATTTATTTTGGTCTTGCAAAGCAGGTGAAAATTGATGGTATTAGCGTTTGAGTTAAGGGCAAACGTATATTAATTGGTTAAAGTATGGTATTTTGTTAATTTTTGAGAGATCGTGAAACTGGATGGCAATACCGTGTCAATTCAAATGGAATTAATTAGACTGCATTGTTTTGAATAGGGGTATTTTGGTTTTTGGGAGAATGTGAAAAAGTATGGCAATAGCGTGTGAATTCATCCCAAACGTATATAAATTGTTGTTGACTGAACAATAAAAGTGATCACTGTTTATCAGTGAGGTAGTAGTAATTAATTACTTTGCATTGAATCCATCAACTCTTCACCCACCCTGTTATATCACACCTAAATGCTCTGCCTATAAATACATGTACATATTGGACTTAGTTTGTTGCATCAGTCTCTTCACATCTCCCCTTTAATCTCTTCACCAACGTTTCCTTTAATTTTTGATGATATCCAAGATGAAGATGACTGTCACTGTGGAAGTTCATGACCACCCGATAAGGTCAGTCTTGACAGAGACTGAGAGGATGATGGATATGTACCGTCAAAGTAAGTTTATATTATGTTTTTTAGTTTTCATGTTGTTAATAATTATTTTAAATTTATAATTTGTTAATCGGTTATGTTTTATTAGAGTTGAAAGAACATGGTGAAGATGCTGACGAAGCCCGCCGTACCCTCCCTTCATTTCTGAAGGATACTAAAGACATCCATGCAAGTCATAGCTTAGTGCGCCACGAGGGGGCTATATGGTGAAAAAGAAGATTTGCGACAAAATTTGGGAGTTTAAACTTAAGAGAATGGGGGAATTGGAGATGAGTGAGGAGTGAGGAGCAAATCAACGTCCTCAAAAGCCAGCGGATCAGTAACCCTCCTCCTGTTGATGTGGAGTATACCCAGTTGAGGGAGTGGTTCTATAACGAATCTTAATCTGCTCCTTTTATTTGTTGTTTAGGGAAACAATTTGGAAGAAGTTTGTTTTTTGGTTTGTTTATTTTGAATTAAACTGTTGGTTTTTTGGTTTGGTTTGTTTATTGTCGTAATTTTTATAATATGATATTATGTACTTTCGAACAAGTTGGTTTTTTGTTGTTATTTAAGTGTCTTTATTTATAGCATTGTAAAATAGTTAGCTGTCAATCAATTAATAATCATTTCAAGGCAAGTAAAGTAACTGACATAACACTTATTGCATACAAATATAATCTTTGGATAAATGCTACCAATTTAACAATACAATAAAACACTTCGAGTAAGGCTATAAGTTATGTGTTGATGACATAACACAAGCCATGTAATATTATAAGTTGTTCTTAGACAATTTTATTCATACGTGTGAAACGAGGATTTAGGGTTTGACATGCACTTAGTAGTAGACCAGGGTAATTAATGTAACACCACAGTTTGTTTTTCCTAAGCGTCGTTTATTGTCTTGCAACTACTGTGATAAATGCATATGCTTCCCACTGTCTTTTTTAAGTGATAAATGGATTTTTTAACCCATGTACTTTTAACTAGATATATATTCTTGTCCCCAAATTGAAATTAACCTAAACCTTAGGTACCCTTGTTCAAATATTTCTTGATCTATTTAGAAAAGGCTCAAAAGATTATACCAAGCAATCCATATGAACCATGTAAGGTGAGTGATAGGACTATGTTTGCTGAAAGTGTCGATAAATATGAGGTTATTATTAATATGTTGTAAGATCCTTTTTCATGTTATCTTCAGTACTTTTACAAGCCATGTAATATTGTAAGTTGTTCCTACATAAATTTATTCATAACACGTGTAAAACGAGGCTTTAAAGTTTGACATGCACGTAGTAGGAGTATCATTACTTGAACCATGCAACTTAATGCATCACCACTGTGTTTTATTGCGAAGCGACGTTTACTGTTTTCCAACCACCATAATAACTACAATCTTTTCACTATGTATTTATTAAGTGCTGTGAGATTTTTCAATTTCCACAATCGCAATCCTCCTCCGTTCCCACCACTCCCCCACAAAGACCAACATGGAGAAAAATAACCCAGATAACTCTGTTCAACACAATAATAGCATTGACCTTTCAAAATACAACGACAATCCTTGGCTGTGGGTAGTGGACAATCTCGATTCCTTTCACGCAAAGCAGAAAGAAGGTGATTTTTAATTTATGTACCCCTTCAATTGTTTCTTCAATTTTCCTATTTAAACTTGTTTTCTCACAACTTCTCATCCTCTCTTTCACTTTTCTAATCAGAATTGCGACTGCTGCATGAAACCACACGTCAACAAATCGAAAGACCTACTAAAGAATATTTGGCCAAACTGGAAGCTCTCGAAGTAAAGGAGCGAGTAATCAATCCCGACATGATCCAGTCATCAGAGGACATTGAGGAATTAAAAGAAGAAATACAACATTTTGAAGATAAAATTGAACAAGAAAGAGTTCGCGAACAAAATTAAGTTTAGGGTGAATGAATATTCTCCATTAACCATTTTAATCCTTTCATGTTTTTGTATCTTATCTCTTCAGAATTGTGTCAATGTAATGGGCTTATGTAATTTCGTTTAATTCAGAGTTCTGATGCTTATACTGGACTTTTGGTACTATGGGTATGGTTTAATGAGTACTTTCCGTTTAGTTAAAGCCCAGATTTTGCAAAATTTCATTTTTAAGGGGCATTACGGCCCAGTTTCGTTTTTTTTTTTTTGGTGCCCAGTTTCGTTTTTAAGGCCATTTACAGCCCATTTCGGCCAAGTTTCATTTTTAAGGCCATTCAGTTTCGTTTTTAAGGCCATTAGAGCCCAGTATCGTTTTTATGCAACTAGACTTAATAGCCAATTACAATTTACAAATTAAATATTAAATTTACACATATTAAATTTACAAATATTAAATTTACAAATTAAAACAGATTAATGTAATCCAATTAATTGTTAAAAGGAAACTAGACTTTCCTTTTACGTTTAGGGATAAGTTTCTACAGTTTTGGTTTCTCCATGTTGTTTCCTTCAGCAATTGTGGGGAGATTACAAAAAGTGGGATTCAAATCACGGGCAACTGGGGGGCGCGCAACTGGTGCAACTATGGATGAAGTGGCATTCAAATCACGGGCAATGGTCGTGGCGCTGGTGCAGTTGGCGGACGCGCTGCTGGTGCATTCGGTGCAACCGCCACTGGTGCATTCGGTGCAACCGTCGCTGGTCCAATCGGTGCAATTGAAAAACAGTGCAAGTGTTCTCCAGATGTGGGCTGGCCCATCGTCTCTGCGCCCGGAGCATTGGGAAAGCTTACGATCTGCCAACCAGCGGACATGACAAGCTGTTGTGAACCCCCAACTCCTCCCTGGAAATTCATAGGGATATAACATGCAGTCTTCTCCAAGTTATTGGATACAGTATAGTAAGACACATTTCCGGCCACACTTGTCATCCCATCACGGGCCTATAGGAAAACATAGGTTCAAACGATCATCAAAATGTCCGCCTAAAACATCGGTCAAAATGATCAAAAAATAATATGTCAAAAAACAATTTGCTTATCATATGCTGCACTGTCTGTTGACCAGGCGCTACGGACCTTGCTGCGAGTTTTGCTGCCTCCAGATCGCCAACCGTCGTACGCTGGAGTTGTAAACATGCAAAAGTCAGTTGGTTTTAAAGGTAACAAAATGGTATTAACATCCTGAACAAGTAAGTCATATTTACCTCTCTCCCCTTCCCCTTGTTGCAGTATCTCTCCGAGGCCAACAGGATCCGTCCGTTTTGCTTATTCTTCGGAATAAGAGGGCAAAGTAACCTGACCTGCTAGTTACTTTGGGTTTCTGACCCCATGTTACCTGCAGTACTAGGGGTATCTGGACCGGCACCATTGCCCGTATTTGCACTACTGCCCAACAGCAATCCATTGCCCACAGATGTATCACTACCAATACATGTTAAGCCAGTTGAATCAACAATGCTCTGGCACCTCTTCCCTTCTGCTTCCTGCAGTTTCCGCTTCACATCTTCTATTGCCACCATCACAATGTCACAGAGCACACTGTACTCCATTGCCTGAAGGGCAGCGGCATCGAATGCAAGGTGCATCATATAAAACGCTTCACTTCCTGTGACTTTAAGTGGTCATGGTAAGCTACTTTGACAGCCGTGTGTCTCCTAAACACATCCTTCCGCCACCGTTTTAGTATGTATTGCTCTGGGACCTCCTTCACTTCATGATAGTCTAAAACCTTAATGCAGTGCCTACACATTATCCCATGGCACTCCATTAACTTGCAGGCACACTCAATCGTCAGTGTTTTCTTATTAAATGTGACCCGGTAGATTCTTTTCTTCTTTAGCGAATGCAACTTCGCACGCTTACTTCCACTGCTAACACTCTTCTCCACCCAAACCCTGTCTTCTATTAAATGCTCGACAGTGTCCGCATCAATGTTCCTCCTTTCATTACTGTTACAGTACATGACCCTGTTACACTCCCTCTGGACTTCACAAAACTTAGCGTCAGTGTAAACCTTCTGGAAACAGGACTCCACTTGGAACTCAGTGGTTAGTTGTCTAATGTATTTGTTATCATTGACATCAGCGTTCTTCTCGTCCCGAGCACGGGTTTCCATAACAAAGCAGTACTTCCCAACAAACTCACCTAGGCTTGTGTGCTTACCTAGATACCCTTTAAAAAAATGATTTATGCTCTCTACCCATTGTGTAGTCTTCATACCCGCCCAAAATAGGTGCTTCAAATACGCAGGAACCCACATCTCCCTTTCTTTGTACAACTTCTTAAGCCATTTGAACGTCTTCACGGGTTTCAAGTCCAACCCATACACCTTCATCAGAAGGGCCCAATCGTCCTCAAACTCTTGCGGACTCAATGACTCGTAGACTGTTTGCCTAAAATCGAAAGTGAATTTATCGTACCGATTCATACTATTAAGCTTGTCAGGGATCTTGTTCAGTATATGCCATATGCACCATCTATGCCTTGTTAAGGGCATTGTTGATCTAAGAGCTGCGCGCATCGCTGAGCACTGGTCAGTCACTATGCCATCAGGATGCTTGCCGCCCATGGCTAGCAGCCATGTCTTAAACACCCACTTGTATGACTCTGTCGTCTCCCTTGATAACAATGCACACCCTAGCAGAATTGACTGACCATGGTGATTCACTCCCACAAATTTAGCAAAATGTAACTCATACTTATTAGTCAAGTATGTAGCATCAAAGATCACCACATCGCCAAAATCCTCATACGCTGCTCGGCTCCTAGCATCCACCCACAACGCATCTCTCAGCACCCCAGATGTATAGTATCGCAATTGGTAAAAGAAGTTCTGATTATCCTTGCTCATTCTCAGAAAGTAATCATGCATTGCCACTGCATCACCATCTTTCAACTTTAGTCTCCTTTCTTTGTCAATAAAATTACGCGTGTCCTTTTCGGAGAATGGCATGTTACCCAGGCTGCTCCGTTCAGCCCTTAGTGTCGCGTTGAGTTGAGCTACCGATAAACCAGCTTCTACAGAACACATTATCTTTCTCTTAATATGTTTATGAATGTGTCTATTCCGGTGCGAGAACTGTGACTTACTAGGGCTTGGATTATGGTTTGTGTGTTGAAGAACAACCTTCTTCACAACAAACCCTTCGTCCTTGTGCTGGACTTATATCTTTGCACCACAACCACATTTTTTGGACTTACCTGGAGGCTTATCAACATAAGGGATCATAGTCTGGGTCGTTTTAAACCGCCTGTCACGTGCGTTACCATAACACTCACAAGTCCAAGTTTTAGACTTGAGCTTTTTGTTAGAATCGTAATTGCAGCCTCCAACCACCACACCGAACCCCGAAGCCCTTCCAAAAGCTCTGTAATAATCTTCAACATCAGATTCCTTATCGAATATCATACCCACTCTTGGTGGTCCTACCTCCTTCCCTACAGAAGATGTTTCTGAAACTGCAACCAAATGCCCCTCTTTCAAAGGTGTCCTATACACATACTGAACCAATGAGTTCTGGGATTTGGTTGGTGTCCTACACATATATCCAACACCTTGGCCATCAGTTTGTGAAACCCCTTCTACGCAATAACACTCGTCCACAACTCCAGTTTCTTCTACAGTTTCTTTGCCCTCTGCCGAATCAGAATCTGAATGATCCCAACACCAGTGGTTTACACTTCCTTCCACTGCAGCATCTATGTCCCCTGAAGAATCTGAATAATGTGCATCTGCTGAGTCGCCCGACTGTTCCCTAACATCGTCAATTGCCATCCGATTATCCTGATGACAACAATTGTATTTTAACACACATATGCAGCTGACACACATATTCATATTCATATGCAACAATTATATGATTCAATATGTATAAATTCGTGATTCGACAATTCAATCAATAACCCTAACTCAATAACTCAAATCACTCCACAATCCAGCTCAAAGATACAAATGTAGGTCAATTATATTTAACTCTAATATAAAAATGTAATATCAGAGTTAAATGTAATATTAATGAAATTATTGAGGGAACTCGACATTGCAATGCAAAATGCATACCATTCCTTCGCTTAATGAAGATTCCGCCAGAGTTGCTTCCCAATTGAACGCCAGAAATGAAATGCATCCCAATTCCCCGAAACCCTAACTGCAAAATCAACCTCTCAGGAGTTGTTTTGTAGACAGGATTTTCCAACTTTTTGGGTAAAACGATGTTTAAAACGATCCAATTGCGTTCTCCAGCTCCGATGGCGATGGATTTCGAGCTTACAGCTGTCGATTTTGAGCTCCAATGGTGGTCTGACCTCACTAAAGTAACGACATTGAAAGAGGAGAGCGAGAGGGAATAATAAATGTTTGTTTGGAGTGATGTATATTGAGTTAGGAGAGAGAATAAAAGTTGTACACAGTGTTGTATAGTGATGTATTCATACATTGGGCAAACTTTTTTATGCTTTTGTCCCATACGCTGCCCAGCATTCAAATACCTTGGCCGTATTCCAAGCTTCTTATGCCCAACTGAATACAAATCAATATTATATTGGAGTTTGGGATTTTTCATCCCAAACCGGTTTGGGATCTAGCACTACTCGTCCCACTAATTATGCAACTCTTGGAAAATAGTAAAAATTAAGGGAACTACATCATTTAATGCATTGTCTCTCATTGAATTTTATTTTTTATGTGTTTATACACTTTGATTTTTTTTGGTTTTTTGGAGTTCCAATGCAAATTTATTGAGTTGATTTGCAATATTGGGACATCCAAAAATAGAAAGATTTGCATACTTTACGGGACAGGGGAGTAACTAATAAGCGGCAAAAAGAAAAAGAAAAAGTCGCTCTTTGGACTATGGGTCACATACTCACATAATCACCACATGACTAGTCTCACTTAATCACATTACTCATATCTAGACCTTGCAATCAGGTCGGTTCGGGTTACTATCTGATTGGGTCTTTAGTAGGTCGAGTTCAAGTTGATTATCGAGTTAAAACAACTCTTATCTCACAAACTTTGAATTTGAGTTATTACCAAATCGAACTTTTCGTGTCTGAGTCTTAAGCATGTCGGCTTCTAAATAAGGTGCCCACGCCAATTTCAAATGGTCAAAGTACTTGTGATCTCATGGACGTAGAAACGATCCTCTATTCTTTCTGAAAAGTCTCCTCTCTCTCTCTCATCTTTTGATTAGAAGGGAGTAAAGTTGGATGGCCGAATAAGCCTGGCATGGTTGGCCATGAAAGGGCGGGTTTGAACAATGTGTTTTGGTGATTTTATAGAGACTTGGCCCGTTAGCTCGGCCCAAGTCCGCTTGCAAGCGCGTCCCATTGGTCAAAAGTTATGTCAACCCGATCCGCGTTTGGCTCAACCCCGCTTTTGTAGAGTTTTTTGAATTCAAGAGATAGCTAGAGAGTGAAAAGAAGATAGGTACTCTAAAAAGAGGAATCATAGAGAATCCAAACATGTTAATTGAAGCATTCAACCAGCAGCAGAGTATGCTAAAGGCTTAGTAATAAAAGCATGCACAAAATTCTACATTTTCTTAGGAGGAATTAAGCTTACTTAAATGGATGCATGACAATGTACAAGAAAGAAACAATTCCGTACCAAGAGATTTACTGGCAATCAAACACAGAGACCTTAAATCAGACAAGAAGAACGGAGGAGATTTTAATACTGGTTTCTTCATTGCTCCTATTAGAGAACTTCAGAAAGTAGTTTTAAGTGTTTCTGTGCTAGAAAGAACAAATTGATAAACAAGTCTAAATCAGAAATTAAGAGAACTGCAAAGTCATTCCCTCTATATTATTGATGCTGGGACTAGCACTACAACAAATGTCAGGATCATCACAGGTGCAACTTAGAATCAAAAGGCTCGCAGATGCACTGAAGCTCTTGCAACTTGTCCTCAAACTCGTCAACATCGCAATGAGCAGACCAATCCAGCCATTGAAATGTCTCATCGATTGCATCCTTACACTTCCTGTTCTTTAGTCTATCCCTCATCTTGATGGCATAGTCCTCCAATGCATGCTTTGCTTTAACTTTCTTGATGTGCGCCTCATCCTCAGCCCTCAACTCCTCAGCTTCCTTCACCATCCTTTCAATCTCTCTTGTTGATAACCCAGAACTGCAATTGGTTATGGTGATTTGCTCCTTATTGTTGGAGCCTATGTGCTCTTTTGACACTGTGAGGATGCCATCAGCATTTAGCTTAAAGCAGTTTCTGAACTTAACCTCACCTTGAGGTTTTGGAGGCAGGTCATAGAGGACAAACTCGGCAAGGAAATTGTTTTCTTTGGCTATATGTCTCTCACCCTCATATACAGAGGTTCTCACACTGGTCTGGTTATCCTGGCTGGTAGATGTACTTATTGTCTCCGTAATTGTTGGTATAGTTGTATTCCTTGGAATTACCACCATCATACTACCATCCTTTACTTCAATACCAAGAGATAGAGGGGTGACATCCATGAGTACAATATCCTTATTATCAACCACCCCGCATAAGATTGCAGCATGGATGGCGGCCCCACAGGCAACTGCCTCATCTGGATTGATGCTTTTACAAAGATCCTTTCCAAGAAAAAAATCCTGCAACAACTGCTGAACCTTAGGGATCCTTGTACACCCGCCAACAAGGACTACATCATCAACTTCATACTTTTGCATCTTGGCATCCTCCAAGCATGTATCAACAATGTCCATACATCTCCTGAACAAATCCATGTTCAGGATCTCAAACCTGGAACGACTTATCTTTGAACTAAAGTCGATACCCCCATAAAGACATTCGATATCAATAGTAGTCTCGAAGGTTGAGGATAGGACCCTCTTGGCCCGCTCACAAGCAGCTCTCAACCTTGCAAGAGCTCTACAACTACCACTTATGTCCTTATGATGCTTCCTCTTGAACTCATCAATAAAATGTTTGACCATTCTGTTGTCCAAATCGCCTCCTCCAAGGTGAGTGTCTCCATTTACAGCCTTTACTTCAAATTTATCATTGTTAATAGTCACCAAAGAGACATCAAAAGTCCCTCCACCAAGGTCAAAAATCAAGACATTTTTTTCGGTGGTGCTGCTGCTAGCCTTCATGTCAAGACCATAAGCCATGGCAGCTGCTGTTGGCTCGTTGATGATACGAAGAACATTAAGCCCTGCAATTACTCCAGCGTCCTTAGTGGCTTGGCGCTGAGAATAATTGAAGTATGCTGGTACAGTGACAACAGCGCTCTTCACTTTGGTACAAAGGAAAGCCTCAGCAGTCTCTTTCATCTTCATTAGGATCATCGAAGATATCTCCTCAGGTACAAATCGTTTCTCTTCACCCTTGTAGGTGACCACGATCATTGGGCTACACTCTGTATCAGAACCAGGACCAGATATGACCTTGAATGGCCAGAGTTTCAGGTCATTTTTTACTGTCTCATCATTGAATCTTCTACCTATAAGACGCTTTGCTTCTGCAATCAATAAGTCAACAGTGTTATATCAATTAGAGAAAAAGATACAAGAACAGCAATGATTCACCAATTATTAAGCAAGAGTTTATATTTACTAACAAAGATTTTACTATAACAACCGAGGGACATAGGCTCTTTCAATATATATTGAGTTTGTGATGGAGTAAATAATTTCTTATGCTACAAGATTAACATGCTCCTCCAATTGTCTCTTAAGCTTGCCATATGTAAGAGTAAGACATGTATGCTACTGCCAATATCTCAATACATTGTCTTTGTACATCACAGATCACAATAGGATGCAACCAATTATAGTATAGGGACAAAATTGAAGATATAATATACCAATGCAAATATTCAATTACTACTTTGGAATTAGATAATACATCAATTACTAAGTGTAAGAATTAGGTGATCAAAAAAAAAGTGTAAGAATAGTAGAATACTCAAATGGCATAAATGACAGCAGTATTAGACGACTAGTGAACAAAAAAGTCAATTTGTAGTAAATAAGCTGGATAAATTAGATGATCATGATATTCAACTTATTGAGAAGATCCATTTGTAACAGATATTGATAGAAGGAAAAAAAGAAAAAGAAATTTATGCATCCATTGTCTTAATTTTTGTGTGTGCGCGCGCTAAGGGAGACATAAACGCGAATGAGAACGGGTAACATGTCCATGTTCTAAGTGACATATTTACTTGCAGACATAGCACAAAAACAGGAAAATACATGCAGTATAATTCACAATTGCTACCACATATTTTCACATCACATAATTTTAGTAAATAATAATTTGTATATGGAGGAGGTTCGAATGTATAACTGGGCATTACAATTCAAATTCACTATACCTACGTTCAATTTAACCTATACTTTATTTTGGGTGTTCTGAGCAAATATATGCCCACTGTTTCCATGCCATGAGAAAAAAAAAAAAAAAAAAAACTCAATATATCATACATACTCTGTTAAAAACAGTTTCTTAAATCAAATCATTTTGCCAGTCAATGCACTTTAGCCGTTACACATAAATTTGTTGGAAGGATTCAAGGGGCACAAACCAAAAATTGTGTTGGAAGGATTCAAGGCGACCTGATTCTTAGCAGCTTCACCAATAAGCCGCTCAGTATCAGTAAAAGCAACCCAAGACGGTGTCGTGCGGTTACCTTGGTCGTTGGTGATGATCTCTACACGGTTGTGGCGCCAAACTCCAACACATGAGTAAGTCGTGCCGAGATCAATTCCTATCACCGGCCATTCTTCTCCTTTGCTTTCCATTTTTTCTAACTCAGAGAAATAAACAGGGAATATGATAAGCAAAAGAAAACAGAGAGAGTTGAGAGAATTAAGCAAGGTGGGTTTTTCACGGTAAGTCAGTCTTTATAGTTGGGGAACATGAAAAGGTGCCTGTCAAATGCACCTATTTAATGAAGTAGTAGAGTTTATTAGGAGTTCATTTCTCTAGGAAGAATTGATAATCTATATTCAAAAAGGCTCGTCTTCAACTTGTTAAAGACATCCAATTTATGGCGTGTCACCTTTGACCTGCTTTTAAAAGCAATTTTGTCCTTGATAAAAAAAAATTGTTAAATGAAAACTTAATTTTGAAAAATGGTTAAATAAAAATAAATAAATAAAAGTTAATTTAAGTTCATTCTTTGTGATTAGTGTTCGTAATTATGAAAGGAAGACACAAAAAAGTACTCCTAGAAAGTTGAGATTATGGGGAGGGCTACAATGTTTTTTTGGGGGGTCGAATTTCTACTGTTTGCAAAACCTTCCTTACAACCAAACAACCCTTAATTCATCAAAAAAAAAAAAAAAAATTCTAGGAAGACAACAGAAACTTCAAGTTATGTCAAGCAGCCTAGGTGAAGTTAATCATCGCAAAGGTACATGACCAAATGTGGTACATAGTACATACTGATGGCAATGTCTCGTAGCATAATCATCAATTGCCAAGGAGTATAGTTCATCAGTAGTATCGGCTATGGCAGCAAAAATGCACTGTTGGGAATGTTCTCATAGATTCAATTCGCACCATTCAGAAGTTCATAGTATAATGAAATGAAATTGAAATGAGCAAATACCTATAAATTGCAATTGCTTTTCCATCGACTGGTTGGCCAAATTAACTTAAGTAACATTGTAGCTAGTACTATCAACCTTGAAGAGATGCTACTGTAAGAATAAGCAAGTTCACCAGAGAAACTATGATAACTCCAAAACATTAGCTTGATTTAACACCAATGCTCGAACTAGCACCAAAACGCGCATCACGACCCTCATAGGCGCAACATAGAATTAAAAGGCTCACATATGCACTCAAGTTTTTCCAACCTGTCCTCGAACTCATAAGCATCAGCACCCTGAGAATTGCATTGTAGCCACTGTAATGTCTCCTCAATAGCATCCGCACTACGCCTCAATCTGTCCCTCATTGTGATTGCATAGGTCTCCAATGCATGCCTAGCTTTAGCTTTCAGTATGTATGCCTCATCCTCAGCCCTTAACCTCTCAGCTCGCGCCACCATCCCCACAATCTCATATGACGATAATTTCCCCCTGCAATGCTTTATGGTGATCTTCTTCTTGTCACTAGTGGCTTTGTGCTTTGCTGAGACAGTCACGATGCCATCAGCATTGACCTTGAAATAGACTTTTAACTCGGTGATGCCTTTAGGTTGTGGAGGAACACCAGAGAGCTCAAACTCGCCCAGGAGGTTGTTTGCTTTGGCTTTACGTCTCTCACCCTCATACACATGGAATGCTGCAGTAGTCTGGTTATCGTAGCAAGAAACAATTGTCTCTTTCATTTTAGTCGGGATGGTTGTGTTCCTTGGAACTACAACTAACATATCATCATGCTCAAGCTCAAGACCAAGAGATAAAGGGGTGACATCCTTGAGTTCGATATCCCTATTGGTTACCACACCGCATAAGACAGCAGCATGAATGGCGGCCCCATAGGCAACGGCCTCATCTGGATTGAGGCTTTTGCATAGTTCCTTCCTAGGGAAGATATCATGCAACAACTGCTGAACCTTGGGGATCCGTGTAGACCCACCAACAAGGACTACATCATCAACCTCATACTTCTGCATCTTGGCATCCTTCAAGCATTTATCGACAGGGTCCAGACACCTCCTAAACAGATCCATGTTCAGCATCTCAAACCGGGAACGGCTGATTCTTGCTGTAAAATCAATACCCTCATCAAGACGATCAATGTCAATAATAGTCTCAAAAGTCGAGGATAGGGCCCTCTTAGCCCGCTCACAAGCAGCTCGTGACCTCACGAGAGCCCTATGATTACCAGTTCAAAATCCTCTCCTCCGAGATGAGTGTCTCCATTTACTGCCTTCACTTCAAATTTAGCCTTCTTAATGCCCACCAAAGAGACATCAAAAGTCCCACCACCAAGGTCAAACATCAAAACATTCTTTTCGGTGGCATTGCAGCTAGCCCTTGTGTCAAGACCATAAGCCATAGCAGCAGCAGTTGGCTCGTTAAGGATACGAAGGACATTGAGTCCTGCAATAACTCCAGCATCTCTAGTCGCCTGGCGCTGGGAATCATTGAAGTAGGCCGGTACAGTGATAACAGCATTCTTCACCTTGGTACCAAGGAAAGCCTCAGCATTATCTTTTATCTTCATGAGGACCATCGAAGATATCTCGTCAGGGACGAAATGCTTCTTCTGACCCTTGTAAGTGACCTCAATCATTGGCCTCTTATCTGTAACACAATATGGACTAGCTCTAACTTTAAAAGGCCAGAGTTTCATGTCATTCTATACTGTTTCATCATCATATCTTCTACCAATAAGCCTCTTAGCATCTGCCATCAATTCGCAAAGAGTGTCATAATGTTGGTAGAAAGACAAAAGAAGGTAGCGAAGAGTGTCTACAATTAAATACAATCAAGGAAGAAAAAAACGAAGAGTTTATTTGCTAATAAACATATTTCAAGCCAATCCCAACTAGTTTCTTTTGTTATAAAATCAACAATTGATACATGATTTCTTAATTTTCTCTTACGCTTTCAAAGTAATTGTGTAGGTCAAGACAAGGGCCATAAGTAATGCTATTGCTACTCTCCATTTCCGAAAAAGTTGGTGTCTATGTTGAGGGGACACTGACACGGACATGCAACACTGATAGGGGGAAGCACCATTTTATAGCTGGTGAAACGCCTAATGTGATATTTATGGCCATGGAAATGTGGAATTCGATCCCCATTATGATTTATGAAGCCTCTTTCGGACACACCCTTGATTTGTTGGCTTCACACAAATCTCGGTAACATTAATACCTTGTACAGCCACCAGTCAAATAACATGTCTGCGTTAATCCTTTGATGCAAATGAAAAACAATAAAACTTAAAATTTATGAAAGCCAACACTTCACCCCCTGGTCCTTCTCAGGCTCAAATCTTGTTTAGCTTCGACCTGGGGATTTTGTGATTGTCTTAACAGTAAAACAGACAAGCAAAGAAAAGAAACAGAACTTTTCTTCACTAGAAATCACCTTCGTGGAGTCCCAAACTGAATACCATGGATCGTTTTCCAAGAAAATTGCAACTCAGATTGAAATCGAGGAATGGGAAACAGTACTCAAAGATTGCAGTTCATATCATTATAGCTACAACGTGAGAAATCAACTCTTTAACATTGTCATTCAATGAAGGAAATTTGGAAGAAAGGGGAGTAAATGAAGATCTCTCATGTGTTTAACGAGTACAACAAAGTTGCTGATCACCTAATAGCCATGAAAGCTGCTGATTTGTATGTAAAACCTAACTGTATTGAGGCTGTTCTGAGGCTGAGAGGCACAACTTACTCTAATCTGTTTCTAAATTTCTCTCATCTTAATACCACATAAAGAAAAAAGAAAGGAATGAAATAAAGAAAGAAAGAAAACACATTTTGAGGTCTCCTCTGGTTCCTAGATTGGTATCTGTAGTGCCTAGATTACAAAAGCATGAACAATAATTTAGAGGAATATAACTGAACTATGTACCATAATACCGTTAATCGTAAATATTAGTGTACTAAATAACTGTGGTAAAGACGAACAAATTGGATGCAATTATATCTTCATCAACCATTTCCTAATCACTCCAAAGAGGCTCCAGCCAAGGTGTAGTAAGGGGCTCTAATTTTGGTCATTTTGGGGAATATTTAAGTATGATGCGGAACCATAATATTTCAACATCAGCATCATACTCAAACTAACTATACCCATAACAATATAACATTTCTTAAACTAGACCATAACATACATTTCACCCAAAAAAAAACAACTATAATTGACTTATTATCTTTCTGTTCTGTGTTTTGAAGCAAATATACATACCACAAAATTTCCATAAATTTCTCAATTCCGTTTACAGACATAAAATTTCCCTATGTAATTTTCCTTTTAACATAGAAATCTCAACATGTTTTTTCCTGGGCTATTTATAGTCTTGAAAAATGATAACAATTAGCTCCAAGTTTGAAATTTCAAGCAACAAATAAACAAAAAGGAAATAATGTAGAAAAAAAATACTCCTATCACATAGAACTTCTATCAGCCAAAATTAATCACACCCCACATCAGCAACCTTACGGGAACATTAAAAAGTTTAAATTTTTTCTATTTTGGATCTCCCAAATTCTTAGGAAATTAAAAATGAACAAAAGCAATAGAGCGAAATGCAGTAGTTCATAAAGAGGAGAGAGAGAGGGAAAATAAACTACAAACCATAGATAGTATTGGCAGTGTTGAAGGCCACCTGGTACTTAGCGGCATCACCAACAAACCTCACAGTATCGGTGAATGCAACCCAAGACGGTGTCGTACGGTTACCTTGGTCATTTGTGATTATCTCTACACACCCATTTTGCCAAACTCCAACACATGAGTAAGTTGTCCCGAGATCGATTCCTATTGCTGGCCATTGTTCTCTTCTGCTCCAAACTCTTCCAACACTCAACATATTACTTCTAATAACTTCAAAAGGTGGGATTTTTGTGCTTTTGGAGAGAGAAAGAGAGAGAGAAGCAGCTGGGTTGTTGAGTTCTCAGCACAAAAGTCCCTCTTTTATACAATGGAAAGAAAATTTCTTGTCCAGTGGAGTTTTACTAGCAAAACCCACAAGCTTGATACCATTGTTATCTGGGTTTTGCTTAAGAAACCACGGCAAAAGATGTCATAATTTGGAATTTGAAAAGAAAAGGGAATTTGATGGGCTTGTAATCTGGGCATGACACGTGTATGTACCCTCCAATCGACGGCCCTGGTTGATCCACTGCTTACTAATGTGTAAGTGTAATAGTGTAAGACCTCACACATATGGTAACCTTGGGATCCAATCAAGCCGGACACTTAGGTCTATTACATCAGTGAGGTGAATGGCCCAAAAAGGCCATGAATTGTAGCCTTGCAGATACAATATAGTAAAAAATCTCCATTACTCTTTGAGTGTGCACGGGATAAACCTCTATGTAATTATTTGCAAACAATATACAACAGGCAAGCCAACAAAACAAATATGTAGATAGGCTCGATAAGAAGGTTTAGTGAGAATTGAACCCATGACCTCTGTAATGAAATCCAACCACACAACTAACTTGCTACCTCTTTTATGGCTAAGA
The DNA here is from genome assembly GCA_038025085.1 of Tetragonia tetragonoides. Taxonomy (NCBI): domain Eukaryota; kingdom Viridiplantae; phylum Streptophyta; class Magnoliopsida; order Caryophyllales; family Aizoaceae; genus Tetragonia; species Tetragonia tetragonoides. Next base: position 12,595,466 of record CM076140.1, on the reverse strand, counting down.
ACTCTACCAATTGAGGTCACCCACCATTTGCTCATAAAGGGTTGATTCTCATTTCCTGATCAAAAAAATTGGTAAATAAAAAGAGGGTCAATTAATATAAAGTTTCCTCCTCTCAAAATTCTGTAAATATGATCAATTTTTTTTTTCCCGGAAAAATAAGTACAATATAGATATTATAATCGCTTAAATTAACTTTGTTGATAACAAGATGTTATTCTAAAAAAGTTCGTCAATCAAAGAAATTTTATTAATGACCAAATAGGAATTCACAATAATTAAGGTAAAGTAGTCCTAAATCTTTTTTTTTAAGGTAATAAAGCAAAAATTAAACTACAAAGTCAAGTTACGTTAAAGCCAACTGGGTTAAAATGTAACGCCCCAATTTTAATACCACTTAATCAGAGTGCGGAAGCAATATTAAATAACCAATAACCCAACCGTGGTACTAAAACCAAAGCGCTACCGCCATGCTCACCCGAAGGCAAACACAAGGCAAGGGGTAAAGCGGAAATAAAACGAAAGACGAACTGAACTCCAAAACGAAAGTCGATTTTATAAACTTAATTGAAATAGTAATATTTTACAAATAACCTCTTTATTCAAATTATCGTTACACCATTACTAAGTTTAACATTTATTACAACATAGAATTGAAGCGTAAGCCACGCCATGCGTATCCTCAAAACACGATCACACACTTGTCCCAAATAACATCCAACGACTGCACGTCATCAACATGCACGTGCAAGTGTAGATATGGATATGCAAAGAACACAAAAAACAGAAAATTAGCGGAAGCTAAGTAAGAACACTCCACCTTGTCAAATGCAAGGTTTTATGGTTTAAAATACAGATAGCACTTAACAGATAGTAGTAGTAGTAGTAATAATAATAATAATAATAATAATAATAATAATAATAATAATAATAATAATAATAATAATAATAATAATAATAATAATAATAATAATAATAATAATAATAATAATAATAATAATAATAATAATAATAACACACATATGGTATCTTAGATACGTTCTCCTTTATAGGAATTATCTTTCTGTCTTTCACTGTCTTTTCTGTATTTCAATGTCTTTTACTCTTTTCTGAATTATGTTAGCTCTCGCAAAATAATTAGCCGGTATGGGAGATACACGACCAAGTTTACTTCCCTTGGCAGGAGATCACCTCATATCATATCACATTTCTGGCTATCGCCCTAGCTATCGCCCTAACTATCGCCATATCATAATTTCAATGTCAATATATATATATATATATAATGCGCGTGCAACGTGTACTCCAGAAACCGTCCAATGGCCCTTTGGGAGATCATACCACAAATCAAAGAATAATCTCAATCTCAACTCAAACTCATACTTATGCATATCTGCATAACAGAATCATTCTCGATACTTTCTCTTTATATCATTCTCACACTTTCTGTATATTATTCTCTTACTTTCTGTATACGTACATATATGTACTTACTTTCTGTATAACATTCTCATACTTTCACTTATATTTCTTATATACTTTACGTAGTTTTATAATGTCTTAGATAAGTATTTTAATGACTTTATCTTCCTTATTTCTTTTCTTTACTTTGCTGTATTTTCTGTATACACTTCACATACTTTGTTCTCACATTTCGTATACATGCTCATATAGCTCATTAAATCATATACTTCACATAGCTCATGATATAACATGCTTAATTCGCACTTAGCATATAATTCTCATGTTTTGCACTTAGCACATAGCTTCACATACTTTAGCACTTAGCACATAATTTTGTAAATAGTTATAGACAAGGGGAAAGTGATGGACATGCACTTACACTTACAAACGCTCCTTAACGCTAATAAGACTTTTTATTCCTTTTCAACTCTAGGCTTTAACACCTATTAATAATAAATAATAATTCTCTATATTAATAATCTAAGTAATCTTCTCCCAAATCAACCAAACTCAAAGTACTCTTCTTGTTTCTTTTATACATGCATTCGGCCAAGCAAGGCAACACCAACAAGACAATTTTCTGAATTTATACTTTAACTCATAATCACTATATCTTATTTCTAAAATCGTCCCTTAATTAATAAATCATCTTTACTAGGTATAATCCACATGCAATCATTCGAAAATAATATAAACTTCACCCATATAACTTATACATGCTTAAACTCATAGATCCACTAATTAAACATGCTTTTCTTAATTAAACACTTTCGGCCATAATTAATAAATAAACAATAATTAATCTAACTTGATTTATATAATCATTCTTCAACATGCAATTATCACAAACTCATCCTTAACCTTTTTAAGGTCCGAAAATCACATGCTTCACTTTAACTTAATTAATCTAGCTTAATCTCATTTTAAGCATACTTTCGAAAATAACAAGATTAATTCACACATAGGTTCGAAACTCATAAATCATACACCAATCAACATACTCTTTAAAGCTTAATCTTTCTAGGTGATTTACTCACACAAACATCACAACAATAATTATTAAAACTATAGCAAAGTCATCTTTCATGCATCAACTTCCTTAGGTGATTTAGAAGAGAGTTTGGGGATAAAAGATATGAACATAAACCTTTCCCTAAATTCGGCCTTGAAGGTTCGGGATCCGATGTTTGTTGTAAATCCTCCAAAGGTTATTGGTTCGAAAATGATTAAGAGAAGAACAACAAAGACACAAAGTCAAGAAGTGATTATACAAACTTATAACCGAATTGAATTGTATAATAATAAGTGTGCTAGCTTTTTTACCTTAAACTCAAGAGATTAGTCTTAGCTTTCTCAAGCTCTAATGGCTTCCAAAGAGATTTAGAATTGTAGAGATTGAATGAGAAAATAAAGAAGAATAGTGTTCTTGTGTGTATATGTGCAACCGGTTAGAGAGAGAAGAGAAAAGAATATTGTGGTTGTCTTTTGTACAAAAGAAATCAATAGCTTGTAAACTTAGATCAAATAGGTTTTGAGAAGAGAAATGAATCATTACAAATAAGATTTGGCTAGATTATTATTCTCAAATGAATTTGCCAAGTGTGCTTGACTATGTTCAAGAATTACTATGCATTATGGATACTTGGTGGCCAAGAATAACCAAACAAAATATCAAGACTTCTCTAGAGAATTCTAGGTGGTTCAAGATGCCACAAAAGATTGGATTTCAATTGAAGTTGGGCTCGGGTTTGGAAGAGAAAACGAACCAGGCTTCGGCCCACAAAACCGAACACAAAGACCCACAAAACCGAGACCCGAATACATGTACTAACTTGACCCAAAACAAATAAATAATACCCTTTAGGTATAACATGCACAATTAAGATAATTAAGCGTCATTAATCACTAAGACATAATTATTAGCACTAAGCGAGTTTAATTAGCAAGTAATCAAGTTTTCAAAATTTTCGTATATTACATAAAACACCTCTTGCAAACTCCGTCTCAATAGGTCTTTTTCAAGCGTTTCTAAACAAAAAAAGAACGGAATTGAAGAGATATAGAGTACATTATACAAGTTTAAATTACAAGAACAACATTTATAGTAATCTGAACATGGCACGTGTATATGTTCCCTCCAATCAACTGCCCTAGCTAATCACTTATGCCCTGGTGGCCTAGTCACAACTTCTCTTATGGTATTGGGGGCCTAGGGCCTCATGCCCTGCTCAATTTTAGATGCATCTACTAAAATAAGGAGTGTGTACACTGTAGGGACTAGGGTTCTCATTTATCTTGGAAAAAATGTTTTGATTGTTAATGTCATAGGTCAAGAAAGTCGAGTATAGGTCAAGAAAGTCGAGTCATAGGTCATTACATCAAGTGGAGAGGAAAGACCCGTTAGCTCACAATCTTGAAATTAGAGACGTGAGTGTTATACCATTGACCTCTCAACTTATACTCAAAAAATGTTCCATGACTTGAGGAGATAGTGGAGACAGGAGAGTGGTTTTTGGCTGAAAGACGTTACCAACTCATAGAATAACATAAATGCTAAATACAAGCAAAAGTTCCACATATGCCAAAGAAAATAATACAAAAAACATTGTCTATTCAATAGACTCCTAACAGCTTCCTATAAGTATTCCACTTGTGATGGGGAGTATGATTCATTCTCAACCATCGCAAGAGGAGCTTGGTCAGGATGATTTACTAGGCTATTTGTTTGGATGGGATTCAAATTGTAAGATTACATTAGATGTATCATGTATGTTACGTGCGATACACGAGCTTGTTACTATATCATAAATTATAATAATTGACTCATAGGTTATTGAAGGTGCCGGCGAAGCTAAGCCTCTTTTTGCAGGGGAATATGTTCCTACTAATGTAAATGGAAGATTACTGAAGCAACGAGGTGTATCTTTCTTTGCAGAATCTGCTTTCCAGTCCGAACCGAAAGGTCTCATTCAAGCCATTGATGTTGCATTTTCGATTGAAGAGGTGGGCTATGGCTGCATATTGCACTTCACACATATTGTTCTTCGCTAGAGCAGCACCTGCTTGGAAGGTGATGTGTTAACAGATCCCTTGCAGAGAGTCACATTAGTGTTATTCCCTTATGTTCGTTGTCATTGAGTTAAACTTTGAAGAAAACTTCTTAAAGTAGTTGCAGAGAATCTTCAACTGAGTCTTCAAATTATTGTTCACTGGGTTATGCCAACTTTTTAGAGTATCATTGTTCTCAGCTAAATCCCTATAAGGTTAATGAATTCTCAATAGTGTTATAAATGAGAATTCTACTATTTTCTCTTCATAATGACAAAATACAAAAAGTAATTTAAAGGTGTACCAACAACTATAGTGAAACAGTTACAATGCAACATCAGTAACGACATCATTAGCGAGATATGAAAGCATAAGTGCATGCACAGACATAGCATCAGTAGTTCAGAATCCTCGATCAGGAGCCCATTATAGCAAGAAAAGGTTCACAAATGCTCTGCAGCTCTTCCAACTTGTTGATGAATTCGGAAGCATCAGTAAGGTCTGCAATTAGATCTAGCCAATCAAATGTACGCTGAATTTTATCTAACACCTTATTGTCAGCAATCTTATCTCCCCAACTGCTCAATTTGTCCCACACCTTATTTGCGTATTTCTCCAATTTATTCTTAGCTGTAACTTTCGTGACATACTCCTCATCTTGAACACTTAGTTCCTCGGCTTCTTTCACCATCCTTTCAACCTCATCTTTGGACAACCTCCCTCTGGGATTGCTTATTGTGATCTGGCTCTTGTTACTGGTTCCAGCTTGCTCTGCTGACACAATGAGGATGCCATCAACATCGATATTGAACCACACTCTTAGATCGGGTACACCTGCAGGTTTAGGAGGAAGGCCAGAGAGCTCGAACTCACCGAGAAAGTTGTTTTCTTTAGCTATGGGTCTCTCACCCTCATATACAGGGAACAACACAGTGGTTTGGTTGTCATCAGTAGTCCCTTTGCCCTCCATCTTTGTCGGGACCGTTGTGTTCCTTGGAACTACCACCATCATCTTACCAGATTGGAGCTCAATACCAAGAGATAGAGGGGTAACATCCATGAGTACACTATATTCACTACGAACAACACCGCTTAAGACAGCAGCATGGATGGCGGCCCCATAAGCAACTGCTTCATCTGGATTGATGCTTTTGCAAAGCTCCTTGCCATGGAATAAATCCCGCAACAATTCCTGAACCTTGGGAATCCTTGTTGATCCACCAATGAGAACAATATCATCAACGTCAGACTTTTGCATCTTGGCATCAGCCAAGCATTGATCAACAGGGTCCATACACTTCCTTAACAAATCCAAATTCAGCATTTCAAACCGAGAACGAGTTATGGTTGAACAAAAATCAACACCTTCGAAAAGGTAGTCAATGTCAATGGTAGTCTCAATGGCTGAAGATAAGACCCTCTTAGCCCGCTCACAAGCAACTCTTAGTCTCGCAAGAGCCTTATGATTACCACTAATGTCCTTTTGATGCTTCCTCTTGAACTCCTCAACGCAATGGCAAACCATTCTGTTGTCCAAATCCCCTCCTCCTAGGTGAGTGTTTCCGTTTACTGCTTTCACTTCAAATTTGTCGTTTTTAATACCCACCAAAGAGACATCGAAAGTCCCACCGCCAAGATCAAAAATCAAAGCATTCTTCTCGGTGGTAGTGCTGCTAGCCTTCGTGTGAAGACCATAAGCCATTGCAGCAGCTGTTGGCTCGTTGATGATACGAACAACATTAAGTCCTGCAATTTCTCCGGCGTCTTTAGTTGCCCTGCGTTGGGAATCATTAAAGTACGCTGGCACAGTGATAACAGCATTCTTAACCTTGTTATCAAGGAAAACTTCGGCAAAATCCTTCATCTTCATGAGGACCATGGAAGATATCTCCTCCGGAACAAAATGTTTCTCTTCACCTTTGTAGGTGACCACAATCACTGGCCTACTGTCTATACCAGAATCACCACTATCTACAACCTTAAAAGGCCAGAATTTCATGTCTTCCTGTACTGTTTCATCTTTGAATCTTTTACCGATAAGTCTCTTTGCATCTGCCATCGATTAGTAAAGCAGTGTTATGACCTTAAAGGTAAGAAAACAGAAAAGAGGAAATTCAGAAAGTACAAGAATGTACTGTCAACAGAGTTTACAATAAAGAAATACTCCATCTGTTTCAAATAAATGTATACAGTTGTTTTTTGAAAGTCAAAGTTTAAAAATTTTGACCATTAATTTAAGAAAAAATTTAAGGATTCACAATGTAAAAATACTATGGCTAGATTCATTTTCAAGAGTACTTTCGAAAAATCAAATTTTTAAAAATTTATATATTTATTTAAATACAAATATTCATGGTCAAAGTAGTGCATTGGAGACCGTAAAAAAGTAACTGTATACATTTATCTGAAACGGAGGGAGTAGTTTTTTATCTTTTTGAAACATATACTCTCTTGGTTTTCTCTAGCTAAAGCAATGGCCCATGAGACATGCTACTAGGGCTGTTCATAGCCGGTATCCGAAATTTCGGGTATCCAAAAATCGGATATCCGAAATTTTGGATACTGATTTTTGCTATCCGAACCCGAATCCCAACAGTCGGATACCCGATCTTTGGATATTAAAAGTGGGTGATATTAAAAGTTTGTGTGTCAAAAATTTAGAATTGAATCTGACAAAAGATGGACATTGAGTTTAAGACCACTGGGCTGTGACTCTGTGAGGCATAGTGAGTACCAAACACCGCATCACATTTCAATTATTTCGGATAATCGGATATCCAAAATATCCGAAGTTTTTTCAAACTGCTATCCAAACCCGAAATATTGGATACCCGCTTTTTGGATATCTGAAATTTCGAATATCCGATTTTCGAATAGTTACGGATCGGATTCGGATTTTTTTAACAGCCCTACATGCTACACTCTAGCTATCTGCCGAAAGATTGTGTCTACTATGCAGATCAGATGATCGACAACAGGATGTAAAATATTTTTAGGGAAGAAATGAACAATAACTACATAATGTATTTGTACTAGTTTAAATCATACAACATGAAACATGAATTGAGTGCGAGTGTGCAACAAGATTATCAAATTGAATGCAGTGCTTTTCATAATATAATGGAAGTTCTAATACTTAATACATTACCTTTATACTGGTATGGATGACTCACATCCAAGTTATTTAAGTGATCCAATTGCAAAAGAAAATTGAACAAGAACAACCAGTTGAAGAAGAAATCGTCAAGCTTCTGAGGACAAATTTCCTTTCCTTTTCTTTCCTTTTTGTTTTTTTGGGGTATGGAAAGGGAGACAAAAGGCTGATAGCACTCCATTGACAGTATACTGTATACCATGGCCAAGAACTTTGCCGTCCATGCTTGCTAGTTGCTACCGTACATTTTGTAGAGGTTATGTTAATAATCTGTTTTGTAAATAAACTGTTTTGTAATAGGTTGTTAGAGCAAGTTTGAGTTTGTTAGAGAGTTGCCAGCTAAGCATTAAGTTGGCAGCTACTGTACATAAAAGAAACAATTGTGCTGTAATATTCATTCGATCAATTCATTCAATACAATAGGAATTCTTCTCTCTATTCTTCTCTCATCAAAGTTCACATGGTATCAGAGCCATGGGTTCTTGAAATCCCTAATTTTTCACTATGATTTTTCTCTTCGATTATTGAATTGATTCATCAATAATCAAGCTCAATTTTCATCAGATAATTTCTTTTCATTTCTATTTCGAGCATTTGGATTGATTTCTTCATTTTCTCTACCTCGTAACAATTAGGGATTCGATTTCTTCTCGATCAATTTCTACATCTTTAATTGATCAATTTCTTTATCAATCTCAATCTACTATGTCTGCAATTAATCATTCTGATCCGTTGTACTTGCATCCATCAGATCATCCAGGGATGACTCTTGTTGCTCAACCGTTTGATGGCCGTGGTTTTGGTAGCTGGAAAAAGGGTATGATGATCGCATTGTCGGCGAAGAACAAACTGAATTTCGTAAATGGTGATTCAGTTCATCCTGGTGTAAATTCTCCATTTGAGAAACAATGGCAGAGATGCAACGACATGGTAACATCTTGGCTTTTAAACTCTCTCTCTAAGGATATAGCTGATAGTGTTCTTTATGCTTCGTCTGCTAGAGATATTTGGATTGAATTAGATGAAAGATTTGGTCAAAGTAGTGGCACAACTATGTTTCAATTTCAGAAAGATTTAACCTCACTTGATCAAGGTTCTGATGATATATGTTCTTATTTTACAAAAATCAAGAAAATATGGGATGAACTGAGTAATCTTACAACACTGCCTGCATGTACTTGTGCTAAAGCTGTGGCCTGGATAAACTTAGAATAGGATCAGAGATTAATTCAATTCTTGATGGGTTTAAATTCTGAATATAAAACAATAAAAGGCAATTTGTTGATGATGAAATCCTTACCGTCAGTAGCACAAGCTTATTCAATATTATTACAAGAAGAGAAGCAAAGAGAAGTGAAAACCACTACTACTTTTGCTTCAGACTCAGCATCTTTTCATGCTGTAGTTCATAGGAGTAGTCAGTTTCAAAGGCCAAGAAATGATGAGAGATCTTCCGCTGTTTGTAACTATTGCAAGAAGCCTGGTCATCTCATTAGCAAGTGCTATAAGCTACATGGTTATCCTGCTAGTTTCACATTCAAGAATGGGAATAATAATGGACCTAACAGAGGTAGTTATGGTCAGTATAATCAGAACAGTCAGAACAGTCAGGGCAGGAGAGTTGCAGTTGTTGCTGAAGGAAATTGTAATGCTAGTGATCAGTCAACTGATTCGAGTCAGAGTAATGGAAAAGTTCATGTTACTGGAGATCAGATCAATCAACTTGTCCAGCTCTTGAGCACTATGCAGACACAGAACCAGAATGATGCCCAGGGTGCTGCACATCAGGCTATTACATCTTCTACCTGTGCAGGTATCATTAACTGTTTTCTCCAAAATATTTCTGTTGCATGTACATGTTCTAATTGTGTTATTGCTGCAACCAAACCTTGGATCATAGATACTGGAGCCACAGACCATATGTGCCATGATAAAACCTTATTTTCCACCATCAGGCAACTCACTAGACCATACTCCATAACCCTACCTGACGGACACACTGTTTCTGTAGATCAGATTGGCACAATTCCTATCACCAAAGATTTATCCATCATAAATGTTCTTTATGTTCCTAAATTCAGATATAATTTGCTTTCAATTAGCAAATTAATTTCACAAACCCTTTGCAATATTCTCTTTACATGGGCCCTTCTCTGAAGAGGCCACTGGAACTTGGTGAATCAAGAGGTGGTTTATACTTGTTGCATATGAAGTCTCCGGATTCCTTGGTACATGAAATGTCCTGCTCAACTATTTCTTTGTCTCATGATACTTGTCATAGTTTTCATTCTTCAATTGATCCTGTGTTTTCCTGTAAATAATCATGCTCATTGCAATGCTAGTTGTCATGATTCTGCTGTCTTGTGGCATAACAGAATGGGTCACTTACCATTTCATAAACTCAAATACTTGTGTTTACTTGATCCTACAAGTAATATAGATTCTATTTTTCCCTGTAATGTGTGTCCCAAAGCAAGGCAACACAGGTTACCTTTTCCCCATAGCACCATTCATACTACACATGTATTTGAGCTCATTCATATAGATCTCTGGGGTCCCTATCACACAAAAACTCATGATGGTCATAGCTACTTTCTTACCATTGTAGATGACTACAATAGGACTACTTGGACTCACCTTCTTCATTGTAAAAGCAATGCCCTAGAATTGATAAAAGCATTCTCTACAATGGTTCATACTCAGCTTAATACAAAAATACAAACTGTGAGGTCAAATAATGCTTTAGAGTTGGGTTTGAGCAAAGAAGCAACATCTTATTTCATTTCTCAGGGAATCATTCACCAAACTAGTTGTGTGGATACACCCCAACAAAATGGAGTTGTTGAAAGAAAACACAAACATCTTTTAGAAACTGCTAGGGCTCTCCTTTTTCAATCCAATGTTCCACTCAAGTATTGGGGTGAGTGCATCTTAACTGCAACCTATCTTATTAATAGGTTTCCCTCCAGAATTCTCAAAAATATCACTCCTTTTGAACTTCTTTTTGGTCAGGTTTCCTCATATACTCACCTAAAATCCTTTGGTTGTCTTTGCTATGTATCCACCTTGAAAAGAAATAGAGATAAATTTATGCCAAGAGCTTCTCCTTGTGTGTTTTTGGGTTATCCATTTGGTAAGAAGGCTTATAAGGTCATCAACCTTGATACATTTCAGATTCCTCATTCTAGAGATATTGTTTTTCATGAACAAATTTTTCTTTTTCACAAAACCATTCATTCATCTTTATTTTTTCCTTCTCACACAAATTCTACAGATTTCTTTTCTGATTTTCCTAATTCTCCACAACCACCAGATTCTCCCTCTCCTCCATCTTCTCCTTCTTCAATTTCTTCTCCTTCTCTCACAAATTCTCCACCACAAATATTTTCTTCTCCTGAGCAGGACACTATCTCACCAATAGCACCAAGAAGAGGCACCAGGGTTCATCAGAAACCCTCCTATCTGTCTGATTATATGTGTAATCTCTCTCAAGTGGATTCTCATTTTTGTGCTCACACCATTACATCTACCTGTCCTACACCTAAGACAATTTGTTGCTCTGCCCTTACCCCTGAAAACCAGCAGCTTTTACACACATTAGATCATATACATGTGCCTAAATATTAGCTGAAGCAGTTGATGTACCTGCTTGGCAGCAGGCTATGGGCAAAGAATTTGAAGCTTTATTAGCTAATCAAACTTGGGAGTTAGTACCTTCACCTGCAGGAAAGAAGTCAATCTCATGCAAATGGGTATATACTGTAAAATACAGATCAGATGGCACCATAGAAAGATTTAAGGCCAGGCTTGTTATTAGAGGCTTTGCACAAAAGGCAGGGGTGGATTTTACAGAAACTTTTTCTCCCGTGGTCAAGATAACCACTATACGATGTCTCATTGCAAAAAGGGTTGGAAACTACATCAACTTGATGTTAACAATGCATTTTTACATGGTGATTTGGATGAGGAGATATATATGACTCCTCCACCTGGTCTTTCACATCCCCAGAACCAAGTTTGCAAGCTTAAGAAATCCCTTTATGGTCTTAAGCAGGCTTCACGCCAATGGTATGCAAAACTGTCTGAAGCATTACACAACCGAGGTTATCACAGCTCTAAAAATGATTACTCTCTCTTTGCTAAGAAGACAGGTTCCCTCACTGTTCTAATAGCAGTGTATGTAGATGATATAGTGGTTACAGGGGATGATGAGGCTGAAATTGATCATTTGAAGAGATTTCTAGATTCAACATTCAAAATTAAGGATCTTGGTTTCCTTAATTATTTTTTGGGCATGGAAGTTTATCAAGACAGTTCTAGTTTGATCTTAACACAGAGGAACTTTGCCACAAATCTTCTTGCTGAATTTGGTATTAAAAGTACACAGTCAGTGATTAGTCCCCTTGAAGCTAATCTTCATTTGAGATCTGATTCTGGAGCTCTACTGCCTGATCCTACTTCATACAGGATCCTTGTAGGCAAGTTGAATTACCTCACTAATACTAGACCTGACTTAGCCTTCTCTGTTCAGTTTCTAAGTCAGTTCATGCAACACCCTAGGGAGCCTCACCTAGCAGCAGCTCTACACACACTCAAGTATCTCAGTGCCTCTCCATCTCAAGGATTGTTGTTCAATTCATCTTCTTCTTTCTCTCTGCAAGCTTATTGTGGTTCAGATTGGGCTGCATGCCCCTCTACTAGAAGATCAGTGAGTGGTTTCTACATTACTCTTGGGGGTTCACCTATTTCTTGGAAATCCAAGAAACAACCCACAGTTTCTTTATCATCAGCAGAAGCTGAATACAGATCAATGAGGAAAGTCACAGCAGAATTATCCTGGCTCACAAGATTGCTTGCTGAGCTCACTGTCTCTTCCATCATCCCAGTTCCATTGCGTTGTGACAGTCAATCAGCTATTTATATAGCTCGTAATCCTGTCTATCACGAGCGTACAAAACACATTGATCTAGACTATCACTTTGTCCGGAGAAGTTACAGGAAGGATTAATCACTCTATCCTATGTCAAGACAACTGAACAACTTGCTGATTTGTTTAGAAAGAGCCTCACTGGAAAGCAACACCATTACATTCTTTCCAAGTTGGGGGTGTCCAGTGCTTCCCACCCTCCAACTTGAGGGGGGGGGGTGTAGAGGTTATGTTAATAATCTGTTTTGTAAATAAACTGTTTTGTAATAGGTTGTTAGAGCAAGCTTGAGTTTGTTAGAGAGTTGCCAGCTCAGCATTAAGTTGGCAGCTACTGCACATAAAAGAAACAATTGTGCTGTAATATTTATTCGATCAATTCATTCAATACAACAGGAATTCTTCTCTCTATCCTTCTCTCATCAAAGTTCACACATCTTCATATCACAATACTCCATTCTTCTAATTTAATTGTCCACTTTGTAATTTGTGACTCGCAATTATGTGATGAGCCACAAATTACTCGCTCCCTCCGTGAGGATATTGGAGTATTATGCTTGTGGATCATAGTTCAAAATGGGGGTTTGAGCAAAAAATTCCAACAATTTTCATGTCATTAAAGTGAAATCAACAAAAAAGGGTCTTAATTCCTTTAGACACTGTGGTGTAAGAGAGTTTCAAAAACTATGGCTCCGTTTGATAATTGGGGTGATTTGGAAAACTGTTCTCCCATGTTTTGTTGTTTTGTTTACTACAAAAGAAAAATGGTTTTCGGGGATTATTGAGTTGGGCCATCGGGAGTTCGGTTCATAAAATCACACCCACATCAGATTTGATCGGGTCTCGAAATGGGCTTTCTGACCGCTTTTTCAACATTATTTTTTTTTCTTCAAATAAGTATAATAATTTATTCCAATCTGCATTTGAGGTAAATTTTTTTAATCCACCTAACAAATCGAGATCTATGCAACTATGCTAGCCGTTTTTTTTTTTCCTGTTCTTTACTCTTAAAATTTATATGATAGGAAGGAAAATAGTTTTATAGGACAATTGTAATAATCCCTTGTAAGTAGGGGTGAACACCGGTCCAAACCGGAATCGGAATAGACTTGAACCGGAATCGACGAAAAAGGCGGACCTGAACCTAAACTGAAAAATTTCTGGTCCGGTTTTAGACCTGAAAGACCTGAATTCTATTTTTGTTGTTTTTTTTTAATTTTATTTTAATTTTTAGTTGGTCTTATTCAAGTTTTTTTTTTTCATATTCAGTTATATGCCTATATTGTCCCCAATTACAAGCAGCTAGTGTTATTGATATTTATTTTACTTTTACGTCTACTACAATTCTTTTTAAGTGGTGAGAGAGACGTAAATATTACCACTATAACATTTTTATTCGCATGTTATATATTGAGGTACAATTTGGTTCTGGTTTCTGGAAAGACTGAGTAACATTCTGAATTTTTTTTTTTTATTTTTTTTTTTTTTTTGCGATTCTGGTCTAGACCGGAAAATTCCGGGTTTAATCCAAAATTAGATCTGAACAGGAATTCAAGTTTTGTTACGCCATAAACCCCGGACCGGTTGGATTCCGATCCATTCAGGCCCGGCAGGTTGAAGTTCAAGCCAGACAAATATTAAAGATACGTACACAAAATTAGTTTTTTTTTTTCTTTTTTTTTTCTTGTCGTACACAAAATTAGCTAGCAATAGAGGCAAATGCAAATATAGAGAGGAAAGAGAGAGAGCGCAAACAAACCAAAAATAGTGTTGGCAGGGTTCATTGCAACTTGGTTCTTTGAAGCTTCACCAATTAACCGATGAGTATCAGTAAAGGCAACCGAAGATGGCGTCGTACGGTTACCTTGGTCGTTGGGGATAATCTCTACACGGCCGTGGCGCCAAACTCCAACACATGAGTAAGTTGTTCCGAGGTCGATTCCTATCACCGGCCATTCTACTTCTTTGCCTTCCATTTTTCGGACTTCGCTTAAAAAGGTAAGGGATGAAGGGAGAGAGAGGGAGGGGATCAAATGGCCTTTTGAGTTGTTGTGAGCATAGTATAGTTATGGTCCTGCTCTATATATTTATCCGACACTGTGTGGTACCACATTTGCTAGGTTGGGTCGTCTTGGGTCAATGCTAAGATAAACCCGGAACTGGGTAATGATAGTTCTGTTTGAGGCCATGAGTGACTGTGAGTGTTTAAGATATTTCCCTGTACGACACATTTTTATTGGTTATTGGTGATCTCGTTGAAATGTAAACATTGTCGCTATTGTAATTTGTGGGAGCATATGGTGATATGGACCACCTAACGTAACGAGGTGGTTTCCAAAAGGGCAATTTCAATCATATTGGGTGTTCGTTACGTGCTAACTCGCAAGAAATTCAATGGAAATAGAGGTGTCAAGTGTCAACCTACAACTTTTATCGCAAATTTTTTGGCGTTTCAATAACACTACCTTGAGATTATTTTTGCAGTATTTAGAAAAAGAAAAAAAAATAATTTGAAAATATTCTATTAGTTAGATAACACCATATAATCAAATAGATGGTTTGTTACCGAAACACTTAAAAATTTTCGAACTTTTATACCCCTCGAATCTGATCAATATGGGTTTGTACTAGAGGCTGTTTATACGACCAAAGTTAGAACTTTCACTTGCCACTTAGGCTTTGTGTTTCTTAGCTAATTTCACATAAATTCAATTCAGTTCAGTTTATGTGTAACTTTATCACTCGAATAATTTTTTATTCTACTTTTTTTTTTATGATAATACTTATGTCATTGAGAAGATTTCAAATCATACTTTCAGATAAGTCTAAATTAAATTACAAAGGTTTTGTGCGTCGGTTCTTTAGATCAACCGACGCACAAAGTCTGACTATGTGCGTCGGTTGAAGTAAACAACCGTCGCCCATAACAGGCATGTGTGTCGGTTGTCTACTTCAACCGACGCACATAGTCAGACTTTGTGCATCGGTTGATGTAAACAACCGACGCACAAAACCTTTGTGCGTCGGTTCGCCAACTGACGCATATGCTCTTGAGCATGTGCGTCCCTTGCATATGCGACGGTTTAAAACCGACGAATATTAGAGTTTTGAACCGTCGCACATAGTACTTTCTGTGCTAGTGTTTACAAACATTGACTGTATATATGTCAAAAGATATCTAAAGATGAGCTCCTTGTTCCTCCTCTTTTTGTTCTTATTAGCTCCCTGCATTAGGAGATAACATTAGTAAGCTGCACAACTTCTTACCCAAGATGTGCTTAACAGATCCAATCTATTCAATATGGCTATGGATTGTAGGGGAATGATGAAGAACTTGGAGCAGCTGACGATCCTCCATGTATTTAGGGAAGAGAATGAA